>LR880968.1:850091898-850103399 GCA_904067115.1 Aegilops sharonensis | reverse complement strand
GCGCCGCCCCGCCCCACCAGGCCTCCCACCGCGCCGCGCCGCCCCGCCCGGCCTCCCACCGCGCCGCCCCGCCTCGTCCAGCCTCCCATCGCGAGGCGACGACCCGCTCGGCCTTCCTCCGCACCGCCCGGCCTCCCACCGCATAGCGCCGCCCCGCCCGACCTCCCACCGCAACGCACCCTCCCGCTACAGGTCTCACCCTTCCTCGGCTGCAGGTCGCGGCCTCCCGCGGTTGCAGGTCACCGATTCGACCTCGCCGCTGCACATAGGGACCGTGGCCTCCCCCGCGTGTGGTTGCCTCCGTCCTGCTTCAAGCCCATTTCCGGCCGTCGATTGACTGATTGAACTGACGGGCTTGATCCCCTTCGACAATAGCAGCTTCACCAATGTTGCCATTCAACAACACAACGGTCAGATTCTTTTCTCTCGTTTTCTCCCGCCTCTGTAATTTCTTTTTGATTTTGGGGACTGAGTGAGTGCAGTTCACCGAGGCATTCCATGTGCTGATGGGTTTTCTTGGTTAGCACAAATTCATGAACTATCATTTTTTTAATTGAACTGTTGCTACTCTTGACTCAGATCTGAGGGGAGAAGACAAAACTAAATGATTCAGTTCATCATTGGCATCCTTGTGAACAGTTCTGAATATAGCTTTCAGAGACTAATTACTATGATATTTCTCTCAAACTTTTTCTACAAATAGCCTGGGACTTCCACTGACTGTGCCACTACTTCAGCTTCCACCATCAGTGGCATTGGCCGCCCTCTGGTATGTTGCTATACTACATCTCTGCATGTATTTTATTTGGGATGTAAGTCTTTCTATAGATCATGTTATGAGTAATGGAATAGGACGAGGTTGCTCGGAAGATTTTTAGTTCACCTTTAATGTGATGTGCACTTCATCTTTACAGAGCCAAATCTTGGCGCTCCCAGCCGCTGCTCATGAACCCCGCCTCCATCAGCTCCACTTCACCGGAGCCGCCAGTCCGCATGAGTAGGGGTAGCGTATCCCCCTACAGTGGCCAAATCCCGGTGCACCCAGCCGCTTCTCTTGAACCCTGCCTCCATCAGCTCCACTTCACTAGAGCCGTCAGTCCGCAGGAGTAGGGGTAATGGTGTTCTGAAATTGCTTGCGGACCACTAGCTGAAATTGCTTGCCGAACAGAGCAAAGGTTGTATCTTCGTCTACTGTTTTTCAGATATCCGTCATATGCATGAGCACGGCTATATTTGCTTGTTATGATCTAGTGGGCACCATTAACATTTGATATTCCTTCTGCAGGGCCCAAACCCACTATCGTGCAAGAAAAAGAAATCAAAGCCCCAACCATCAGCTGCTCAAATCATCAGGTAATTAATCAGCACTAAACATACGTGTCTAATCCAATGTTGCGAAAGCAAGCTTGGAGTTGCCTGACTTATCTTGAGGTGTAGAACTGATAGTAAGACGGAGAAGAGATAATGCAACAAAAATGTTAGATAGGCAGGGGAAGTCCATTGTGCATTCTGATTTGTTGTAGCTCCTGACATCACGGTTTATGTGTGCTGTAGGATTGATTTTTGTTTGGTTGTAATAGTAATATCCTAATTCTGTTCATGGAGGACGCTTGAGTGGGTTGTCTATTTGATGATTTTAGTTACTGTTCATAACCTCATTCCATTAGTATAGCGAGAACTACACAAGATAAATAAGATTCGAGAGGATAAATATCATTGTGTGGTTCTTTTGCCCTTATATTGGATACAACTTTTATTTGATTTTCAGTTAACCTTTTGTGTTCTTTTCAGTTCATAAACCTTAAAGTATTGATGAAATCCTAAACTATTATATGTGCACTCTATGTATTTGTTCTTATTCCTACGAAGAATTCTGCACTTGTGCTGCTATGCATCAGTTTAGGTCACCAAAAAAGCTGATTCTTTCTTTAATGGGCTTTATATGTACTTCGAGATGCGCCATCAGCTTCTCCTCCTCCTCCTCCTCCTCCTGGTATACACGAACTCCAGTTCGTCGAGAGGCTCCCTGGAGGTTCAAAACATTTCACTTCACCATTTTATGTCCTCTTAGTTCATCTTATAAAAAGCAGAAAAAACTATCTGTCACAAGTTCAGGTATACATGCTGCACAAGTTCAAAAATGGGAAGAAACAAAGCTCAAACCAAGTTTAAAAATTGTTGCCTTAATAAATTAGTTGGTTTGGGTTAATTCGTTGTTATGGACAGTACAAATGCATATTGTTGTGTAGTACATGTTTGTGTGAATCTTGCTTGTTTCAGAGAGAAAAAGAGTTTGTAATTCCTTTGGGACTATAATACTTGTATCTGGAGTACTGGTTGGGAAATTTTGGTAGTTCTCAAGTAATGTAATCTGTAGCAAAACACACGATTTTTTATCGAAATGTTGTAACTAGAGGGCTATAACCACTACAGGATGCCAAAAAAGTATCAAACTGCACAAGTAGTGTTCCATTTATCTTTCTCTCATGCCTACCCTTTTGATATTATAGGAATTGAGGCTTTGCCAAGGAACAAGACTGGTAACTAGCGCAAAGGAGACTATGTCGAGAGGTGGCACTGCTAGACTTGCTGATGTGTAGTTATGGCATAAAAAAGATGAAAAAATGGTATCTTGTAAGATTCCATAAGGTGTACGTAGCAAATCTTCCCATGCGGATCAGTACAACTTATGTACGGCCTTGAGTTCACAAATCTTATAGTAGTCTTTGTAGTACTTTTCGTAACACTAAGTAAAGCAAGAGTAGCCCTTTTTTTGTGAGCAACAATTCAAACGAATCTGTTGTATCAGTTCCTATGATAGATCGAAGAAAGTTCACTAGCCAAAAGGTTAGAGAAGTCTACCTTATAATTTCCAATTTTAAAGATAATGATCAGTTTGAATTAAAAAATTGGTTTTTGCATTAAAAACAATGATCACATCAAATTAAAAACAATGATCAGTTCGAATTAAAAAATTCTGAATTAAAAAAATTCTGAATAAAAACAATGATCAATTTGAATTAAAAAATAAATGATCAGTTCGAACAAGAAACAATTGCCAGCTTGAATTAAAAAAAAGAAAAAACCGTTTCTAATATATAGAAATGCGGAAGTATGAAGTGCAAATAATTACATGTCCGATGTTTCAACAACGATTGAATGCAAAAATCCAGGAAATTCAAAAAACCCACTCATAAGTTAAAAGTTCAAGTTGCAAAACGAGAGAAGTACAAAACACCATTGCAAAAGAAGATTTAAAAAATAAACACACAAAACATAATTTTGAAAAAATATCATTCAGTTCAACGATATAAACCATACAAGTTCAAGGACGATGATAACATAAAATTTCTTATTACAGTTTAGAGTTCTTTAAAAATCCGAGTTGATTCTAAATGTGTTTTCTCACCAGTTCTAAAAATCCTAGAGCATCTGCCGGACTTTGTATCAGGATATACTATGTTGCTTCTTCGACTTCTGTATGGTTTTGTACTGACTGCTCTCTCCAGCCTATTTTGGTTGATGTTCACGAATTGACAAAAAATGTATGGGAAATGTTCTACTATTACTAGCATATAAGTACAGAAGAAAAGTTCAACACGATGTCCCAGATAAGTTTGAAAAAAAGCTGAAACAAAAAAAACCATCCAAATTCAAAAATGGTAAAAGTTCAAGTGGTAAAATGAGAGAAGTCCAGAATATCGTCGCAAAACAATGTTGACTTCAAAAGAAAATAGGAAATTTATACTGAAAATACAGAGTAAGTCTAGTGTGTGAAAACGCGCTCAGTACGAAACCATACATACATCCGTTCAAGTACTCCTTTTCCCAAACATATATTCGTTCGTTCTATAAAGAAAAAAATGGTTGAATTAAAAATATATATCAGTACAAGTTAAAAAGGTGGTCCGTTCGAAATAAAAGAAATGACAGAAATTCAACTTCTAAAAGTTCAAGCAAAAAGAAACCCCATGCAATTCAAAAGAGAAAAGTACAAGTCGTAAAATAAGAGGTACAGAACATCGTTGTAAAAAAATGTTTAGTTCAAAAAAAGAATAAAAAATTCTTTTTGAAAAAAAGTATCATTCAGTTCGAAGATATAAACCATCCAAGTACAGGGACGAGGATACAATAAACCGTTGAAAAGTCACGAGCAATAATATTACCCAAAACAGGCAAAGTCTAGTTAGTGAAAACACACTTAGTACAAACCAATGCACACATGAGTTCAAGTACTCTTTTTTCGGAACCTCTCAAAATTACTCTCCGAAGAATGCATCAGTACAAATGCACACGTAGATCAGTACAAGTACTCTGTTTTTTCTGACAGAAAAACAGCACGATGAGTCTCACCGTAATCCAAATTACTCTTCAACGGTTGCGAATTTGAGAAAATGTTCAACATAACTAAGTTTTGCATTTTCGATAGCTATCCAACGGTATATTATTTACCCCATTTTGACAAACTTTTGAAAAAAAAATCATGTTTAAAATCAAATTTGACCGTATTCAAATTCGTTTTTAAACCGTAAGGAATTATAAAAACATCTCAATACAAAAATGTTGCGCATTTTCCACAGCTCTCCAACGCCGTATCATTTGCATCAATCCGATAAATCGTTTGCAAAAAATCGCAAAAATGCATTTCGCTGAGAATTTCATTATTTTTTAAATTACTTTTAAATTGTATCGAATTAGAAAAAACAATAGATATATGAAATATGAGGATTTTCACCAGCTTTCCAAGGCCATCTTATTTGCTCAATTCAGACAAACCGTTTGAAAATTGAGTCCGAAATACGATTCACATTTTTGGTTTTGAAGAAAAAAGTTTTTTCAAAACTGCTCTTAAACCATGATGATTTTGCGAAAACGTTTAATATACTCAAAATATAGTTGTCAAGAGCTTTCCAACGATATATTACACGACCCATTCCGATAAAAAAATTGCAAAAAAATTGAACTAAAGAAGACGATCTGTTAAGCAGAAATGAAACCATCAGTTCAACCGCTCGAAATTAATCAGTACACCCGCCTGAAACCGTCAGTTCAAGTAGGGTAACAGAATAATATTCTGTTACGCATAACAGAATAGCCCTTGGGGTTCCATAGTCCAAGTGTTGGCGTGTGAGCTAGATATCGAAGAATATGCTTCACAGCCTTATGGTGCGATTCCTTTGGTGTAGCTTGAAATCGGACACACATGCAAACACTAAGCATAATATCTGGCCTAGATGCACATAAATACAATAGAGGACCAATCATGAAGCGGTATACCTTTTGATCGAAGTCAATACCGTTTTCATCAGTGCATAGATGGCCATTTGTGGGCATTGGAATTTTGACCCCTTTGCAATCTTCCATGCCGAATTTCCTCAATACATCCTTGAGGTATTTCTCCTGAGATATGAATATGCCATTGCGTTGTTGCTGAATTTGAAGACCTAAGAAGAATTTCAACTCTCCCATCATAGACATTTGATATTCTTCACACATCATATAGGCAAATTCATCACTGTAACGTTGGTCAGTACAGCCAAAGATAATATCATCAACATATATTTGGCACACAAATAATTCACCATCATAAGACTTAGTGAAAAGAGTTGGGTCAAGTGAACCGGGTTCGAATCATTTCTTCATGAGGAATTCCTTCAAAGTATCATACCACGCCCGAGGGGCCTGCTTGAGGCCATAGAGGGCCTTATTGAGTCTGAAGACTTTGTCAGGATGCTTTGGATCTTCAAAACCTGGGGGTTGAGCTACATATACTTCTTCCTCAAGCTTACCATTGAGGAATGCACTTTTCACATTCACTTGATATAAAGTGATATCATGATGGTTAGCATAAGCAAGTAATATGCAAATAGCCTCAAGTCTAGCAACAGGTGCAAAAGTTTCATCGAAATCAATTCCTTCAACCTTTGTGTAGCCTTGAGCTACAAGCCATGCCTTATTCCTTACCACAAGGCCATTTTCATCTTGCTTGTTGCGGTAGATCCACTTTGTGCCAATGATATTGTGCTTGCGAGGATCTGGATGTTTGACCAGTTCCCAGACGTTGTTGAGCTCGAACTGATGTAATTCTTCTTGCATAGCTTGAATCCACTCAGGCTCCAGAAATGCTTCATCTACCTTAGTGGGCTCTGTGATAGAGACAAAAGCAAAGTGCCCACAAAAGTTAGATAATTGTGAAGCTCTTGAGCATGTGAGAGGACCTGGTGCTTCAATGGCATCGATGATTTTCTCAGTCTGCACTTCTTTTGCCACGCGAGGATGAGCGGGTTGTCGTTGAGGAATTTGATCAACATTTTCTTCAGGACCATTTTCCTCAGCACCATTTTCTTCAGGTGCATCATCTCGATGTTCTTCACGTTCTGGAATGAATTCTTCAGCATATTCTTCGGTAGGAATGACATCCTCAGTAGCCTTGCACTTGATAGATTCCTCAGGTGCTGGTTCATCTATCACAGAAGGTAGGTGCTCTCTTTGCGAGCCATTAGTTTCATCAAACCGCACATCTACAGTTTCAACAACCTTGTGAAGAACGTTGTTGAAGACTCTGTAGGTGTGCGAGTCCTTTCCGTAACCAAGAATGAAACCTTCATGTGCTTTCGGTGCAAATTTAGAGTTGTGATGAAGATCTCTAATCCAACATTTAGCACCGAAGACTTTGAAATAACTCACATCGGGTTTCTTGTCAGTGAGGAGTTCATATGCAGTATTCTTCTTTTTTTGAAGATATACTCTGTTGATGTTGTGGCACGCAGTATCAATTGCCTCAATCCAGAAACGATGAGGTGTCTTGTATTCATCAAGCATAGTGCGAACCATCTCAGCTAGAGTCATGTTCTTGTGCTCCACCATGCCATTCTGGTCAGGAGTATAAGGAGCAGATAATTCATGAGTAATACCAAGTTCATCAAGATAGTCATCAAGACCAGAGTTCTTGAACTCAGTTCCATTGTCACTTCTGATGTGCTTGATCTTCACACCAAAGTTGGTTGAAGCTCTTGAAGAAAATCGTTTGAAGACTTCCTGCACTTCCTGTTTGTAAGTAACAATGTGTACCCATATGTAACGAGAGTAATCATCAACAATAACAAAGCCATATTGAGATGCTTCATTTGAAACTGCAGAATAATGATTAGGACCAAAAAGATCCATGTGAAGCAATTCAAATGGTCGAGTCGTGGTCATGATAGTCTTCGCTGGATGTTTGGCCTTGGTCATCTTTCCAGCTTCACAGGCTCCGCATAAGTGATCCTTGAGGAATTTGACATTCTCAATGCCAATGACATACTTCTTCTTCGCAAGCGTGTGCAAATTCCTCATGCTTGCATGACCAAGTCGTTGATGCCATAGCCAGCCTTCTGAAGCTTTTGCAAGTAGACATATGGCTGGTTGTGGTCCTGTAGAGAAATCAACAATGTACAAGTCTCCTCTCCTAAAGCCTTTGAAGACTTTGGAAAGGTCAGCTTTCATGATCACAACACAACGATACTTGCCAAAGACAACAACCATATCAAGATCACAAAGCATTGAGACAGACATGAGGTTGTATCCTAAGGACTCGACAAGCATGACTTTGTCCATGTGTCGATCCTTTGAGATTGCAACCTTACCTAGACCCAATACCTAACTTTTGCCTTTGTCAGCGAAGATGGTATGCTTCAGATGCGATGGAGATAAGGGAGCATCAATCAATAGATTATTGTCACCAGTCATGTGATTTGTACATCCACTATCGAGGACCCACTCATTGGCTTTGGGTCGATCATCCTGCAGATGAATTAGTGCAACTTACGTACTCATATACTTCATCAGTGAAGAATATGACATCAATTCATCAGATCAATTTCATCAAGCAATAAAACAGATAAAGCAGTATGAGGACGTGAGAAATGAAAGTTCATTTCTCCATGATTAGCTTGCATCCTTTCAGGCAATTTCAGGTCTCCAGCAGATTCTTCAGACGTTTACACACGTCTAGAGACCTGACCCTGCAGAAGAAATTAGTTCTTTTTCTTCACCACCCACATCTGAAGGGGTGGCAAAGAGTCCATCACTCTGCGAGCTCCATACGAGAAAGGTGGCATAGAAGCCAGTCCATTTCGTTTCACATAAGAGGAGTTAGGGTAAGCATATGAATAAGCAGAGAAATTCTTCGAGGACTTATGAACATAATGGTTAGAATAATAATGCTCATATTCATAGCCCTTAGCTCTTCCCTGCGAAACAGAGGTGTTAGCACGATGATAATCATATGAGGACTTTGAGCCTTTTGAGGAATATGATCCAGGTGAGGAATTTGGTCCGTATGAGGACTTGGATCCATATGAAGAATTTGGTCCATATGAAGAGTTTGATCTGGGGTTCCTATTCTTCACAGGTGGTGTCATGAGGACATTCACCTGAAGACTTTCAAGGCATCTTTTGGGAACCAAGATTTTCTTCATAGGGGAACCGTTCCTGTAGTTAGTGCCAACATATCTAGCAAATACTTAACCATTCTGATTTTTGAACAGTTTATAGTTGGAGTTAAATGACTCATCAGAAGAATGAGGAGATTCACATGTAAAGCCAGATAGATTAGATGGATCTACTGGAGGTCCCTTTGCAGCAACCCATGAGGTTTTGGGGTACTGCTCAGGCTTCCAATAAGTACCATCAGCATTGAGTTTCCTCTCAAAGGCAATACCCTCTTTCCTAGGGTTCATGTTCAGAATCTGCTTTTTAAGCACATCACAAAGAGTCTGATGCCCTTTGAGCCTTTTGTACATGCCTATCATGTACAATTCCTTCAGCCCTGCATCATCAGTGATACTAGCAATGTCCTCAGATGAGGAATTAGTGATAGCAGAGACAGTTGAAGAATTTTTAGCATTAGAAGCATTTGAACATTCAGGTGAAGAATTAGCAGATTCACGTTCAATGCATTTCAAACATGGAGGAACAAATTCTTCCTGAGAAGCGTTGATTTGTTGAGCAAGTAATGAATCGTGCTCCTTCTAAAGATCTTCATAACTCACTCTTAGCTTTTCAAGATCTTGCTTTCTTTGAAGAAATTCATAAGAAAGCTTCTCATGATCAGATAAGAGAGTGTTATGATGACCTTGAAGGTTGTCAAACCTAGTCTGAAGTCTCTCAAGATTTTCAGTCAAGGTTTTAGTGTGATCCATTTCTTCACCCAACATATCATCACTTTTTTCTAGCATGTTTTGAACCTTTTCAAAAGCCTTTTGTTGTTTCACAGCAATCTTAGCAAGTTTAGAGTAGCTGGGCTTGAGGTTTTCATCAGATTCATTCTCACTTGATTCAGAGGAGGTATATTTGAGTACCTTGGCACCCTTTGCCATGAAGCAATAGGTGGGAGGATAGTCATCATTGCCTTCATCAGCCTTGTTGGTGAAGCCATTTTCTTCAGAGTTGAAGATAGACTTGCTGACGAATGCAGTAGCGAGAGCTAGACTCGCCACACCAGACTTGGACTCCTCAGATGCCTCCTCTTACTCATGTTCCTCAGATTCAGCCTCAGAGTCCATTTCCTTGCCAATGAATGCCCGAGCCTTCTTGGAGCTGCTCTTCTTGTGTGACAATTACTTCGAGGATTTTGATGATGAAGACTTTGAAGATTCCTTCTTCTTCTTCGCATCATCAGAACTATAATCCTTGTATTTCTTCTTCTTTGATTCCTTTTCCCACTAAGGACAATCTTGAATGTAGTAACCAGGTTTCTTGCACTTGTGGCATAGCCTCTTATTGTAGTCACTGGATGAGGAATCATTTCTCCTTGAGGATTTTCCAAAGCGACCACGTCTTGACAACCTCTGGAATTTCTTCACGAGCAGTGCTAGCTCCTGGCTCAGTTCTTCAGGATCACCAAGGCTACTACCAGAATCTTCACCTTCAGATTCAGAGATAGCCTTGGCCTTCAGGGCACGTGATCTTCCATAGCTCGAACCATAGAGATCTCTCTTCTCAGCAAGCTGAAACTCATGAGTGTTTAGCCTCTCGAGGATATCAGCGGGATCAAGTGACTTGTAATCAGCACGTTCTTGTATCATCAGTGCCAGAGTATCAAATGAGGAATCAAGCGATCTCAGCAATTTCTTCACCACCTCATGGTCGGTGATGTCAGTGGCACCAAGTGCTTGAAGTTCATTTGAGATATCAGTGAGGTGATCTAAGGTTTGCTGAACATTTTCATTGTCGAGTCTTTTGAAGCGGTTGAGGAGATTGCGAAGAACGTCAACTCGAGAGTCACGCCATGTTGAGACTCCTTCATTGACTTTGGACAGCCTATCCTAGATAAGCTTAGCAGTTTCCAAAGAACTCACTCTTCCATACTGCCCTTTGCTCAGATGACCACATATGATGTTCTTCTCTTGAGAATCGAGTTGCTTGAATCTCTTCACATCAGTAGCGTTCTTAGAAGGTGTGACTCAGGGAACACCATTTTCCACAACATAGCAGAGATCGTTATCAATTGCCTCAAGATGCATCCGCATCTTATTTTTCCAGTAAGGATAGTCCGTCCCATCGAAGGTAGGACACCCAGCTGAGACCTTGATCATACCTGTGGTCGACATAACTAAAACTCCAGGCGGTTAAACCAAAATCACACAGAACAAGGGAGTACCCTGCTCTGATACCAATTAAAAGTGCGTTATATCGACTAGAGGGGGTGAATAGGCGATTTTTATGAATTCTTCACTGAGGAATTTGCGGGTGAGGAATTTCCTTAGTGAAGAACTACTTGTAGCGGAATAAGTACTTAGAAGTAAGCATAATAGAACACAAGCTTGGTCATCATGATGAAACGAAGACAAGCACAGAGTACAGAAAGTGTAAATACAGGATAACACAGGATGAAGGCAAACAGACTGGAGAAATTGAACTAAGGAAATTGAGAAAGTCATTAGTCAAAGTCTTCAAACAGATATGAACAAGCACACAACAAATGTAATGAGGAAATCAAAGAGTTGAGGAAATAGAACCAGTAGGCTTGGTGAATACAATGATTTGGTAGACCAGTTCCAACTGCTGTCTCAGTTGTACATCTGGTTGGAGCGGCTAGGTATTTAAACCTGAGGATGGACAGTCCCGGACATAGTCCTCACCGTATTCTCCTTGAGCTAAGGTCACACAGACCTCGCCCAATCACTCGTGGTAAGTATTCAGGTGACTTCCGAACCTTCACAAACTCGGTCACTCGGCGATCCACAATTCCTCTTGGATGTTCTAGACCATGATGCCTAACCGTCTGGAAGAAGCACAGTCTTCAAAGGTAACAAGCATCGTATCCTCGCAGGATCAATCTCTTCAGTGATGCTCAATCACTTTGGGTTTGTATGTGTTTGGGTTTGGGTTTTCCTCACTCGATGATTTTCGCTCAAAGTCCTCTGAGGATGGTATGCTCTCAAATGACAAGTGTCAGTTTCTCTCGGAGCAGTCAACCAGCTAGTGGTTGTAGGGGGCGGCTATTTATAGCCTAGGGA
>LR880968.1:850064745-850091680 GCA_904067115.1 Aegilops sharonensis | reverse complement strand
AGTCCTCACCGTATTCTCCTTGAGCTAAGGTCACACAGACCTCGCCCAATCACTCGTGGTAAGTATTCAGGTGACTTCCGAACCTTCACAAACTCGGTCACTCGGCGATCCACAATTCCTCTTGGATGTTCTAGACCATGATGCCTAACCGTCTGGAAGAAGCACAGTCTTCAAAGGTAACAAGCATCGTATCCTCGCAGGATCAATCTCTTCAGTGATGCTCAATCACTTTGGGTTTGTATGTGTTTGGGTTTGGGTTTTCCTCACTCGATGATTTTCGCTCAAAGTCCTCTGAGGATGGTATGCTCTCAAATGACAAGTGTCAGTTTCTCTCGGAGCAGTCAACCAGCTAGTGGTTGTAGGGGGCGGCTATTTATAGCCTAGGGATTAGCCCGACATGATAAGACATAAATTCCCTTTAATGATATGACCGTTAGGTGGGTAGATATTTTGGGACAGCTAGCGCATAGCACAGCAACGGTCGGAATTTTGAGGCTCAAATTCCTTAGGTCTATCATGTTCCTCACTGTGTAGGAAATCCGCACTGGCGAATTCCTAACTCCTCAGTCAGAAAAAATTCCTCAGAGACCAGAAGAACTTCGTCTCTGTCACTGAAGAATATGACTAAACTATATGAGATTTCCAATGGCTTCACTCGAAGGGATTGGTAGGTGTAGTATTTTGAGTTGAGCATCACATGGAAATTTTTCCTTAGTATTTCCTCGACCCCCCTTTAACAGTATGGTGTTTCCTATGACTCAAGAAAGAAAAAATGAAACTACGAAAACAAAAGTCTTCACACTTCATGTTCCTCGAATGAATACCAAGTCTTCAGGGTTACACCAATTTCTTCACTTTCAAAGTCTTCAGAAAGTCTTCAGAGATCCAAAATCTTCAGTCGAAGAACTTCATTTTTAGGGGTCGACTTTCTCTGTAAATATCAAACTCCTCATAGACTTATAGACCTGTGTACACTCATAAACACATTAGTCCCTTAACCTATAAGTCTTCAATACACCAAAATCACTAAGGGGAACTAGATGCACTTACACTTTTATTTGCTTGTTCAGGAAAACCAAAACCTCCAAAAATATTTCAATGTGTTTCTCTGAATTTCTTTTCTTTTTATTTGAGTCATACTGAGGAGAAGACCACGATGAAAATGTTGAGTGGCTCTCATATGAATAACTGTTGATCTAATAAATAGCCCATTTTACCTTGTCTTCTCCTATTGAACAAAATGTTTTGCAGATTCCAGCTTAGTCCATGGCACTCTTGCACTATTATAATTTTCACATCGTTCGGTCATGCAAGTGAAAGTGAATAATGATGATATTCGATGAACTGGCCGTGGTAGAGAGAAACGGGTATGAACTCGACTTGTTCTGTTTGTGTAAATATGTTTAACCAAGTATCCATGATTTAGCCCATTATGATTAAACATGTTTGCAATGACAATTAGAGATTATAGTTTCCCATGCCATGCATAAGTAGCTGGGTGTGGATAATGATTTATCTTGGTTATCAACATTGCATTATAATGATTGTGATGTAGTAAGATGATATGGTATCCTCCTCTGAATGTTCGAGTGGCTTGAATTGGCACATGTTCATGCATGTAGTTGAATCAAAACCAACATAGCATCTACGATATTTATGTTCATGGTGTTCATATCCTACTCATGCTAGTGTCCAATGTTACTTATGCATAATGCATGTTCATGACCGTTGTTGCTCTCTAGCTGGCCGCTTCTCAATCTAATTGCTAGCCTTCACCGGTACTAAGTGGGAATTCTTCTTGTGCATCAAAAACCTTGAACCCAAAAGTTATTCTAGATGAGTCCACCATACCTACCTATATGCGGTATTACCCTGCCGTCCTAAGTAAATTTGCATGTGCCTCCTCTAAAAACTTCTATTAAATATCCTTTTTGTGTGTTTGGATTGTTCATCGAACGATAGGAGGTGGTCGGTATCTTTCATGCTAAGCGGGTTATTCTCAGGTCGAGTGTTTATTCACTCGCCATCGCACGAGAAAAGGGCAGTAATAGGGATGCCCAGTCCCAAACTACAAACAGAAAAAGCATACAAATAATCAAACAAAACCTCCCAATGGATTCAAAACCTTTACTTTTATCGCTTGGGAACCGCCACTAGCGTGCTTAGCATGGAAGATATTGATAACTGATGGTCGTGAAGTAAATGAGAAGCGTGCATGTCTCAAAATATCATTTACCTATGTAAAAACTTGAGCTCTGTCACCTCTGCAAATCACTACTTCTCTCTACGAAGGAACTATCTATTTAATTTTATGTTGTGTCATCACCTTCTAAAATAAGCACCATAACCTGAGAGCACTACTGTCATGCTTATGCATTGTGTATAGCTAATGTTGGGTGCATCATGACTGGATCTTTCCTACCATGAATTACAATGTTTAGTTGTTGCTTGAACTTTGGAGGTGCTCTGCATTTATATTTTGCGGTCTCCGAAAGGGCTAGCGAGATACCACTATTGTCATATTATATCATGGTTGTTTTGACAACATGTTTCTGTCTGAGATATCTTATTATTGCTCGCTAGCTGATTATGTCATTGATATGAGTTAATATAATATTTAAGAGTTAGTGTCGGCATGGTTAGTTATAATGTTGGCTGAAAACCTGGGTGCTGTTTAACCTTATTTATGCAAACGAGAGCAAAAGAGTTCGTAAAAGTTTTTCTTTTTCACTTTCATTTTATCAACTGAATTGCTTGAGGACAAGCAAACGTTTAAGCTTGGGGAGTTGATACGTCTCCAACATATCTACTTTTACTAACGCTTTTCCTCTTGTTTTGGACTCTAATTTGCATGATTTGAATGAAACTAACTCCGGAGTGACGCTATTTTCAGCAGAACTACCACGGTGTTGTTTTTGTGCAGAAATAAAGGTTCTCGAAATGGAACGAAATTTTGCGAGGATTTTTTATACAATAAATAAGAATTTCTGGAGCCAAGATCCATCGGAGGGGGGCACATGGGTGGGCACAACCCACCAGGGCACCCCCCTCCTGGCGCACCCAGGTGGGTTGTCCCCACCTGGTTGCCCCGCAGACCTTGAAACCAACGCTATAAAATCCTATTTTCCAGAAAAAAATTAGGGAGAAAGAATTATCACGATCCACGAGACGGAGCCGCCGTCACCTCCTGTTCTTCATCGGGAGGCCAGATCTGGAGTCCGTTTGGGGCTCCGGGGAGGGGTGTCTTCATTCTTCGTCATCACCAACCCTTCTCCATCGCCAATTCCATGATGCTCCCCATCGGCAGTGAGAAATTCCTTCGTAGGCTCGCTGGTCGGTGAGGAGTTGGATGAGATTCATCATGTAATCGAGTTAGTTTTGTTAGGGTCTGATCCCTAGTATCCACTAGGTTCTAAGATTGATGTTGCTATGACTTTGCCATGCTTAATGCTAGTCACTTTGGGCCCGGGTGCCATGAATTCAGATCTGGACCATTTATGTTATCACCATTATATCCATGTTCTAGATTCGATCTTACAACTTATAGTCACCTACTACGTGTTATGATCGGGCAACCCTGGAGTGACAATAGTCAGGACCACTCCCGGTGATGACCGTAGTTTGAGGAGTTCATGTATTCACCGTGTTTTAATGCTTTGTTCCGGTTCTGTATTAAAAGGAGGCCTTAATATCCCTGAGTTTCCAATATGGACCCTGCTGCCACAGGAGGGTAGGACAAAAGATATCATGCAAGTTCTTTCCATAAGCATGTATGACTATTTACAGAATACATGCCTACATTATATTTATGAATTGGAGCTAGTGTCATATCGCCCTAGGTTATAACTGTCTCATGATGAATATCATCAACAAGTCACCGATCCAACGCCTATGAATTTATCCTATATTGATATTGCTAAGTTACTACTACTGCTGTTACTGTTGCACTTGCTACAAAATTACTGCTATCATTGTTACCATTACTGTTGTTGCTTCTACTATTATCAAAACTATCATACTACTTTGCTACTGATCACTTTGCTACAGATAATTAATCTTGAGGTGTGGTTGAATTGATAAATCAGCTGCGAATACCATCAAATATTCTTTGGCTCCCCTTGTGTCGAATCTATAAATTTGGGTTGAATACTCTACCCTCGAAAACTGTTGCGATCACGTATACTTGTGGGTTATCAGACGCCAAGGATGCAAATATGGCAAGCTACTGCTTCCTCATCCAGTTGATTAGCGGGCACTTTGACGCATGCGAATTCCTTCTAGTGCCATGGGCCGACAACGAGAAAGCTGACGCCCTGGCCCGGATCGGCTCCACCCGGCAAGCCATACTAGCCGGCGACTCCCTCCAGTGTCTGCGCAAGTCGTCTATCAAGCCTTTGCCGGAATCAGAGTCCATCTTCGTGTGGCTGACCCCGGAGCAGTCAGATCTGGCTCGGGGAGTTCAGCAATCGGCCCAGGGACTTCGGCAGGCGGCCCGGGGGCTGTAGCACTCGAACCCAGCCCAGGGACTTCAGAACCCGGCCTGGGGGCTGCAGCAGCCGGCCCGGGGTGACGGTGTCCTGGACTAGGGGGTACTCACCATGTCGTCTCCCGATCTATTAGATTGGGCCGAGGACCCCCATGGTCGTATACTCATGGGCCAGTTCGGAGAGTTGCCGCATACAAGGAAGATTCCACAAGACTTGCCGATCAAGACAAGGACTCCTCCCCACCGGCGTATTCGACTAGGACTCTTGTTATCCTAGGCCCCTGGTGCATTATATAAACCCAGGCCAGGCTAGTCGATAGAGAAGGATACATAACAATCATACCATAGGCTAGCTTCTAGGGTTTAGCCTCTTTAATCTCGTGGTAGATCCACTCTTGTAACACATATCATCAATATTAATCAAGCAGGACGTAGGGTTTTACCTCCATCAAGAGGGCCCGAACCTGGGTAAAACATCGTGTCACTTGTCTCCTGTTACCATCCGCCTAGACGCACAGTTCGGGACCCCCTACCCGAGATCCGCCGGTTTTGACACCGACATTGGTGCTTTCATTGAGAGTTCCGCTGTGTGATCGACAAAAGGATCGATGGCTCGCCTGCAGATCAACTGCGACTTCGGCATCTTCGTCACCAGCTCGACTGGTCACCTTTGATCGACCAAGAATTGCGCCCCGTGTTTGGATCACCATGTTCGGACGAGGGCCTTCATCAAACATCAACTCCGATCTCTATCAAGATCACGGAGGAATCATCCATGGAGCTCGGGGGCTCAACGACAACATTGCCCTCAAGCGACCGTGCTGTTTTTTCTGGACAGCGAACTCGTATCTGCTGCCACCACCTCCTCGAGTATCGCTTTGATGATTGCTTTGGTGTAATTGTGCGGAATTGAGTCTACAACAACCCTGGAAAATTTCGTCGAGTTCTGATAGAGGAATCTCTGGCAATCCACGATATACCGGAGCCCTGTCAAATCTGGACGGGAATCTGGACGAGTTTAGGGCGTGGTGTCCAGCTTCTAGCTTGGACGTCCTTTGGAAGATCCAACCGTTGATCGGCTGCGGAATTCCTATATCTACCACCCCTCCAAATTTCAGCTCGATCCGACCGTCCGAACTCCGGGAACCTTCTGATTAGTGCATCACTTTTCGGATCTGTTTTCTGCGCGAGAACGAATCCGACCCGAATTCATCTTTTTTATGAACGGGATTTCAGACATCCTTTTTGAAGGAAGTTTTATATGGGATATTGTGTATTGTTCCCGAACACATCCCACTAACTTTAAGATCTTTTGAACATGATCTTCAACATCATGCTGGTGTCAAACCAGTCCGGCAATATTACTCCACGACTGCCGACCTGCGCTAAGACACGTCGTCACTTTGTTGAGCCGAGCTCAACTTCTTCGATCATCATCTCGGCAAGCCGAACAAGAGTCCGGCATCGCGAAGGATAAATCATCACCAACCTCGCCGCCCCACGGATTACACGGAGCGGGCATACCGGCATCGCCGCACGGTCGCTTCATCAAGCCGGCATCGACCACGTCACGACCTGCATCGGCAGGGCCGCACTATTGCTTCTTCAAGCTGGTGTCCATCACGCCGACCTACTTCGACTCATCGGCTGACACCGAGTCTTCATCATGATAGCTGGACCAGGGGCTTCATCATCTCTTCATCAACCTACTCCGGAGATTTCAGCGTCACTAGCCGACCAGCTTCATCATGTTAGCTGGACCGAGGGCTTTGCCTCGGCGAGCCAACCCTTGTCAGCATCGTCATGCCGTCACCCGTCAGGCAATGGGTGTGCGGATCGAGTCCCAATTTTGGGAATCACCTTTCTTCAGATTGCTACAACAAATAAACCAGGTGCTATTAATCCTAGTATTTTTTTTCTTGTTTGGGTTTATTTTTTCCAACGAATTATTACTCTGGTTTGTCCATCATATGTACGTAGGTCTATCAAATGGTGGCCGCATTAACGATGGTCGCATGGTGGTTCGGTCAGTTTCCGTACATATTCCGGCGAACGCCGCATCCGGAACTGGAACCGACCTGTGAATTCACGCCTTGCCATGCCTTTACCGCATCACGCCGCCGCCCTGCATCGACATTGACGTCGGCGCTAGGCCATATTTATTTTATTACTCACTTTGCATATATTATTTATTATGCAATGATTTTTTTAATTATCATTATTACTATTATCCCCGGTCTTCACTATTTTTTGTGCACAGGAAAATGATCCGGCCGGACTATATCTTTTGGCGTCACCTCGACTGGACGGGGGGCTTCGTCAACACTTCATTACCCCATGCCAGGGACTGCGGCATCACTCTGCCGTCCTGCATTGACCGTGTTATGTCACCACTTCGGAGTGCCGAGCTCTTTGCTCCGCCACCTCGGGACCGGCTTGGGGGATGGAACCTTGTCCCGCATCAAGCTCGGACCGCGTCGTCAATACCGAACACATTAACCAGCTAAGTTGCCTTCATGCTCCAAGTTTTAAATTTCTAACTTGTGTTCGATTCGACCAAGCATTATACTTTTTTTGGAAAAAAATTGCTTGTAAAATTTTTTCTTGTCCAAACTTTGTTCTCACATACTTGACGCGCTACCCGCGCTCATTATACCTGGGGGCTTCTTTAACAGAAGCTTATTAATACGGGCTTTATGCCCAACACATGTGTCACACTTCCGCATGTACCTTTTATTCACCATTATATGCATCGATATGACTTAAGTTTTGGCCAAGCTGGGTTGCATGGCTCCTGTGCTTACCCCTACGTTCCCGATTGTTCGGCTAGGTGGTAAAGGGAGCACCTCTGCGATTGTTACTGCGGGTCAGCCGGATGTGTACCTCAGACTGGGTGAAGCCAAAAGCTAGCGTTCTTAAGGGAATACTCGGTCGGTGAACTAAAAGATGATTTCTTACCTATTTATTTACCTGCCCCCAGATGTTTTTCTGCTCTTTTCGCAGTCCGGACATGCACTTTAGGGCATGCCTCCCAGGGAAAGGAACCCCTAACGGAACTATTCTCCCTGGAAGATGTTTCTTACTAACCATGTAATATAACATAACTAGTTGGGCACTTGTCTGATAAAGCGCTAATGACCCCTACGCCTGGTCTCCACGCATGCCCCGGTTTTTATAACCGCGAGGGTATTCAGACACACTCCGAACTATTGGGTCCAGAGGTTGAAGCGAAAAGGTCCACTACGACAAACGATCTACAATCCGGCTAGAAGGCATTCTACATGCCACCTTACATTATATAGTCAACTTTTACCCAAGTCACTTGGGGGCTCTTATGTTTATTTGAGTCGTTTCATACTAAGTGTTTTTCTTCTTAGTCGTTGCAAAGTTATTATTATTTATCACTCCTTTATTGACGTGAGTGTGTGGTCAATAGCCAGATAACCCATTTTCTCGCTAGTGACCCTCTCGAGTTTAGTTCGCTAAACTGATCTAACGAGAAGCACTCCGCCTTCGGGATAGGAGGTTGCAGCCGTAGGCTGACCCGCTTGAAGTCTTGAGATCGGATGTGCAATGTTAAAGCACGACAGAAGCACTCTTTTTTTTCTAAAACCAATTTTCGGATTGGCACCGAACACTTGATATTGTTCGGACGTCATGTTTTTACTGACGTTTCTTGGTTTTCCAAGCTTTTTGGCACTTTTAAACTATTTGTGCTTTTCCAGCATTAGTCTCGCAGTGCAACGCCGGACACCTTTAGGGATTCGGCAAAAACATTCTTAGATATTGCTATATATGCATCGGTTTAGAATTGTGTCTTCGGTCAATAGTTGGGTTGCCAGGCTCCTGCACTTGCTTCCTACGCGTTTTGTTCGGCTAGGCGTGCAAAGGGAGAACCACTGCGATTGTGCTTCCAGCTCACATGGTTAAGCACCTAAGTGGAGAAAGCCGAAAACTGACTTTCACAGTAAGCGTAAGCTGGTCAGCGATCCGATGACTATGTTAAATGATGGGCCACTCATAACATTGGCCGAAGTGTTTACGGCTTGACCTCGACTGTCGCCGAACACTACCGGGGGCTATTAACTAGCCTCCCAAACTAAACCCTCGATATTTTGCTCTTACATTGGAGCTGAGGTTTTATGATCATGCTTAGCATGACAACCCAAAGAAAGGAACCGATAGCGGGACTATTTTCTTTGGAAGACATTTCTTCTGTTAAACAGTAATATAACATATCTCTCCGCGTACCTTTGTTTATAAAACCGTATGGCCAGATTGCCTTGTTCGTCGTAAATCTTTGCCCTCATAAAGGCTTTATAAAGTAAGACAAACACTCCTCGGCTACTGGCCGAGGAGGTGGGAGCCGATGGTCGGTCAACAAAGATTTGTACAATGCGTATCCGAGCATTAAATGACGTAAAGTACTTGGATACATAAGAGTCATTACACACAATTTGTGATTTTACTATGGATATCGATCCTTAATTCAGCCACCCATACCCGCATTAAGGCTCGGGGGCTACTGGGCTTCGGGCTTATTATTTAAACATATTAAAGGGGCACATTGATCCCCTGATCTGGTGTTGCCACCTGACCAGTGTCTCGGGGGCTACTGCATTGCCTATCCAATGCAGAAAATTTTAAGTGCAATACAATTTCCGAGGAGATTTTGATCCTCAGGTTGGTCGACCGCACCCAACCTGAGTCTCGAGGACTGAGCACGCCGCTTTTTGTGTCCCGAAGTATCCTGCCGAGCTAGGACTTGATCCTCAGGCCGATTTTGCAAATCAACCTGAGTCTCAGCGGCTACTGGGATCAGCGGTCTTGCGTCATCCTTCAGGTGCATCTCGGGTTTTAGACCGATACACACCATGAGGGCTACTGGCTATATATCTCGGCAGAGAATAAATTGCACCAATAAAAAATATTCACAAAAATCGGCCCACATTCGGGGTGGTGCACCACCTCAGAAGCTGTCCGGCATAAAGCTCGGGCGCTAGTGGCTGGCTCCATAGAGGGCATTTCCGGCATTAAGCTCGGCTAAACTCCTTCAAACTTCTTTGAACCAAGGTGATTTATGACACCTCGGATACAGTCCGGGGTTGGAGCTCGGATACAGTCCGGCGTTGGAGCTCGGATACATAGTCCGGCGTTGGAGCTCGGATACATTCCGGCATTAGAGCTGGGAAGCGGTCCGGCGTTGGAGCTCGGCTGCAAAGGATACCTCGAATGCAGTCCGGCGTTGGAGCTCGGACGCAAGAGGACACTGCCTCCCGGGAACAACTTTAAACCCGAGGTGTGGCATAAAAATAACAAGGCATTGATAATGGTCGGAAACTTAAAGGGGCTCCTCGGATACCCGACGTGTAAACTCATCGAATGCATTTCGGCGATCCTCAAGATCGAAGATGAGAAGATTTGTTGAACCAGTTTTCAAGACCGGCGACCGAAGATGAAGAACAGTTCGGAAGAATCGAGGAGCGCCCCTAACTTGAAGACCGGTTCAGGGGGCTACTGACGGTGACCTGGACTAGGGGGTACTCACCACGTCGTCTCCAGATCTATTAGATTAGGCCGAGGACCCCCATGGCCGTATACTCATGGGCCAGTTCGGAGAGTTGCCGCATACAAGGAAGATTCCACAAGACTTGGCGATCAAGACAAGGACTCCTCCCCACTGGCGTATTCGACTAGGACTCTTGTTATCCTAGGCCCCTGGTGCATTATATAAACCGAGGCCAGGCTAGTCGATAGAGAAGGATACATAACAATCATACCATAGGCTAGGTTCTAGGGTTTAGCCTCTTTGATCTCGTGGTAGATCCACTCTTGTAACACATATCATCAATATTAATCAAGCAGGACGTAGGGTTTTACCTCCATCAAGAGGGCCCGAACCTGGGTAAAACATCGTGTCCCTTGTCTCCTGTTACCATCCGCCTAGACGCACAGTTTGGGACCCCCTACCCGAGATCCGCCGGTTTTGACACCGACACGGGGACTTCGGCAGGTGGCCCGGGGACTGCAGCACTCGAACCCGGCCCAGGGACTTCAACGACACAGCAAGCAGCGGCCAGCTCCGACCAGCCACCTCCCAACCCAACCGCCCTGATTCCGGTTGCTATCATGACAGTGGTAGAGGCACCATCATGGGTGCATCCCATCCTCAACTTCCTGGTGAGCAGAGAGCTACCAGCCGACGAGATTGTGGCCTGGCAGGTGCAATGCCGGGTAGCAACATACACAATAGTGAACAGAGAGCGTGTCAGGCGCAGCGTGACTGGCGTTTTCCAGCGCTGCGTTGATCCGGAGAAGGGCATGGCAATCCTTAGAGATATTCACCAAAGCGAATGTGGCCACCACACCGCCTCCAGATCCCTTGTCGCCAAAGCTTTCCGCCATGGTTTCTTCTGGCTGACTGCTTTGGATGATGCCAAGGAGTTGGTCCCCAAGTGCAAGGGGTTCCAACGCTTCAGCTCCAAGCAACACCTGCCGACCTCTGCACTCAAGACCATTCCCCTTACTTGGTCATTTGCCGTCTGGGGGTTGGACATGGTGGGCCCATTCAAAACAGCATGCGACAGCATCACCCATCTACTGGTCGCCGTAGACAAGTTCATAAAGTGGATTGAAGCAAAGCTGATCAAGAAGCTGAATGGTCCGACTGCTATGACCTTCATTGTGGATATCACCGTCCGGTACGGCATCCCGCATAGCATCATCGCCGACAATGGCACAAACTTCGCCAAAGGCGCCTTGGCCCGTTTCTGCGCGACGCAGGGCATCTGACTGGACTTAGCGTCCGTTGCCCATCCGCAGTCAAACGGCCAGGTGGAGCGAGCAAACGGCCTCATCTTGTCCAGCATGAAGCCCCAACTGGTCGAGCCGCTGGAGCGCTCGGCCGGCTACTGGATCGAAGAGCTGTCGGCCATCCTCTGGAGTCTCCAGACTACGCCGAACAAAGAAATCGGCTTCACTCCCTTCTTCCTTGTGTACGGGGCCGAGGCTGTCATCCCAACTGACATAGAGTTCGACTCACCTCGCGTCACCATGTACACGGAGGCGGAAGCGAAGGAGGCGCGAGAAGACGGTGTCGATCTGCTGGAAGAGGCCCGGCTGCTAGCACTCAGCCGGTCCGCCATCTACCAGCAGAGCCTGCGCCTCTACCATAGTCGGAACGTCAAGCCACGATCCTTCTGTGAAGGGGACCATGTGCTCTGGCTGATCCAGTGAACAGCCGGCCAGCATAAGCTCTCGGCTCCTTGGGAGGGGCCTTTCATCAAGGCCCTGGGCAATGACTCCTACTACCTCATGGATGCATAAAAGCCTAGGGTATGCAAGAGGGTCGATTCCCACAAGGAAATAGAGCGCCCATGGAACGTGAATCTTCTCCGTCGATTTTACAGTTGATGCACTGTATGTACCACACTACCTTTTGTATTATGCAAAGACAACAGGTCCCCCGAGGAGCACTCGGGGGCTATCTTTTTATCTATATGATAAGCTTGCCTATGAATGTATTATTTCATTCCTTCACCCAGCACCGGGTCCGATCAGCCCGCCCGAGGGCTCACCGCCTTGGCCTAAGTTGGTACCACCTGCAGTCGGCCAAATAGTGTGCCGACATCTAAGCCCTCTCCTGCCTTAAGCCACAGCTCACAGAGCGACTGTCCGGCTGGCAAGAGCTAAATGCAGAAAAAATATACACACGAAAAATAACTAAGGAAGAATGCCAGCATAGGCCAAGCCGGCCCCTCGCCTCACCCGTCCGGCTGTTGAGCAGCCGGCCATCCGGCTTCTCGCTTGACTAGCTACGCTCTAGACGGTCAAAGTAACTTGTCTATCCTAAACGGCTAAGTCCCTGACCCGACCACAGACCACAGAGCGGCTGTCCGGCTGGTAGGGAGGCAGCCAAAGGAAGGCGGCAAGAGAAAAAGCAAAAAAGAGTAAAGGCAGAACCAAGCCAGAACCTGGCAAAAGCACAAGCACGTGTGAGAATAAGTTATTTACATAAGCAAAAGGCCCATGGCCAGCATTCAACAGAGTTTGAATTACACCCCGAGTGGGTGGAACTGCGCAAATTTAACTTGTTCGATCAAAGTACAAGACATGAAAAACTTGAAAGATAAATGGCTGACTAGGCCAGGGGCGTTGCAGGCGGCGTGGATAGGTCGGCGGAGGCAGAGGCACCGGCTGGTGGAGCGTCCGACTGGCGGGTCTTGGCTTGGTCGGCATTGGCAGGAGTTGATGTGTTCTCCCATGGCTTGTTGGTCGAGGCCTGATCAGGCTGAGGCTGGCTGGTTGCTCCATCATCCAGTGCGACGTCTTCGCCTTCCTCGTCCTCATCTTCCTCGCCCTTGTCTCTGGAGGAAATCTCCACCGCCGAGTCCTCCCCCTCCTTCAGGTTCAGCCCGAACCAATTGGGCGGCACCTCAACGTCGTCTTCGTCCAGCTCCGGGATGAAGACGCTGGTGTCGGTGTAGTCAGCGATTGGCGCTGCGCGCTTGAAAATCTCGTCGCTCACCGCCTCCAGCTCGGGTCCAGCCTCCTGCCGGAAGGTGGCAAGCTGCACCAGCCTCATGTCCAGATACCAGGCCTTTGCAAACTCCAGCGTGGTCCTGGTGCCCGACCGAGCCGCTGAGCCCTTCCACGCCTCGAACCACTCGACCGCCACCTCCAGCCAGTCGGCGGTCTGACTGGGAGTGCGATGGATCTGAGCATTCGCCATAGCCCCTCTAGGACCTACGACCCGGTGCGCTGCAGACGGCGGAGCAGACGGTGTGCTGGCGCAAGGCGCATCTTGATGGCCAAGAGCTGCTCGCCAAGATTTCGGGGCGCATTCAACGGAATGTCGACACTCGTCCTCCTCCGCTGGTCGCGCCACGCCTCGATGGCCTGGCGACGGAGTGACCTGGAAGAAATTCTGTCCAAGAAGAAGACTAAAGAGTTTAGAAGCCGGCTCCTACAGCAGTCGGCGACTAAACAACAAAAGAAGAAATGACTTACCGTCGACCATGTCCTCAATCACTCTGTAGCTGTCCGACAGCAGTTTCTCCTGCTCGGCCCAGTTCGAGCGCTGAGTCTCGAACTTGGCCTTGAGGAGCGCCTCGCCGTCTTTCAGCTGCCGGACCTCCGCCTGGTGCTTCTCCGCCTGGTCCTCATCCCCTTCACCAGTCGGTTGAACTCCTTGGCGGCCTGGCTGCGCTCCTGCTCCTTGGCACGGAGCTCAGTCTCGAGCTCGCCCAAGCGCGCCTATAGCTGAGCGACGGCCTCTGCCAAGACAAGAAAGAAAAGTGTCAAGCATCGACACAAAAACAAGAAGTTGTCGGAAGATCCGACCCGACTGCTCAATAGTTAGCCCAAATCTCGGGGGCTACACCCAGCGGGTGCGCTGACGCGTCCCCGCGGAAAGACAAAATTTGTACCTCGGCTCTGGTTCAGGTCGGTGGTCCGCTTGGCCAGCGCCTGTCTGGGAGTTGTAGGTGGCCACACGCAGATTGTGGTAATCCTGCAACAGAACGATATTTCAACACTCCAAAGCACACCTTGGAGTTCCGGCCTGCCTGCTCAGCAGCCGGCCCAGAACTCGGGGACTACACCCAGTAGGTGCGCTGGCGCGCCCCCATGGAAGATTACTAGAATTGAAAACAAGAGCAAACGCTTACCTGGACGGCCGTCTGCATCTCCAGCAGCTCGCTCCTGGACATTAGGAGGGTGGCGCCGTGGGCGTTGAACTGCTCCAAGATGCCCCTCACCGCCGTGTTGAGGACACCTGAGCCGGCTCCTGACTCCCAGTCCGACGGAGCGGTGCTAGTGGCCTTGGTGTCAAGCGCCGACGAACTCGCAGCCACAACCTCCATCGGCCTTGGCGCTGAGACCGCCCTCACCGGGTACTAGCGTGCGGGAAGGCGGGCCGTCGCAACCCAGCCCACCACCTGCTCACTGCTAGACGGCGGCACCTCTGGCACTTCGGGTCGGCTGCTTCTTGCGCCAGCATTCGGCGCGCACGGAGGCACTTCCGTCTCTGGAATGACGGGGTCAGCCTCTCCCCTCTCCAGGGCCGTCTGGTCAGCCCCAGCCCCTCCAGTCGGTACCTAGCCCTCCACCACCGGCTGCTTCAATTGCTGCGGGCCGGTGGCCTCCGGAGCCCTGTCACGGGCTGCCTCCTCCTCCCACACCTTGGCCGCCACGTCCGCCTGCTCCTTGGCCGCTGCGTTGGCCTACGCCTTGGCCGCCGCATCGGCCTTCGCCCGCGCCACGTTGGCCGCCGCTGCCTCTGCCTGAGCCGCGTCGTCCCGCTCCAGCTGCGCCTCCCGCGCGTTCCTCTCCGTCGCCTCCCGAAGGGCGGAGGCCGGGTCCATGCAGCGGGCATCTTCGGGGCCGCTTGCCATCCCAATCACCAAGGCAGACGGGGCCCACGAAAGAGAAAGCAAAGCCCTGCACAACACGACAAGAGAAGCTAAGAAGAGTTTGCAAGAAGAAAAACCAAGACAAAAATGATCAAGGCAAGAGCGACCAAGATACTTATGCGGACACTATCGGGCGCTGCTTCGGGCCCTTCCGGATGGCGGCCGTCTTCGTAGCCTCTTGCCACTTGGTCGCGGCAGCCATGGCCCTGGCCTTCTTGGATGGCCGACTGCCGAACGTCCCAGTGTCGGAACGATGATTCGGTGCGCCAAGTGCTCCAGTCGGCGCCATCGAGGAGCCGGTGCCTGTCCTGCCGGCTTCTGGGGCACGACGCTGCTTGCCGTCCTCCACGTCGTCGTCCGGCCAGTTCCGGACGTCGCCGCCTCCTCCCGTGGAGCCGCCTGCTCCCATGCCGCCACCTCCAGCGGTGTCGTCCTCCTCCATGGCGGCCGCCCCCAGCTCGGGGTCGTCCATGTCAATCTCTGCGCGGTCCGCTAGGTACTGATGGCCTGGGGCCAACGCGTCGGCTGCCGTTGGCCCAGGAAGTGTTGCGTTATAGCCAGACGGTTAGGCGGCATGAAGAACTTAGCACAAGCAGAGAAAGAAAATCAGAAACTAACCGAAGGTGCTGGATTGGCGTGGCTGTACGGCTCCTTGCCGAATCACCAGCTCCCCTCAACGAGCTTGTAGTCGGAGAAGTAGTTGACCAGCCGGACCACCTCCATAGTCGGCAGCACCTTGGTGGGCATCTGGCATGGATCCCAGTGGCCGCTCATGCTACTGATTAGATGATGTTGGGCCTGGAGAGGCAACACCCGACGCTCGACGAAGGCGGACAGCAGGTCCGAGGCCTTGAGGCCCTCCGACTCCGCCATCTCTTGGAGCCGGGTGAGGGCAGTGGTGATGGCGGCCGACAGCGTCCTCGGCCAGAAACTCCAGTTCCTCCGGGGTTCGGCCGGCGGGCCGGCTACGCAAGCCAGCAGGTTGACGTAGTCCCGGAACTCGTGGATGTTCCGGACGTAGAGGTATGACTTTTGCAAGAGTTTGGCCAACTCCAGCAGAGCGAGGGCCAGGAAGCGGACTCCGGAGCCGGTGCGCCGTGCTACGTCTTGAGCTTGCGTTGGTTTTCCCCGAAGAGGAGAGGATGATGCAGCAGAGTAGCGTTAGTATTTCCCTCAGTTTTTGAGAACCAAGGTATCAATCCAGTAGGAGGCCACGCGCAAGTCCCTCGTACCTACACAAAACAAATAGCTCCTCGCAACCAACGCGAATAGGGGTTGTCAATCCCTTCACGGTCACTTACGAGAGTGAGATCTGATAGAGATGATAGATAAATTTTTTGGTATAAAGATGCAAAGTAAAATCAAAAGACAAAGTAAAGAGCAAAACAATAATAAAGCGTAGGAAGATTAATATGATGAAAATAGACCCGGGGGCCATAGATTTCACTAGTGGCTTCTCTCAAGAGCATAGGTATTTTACGGCGGGTGAATGAATTACTGTTGAGCAATTGACAGAATTGAGCATAGTTATGATAGTATCTAGGTATGATCATGTATATAGGCATCACGTCCGAGACAAGTAGACCGACTCCTGCCTGCATCTACTACTATTACTCCACTCATCGATCGCTATCCAGCATGCATCTAGAGTATTAAGTTAATGAAAACAGAGTAACGCCTTAAGCAAGATGACATGATGTAGAGGAATAAATTCATGCAATATGATAAATACCCCATCTTGTTATCCTCGATGGCAACAATACAATACGTGCCTTGCAAACCTTTCTGTCACTTGGTAAGGACACCGCAAGATTGAACCCAAAGCTAAACACTTCTCCCATTGCAAGAACTACAAATCTAGTTGGCCAAACCAAACAGATAATTCGAAGAGACTTGTAAAGATAACTCAATCGTACATAAAAGAATTCAGAAAAGATTCAAATATTGCTCATAGATAATCTTTATCATAAACCCACAATTCATCAGTCTCAACAAACACACCGCAAAAAGAAGATTACATCGAATAGATCTCCACGAGAGAGGGGGAGAACATCGTATTGAGATCCAAAAAGAGAGAAGAAGCCATCTAGCTACTAACTATGGACCCGAAGGTCTGAGGTAAACTACTCACACTTCATCGGAGAGGCTATGATGTTGATGTAGAAGCCCTCCATGGTGGAATCCCCTTCCGGCAGAGCTCCGGAACAGGCCCCAAGATGGGATCTCGTGGATACAGAAAGTTGCGGTGGTGGAATTAGGTTTTTGGCTCCGTATCTGATCTGACAGGGGTACGCAGGTATATATAGGAGGAAGAAGTACGTCGGTGGAGCCTCGAGGGGCCCACGAGGTAGGGGGCACGCCCTAGGGGGGGCGCGCCCTCCACCCTCGTGGCCGCCTTGGAGCTTTCTTGACGGAGGGTCCAAGTCTCCTGGGTCTTATCCGATGAGAAAATCACGTTCCCGAAGATTTTATTCCGTTTGGACTTCGTTTGATATTCCGTTTCTTCGAAACACTAAAATAGGCAAAAAAAATAGCAATTCTGGGCTGGGCCTCCGGTTAATAGGTTAGTCCCAAAAGTAATATAAAGTGGAAAATAAAGCACAATATAGTCCAAAACAATAGATAATATAGCATGGAGAAATAAAAAATTATAGATACGTTGGAGACATATCAGGCATCCCCAAGCTTAATTCATGCTCGTCCTCGAGTAGGTAAATGATAAAAAGAGAATTTCTGATGCGGAGTGCTACTTGGCATAATTTCAATGTAATTCTTCTTAATTGTGGTATGAATATTCAGATCCGAAAGATTCAAGACAAAAGTTCATATTGACATAAAAATAATAATACTTCAAGCATACTAACAAAGCAATTATGTCTTATCAAAATAACATGGCCAAAGAAAGTTATCCCTACAAAATCATATAGTCTGGCTATGCTCTATCTTCACCACACAAAGTATTTAAATCATACACAACCCCAATGACAAGCCAAGCAATTGTTTCATACTTATGACATTTTCAAAACTTTTTCAATCTTCATGCAATACATGAGCGTGAGCCATGGATGTAACACTATATATTGAATAGAATGGTGGTTGTGGAGAAGACAAAAAGAGGGAAGATAGTCTCACATCAACTAGGCGTATCAACGGGCTATGGAGATGCCCATCAATAGATATCAACGTGAGTGAGTAGGGATTACCATGCAACGGATGCACTAGAGCTATAAGTATATGAAAGCTCAACAAAATAAACTAAGTGGGTGTGCATCCAACTTGCTTGCTCATGAAGACCTAGGGAAATTTGAGGAAACCCATCATTGGAATATACAAGCCAAGTTCTATAATGAAAAATTCCCACTAGTATATGAAAGTGACAAAACGAGAGACTCTCTATCATGAACATCATGGTGCTACTTTGAAGCACATGTGTGGTAAAAGGATAGTAACATTGTCCCTTCTCTCTTTTTCTCTCTTTTTTTTGTTGTTGGGCCTTTTCTCTTTTTTATGGCCGCTTTTCCATTTTTTTATTTTTCGTCCGGAGTCTCATCCCGACTTATGGGGGAATCATAGCCTCCATCATCCTTTCCTCACTTGGGACAATGCTCTAAAAATAATGATCATCACACTTTTATTTACTTACAACTCAACAATTACAACTCGATACTTAGAACCAAATATGACTCTATATGTGTGCCTCCGGCGGTGTACCGGGATATGCAATGATTCATAAGTGACATGTATGAAAGAATTATGAACGGTGGCTTTGCCACAAATACGATGTCAACTAAATGATCATGCTAAGCAATATGACAATGATGGAGTGTGTCATAATAAATGGAACGGCGGAAAGTTGCACGGCAATATATCTCGGAATGGATATGGAAATGTCATGATAGGTAGGTATGGTGGTTGTTTTGAGGAAGGTATATGGTGGGTGTATAATACCGGCGAAAAGTGCGCGGTATTAGAAAGGCTAGCAATGGTGGAAGGGTGAGAAAAGTGCGTATAATCCATGGACTCAACATTAGTCATAAAGAACTCATATACTTATTGCAAAAATCTACAAGTTACCAAAGCAAAGTATTACGCGCATGCTCCTAGGGGGATAGATTGGTAGGAAAAGACCATCGCTCGTCCCCGACCGCCACTCATAAGGAAGACAATCAATAAATAAATCATGCTCCGACTTCATCACATAACAGTTCACCATACGTGCATGCTACGAGAATCACAAACTTTAACACAAGTATTCCTCAAATTCACAACTACTCAACTAGCATGACTCTAATATTATCACCTCCATATCTCAAAACAATTATCAAGCATCAAACTTTCCTTAGTATTCAACACACTCAAAAGAAAGTTTTACAAATCTTGAATACCAAGCATATTATTATTAAGCAAATTACCATGCTATTTAAGACTCTCAAAATAATCTAAGTGAAGCATGAGAGGTCAATAGTTTCTTTAAAACAAACTTCCACCATTCTCTAAAAGATATAAGTTAAGTACTAGAGCAAAACTATCAAGCTCAAAAGATATAAGTGAAGCACATAGAGAAAAACTATCAAGCTCAAAATATATAAGTGAAGCACATAGAGTATTCTAACAAATTCCAATTCATGTATGGCTCTCTCAAATGGTTTGTACAGCAAGGATGATTGTGGTTAACTAACAAGCAAAGATGCAAATAATACAAGACGCTCCAAGCAAAACACATATCATGTGGTGAATAAAAATATAGCTCCAAGTAAAGTTACCGATGGAAGTGGACGAAAGATGGGATGCCTTCCCGGGCATCCCTAAGCTTCGACTTTTTGGTGTCCTTAGATTATCATGGGGGTGCCATGGGAATCCCCAAGCTTAGGCTCTTGCCACTCCTTGTTCCATAATCCATAAAAAAATTCACCCAAAACTTGAAAACTTCACAACACAAAACTCAACAGAAATCTCGTGAGCTCCGTTAGCGAAAGAAAACAAAAGACCACTTCAAGGTACTGTAATGAACTCATTATTTATTTATTATGGTGTTAAACCTACTGTATTCCAACTTCTCTATGGATCATAAACTATTTTACTAGCCATAGATTCATCAAAATAAGCAAACAACACACGAAAAACAGAATCTGTCAAAAACAGAACCGTCTGTAGTAATCTGTAACTAACGCAAACTTTTGGAACTTCAAAAATTCAGCCAAAATAGGATGACCTAGGAAATTTGTTTATTGATCAGCAGCAATTAGAATCACTATTTTATCACGTTCTGGTGATTTTTAACAAAAAAGTTTGTGAACCAAAAGTTTCTGGAAATTACAGCAAGATCAAATAACTATTATTCAAGAAGATCCTATAGGTTTAACTTGGCACAAACACTAATTAAAAAATAAAACCACATCCAAACATAAGGTAGATGGATTATTTATTCCTAAACAGAAACAAAAACAAAAAACTAAAAATAAAATTGGGTTGTCTCCCAACAAGCGTTATTGTTTAACGCCCCTAGCTAGGCATAAAAGCAAGGATAGATCTAGGTATTGCCATCTTGGGTAGGCAATCCATAAGTGGCTCTCGTAATAGATTCATATGGTAATTTTATATTCTTTCTAGGGAAGTGTTCCATGCCTTTCTTTAACGAAAATTGGAATATAATATTCCCTTCCTTCACATCAATAATTGCACCAATCGTTCTAAGGAAGGGTCTACCAAGAATAATAGGACATGAAGGATTGCAATCTATATCAAGAACGATAAAGTCTACGGGCACATAATTCCTATTTGAAACAATAAGAACATCATTAATTCTTCCCATAGGTTTCTTAATAGTGGAATTCGCAAGGTGCAAGTTTAGAGAGCATTCATCAAAATCGCGGAAATCTAGCAAATCACACAAAGTTTTGGGAATAGTGGAAACACTAGCACCAAAATCACATAAAGCATAAAATTCATGATCCTTAATCTTAATTTTAATATTTGGTTCCCACTCATCATAAACTTTTCTAGGCATAGAAACTTCCAACTCAAGTTTTTCCTCATAAGATTGCATCAAGGCATGAACGATATGTTTAATAAACGCTTTATTTTGACTATAAGCATGCGGAGAATTTAGCACAGATTGCAACAAGGAAATACAATCAATTAAGGAGCAACTTTCATAATTAAATTCCTTGAAATCCAAAATAGTGGGTTTAGCAACATCTAAGATTTTACTTTCTTCAATCCCACTTTTATCAATTTTAGCATCATACTCTAATAGCTCCGAATTTTTAGAACGCCTTCTAGGTATAGGTGACTCATATTCAATCTCATCATTATCAAGATTCATATTGCGAAACAAGGATTTGATAGGGGACACATCAATAAATTTTAGATCTTCATCTTGATTTTTATGGGAATTGGAAGAACACGCTTTAATAAAGGCATCTTTCATAGCACGCATCTTAGCGGTTCTTTCTTTGCACTCATCAATGGAAATTCTCATGGCTTTGAGAGACCCATTGATATCGTGCTTAGGAGAAATAGATCTAAGCTTTAAAGAATCAACATCAAGAGAAATTCTATCAACTTTCCTAGCCAATTCGTCAACTTTAAGTAATTTCTCTTCAAGCAAAGCATTAAAATTCTTTTGTGAACACATAAATTCTTTAACACTATTCTCAAATTCAGAGGGCATCTTATTAAAATTTCCATAAGTGTTGTTGTAGGAATTTCCATAATTAGAGGAATTACTAGGATAAGGCCTAGGATTAAAATTCCCTCTATATGCGTTGTTACCAAAATTATTCCTACCAACAAAATTCACATACATAGATTCATTATTATTCTCAATCAAAGTAGACAAAGGCATATCATTAGGATCAGAAGAAACACTCTCAGTAGCAAATAATTTTATAAGTTCATCCATCTTTCCACTCAAAACATTGATTACTTCTATCGCATGCACTTTTTTATTAGTAGATCTTCCAGTGTGCCATTGAGAATAATTAACCATAATATTATCTAGGAGTTTAGTAGCATCTCCTAAAGTGATTTCCATAAAAGTGCCTCCCGCGGCCGAATCTAAAAGATTTCTAGAAGCAAAATTCAATCCGGCATAAATTTTTTGTATAATCATCCACAAATTTAAACCATGAGTAGGGCAATTACGTATCATTAATTTCATTCTCTCCCAAGCTTGTGCAACATGTTCATGATCAAGTTGCTTAATATTCATAATATCGTTTCTAAGAGAGATGATCTTAGAGGGAGGGGGCATACTTAGAGATAAAAGCATCTTTGCATTTTTTCCAAGAATCAATACTATTTTTAGGCAAAGACGAAAACCAAGCTTTAGCACGATCTCTAAGCGATAAAGGAAATAGTTTCAATTTAACAACATCATTGTCAACATCTTTCTTCTTTTGCATATCACACAAATCCACGAAGCTATTTAGATGAGTAGCGGCATCTTCAGTAGGAAGGCCATCGAATTGATCTTTCATAACGAGATTCAACAAAGCAGTATTGATTTCACACGATTCAGTATTGGCAAGAGGAGCAATCGGAGTGCTAAGGAAATCATTATTGTTGGTATTGGTAAAGTCACACAATTTGGTATTATCTTGAGCCATAGTGACAAGCAAGCAATCAAACACACGAGCAAACAAGCGAACGAGAGAAAGGCAAACGGAAAGAGAGGGCGGATAAAACGACAAGGGTGAAGTGGGGGAGAGGAAAACGAGAGGCAATGGAAAATAATGTAATGCGAGAGATAAGGGATTGTGATGGGTACTTGGTATGTTGACTTGTGCGTAGACTCCCCGACAACGGCGACAGATATCCTTCTTGCTACGTCTTGAGCTTGCGTTGGTTTTCCCCGAAGAGGAGAGGATGATGCAGCAGAGTAGCGTAAGTATTTCCCTCAATTTTTGAGAACCAAGATATCAATCCAGTAGGAGGCCACGGCAAGTCCCTCGTACCTACACAAAACAAATAGCTCCTTGCAACCAACGCGAATAGGGGTTGTCAATCCCTTCACGGTCACTTACGAGAGTGAGATCTGATAGAGATGATAGATAATATTTTTGGTATTTTTTGGTATAAAGATGCAAAGTAAAACCAAAAGACAAAGTAAAGAGCAAAACAATAATAAAGCGTAGGAAGATTAATATGATGAAAATAGACCCNACACACGAGCAAACAAGCGAACGAGAGAAAGGCAAACGGAAAGAGAGGGCGGATAAAACGACAAGGGTGAAGTGGGGGAGAGGAAAACGAGAGGCAATGGAAAATAATGTAATGCGAGAGATAAGGGATTGTGATGGGTACTTGGTATGTTGACTTGTGCGTAGACTCCCCGACAACGGCGACAGATATCCTTCTTGCTACGTCTTGAGCTTGCGTTGGTTTTCCCCGAAGAGGAGAGGATGATGCAGCAGAGTAGCGTAAGTATTTCCCTCAATTTTTGAGAACCAAGATATCAATCCAGTAGGAGGCCACGGCAAGTCCCTCGTACCTACACAAAACAAATAGCTCCTTGCAACCAACGCGAATAGGGGTTGTCAATCCCTTCACGGTCACTTACGAGAGTGAGATCTGATAGAGATGATAGATAATATTTTTGGTATTTTTTGGTATAAAGATGCAAAGTAAAACCAAAAGACAAAGTAAAGAGCAAAACAATAATAAAGCGTAGGAAGATTAATATGATGAAAATAGACCCGGGGGCCATAGATTTCACTAGTGGCTTCTCTCAAGAGCATAGGTATTTTACGGCGGGTGAACGAATTATTGTTGAGCAATTGACAGAATTGAGCATAGTTATGATAGTATCTAGGTATGATCATGTATATAGGCATCACATCCGAGACAAGTAGACCGACTCCTGCCTGCATCTACTACTATTACTCCACTCATCGACCGCTATCCATCATGCATCTAGAGTATTAAGTTAATGAAAACAGAGTAACGCCTTAAGCAAGATGACATGATGTAGAGGAATAAATTCATGCAATATGATAAATACCCCATCTTGTTATCCTCGATGGCAACAATACAATACGTGCCTTGCAACCCTTTCTGTCACTGGGTAAGGACACCGCAAGATTGAACCCGAAGCTAAACACTTCTCCCATTGCAAGAACTACCAATCTAGTTGGCTAAACCAAACGGATAACTCGAAGTGACTTGTAAAGATAACTCAATGATACATAAAAGAATTCAGAGAAGATTCAAATATTGCTCATAGATAATCTTGATCATAAACCCACAATTCATCGGTCTCAACAAAAACACCGCAAAAAGAAGATTACATCGAATAGATCTCCACAAGAGAGGGGGAGAACATTGTATTGAGATCCAAAAAGAGAGAAGAAGCCATCTAGATACTAACTATGGACCCGAAGGTCTGAGGTAAACTACTCACACTTCATCGGAGAGGCTATGATGTTGATGTAGAAGCCCTCCATGGTGGAATCCCCTTCCGGCGGAGCTCCGGAACAGGCCCCAAGATGGGATCTCGTGGATACAGAAAGTTGTTGTGGTGGAATTTGGTTTTTGGCTCCGTATCTGATCTGACGGCGGTACGTAGGTATATATAGGAGGAAGAAGTACGTCGGTGGAGCCTCGAGGAGCCCACGAGGTAGGGGGCGCGCCCTAGGGGAATGCACCCTCCACCCTCGTGGCCGCCTCGGAGCTTTCTTGACGGAGGGTCAAAGTCTCCTGGGTCTTATCCGATGAGAAAATCACGTTCCCGAAGATTTTATTCTGTTTGGACTTCGTTTGATATTCCGTTTCTTCGAAACACTGAAATAGGCAAAAAAAACAGCAATTCTGGGTTGGGCCTCCGGTTAATAGGTTAGTCCCAAAGGTAATATAGAAGTGGAAAATAAATCCCAATATAGTCCAAAACAATAGATAATATAGCATGGAGCAATCAAAAATTATAGATACGTTGGAGACGTATCACGCCGCACCGCCACGCAGGCCCCACACCGAGCCGCCTCGCCTCTGACGGCGGTGCCGATCTTGAGGTAGAAGAGCTGCCCCACAGCTCGAGCATGGGCAAGATGCCGAGGTACCCCTCGCAAAGGGTGACGAAGGCGGAGAGCAGCACCACCGTATTCCGCATGAGGTGGTGGGGTTGAAGATGGTAGAAATCGAAAAAAGATCGGAGGAAGCCGCTTGCCGGCAGGCCGAAGCCGCGGAGGAAGTGCGTCCTGAAGACAACGCGCTCGCCCTCCTGCGGCGTCGGCGAGATCTCCCTTTTGGGGGAACGCACACCTCGACGTTCGCCGCGCGGGGAAGCCGCCGCGTCTGGCGGAGGAACTCGAGGTGGTCGGTGTGGATGTTCGAACCATCCCAGTCACTGCACGCCATGCTCGGTGGTTGCTTGGTGGCGACGCGGAGGAGTTAGGCTATGAGGCACTGCGGCGGCGCTCCTGCAGTGGAACAGCGTGGACGCGAGACGGCAACGAGGAAGCAAGGAAGACAAAGGAGGAAGAAGTTGGAGAGCGAGGGGGCGCGCATGCATTCTGCCGCGCCTACCTCCTCCTACTTATAGACGCGGCGGCACGGCGAAGCCGAGGCGATGTGTCACGGGGTCATGGGATTAATTGCGCCCACGCCCCGCATGACCCCGCGTATTCCGCGCCTTTACGGCACATGGTTAATGCACCTGAGAAGGGCAACCGTCCGCCTCGGCCGCAGCGGATCCGTGCATGCGCCGAGGCCCTGTAGTGGTGGGTCCGGGCCTACAACGATGTCCCGTCGCGTGCGTGGGCTGACAGGCTGACCTGGCCTGCTAGCGATGCGTGGTAAGCGAGAAATGGGCGGAAGGACTGCACCCCGGCTGACGTGACACCCGGCGTCCACCACACCGATTCGAATTGACCAGGCGGCCGGCCCAGCCTCGCCCGGCACCTGACAATCAGCTTCGCCAGAAGCCGGACTAAGCGAGAATACAAGACCATTCGGAGTAGGAAGCTGCTGAGGCACCTCGATTTGAGTCGCGGCTAAGGGAAATATGCCCTAGAGGCAATAATAAAGTTATTATTTATATTTCCTTATATCTTGATAAAATTTTTATTATTCATGCTAGAATTGTATTAACAGGAAACTTAGTACATGTGTGAATACATAGACAAACAGAGTGTCCCTAGTATGCCTCTACTTGACTAGCTCGTTTATCAAAGATGGTTATGTTTCCTAGCCATAGACATGTGTTGTCATTTGATGAACGGGGTCACATCATTAGATAATGATGTGATGGACAAGACCCATCTGTTAGCTTAGCACTATGATCGTTTAGTTTGTTGCTATTGCTTTCTTCATGACTTATACATGTTCATCTGACTATGAGATTATGAAACTCCTGAATACCGAAGGAACACTTATTGTGCTATCAAACGTCAAAACGTAACTGGGTGATTATATAGATGCTCTACAGGTGTCTCCAATGGTGTTTGTTGAGTTGGCATAGATCGAGATTAGGATTTGTCACTCCGATTGTCGGAGAGGTATCTCTAGGCCCTCTCAATAATGCACATCACTATAAGCCTTGCAAGCAATGTGACTAATGAGTTAGTTGCGGGATGATGCATTACAGAACAAGTAAAGAGACTTGCCGGTAACGAGATTGAACTAGGTATGGTGATACCGATGATCGAATCTCGGGAAAGTAACATATCGATGACAAAGGGAACAACGTATGTTGTTACACGGTTTGACCGATAAAGATCTTCCTAGAATATGTAGGAGCCAATATTCGCATCCAGGTTCTGCTATTGGTTATTGACCGGAGAGGTGTCTCGTTCATGTCTACATAGTTCTCGAACCCGTGGGGTCCGCATGCTTAACGTTCGATGATGATTCGTATTATGAGTTTATGTGATTTGATGTACCGAAGGTTGTTCGGAGTCCCAGATGAGATCACAGACATGACAAGGAGTCTCGAAATGGTGGAGACATAAAGATTGATATATTGGAAGGTTATACTCAGACACCGGAATGGTTCCAATGTGTATCGGGTATTTTTCGGAGTACAGGGGGTTACCGGAAC
>LR880968.1:850052512-850064070 GCA_904067115.1 Aegilops sharonensis | reverse complement strand
CCCAGGGATTAATGAGCCACAATGGGCATTAGTGGAGAAGAGAGAGGGTCGGCCAAAGGTGGCGGCCCCCTGCCCAGTCCAAATAGGACAAGGGGAGGGGGCGGCACCTGATGTTAGCTGGAACTACGTCGGTATTTCCCCGGAGAGGGAGGAATGATGTAGCCCAGCGTCGGTAGGTATTTCCCTCTGTTATGAAACCATGGTATCGAACCAGTAGGAGAACCAAGAAACACAATGTAAACAGCACATGCACACAAACAACAACACATCATATGGATCTCCAAGAGACCATTGTATTGAGAGTTCCGCGAGAGAGAGAAAGCCATCTAGATACTAACTACGGACCCGAAGGTCTACAAAGAACTACTCGCGCATCATCGGAGAGGCACCAATGGAAGTGGTGAACCCCATTCGAGATGGTGTCTAGATTGGATTTGGTGGTTCTGGACTCTGCGACGGCTAGATGAATATTTCATCTACGCTTCTAGGGTTCTGGTATTTTTGGGGTATTCATAGAGAAAAGAGGCGGTCCGGGGGGGCGGGTACCCCAGGTGGGCACAACCCACCAGGGCACGTCAGGGCCTCCTGGCGCACCCTGGTGGGTTGTCCCCTCCTCGGGACTCCCCCCAGGTGCAACCAGAGCACATCTGCTTCCTTTTGGCCCATAAAAATTGATCGTGGAGTTTCCTGACATTTGGACTCCGTTTGGTATTGATTTCCTGCGATGTAAAAAACATGGAAAAAACAACAACTGGCACTGGGCACTATGTCAATAGGTTAGTAACAAAAAATGATATAACATGACTATAAAATGATTATAAAACATCCAAGATTGACAATAAAATGCATGGAACAATCAAAAATTAGAGATACGTTGGAGACGTATCAGCGCCCCCTCCTTCCTTCTCTTCTCTCCCCTTTCCCCTTCTTCTCCTACTTGGACTAGGAAAGGGGGGCGGTTCCTACTTGGAGCAGTATTCCCCCCTTGCGCGTGCCCCCTAGGACCGGCCGGCCTCCTCCTCCCCTCCTTTATATACGGGGGAGGGGGCACCCCATAGACACAAAAGTTGATCTTTAGCCGTGTGCGGTGCCCCCCTCCACAGTTTTACACCTCGGTCATATCGTCGTAGTGTTTAGGTGAAGCCCTGCGCTGGTAACTTCATCATCACCATCACCACGCCGTCGTGCTGACGAAACTCTCCCTCGGCCTCAACTAGATCAAGAGTACGAGTGTCGGTGAACAAAAAGAGGGGCGCACTTTTGTACCCCTTTACCTGTGCACGGGCAGTCGGAGCCGCGCCCGCGGTCGCACCAAGCAGAGCAGGGGAGGTGAGCCAAAGTAAGACCGAAGCCCAAGACAATCAGAGCAACGCCAAGGCCGAGACCACAAGGAGCAGAGGGACGAAGCAGGTTCCCCCGGCAAGACCCTTGCCCGGGGCAGCCTCAGCAGCCCCGGCAAGACCCTTGCCGGGGCAGCTCGCCCCACACCAACAGAGCGAGCCGTCGTTGAGCCCACGGTCCCCAACGCCATCATCTACGTGGGGCCAGGGCTCGGGAAGGCACCTCTGTGGTGGCATGCAGTTCTTTGTGAAGACATATTCAAGATTAGTTGAGGATTATAAGACGACAACCCTCGACAAGATCCTTGCCAAGGAAGGCCACCAGACCTCCGGCAAGGCCCTTGCCGGGGATGACAGCACGCCACGGCAAGACCCTTGCCGGGCCACCCGGCAAGGCCCTCACCAAGGACGCCAGCACGGCCACCGCCAGGTCCACGCCAACCGAGCTCCCACCGCCATTCACATGCACCTGCCAGCCTAACCAGCTGGGCGGGCACCTGCGTGGCAACATGCAGCCCCGATGCCAACTCGTCAAGCGCCTGCGTGGTGGCTTGCAGATCTTCGTGAAGACTCCACCACCGCGCCACCTCAGCTGCCTGCCTGCCTACATGGCGCCGCACGCATCGCTGGCCAAGGCGCGTGTCGAAGCAAGGAAGAGCGGTGACGGACAGGACGGGCCTCGCCCCCGTCCCCAATAAAGCAAGGGGACACCTAAGCTACGCATTTAATGTGTCTTGTCCTGTAATGCGAGTGATAAGATTAGGGCACTGTACGCCTTTCCACCTCCTGTGTGCCACTGTGGCAGCCCCTTTCGACTATAAAAGGATGCCCATGGCATACTGGAGAAGGATTCGGCTCTTTCGAACCAGGCACCGACCACAACTAGTTCGAGAGCTCAAGAACTCTCTGAAATACACCCACCAAAGCAGGACTAGGGTTTTACGCATCCTCGCGGCCCGAACCTGGGTAAACGATCCTTGTGTTGTCTACTAGCCCTGCTCTTCTCGCAACCCCACGCCCCGGCAACCGTAGTAGGGATTCTTGTGATCCCATAGGTGTCGTTCCACACCGACATCTTTGGCGCGCCAGGTACAGGGCGCAATTGTGAGAATCTGGTCCGGTAGTTAGCCTAGCAGTTCTTCGTCTCCCTTGGCTGCTAAGAAGAAGGCGGCCAGAGGAACGACGCCGGCTCGGCAACAGAAAAGCTAAGTCATTCAGAGCTTTGAGTTATTTCCTCCTATACATAAAGTTATCATCCTCGGAGATCTCGCCTATGTATGAGAAACCTGCACGCAAAGGGGCCCTCCCGCAATTGGCAACGCCCTTGTTCTGTTTTGAGTCCGCTCAACAGCTCAAAGCGGCAGCGTCGAGAGTGGCGGGGTAGCCTTTCGCACTTGGCAACACTCCCGACTCTGACTCGAGTCAAGCTCGACAGTTCGGGCGGCCGCGCTAAGGGTGGCAAGGTGTTTCGCCTAGCAGCAAGCACACCCGGCATGCCAATGGGGATCCGTCCCCAAGACGCCGCCTTGGGTTTACGCGCCGGTGAGCCTACCCAGTAATGTAGGGATGACATGAAAAGGAAGGTCGAACAGGAAAATAACATGCATAATACTGAAAGTGTTGCAGGGTTATATTACATCAAATTGTGGCTGCGGTTCTAACTAGAGATAGCAATTGTCTTGGTTGTGAACCTACAGCGGCGAAAAAGAACGGGATGCCTAATCCCGGTGCTGGCCCTCCACCCTCTGAATTTCGCCGACTCGGCTGATGATGGGCTTGATGCGCTCGCTGAGCGGCGCGGGGTCAGTACCCTCCGGCAAGCTCTCCAGCGCGGCGTCGAAGCCAAGGTCGGGGTACCAGTGCGCCACCTTGGTGAGAACGTTGGTCATGGCACCCTGGCAAAGCCTCCGGGACTCGTCGGCCAGTGAGGCCACCCGGTTGGCGTGGAGCCGCTCCAGAGCGCCGACAACCTTCTCAAAGAACATGGTCAGGCTGCAATTGGCGCTCACGCTCCGCTCCGGGACATACCTCACGTCCGGCATCCCCATGATGGCCAGCTGCGCGACGGCCTGGTTGGCGATGGTGGCGAGGCGATTGAGCCAACGGTTCTCGCCCTCCACGTGATCCGCGAAGTTGAGGCCCTCATTCCTCCGCAACTGCTTCTCGGCCTCCAGCTCCTTGGCCAGGGTCCGCTCTCCGGTTTTGGCCTCCGACAGCACCTTCTCGAGACACTCCAGCTTCAGCTTGAGGTCTTTGATGGAGTTGTTGGCCTCGGAGAGCTCCCCAGCCTTGCTGACGACCGTGCCCTGTGCCTCTGTCAGGGCAGTGTTAAGCATGTCCCTCTCCCGGGACAGCTTCAAGGCCTGCTCCTTCAACCCGTCGTGCTCCGCCTCCAACTCCACCACCTTTCCGGCGTGAACCTGGGACTAGACATCGAGTGCCTCTTTGTGCCTCTGCTCCAGCTCACTGGTCCACTGCAAGACAAGCTTCTCCACCTCTGCATCCTTGCCGCGAAGCATAGCAGCAAGCTTCTTCTCGCGTGTAGCGAGGTCCTCCTCCTGGGAGTTCAGCAAGGCCTCGTGCTAGGTCCGGGTGGCTTCAGCGGCCGCGGCCAAGTTCCTCGCCGTCTCTTGAGCCTTCTCGACGTCGGCGAGCTTCATGGTGAGCTCCACGTCGCGCTTGGCCAGCTCGCCCTGGGCAGCCTTGAGCTCCTTGTGGGCCTCGCGAAACCAGTCCTGCGTCTCGGCGACACGCTCCTAGAGGTCCGCCTCCGCCTTCTCCACCACCACCGTCCTGGACTTAACTTTGTCCAGGAGGGCGTGGTGGAGCGCCTGAAGCTTCCGGGAGCTGGCGCCCATGGCACGAAGGAGCCGCTCCTCCTGTGAGCCATCACCACCAACGATTGGCTCGTCGACGACTTCAAGCCCGGAAGTGGCAAGCACTTCGTCGTCGAACTCCTCTCCCTCAACGGGTGTCCTGGTGCTCGACGCGCCTGGAAGGTGGACGAACAAGTTGTCACTCACCCTTAGGTACTTGCCGGAGCCGGAAGCAGCATAGGAGGAAGGATGGTCGCCAGCCTCCTCCTCCTCCTCCTCGACAGCGGCCCTGCCGGCCTCCCCGGCAGGCCCCTTGCCGGTCCCCTCAGCAGCGGCCTTGCTGGCCTCCCCGGCGGGCCCCTTGGTGGTGTCCTCAGCAGCACCCTTGGCGGCCTCCTCCGCGACGATCTTCTCGGCGTCCGCCTCGGCAGCCTTGGTGACGTCCTCGATGACGACGTCCACGTCCTCTGGGTTCACCAAGGAGGGACCTGGACACCAAAGAAGGGGGTGAGGCAAGGCCAAAACCAAGAACCAGAAAGAAAAAGGAACAGGGACGAGTGGCGAGCGGCTTACCAGTGCTGGTACCAGGCTGGGAAACGGAAGTCCCCTTGTCGGTGTCAAAACCGGCGGATCTCGGGTAGGGGGTCCTGAACTGTGCGTCTAGGCGGATGGTAACAGGAGACAAGGGACACGATGTTTTTACCCAGGTTCGGGCCCTCTCGATGGAGGTAATACCCTACTCCTGCTTGATTAATATTGATTATATGGGTAGTACAAGAGTAGATCTACCACGAGATCGGAGAGGCTAAACCCTAGAAGCTAGCCTATGGTATGATTGTTGTTCGTCCTACGGACTAAAACCCTCCGGTTTATATAGACACCGGATAGGGTTAGGGTTACACAGAGTCAGTTACAATGGTAGGAGATCTACATATCCGTATCGCCAAGCTTGCCTTCCACGCCAAGGAAAGTCCCATCCTAACACGGGACGAAGTCTTCAATCTTGTATCTTCATAGTCTTGGAGTCCGGCCACGATGATAGTTCGGCTATCCGGACACCCCCTAGTCCAAGACTCCCTCAGTAGCCCCTGAACCAGGCTTCAATGACGACAAGTCCGGCGCGCATATTGTCTTCGGCATTGCAAGGCGGGTTCCTCCTCCGAATACTTCATAGAAGGTGTTGAACACAAGGATAGTGTCCGGCTCTGCAAAACAAGTTCTACATACTACCGTAGAGAGAATAACTTTTGCACAGATCTGCTGACGTATTCCGCGGCGTGACATCACACCACGGCCAGGACTTTATACGAATCGTGTTTTACTGTTCCACCTTAGCGCGTTTATCAAGGCGGTTTCCCTGGCACGTCTTATCAAATCATAGGTCGTGCCCCCTTATTCCGGGATTCTCATCAATACGGACGAGGGTAACCCATCCGTGCCCTTGATTACGGCGCTTGGGAGATAAGCGAGTTTTACCAGGCTGGCGGGGGACGCATAGCTTCGTCCGTCCATATAAGGGGATAAGGATCCACCTTTTTCACCTACGCCTTCTTCCTTCTTTGCTCATCCATTTCCGTGCACTCGAGCTCCAGCGCCCTAGTCCGCACATCCCACCTCAACCTTCTCCAACTATGTCCGGAGCGGGGGGCAGGTGGATGGCCTCCTCCGTCACGGAGGGGCACATCACAAAGCTGCGGGAGGCCGGATACTTGTCCGGCGACATCGCGTGTCGGCTCCCCAACAAGGGGAAGCTAACTCCAACCCCCAGGCCCCATGAGAGGGTGGTGTTTCTCCCCCACTTCCTCCGCGGACTAGGTTTTCCACTTCACCCATTTGTCCGGGGGCTCATGTTCTACTACGGCCTGGACTTCCACGATCTGGCCCCGAATTTGATCCTCAATATCTCGACGTTTATCGTCGTGTGCGAGGCCTTCCTCTGCAACCAACCCCACTTCGGTTTATGGTTGAAGACCTTTAGCGTCAAGCCGAAGATAGTGGGCGGCCGACAGGCAGAGTGCGGAGGCGCCATGGCGGGCAGGATGCCCAATGTTCTATGGCTCAAGGGCTCCTTCATGGAGACAGTAAAGGGGTGGCAATCGGGGTGGTTCTACATCACCGAGCCGCGCGACTCCAAATGGGCGGCGGCCCCCGAATTCAGATCTGGCTCCCCCACACGGCTCACATCATGGAAAGAGACGGGCCTGACGTGGGGTGATTCAGAAGAGCTGACCGGACTCCAAACCTGTGTCCGAAACCTGCTGGACAAGAAGCTCAAGCTTGTCAACGTAGTCCAGGTTATGCTCATCCTCCGGATTCTCCCGTGCCAGCAACGGGCCTTCATATTGTGGGAGTTTGATCCGGCACAGCACCAGACCTTGAGCCGGCTCTTCGACACTACGTACGAAGATGCCTGGAAGGTGCTGTTCAAGGGCGCCGAAGCCCCCGCATCCGCTACCGAAGATCGCGGATTCAGCTCGCAGCATCAAGCCAGCGAGGTAAGTTATTTTACCCTTTACGGGACTCTTTTTTCATAGATTGACTCTATGTGGGATCTAAAACTCCCTAACCTTTGACAGGACTGGCTGAAGACGTCCGGACAGATTAACTGTCCGGCTCCTTTGCCAGAAGACCCAGCGGACGCCCGATTGACAGGGCTACTGGCTCCGGTACCTCACGTGGTGCCGAAGAAGAAGGCCAAGAAGGAGGCCACGGGAACTCGAAAGAGCTCCCGGCGCCAGGTGCTGTCAGATTCTGAAGCAGAATCCTCTCCTGAGAAGGAGGAGGAGGAAAAAGAAGCCTCTCCCCCAACGGGGGAAGAGAGGAAAAGGAAGGTCGCCCCAACTGGGGAGGCCGGAGGGTCCAAGAAGGGAAGGACCCTTCCTCCGGACTTCTCCACCAACGCCAACAACGACGAGGAGGAGTGGCCAACAAGGGCCAAGCCCCTGGCGAGACCGTAAGTGTCCGGATACCCATGGCTTTTTTTCCCATTGCATAGTGTTCTCTAATGCCGAACAATTATGCAGCCCGCCCAAGGGCGAGCTCGCCGCTTCGTCGAGCGGGTCCCTGAGTTCGTCGGAAATGGAGAGTACTTCACTTCCGGTCGCCTCCTCACCTCACGTTGCAGACGATGCTGAGGTGGGGCCCCAAGGGGGGCCTGGTCAAGAGGAGGTGGCGCGGGAGGCGCCGCAAGGCGACCCCCCGGACTCCAGGCGCGTGGGGGGCGAGACCCCCAGGGGCTCTAAGCCCGACCCTTGTCCGGACTCCATAACGGAACCTTCAGCGGTTCCGAAGTCCGACGAGCGGCCCATTCGTAAGAAGGGTAAGACGCATGTGTCCTCCGTCCAACCGGAGGCACCGGATAACTTACTGGAGGCGCTTAATAGCGCCTCCATCGAGGAGGAGCACCGCACTGTTATGAGTGCGGTGATCCGGACAGTTCAGTCCGCCAAGAGCGGGCTGACCGAAGCCTGTACCAGCCTTCGAACAGGCTTTGAGGTAAGTTTACAATATGTAAAAATATTACCGCATAGACAGTAGCCCCTAATGCTTAGTTCGGTGTTCGGAAAGAAAAGCCGGACTAAGGATCTAAAAAGATATACACAGGAGTCTAACATAAGTATGTCAATATGGGAATGCAGGCTGCGCTGCTGACCTCTGTCGCACTGACTGCGGAGGTCAATGCATTGAAGCAGAGCCTCGAGCGGTCCGAGAACGAGCTCGGCCTTGCCAAGAAGCAGCTCGGGGACAAGGAAGGTAAGTAATACCTTATTAAAAAAATAGCTTATAGAAAGGTTTCGGTCGCAAAAAATAACAGGAGTAACATGGGTACTGCAGGGGCCACGAGCGAGGTGGCGACCCTGAAGGAGGCGGTGTCCGCGGCTGAAAACAAGGAGGCTGTGGAGCGCACCGAGCGAGAGAAGGGGGAGGCGCATCTGGCAGAGGTACGGCAAGAGCTCCAGGCTCTCGTGGAAAAACACGAGGGTTTGGAGCGTGACTCGAAGACCCGAGAGTCCGAGATTGCTTCGGCGCTTGAGAGTGCCAAAGCTGCTAAGGCCGAGGCCCAAAAAGCCCTCCAAGAAATTGAATCATTAAAGAAGATAGCGGCGGGTAAGGCATTCTTTATGCAAAGCAAGCATGTGAAAGTGAATTACCTATTACTTACCCGGATTCGGAGCTCTCCAGGAGCGTTCGCAGATCTGCCCCGTAGTGTGTCTGATCCTGCCGTGTTCTACCGCGCCAAGGAGGGGAGCTCGACGGAAAAGGTGTTCTGGTCTCAGTATGCTGAGGCCGGACATCCGGTGCCCCTAAGCGACCAGCTGAAGCAGCTGGTCGAGCTCCACAAGGTCGCCGAACAGGCCATGAAGGGCCTCATAGTTCGGTTGTGGCCATTAGAAGCCATGCCTGGGAGCTACTTTGGGCTAGTGCGGCGGCTGGTGGACGCCTGTCCATGGATTGAAGTCATCAAGCGCTCCATCTGCATTGAAGGTGCCCGTCGGGCCCTTGCCCGCGCTAAAGTGCACTGGGGCAAGCTGGATGCGGAGAGGCTTGTGACGGACGGTCCACCGAAGGGCAAGGAGCATCGCACGCCCGAAATGTACTATGAGGGTGTCCTGAAGGGTGCCCGCCGTATAGAGGATGAGTGCTCCAAAGATGTAATTTTTTAATAGACTCGCATTTGTTATCCTGTACGCCGAAAACTTGTTCATATGCGCTAAGCAACGCTTTTTAATTTAAAATATTACCTTCTGTGCGGCCGTTTATCAAATTTGAGAGACGGCAAGCCGTTGGCTTCAGCCCCCATGCCACGAGTGCTGGGGTGTTCGGGATAAACTTGAGCGCTCTTGTTCCCTTTCTTGGGTCCATCGAGGGAGGCGCTCAATGCAATGAACAAGGCAACTGGACTTATAATGCTTGAACACTCTCACTTAGCCATAGAATTCTATAATTTTAAATTTCGGCAAAGCCCCTAGTATTCGGAAGACCGAGTTCTGGGCGCTATCCACGCCTTGGCCGGACAATGCCGGATCCTCGCTCTAAGCGGCATAAGTCTTTAGGGACCCGAAAAAACCTCTCGAACAGCGACCGGCTCTCGCCCTATCATGACAGTCAGTTTTAGCTTTCTCCACTGAGGTGCTGTAACGCCCTCGATGCGGCTATATCTCCCACGTGTCGAAGCACGACTTAGAGGCATAACCGCATTGAAAGCAATGTCTCAAGTGAGGTAATCTTCACACAACCCATGTAATACATAAGGGAAAGAGACACATAGTTGGCTTACAATCGCCACTTCACACAATACATGAGTAAAGCATTACATCATACAGATACAATCAAGGTCCGACTACGGAACCAAAATAAAAGAAGACTACCCCAAATGCTACACAGATCCCCGATCGTCCCAACTGGGCTCCACTACTGATCAACTGAAACGAAACAACACAATGAATAAGATCTTCATCAAGCTCCTCCTTGAGCTCGGGTGCGTCACCTGCACGGTTTCATCGGCACCTGCAAACTGGTTTTGGAAGTATCTGTGAGTCACGGGGACTCAGCAATCTCACACCCGCGAGATCAAGACTATTTAAGCTTATGGGTAGGAGAAGGTAGTGAGATGGAGCTGCAGCAAAGCGACTAGCATATATGGTGTCTAACATACGCAAATGAGAGCGAGAAGAGAAGGCAAAAGCACGGTCGAACAACTATGATCAAGAAGTGATCCTAGAACAACCTACGTCAAACATAACTCCAACACCGTGTTCACTTCCCAGACTCCGCCGAGAAGAGAGCATCACGGTTACACACGCGGTTGATGTATTTTAATTAAGGTCAACTTCAGGTTTTCTACAACCGGACATTAACAAATTCCCATCTGCCTCATAACCGCGGGCACGGCTTTCGAAAGATAATACCCTGCAGGGGTGTCCCAACTAAGCCCATGATAAGCTCTCGCGATCAACGAAGGATATTCCTTCTCCCCGGGAAGACCCGATCAGTCTCGGAATCCCGGCTACAAGACATCTCAGCAGTAATAAAACAAGACCAGCAAAGCCGCCCGGATGTGCCGACAAATCCCGATAGGAGCTGCACATATCTCGTTCTCAGGGCACACCGGATAAGCGAAGCGTACACGAACCAACGTAACCAAAGTTGCCAAGGAATGGTCTCGCACGGTGCTCTAGTTTGGACCAACACTCGGAGGAGCACTGGCCCGGGGGGTAAAATAAAGATGACCCTGTAGTCTGCAGAACCCAAGGGAAAAAGGCTTAGGTGGAAAATGGTAGAACCAAGGTTGGGCCTTGCTGGAGGAGTCTTATTCAAAGCGAACTATCAAGGGGGTCCCATAAATCACCCAACCGCGTTAGGGACGCAAAATCCGGGAACATAATACCGATATGACGGAAACTAGGGCGGCAAGAGTGGAACAAAACACCAGGCATAAGGCCGAGTCTTCCACCCTTTACCAAGTATATTGATGCATTAATTAAATAAGATATATTGTGATATCCAAACAAGTAAACATGTTCCAACAAGGAACAACATCTCCATGTTCCAACAAGGAACAAACTTCATCTTCACCTGCAACTAACAAAGCTATAAGAGGGGCTGAGCAAAGCGGCAACATAGCCAAACAACGGTTTGCTAGGAAAGGATGGTTAGAGGCTTGACATGGCAACATGGGAGGCATGATATAGCAAGTGGTAGGCATCATAGCATAGGCATAGCAAAAGAGCGATCATCTAGCAAGCAAAGATAGAAGTGATTTCGAGGGTATGGTCATCTTGCCTGAAATCCCGCAAGGAAGAAGAACGAGTCCATGAAGAAGACAAACGGATGAAGCCGAACAAATCCTCACAACTCCGGAAGGAAACCGAAGCTAACGAGAGAAGCAACCCGGAAACAAACAAACAACATGGTAAACCAACAAGCACAAACATGGCATGATGCACAACCAAGTATGATGCATGTCCGGTTTAAATAGCATGGCATGGCAATATGCACAAACAAAACTACAAGTTAAATGGAGCCCAATATGCAACGAGTTGCATATTGACGAAACACCACATCCATTTATTTAGTTCGCTCTCGTTTATGTACCCAGCAACATTAAATGTTATTAAACATGGCAAGGGGTGAAGCATAATAAGACTACCTAGCTAGGCAAGTTTAAATGAGGCCGGAAACATCGAACAACAATTCCGATAAATCCTCATGTTATTTAGCAATTTAAAGCAAACACAATTATAAACCTTTTAATTGTTGTTATCATGATGCGGATGACATAATCAAGGTTTATGCAATTTTTATGAAAATGTTGACATCTAATATGATAGGGAGCATTTGGTCACCATGGCGGAACAAAAGGGGTGCCACGGCAACGACAACGGAAATGGTGCCACGACAA
>LR880968.1:850027126-850039133 GCA_904067115.1 Aegilops sharonensis | reverse complement strand
TTTCGGGTCCTTAAAGACCTACGCCGCTTCGAGCGAAGTTCCGGATAATGTCCGACGAAGGCGTGGATAGCGCCCCTAATTCGGTCCTCCGAATACTAGGGGCTTCGCCGAAATTTAAAATTATAGAATTCTATGGCTAAGTGAGAGTGTTCAAGCACTATAAGTCCGGTTGCCTTGTTCGTTGTGTTGAGCGCCTCCCTAGATGGACCCAAAAATGGGAACGAGAGTGCTCAAGTTTATCCCGAACACCCCAGCACTCGTGGCATGGGGGCTGAAGCCGACGACTTGCCATCTCTCAGATTTAATAAACGGCCGCACAGAAGGTAATATTTTAAATTAACAAGCGTTGCTTAGCGCATATCAACAAAGTTTTCAGCGCACAGGATAACACATTGCGAATTTACTCAATAATTACATCCCTGGGGCACTCATCCGCAATCTTGCGGGCACCCTTCAGGACAATCTTATAGTACATTTCGGGCGTACGATATTCCTTGCCCGCTGGTGGCGCGTCAGTGATTAGCTTCTCCGCATCCAGCTTGCCCCAATGCACCTTTGCGCGGGCAACGGCCCGACGAGCACCTTCAATACAGGCGGAGCGCTTGATAACCTCCACCCAGGGGCACGCATCCACCAACCGTCGCACGAGGCCGAAGTAGCTCCCAGGCATGGCCTCTCCAGGCCATAGCCGGACTACGAGGCCCTTCATGGCCTGCTCGGCCACCTTGTGGAGCTCGACCAGCTGCTTCAGCTGGTCGCTAGGGGGCACCAGACGGCCTGCCTCAGCATACTGAGACCAGAAGACCTTCTCCGTTGAGCTCCCCTCCTCGGCTCGGTAGAATGCGGCGGCATCAGTCACACTGCGAGACAGATCTGCAAACGCCCCTGGAGAGCTCCGAATTCGGGTAAGTAACACGTAATTTACATTCACATGCTTGCTTTGCATGAAAAATGCCTTACCCGCCGCTATCTTCCTCACCAACTCAATCTCCTGAAGGGACTTATGGGCATCGGCCTTAGCAGTTTTGGCATTTTCGAGAGCCGAGGCAAGCTCGGACTCTCGAGTCTTTGAGTCGCGCTCCAAACTCTCATGCTTTTCCATGAGAGCCTGGAGCTCTTGCTGAACCACCGCCACCCGCGCCTCCTGCTTTTCTCGCTCTGCCCGTTCCGCGGCCGCATTGCGTTCGGCCGCGGACACGGCCTCCTTCAGGGTCGCCACCTCGTTCGTGGCCCCTGCAGTACCCATGTTATCCTTGTTATTTTTTTTTGCAACCTAAATCCTTTTCTGTAAGGTACAAGTTCAAAGTGGTGTTACTCACCTTCTTTGTCCTGGAGCTGCTTCTTGGCGCGGCCGAGCTCTTGCTCGGACCGCTCGAGCTCCTGCTTCAAAGCACCGACCTCCGCAGTCAGTGCGGCAGAGGTCAGCAGCGCAGCCTGCAACCCAAATTGACATAATGTTTTAGCAACCCTGCGTATATCTTCTTTTTTTCAGATCCTCAGTCCGGCTTTTTCTTCCCGAACACCAAACCGAGAATCAGGGGCTACTGTCTATGTGGTATTACATTGCATATTTTTAAACTTCTTACCTCAAAGCCTGATAGAAGGCTACTGCAGGCTTCGGTCAGCCCGCTCTTAGCAAGCTGCACCTTCTGAATCACCGCACTCGTAATAGTGCGGTGTTCTTCCTCGATGGAAGCGCTCTGCAACGCCTCCAACAAATTGCCCGGCGCTTCCGGTTGGACGGAAGCCGCCGGCGTCACGGTCTTGCCCTTCATTCGAAGGGGCCGCCGGCCGGACCCCGGAACCATTGCCGGTTCTGATATGGACTCCGGCGCAAAGTCCGGGAGGACGCCTTGTGGCGCCTCCGGAGCCTCCCCCTGATGGGTCCCTTCTTGGGATCCCACCTCGTCCTCCTCGATGTTGCGATGGGTAGAGGCGGTCGGGATGGAGTCTACATCCGACGGAGCCAACGACCCGCTCGATGAAGCGGGGAGATCATCACTGGCCGGACTACAGACAGCATGCGGCATCAGAATGACACTATGTGACGCAGAAAAAGAAATTATAAGTCATTCAGGAATCCGGATACTTACGATCTCGCCGGAGGCCTGGCCCTTGAAGGCCATTCTTCCTCGCCAACGATTATGTTGGCGGAGCTGTCCGGGGGAATAGTCCTTCCCCTCTTGGACCCTTCGGCCTCCCCTGTTGGGGAAGCCTTCCTCTTCCTCTCTCCCTCCTCTGGGAGAGAGTCGTCTTTCTCCTCCTCGTTTTCGGAGGAGGAGTCCGCCCCGGAGTCGTCGGACACCTGAAAACGGGAACTCTTTCGAGCACCTGTGGCCTCCTTCTTGGCCTTCTTCTCCGGCACCACGTGCGGTGCCGGAACCAGCAGCCTCGCTAGACGGGCGTCTACTGGATTTTCTGGCATAGGAGCCGGGCAGATAATCTGCTCTGCCTTCCTCATCCAGTCCTGTCATAGGAAAAGGGGAAATTATAACCCGCATAGAGTCAAACTATGAAAAGCAAGTGTCCCGTGAAGGGGTAGAATCACTTACCTCGTTGGCTTGGCGCTGCGAGCGAAATCCGCGATCTTCAGTCGCGGATGCGGGGGCTTCGGCGCCCTTGAACAGCACCCTCCAGGTGCCTTCGTACGTCGTGTCGAAGAGCCCGCTCAGCGCCTGGTGCTATTCCGGATCGAACTCCCACAGATTGAATGCCCGCTCTTGGCATGGGAGAATCCGGCGGACGAGCATGACTTGGACCATGTTAACCAGCCTGAGCTTCTTCACCAGCTTCTGGATACAGGCTTGGAGTCCCGTCAGCTCCTCCGAACAACCCCACAGCAAGCCCTTCTCTTTCCAGGAGGTGAGCTGCGTGGGGATACCAAATCTGAACTCGGGGGCCGCCGCCCACGTAGGGATACGCGGCTCGGTGATATAGAACCACCCCAATTGCCACCCCTTGACGGATTCCACGAAGGCCCCTTCGAACCAAAGGACGTTGGGCATCTTGCCCAACATGGCGCCTCCGCACTCCTCTTGAGTGCCCTTCACTACCTTCGGCTTGACATTGAAGGTCTTAAGCCACCAAGCCGAAGTGGGGCTGGATGCAGAGGAAGGCCTCGCACACGACGATGAACGCCGAGATGTTGAGGATGAAGTTCGGCGCCAGATAATGGAAATCCAGGCCGTAGTAGAACATGAGCCCCCGGACAAAAGGGTGAAGTGGAAAGCCCAGTCCGCGGAGGAAGTGGGGAAGGAAAACAACCCTCTCATGGGGCCTGGGGGTGGGGATGAGCTGCCCCTCGTCAGGCAGCCGGTGCGCGATGTCGCCGGAGAGGTATCCGGCGCTGCGCAGTTTGGCGATGTGCTCCTCCTTAACGGTGGAGGCCAAACATTTACCTCCCGCTCCGGACATGGTCGGAGAAGGTTGAGACGAGATGCGCGAACTTGGGCGCTGGAGCTCGAGTGCGCGGAGATGGATAAGCAAAGGAGGAAGAAGGCGTAGGTGAGAAGGTAAATCCTTATCCCTTATATGGGCGGGCGAAGTCTACGCGTCCCCCACCGGCCTGGTAAAACTCGCTTATCTCCCAAGCGTCACCATCAATGGCGCGGTTGGGTTACCCATGTCCGTATTGATGAGAATCCCTGATTAAGGGGAAACACGATCTCTGCTTCGACAAGACGTGCCAAGGAAACTGCTTCGCTAAATGCGCTGAGGTGGTAGAGTAAAAAACGATTTAAATAATGGCTTGGTAGTGGCGTGACGTCATGCCGCAGAAAACGTCAGCAGATTGAACTTGTGTATATATTATTCTCTCTACGGTGGAATGTGGAATTTATTTTGCAGAGCCGGACACTATCCTGGTGTTCACAATCTTCTATCATTCGGAGGAGGAACCCGCCTTGCAATGCCAAGCAATATACGCGCCGGACTTATCGTCATTGAAGCCTGGTTCAGGGGCTACTGAGGGAGTCCCGGATTAGGGGGTGTCCGGATAGCCGGACTAGCATCATCAGCCGGACTATCATCATCGACCGGACTCCAAGACTATGAAGATACAAGATTGAAGACTTCGCCCCGTGTCCGGATGGGACTTTCCTTGGCGTGGAAGGCAAGCTTGGCGATACGGATATGTAGATCTCCTACCATTGTAACCGACTCTATCTAACCCTAGCCCTCTCCGGTGTCTATATAGACCGGATGGCTCTAGTCCGTAGGACAGAACAACAACCCTTACAATCATACCATAGGCTAGCTTCTAGGGTTTAGCCTCCTTGATCTCGTGGTAGATCCACTCTTGTAAACATCCACAATATCAATATCAATCAAGCAGGACGTAGGTTTTTACCTCCATCAAGAGGGCCCGAACCTGGGTAAAACATCGTGTCCCTCGTCTCCTGTTACCATCCGCCTAGACGCACAGTTCGGGACCCCTACCCGAGATCCGCCGGTTTTGACACCGACAGTGGTTCTTCAAGGAAGCAAGGACCCAGGCTTGCAATGCGTGATGCTGATGATGAGCCACCAAGGAACGCTCCTGTGCGGCCTTGTGAATGGCCTTCAGAAAACTTTATGGATCAAGCGGGAATGAAGGAAGAATTTAACGCATATTTGCGTAACACTGATCTTGTGAGCTTCGAGGGAGAAAAGTGCCGCCAGTACCACTATCTCAATAGTTCCTTTATGAGGAGGTTTGAATTTTCATCTTCACGCAATTCTCCAACTGTCCTATTTGATCTTTATGAAAAATCTTACACTATGGACTTAGAGGATTTTACCACTGCTTGCAAACTTCCACAATGGGGTAGTGCTAGTGAACCTCGCAAATCTGAATTTAGAGAATTTCTTGCTAGTATAACTGTGGGGGAATCTAGAGACATAACACAAGCTACCATTGGGAGCATTCATTTTCCTGCTATACATTATTTTGCTCTCTTCATAGGTAGGTGCATAAATGGTAAAGATGAAACATGTCATATGTGTGTCCCTGACCTCAGTATTCTTAGGAGTGCTGTGTTAGGAGACAAATCTTATAATTTGGGAGCCATTGTTGCGTGTAGGTTGCATCACAATAGATTTAATGGAGATTTCTTTGGTGGAATTTATGCAACCCGCTTAGCCTGATTTTCTTGGTGTAACCATATGTAATGATGATATTGAATTGCATCCTACTTATTTAGAATTTAATGCTATGGTTCACCACCAGTTTGTCGAGAGGAATGAATCACCTCTTCGGTATCGCTTAATCTTTGACATACGTCGTGCTGTCCGTATTACTCTCCCTGCTCCTGCCTTCTTTGATTATCAGGCAAAAGGAAGACATTTTATTACCAGAGAGGAGGCAGATGAGTACGAGAGGAGGGCGGAGGCAGCTCGCCGCCACACTGCAGCCCAGGAGGCAATAACTGCCGCATCGCAGCACGACCCCGGCTACCACTTTGCATATCCGCCAGGCCATCCGTGGCAATAAACCAACTTAGGCCAAAAGCCTAAGCTTGGGGAAGCACGTATTTCTCAACGACATTACATTTATGTTCACACACACTCATTGCTAGATGTCGGTGCTCATACTCCTTCTCTGTAATATCCCTGCTAGTTTATTTTGCTTTTTTTCTTGCTTTCTTCTTGTGTGTTTAATAAACCTTAAGAAAAACCAAAAAAATTAAAATTAGTGTAGCTTTTAGTTAGTTTGCTTTTCTTGTTGTAGTAGTAATAATTAAAAAGAAAACCCAAAAATATTTCTTGTTCTTCTTTTGCTTGTTGGGAGCTTTCCCGTGTAAATAGTTTTATTTCCTTCTTTGCGGGTCGATAGGAGAAGACCATGATAAAATTGTTGAAGTGGCTCTTATATGCATTATTGTTGATTTAACCAAGAGCCCATATTGCCTTGTCTTCTCCTGTTTATTGGATGCTCGCAGATTCCAGCTTAGTCCAATGCACGTGCACTCTTATTATTTTCACATCATTCGGTCGTGCAAGTGAAAGGCAATTATGACGATATATGATGGACTGATTGAGATGAGAGAAGCTGGTATGAACTCGACCTCTCTTGTTTTTGTAAATATGATTAGTTCATCGTTCCTGATTCAGCTTGTTATGAATAAACATGTTTGCAATGACAATTAGAGATCATAGTTGCTTGTGCCATGCTTAATTAGCTATGAGTTATAATGGTTTACCTTGCGTGCCAACATGCTATTAAAATGGTTGTGATGTGGTATAGTGGGGTGGTATCCTCCTTTGAATGATTTTAGTGACTCGACTTGGCACATGTTCACACATATGCTTGAAACAAATCAACATAGCCTTCACGATATTTATGTTCATGATGGATTATATCCTACACATGCTTGTACTCAATGTTTATTAACTTTAATGCATGTTCAAGACTGTTGTCGCTCTCTAGTTGGTCGCTTCCCAGTCTTTTTCTAGCCTTCACTTGTACTAAGTGGGAATACTGCTTGTGCATCCAATTCCTTAAACCCCAAAGTTATGCCATATGAGTCCACTATACCTTCCTATATGCGGTATCTACCTGCCGTTCCAAGTAAATTTGTATGTGCCAAACTCTAAACCTTCAAATGAAATTTTGTTTTGTATGCTCGAATAGATCATGTATCCACTAGGGCTGTCCATATCTTCCATGCTAGGCGGGTTATTCTCAAGAGGAGTGGACTCCGCTCCTCACTCACGAAAAAATGGCTGGTCACTGGGATGCCCAGTCCCATGCTTTATGCAAATCAAATCAAAATAATTGCAAACAAAACTCCCCCTGGGACTGTTGTTAGTTGGAGGCACTCGTTCTTTCGAGCAAGCCATGGATTGATGCTTGTAGGTGGAGGGGGATTATAAACTTTACCATTCTATTTGGGAACCGCCTATAATGTGTGTAGCATAGAAGATATCGCCATCTCTTGGTTGTTATGTTGACAATGAAAGTATGCCGCTCAAAATAATATGTATCTCTGCTTTAAAACCGAGCTCTGGCACCTCTACAAATCCCTGCTTCCCTCTGCGAAGGGCCTATCTATTTACTTTCATGTTGAGTCATCACCCACTTATTAAAAAGCACTAGCTGGAGAGCACTGCTGTCATCTGCATCCATTACTATTAATTTATATTGTGTATGACTATGACTGGATCTCTTTTACCATGAATTACAATGTCTAGTCAGTCCTTGATCTTTAAAGGTGCTCTGCATTTATGTTTTGCGGTCTCAGAAAGGGCTAGCGAGATACCATCTTGTTATAGCATATTATGATTGTTTTGAGAAAGTGTTGTCATCCGAGATTTATTATTATTGCTCGCTAGTTGATTATGCATTGATATGAGTAAACATGAGACCTAAGAGTTATTGTGAATGTGGTTAGTTATAATCTTTGCTGAAAACTTAAATGCTGGCTTTACATATTTACAACAACAAGAGCAAACAGAGTTTGTAAAAGTTTTTCTTTATCACTTTCAGTGTATCAACTGAATTGCTTGAGGACAAGCAAAGGTTTAAGCTTGGGTGAGTTGATACGTCTCTGTCGTATCTACTTTTCCAAACACTTTTGCCCGTGTTTCGGACTCTAACTTGCATGATTTGAATGGAACTAACCCGGACTGACGCTGTTTTCAGCAGACTTTCCATGGTATTATTTATGTGCAGAAACAAAAGTTCTTGGAATGACCTGGAACTCCACGGAACATATTTTTGGAAAATATTAAAAATACTGGAAGAAGAATCCATGTCAGGCGGCCCACAACCTGTCCATGAGAGTGGGGGAGCGCCTGCCCCCCTGGGCGCACCCCCCTGCCTCATGGGCCCCCTGACGCTCCACCGACCTCAACTCCAACTCCATATATTCACTTTCGGGAAGAAAAAAAATCGGAGAGAAGGATTTATCATGTTTTACGATACGGAGCCGCCGCCAAGCCCTAAAACCACTCGGGCGGGCTGATCTAGAGTCCGTTCGGGGCTCCGGAGAGGGGAATCAGTCGTCGTCGTCATCATCAACCATCCTCCACCAATTTCATGATGCTCACCGCCGTGCATGAGTAATTCCATCGTAGGCTTGCTGGAAGGTGATGGGTTGGATGTGATCTATCATGTAATCGAGTTAGTTTTGTTAGGGTTTGATCCCTAGTATCCATTATGTTTTGAGATTGATGTTGCTATGACTTTGCTATGCTTAATGCTTGTCACTAGGGCCCGAGTGCCATGATTTCAGATCTGAACCTATTATGTTTTCATGAATATATGTGAGTTCTTGATCCTATCTTGCAAGTCTATAGTCACCTACAATGTGTTATGATCCGGCAACCCCGAAGTGACAATAATTGGGACCACTCTCGGTGATGACCATAGTTTGAGGAGTTCATGTATTCACTATGTGTTAATGCTTTGGTCCGGTACTCTATTAAAAGGGGGCCTTAATATCCCTTAGTTTCCGTTAGGACCCTACTGCCACGGGAGGGTAGGACAAAAGATGCCATGCAAGTTCTTTTCCATAAGCATGTATGACTATATTCGGAATACATGCCTACATTACATTGATGAATTGGAGCTAGTTCTGTGTCGCCCTATGTTATGATTGTTACATGATGAACCGCATCCGGCATAATTCTCCATCACTGATCCAATGCCAACGAGCTTTTCACATATTGTTCTTCGTTTATTTACTTTTCCGTTGCTACTGTTACAATCACTACAAAACCAAAAAATATTACTTTTGCTATCGTTACCGTTACTTCCATATTACTTTGCTACAAATACTTTGCTACAGATACTAAGTTATCCAGGTGTGGTTGAATTGACAACTCAGCTGTTAATACTTGAGAATATTCTTTGGCTCGCCTTGTGTCGAATCAATAAATTTGGGTTGAATACTCTACCCTCAAAAACTGTTGGGATCCCCTATACTTGTGGGTTATCAATGTTCTCCCTCAGTATGCACCGTTGCGACAGTTCGTCGTGCCGAGACACCACGTGATGATCGGGTGTGATAAGCTCTATGTTCACATACAACGGGTGCAAGCCAGATTTGCACATGCAGAATACTCGGGTTAAACTTGACGAGCCTAGCATATGCAAATATGGCCTCGGAACACTGAGATCGAAAGGTCGAGCGTGAATCATATAGTAGATATGATCAACATAGTGATGTTCACCATTGAAAACTACTTCATCTCACGTGATGATCGGACATGGTTTAGTTGATATGGATCACGTGATCAGTTAGATGATTAGAGGGATGTCTATCTAAGTGGGAGTTCTTAAGTAATATGATTAATTGAACTTTATTTTATCATGAACTTAGTACCTGATAGTATTTTGCATGTCTATGTTGTTGTAGATAAATGGCTCGTGCTACTGTTCCGTTGAATTTTAATGCGTTCCTAGAGAAAGCTAAGTTGAAAGATGATGGTAGCAACTACACGGACCGGGTCCGTAACTTGAGGATTATCCTCATTGCTGCACAGAAGAATTATGTCCTGGAAGCACCACTAGGTGCAAGACCCGCTGCAGGAGCAACACCGGACGTTATGAACACCTGGCAGAGCAAAGCTGATGACTACTCGATAGTTCAGTGTGCCTTGATTTACGACTTAGAACCGGGACTTCAACGACGTTTTTATTGTCATGGAGAATATGAGATGTTCCAGGAGTTGAAGTTAATATTTCAAGCAAACACCCGGATTGAGAGATATGAAGTCTCCAATAAGTTCTACAGCTGCAAAATGGAGGAGAATTGTTCTATCAGTGAACATATACTCAAAATGTCTGGGTATCATAATCACTTGACTCAACTGGGAGTTAATCTTCCGGTTGATAGTGTCAATGACAGAGTTCTTCAATCACTGCCACCAAGCTACAAAAGCTTCGTGATGAACTATAATATGCAAGGGATGGATAAGACAATTCCCGAGGTCTTCGCAATGCTAAAGGCTGCGGAGGTAGAAATCAATAAGGAGCATCAAGTGTTGATGGTTAACAAGACCACTAGTTTCAAGAAAAAGGGCAAAGGGAAGAAGGGGAACTTCAAGAAGAACGGCAAGCAAGTTGCTGCTCAAGTGAAGAAGCCCAAGTCTGGACCTAAGCCTGAGACTGAGTGCTTCTACTACGAAGGGACTGGTCACTGGAAGCGGAACTGCCCAAAGTATTTGGCGGATAAGAAGGATGGCAAAGTGAAAGGTATATTTGATATACATGTTATTGATGTGTACCTTACTAATGCTCGTAGTAGCGCCTGGGTATTTGATACTGGTTCTGTTGCTCATATTTGCAACTCGAAACAGGGGCTACGGATTAAGCCAAGATTGGCTAAGGACGAGGTGACGATGCGCGTGGGAAATGGTTCCAAAGTCGATGTGATCGCCGTCGTCACGCTACCTCTACATCTACCTTCGGGATTAGTTTTAGACCTGAATAATTGTTATTTGGTGCCAGTGTTAAGCATGAACATTATATCTGGATCTTGTTTGATGCGAGACGGTTATTCATTTAAATCAGAGAATAATGGTTGTTCTATTTATATGAGTAATATCTTTTAGTGTCATGCACCCTTGATGAGTGGTCTATTTTTACTGAATCTCGATAGTAGTGATACACATATTCATAGTTTTGAAGCCAAAAGATATAAGTTTAATAATGATAGTGCAACTTATTTATGGCACTGTCGTTTAGGTCATATTGGTGTAAAGCGCATGAAGAAACTCCATGCTGATGGGCTTTTGGAATCACTTGATGCTTGCGAACCATGCCTCATGGGCAAGATGACTAAGACTCCGTTCTCCAGAACAATGGAGCAAGCAACAGACTTGTTGGAAATAATACATACTGATGTATGCGGTCCGATGAGTGTTGAGGCTCGCAGTGGGTATCGTTATTTTCTGATCTTCACAGATGATTTGAGCAGATATGGGTATTCTACTTAATGAAACATAAGTCTGAAACATTTGAAAAGGTCAAAGAATCTCAGAGTGAAGTGGAAAATCTTCGTAACAAGAAAATAAAGTTTATACGATCTGATCGTGGAAGTGAATATTTGAGTTACGAGTTTGGTCTTCATTTGAAACAATGCGGAATAGTTTCGCAACTCACGCCACCCGGAACACCACATCGTAATGGTGTGTTGGAACAATGCCGCTAGGTATTTAAACTTGAGGACACACAGTCCTCACCGTATTCTCCTTGAGCTAAGGTCACACAGACCTCGCCCAATCACTCGTGGTAAGTGTTCAGGTGACTTCCGAACCTTCACAAACTCGGTCACTCGGCGATCCACAATTCCTCTTGGATGCTCTAGACCATGACACCTAACCGTATGGAAGTCTTCAAAGGTAACAAGCGTCAGATCCACGCATGATCAATCTCTTCACTGATGCTCAATCACTATGGGTTTGTAGGTGTTTGGGTTTGGGTTTTCCTCACTCGATGATTTTCGCTCAAAGTCCTCGGAGGATGGGATGCTCTCAAATGACAAGTGGTCTCTCGGAGCAGCCAACCAGCTAGTGGTTGTAGGCTATTTATAGCCTAGGGAGCTGCCCAACATGATAAGACATAAATGCCATTCAATGATATGACCGTTAGGTGGGTAGATATTTTGGGACATCTAGCACAAGGCACAATAACGGTCGGAAATTTGAGTATCAGATTCCTCAGGGCTATCATGTTCCTCACTGTGTAGGCAATCCGCACTGGCGAATTCCTAACTCCTCAGTCAGAACAAATTCCTCAGAGACCAGAAGAAATTCGTCTCTGTCACTGAAGAATATGACTGAACTGTATGAGATTTCCAATGGCTTCACTCGAAGGGATTGGTAGGTGTAGGATTTTGAGTTGAGCATCACATGGAAATTTTTCCTTAGTATTTCCTCGACCCCCTTTAACAGTACGGTGTTTCCTATGACTCAAGAAAGACAAAATGAAACTACGAAAACAAGTCTTCACGCTTCATGTTCCTCAAATGGATACCTAGTCTTCAAGGTCACACCAATTTCTTCACTTTCAAAGTCTTCAGAA
>LR880968.1:849954135-849976652 GCA_904067115.1 Aegilops sharonensis | reverse complement strand
AAGTTGAACCTGCTAATAACTCAACTTGAATATATCGTTGACCGGGTCATGGTGCCACTGAATCGAGTTTTTCCCAGTGCAACCACATTTGCCTTTATGGGAAGGCCTTTATTCGGTCTGTTGTCATGCCTCTGGTCGGTGCCTCCAACGAGGGAAGGTTATGGGCGTGCGGTACCCTGGCCTGGTAAGCATACATAACCTTGTGTGCCCGTTGTTGAGTTTATGGTACCTTGTCCCCGTGTCGGACTGTTTATGTTTTGGCCACGACGGTGGCCGTTGGTGTCTTTGGTAGACACGGGGCCACCCAGGACTAGACCAGTGGGGAGTGAGTCGGAGTGGCTGGGAGAGTGTCATGGCATTGGAGGGGTTTCATCGGAATGCCGTTGGTCCACCCGAATGGGAGTGCGAGGCCATGGGTTCTGTGGTGTGGGTACAGTGCGCTACCTCTGCAGAGTGTAATAAATCTACCGATAGCCGAGTCCACGGTTACGGACACGCTCGAAAGTAGGTCACACCATGGGTCAATGTTTAATAAATTTTGCACACTAAGTCATGAACTGTGCACTGTTGATGATGGTGGGAAGACCATCTTGATGTTTGAGACCAAGTGTTGGTCGTCGTTGTGATCGCCGGAAGGATCACCGTTTGTGACCAAGTGTTGGTCGTGGTTGTGATCGCCGGAAAGATCACGAGGTAACCCGAGTTAAGACCACGAGGTTGGTACGTTTGTGATCCAAGAGTGATCACCGTTGGTAAGCCAGTCCGAGGGACTTTTCTCACAAGAGCTTGATCACAGCATGTTGGATAAATGGTTGCATTATTAATAATTGGTTAATTATTTTGATATTGTTTGTCATTATGTTTATGCTTGTTGTGAGCTTGCAAGTACATTCAATGTACTGACCTGGCATGTCATGCCAGATTTCAGGAAAGTCTTGTTGGAAAGGAGTGTTGTCCCAGTCTAGATCGTGTCCACATCGGTGTCCCTGTGCTATGGAGTTCCGCTACGACGTTGTTCCGCTGCCGTGTAGGTTCACTAAATAATGTACATATTGTTCAGCCGCACCGTGTGTGCCGCTTGGCCTCGCCACCTGTTGTAATATAAACTATGATCCGCTAGCATCAATAATGATGTTGTTTTCTGTACCAAGATGTTGTGTGTTGCCAGAAGACATGGTCTCTGGGCTGGCAATGCAGGGTAAACCGGTTGCTCTGAGCCGGGGTGCCACAACACTTGGTTTCAGAGCTGCGCTGACTGTAGGCCACGCTAGACTACGACGTGTTAACTGGACGTTAGATAAGAGTTTAAGTTGAGTGCCGGTAGTATTCGTAGCTGGTTGTTGCATTGCATGCACTTGTTTTATTTTTTTATGATAACCTACTAATGGTTGTCAATGTAGATGGCTCCAGTACCGTATCCGTGCCAGTTGCAGCTGATGACATACACGTCGCCGCATCTCCTTCGTAACGTGTGGCGTCGGCTGTACCCCCTCGGTGACGACCCAGTCTATCGTGTGTACCAAGAGCGTCTAGCAGACTCAGTGTATGAGTATCACGCAGTGGTTACTCTGCGCACCAGTTCCGATTCTAGCACTTACACTCGTACTTCTAGGAGCGGTTTCGCTTCTAACCCTTCTCAGGATGTTCATTTTGCTGCATTCGAGGTCCTTGTCGAGCTTCGTTATAACGAGGTCCGGATGCAGAACCACCCAGGTTTCTACTACTATCCACCCAGGCTTGGACCCTCGCGAGGGTCTTGGATGCCTTGTTGATGAAGATGGGCCGTACGGCCTTCTGGCTTAGCCGCGCTATGGGCCGCAGGCAGGAAAGTCTGGGGACCCCCGTTCCCAGAACGCCGACAGTAGCCCCCAGGACCAAGGTGCGCTCGGGCTTGGCTTCGCGGCGAAGCCGAGGGTCAAGTTCGGAGCACCGCAGGCCCCAAAAGCCTGCGGCCTCGGTTGACGCGTGGCGGTTGATAGGACGTGGGCGTCTCCGCTTCCCCACGCCGCCTCGGCAACTGCACGACTTGACAAGTCCCTGTGACATGCAAGGAAAACCATCATTACCTGCGATCGTGGGAGACGCCGGTTGGCCTTCTCTTGTTATAAATGGGGGGGGGGGGCGGAGCCCCCGTTGCCCATATCTTCCTTGATTGCTTGCTCCTTTCTCCTCGCTCCATCACTTGCAGTGCCTCCCATGGCACCACGAAGGGAGTTTTCCGCCACCGAGAAGGGGAAGGCCCCTCGTGAGGGACCCAGCTCCCCGGCTCCCAAGTGTGGACGCAACCGTCCATGCAAGCACGCCGCGGCCCCCGCCGTGGCCCATCGTCGAGACGGTGCCGCGGCGCGCAAGGTGGGTCATCCCAGCCATGTCGGTCCAGTTGATGAGGGGAGGCGCGCTATGGTGGCGCGGCCTCCTCGTCCGCGCTTCCACACGGCGGAGGCGTCGCCGGAGTTTGTCGTCTGGTCGGAGAACCCGGCCGGCAACTGGCTCCAACTTCCGCGCTTCTTCGCCGGTGAGCTGTCGGCCTCTGGTCCAGGCGGATTCTGGCTGCAGGCGGGTGGCTGCTGCAGCAAGGCCTCTTGGGTTGCGGTCGAGACTTCCGCTGCGGGCAACATAGCCCTGGCCCGCGGCTGGCAAACGTTCGCCCGCGCACACGGCTTGGGCAGGCGGTGCACACTCCACTTCAAGTATGACGGTGGATCGACCCTCTATGTGAGGGCGTTTGGGGAAGATGGTCGACGCGCCGGGTGCTGCCCTGAGACGAACGATGGTGAGGAGGTGCTCGGCCTTGGTGACGGTCGCGACGAGGATGAGGGCGAGCCTGCCCTCGGCGGCGACTGCGTCTCTTCCAGCTACAGCGGCTCTCCCTCTAGCGACAGCTCCAGCAGTGGCGGCTATGACCAGCCGCCGCACCGCCGCGCCTGTTTTGAAGGAGACAGTGGGTCGTCTCGTTGCCGCACCTCCGTGAAGCGTGAGGAAGGATCCGTCTAGGCTCGGGGTAGCGCTAGGGGCCTGTCTTCGCGGATCGATGCGATGCTACTTTTGTGTTACTCTTTTCCTGCATCAAGAATGAAACCAGTATGGGCCCAGGGGGGTGTATCGAACTATGGTTCCTCTGTTATAACAGTACGCGTGTTGTTCTCGTGTTGTGTCGTTATTTTACACAAGGTAGCTTAACCTGGTATACTCAGGACGCCCTCTTCCTCACGAGGCGTTTATTTCCTCGCATCCATCTTGCCTCGGTGGCCTACATTCACTCAGGAACTATGAAAAACTTGTTAGGAAGTGCGTTAAAAAAATTGCCGTTCATTCTGGCCCTGACCTGGTGCTTTGTATCGCGGTACCCGAGGGGCACGGACTAGGAGAGTTGCGCCAGCTTTTGGGGCTCGAACGAGGGTGGCTCGCGAGAAGGCAGAAAGGATAAAAATGCTCGCGTGGGCACCTGCCTAGCCCCCTCATGAAGCATGCGAGAGAGAGAGAACACGAGAAAATTCGAGCCAGAAAAAATGCAATGAGAGTCGAGGGAACCAAATCAGCAAGGAACGCCAAAGGCAAACTTTGATTAAGGAAAAGCGAGCCAACTACGGAAAGCAAATGAAAAGCCGCGTCCGGCACCTAATCTAGTCTTCAAGTCTTCTCACCAGCGCGGAGCTAAGTGTTGTCCACTAGGCGTGGGAGGGAGCCCCAGGGCCTGAGGCCGGCGCTCCTGAGACTCCGGGGCGTGTACAACCCCAACTCATTATTACATGAGAGTGTCACGGGCGGTGATTCTTCACAGGCACCGGGCCTTCTTCACAGGCTCTGGGCCTTGCTTCATTGGCTCTGGGCCTTGCTTCATAGGCTCTGGGCCTTGCTTATGGGTAGAACTTCCGGAGGTGCTGGATGTTCCAAGCGTTCTGGATGGGTATCCCGTCATACATCTCCAGGCGCGCTGCACCTGGCCTGGAGACACGGACGACCCTGAACGGGCCTTCCCACATAGGCGATAGCTTGTGCAACCCTTCTCTGGAGAGGACCCGCCTCAGGACGAGGTCGCCCACCTCGAGCGTCCTGGAGCGGACGTTGCGGCAGTGGTATCGCCGCAACGCTTGTTGGTACCTTGCCGCCCTCAATGCAGCTTCGCGATGGTGTTCCTCCCCCAGCACGAGGTCCATCCCCCGCATGGCGTCCTGCCTTGTTTCATCGAACGCCAGGACCCGCGCGGAGTGATGCTTGACCTCGTGAGGGAGGACTACTTCAGCTCCATAGACGAGGAAGAATGGAGTCTCGCCCGTTGGCTTGGTGGTGGTGGTTCGGATGGACCACAGCACGGACTGGAGCTCGTCGTGCCAGCCCCTGCCGCAGGCCTCGAGCTTCTTCTTGAAGGTCCTGGTCTTGAGGCCCCTCAGGACCTCCGCGTTAGTGCGTTCGGCCTGACCGTTACTCCTGGGGTGGGCCACCAAAGCGTAGCAGATCTACGTTCCAAGGTTAGCACAGTAGGTTTTGAAGAGGTTGCTAGTAAACTGTGAACCGTTATCTGTGATGATGCGGTTGGGGACCCCGAAGCGGCTCATGAGGCCCTTGATGAACTTGACAGCAGAGCCGGCTGGAATGGTACGGACGGCTTCCACTTCCGCCCACTTGGTAAACTTGTCGATGGCGACGTAGAGATAGCGGTAGCCCCCTGGCGCTCGAGGGAATGGGCCTAAGATGTCCAGCCCCTAGAATGCAAATGGCCACGTGAGCGGGATGGTTTGGAGGCCCTGAGCAGGCTGATGGATCTGCTTGGCGTGGAATTGGCAAGCTTCACAGGACTTCACCAGCTCGGCCGCGTCGTTGAGTGCTGTAGGCCAATAGAACCCACTGGAGAATACCTTGCCGACGAGGGTCCGTGACGACGAGTGGTGTCCGCAGTCACCGCCGTGTATGTCAATCATCAACTCCCTTCCTTGATCGCTGGAGATGCAGCGCAATGTGACATCGTTCGGTCGTTTCCTGTATAACTCGTCGTCTTGGATACAGTATGACGTGGCTTGCCGGGCCACGCGCTCCGCATCCTCTTCCTTCTCCGGCAGCGTCCCGTGCATCACGTACTCTTTGAATTCCTTGGTACAGCACTCCTCCTGGGGCTCGAGCGCCAAGAGCAGCCGAGCTCCTGAGGTCGGGCCACAGGTTGGGGCTCCCGTTGCCGGGGGCTATGGGAGCTCCTCCCGAGGCTGAGTCGTGCTTGAAAGAGGTGGCGTAGTTTATGGCTTGAAGAGCCGCTCTTCGAAGACGCCGGGCTCTTGCGATTGCCGCTTGGATGCTCTCCTGGAGATGTCATCGGCTTCATTGTTGGTGTCCTAGGGCACGTGTTGCAGCTCTAGGCCCGAGAACTGCTTTTCCATCTTGCACACCTCCGCGAGGTAGGCCTCCATGTGCTCGTCCTTCGACTCGTACACCTTGTTGGAGAAGTTGACAAGGAGCTGCGATTCGCCTTTGACGGTGAGGCGCTTCACCCCTAGAGTTGCCGCAGCCTTCAGGCCGGCTAGGAGGCCTTCTTATTCTGTGATGTTGTTGGAGACCTTCTCACCGTGCTGAAAACAGAGTTGCACGACATAGTAAAGCTTGTCTTGAGTGGGCGAGATGAGCACTGCTCTAGCCCCCGCGCCCTGGTGCGCGAAGGCGCCATCAAAATACATGACCCAGCCGTCTGGTGCCTCGCTCCCTGGGGAGGTGGAACGGTCTTCTCCTTCCTCAAGAGCCGGGGCATCTGTCCATTCTGCCACAAAATTGGCAAGCGCGGCTCCCTTGATGACCCTGGTAGTGCTGAACTCCAATTGGAATGCTTGCAACTCGATGTTCCACTCAGTGACCCTTCCGGCAGAGTTAGGGCTCCTGAGTACCCTCTCCAATGGGTAGGCAGAGACGACCTTGATGGGGTGGCCCTGGAAGTAGTGCCACAGCTTGCGCGAGGCCACGAAGAGTGCGATCAGGAGCTTTTGCGGCATGGGGTAGCGCGCCCTCGCGTCCCGCAGTATGGTGCTGACGAAGTACACCGGGTGCTCGACGAGGGCTGGCACACAGGCAAGGCTCGGGTCCTGCGGAGATTGTGGCATATCCTGAGGTGGTGGGTTTCCTGAGACCTGACCGTCCTCAGGAGCTTCTACGATGTTGCCCTGCTGGGCTTGGTCTCCCGCCGCTGATGGCTTTGTTGCGCCTTCCTGACCCTGCGCTGCATCAGCTCTGGCTTGGCGTGGCACATCCTTGTCTTTGCGCTCCTCCCGAACCGCCACCAGCGCCACGCTGGCGGAGTACAGGGTGGCGGCAAGGTAGAGTACCAGAGGCTCGAGAGGCCGCGGTGCCACCATCATCGGGGGGCTGGTGAGGTATTTCTTGAGGTCTTGGAAGGCCCGGTCGGCCTCTGGGGTCCACTCGAACGGGCCCTTCTTCTTCATGAGCTTAAAGAAGGGCAAGGCGCGCTCGCCTAGCTGGGAGATGAAACGCCCTAATGCGGTCACCCACCCCGCTAGCTTCTGCATCTCCTTGAGGGTATGTGGTGGGCTCATGTCTTTGATGGCCTTGATCTTCTCCTGGTTCGCCTCGATCCCTCTGTGGGATACGAGAAACCCCAGTAGCTTGCCAGAGGGGACGCCAAACACGCACTTCTCCGGGTTAAGCCTCAAGTTCACTTGGCGCAAGCTCTCGAAGGTCTCCTCCAAGTCTTGAATCAATGTCCTCGCCACGCGAGACTTTACCACTATGTCGTCAACGTAGGCCTCTGTGTTCCTCCCGAGCTGTCGCCCCAGGGCGATGTGCATCAACCGCTGGAAGGTGGCGCCTGCATTGCGCAGCCCGAAGGGCATGCAGGTGTAGCAGTAAACCCCACGTGGTGTTAGGAAAGCTGTCTTCTCCACATCTTCCACCGCCATCTTGATCTGATGATAATGTAGGACCTTGAAGTATGTCTAGAGGTGGGGTGATTAGACTACTTGACCAATAAAAACCTAACCTTTTCCCAATTTTAGACTTTGGCAAATTTTTGCTATTTTTGAACAAGTCAAGCAATCTTCACACAATTCAAGCAAGCATGCAAAGAGTATATTGGCAGCGGAAAATAAAGCATGCAACTTGCAAGAATGTAAAGGGAAGGGTTTGGAGAATTCAAACGCAATTGGAGACACGGATGTTTTTGTCGTAGTTCCAATAGGTGGTGCTATCGTACATCCACGTTGATGGAGACTTCAACCCACGTCGGGTAACGGTTGCGCGAGTCCACGGAGGTCTCCACCCACGAAGGGTCCACGAAGAAGCAACCTTGTCTATCCCACCATGTCCGTCGCCCACAAAGGACTTGCCTCACTAGCGGTAGATCTTCACGAAGTAGGCGATCTCCTTGCCCTTACAAACTCCTTGGTTCAACTCCACAATCTTGTCGAAGGCTCCCAAGTGACACCTAGCCAATCTAGGAGACACCACTCTCCAAGAAGTAACAAATGGTGTGTTGATGATGAACTCCTTGCTCTTGTGCTTCAAATGATAGTCTCCCCAACACTCAACTCTCTCTCATAGGATTTGTATCTGGTGGAAAGAAGATTTGAGTGGAAAGCATCTTGGGGAAGGCTAGAGATCAAGATTCATGTGGTTGGAATGGAATATCTTGGCCTCAACACATGAGTAGGTTGTTCTCTCTCAAAACTGGTAAGTTGGAAGTGTAGGTTTGTTCTGATGGCTCTCTCCATGAATGAAGAGGAGGTGGAGGGGTATATATAGCCTCCACACAAAATCTAACCGTTACACAAAATTTACCAAACTCGGTGGGACCGAATCATCAAACTCGGTCGGACCGATTTAGTAAACCTAGTGACCGTTAGGATTTTCGGTGGGACTGACATGCATCTCGGTAGGACCGATATGGTTAGGGTTAGGGAATAACGTAATCTCGGTGAGACCGATTACACAAACTCGGTGAGACCGAATTTGGTAATTAGCTAACCAGAGAGTTGGTCAGGTAAACTCGGTGGGACCGATTTGCTCTATCGGTGAGACCGAAATGTTACAAAAGGGAAAAGAGAGTTTACATTGTAATCTCGGTGGGACCGATCGCTCATTTCGGTTAGACCGGAACGTTACGAAGGGAAACAGAGAGATTACAATCCCATCTTGGTGAGACCGAGATCCCTATCGGTGAAACCGATTTGCCTAGGGTTTGTGGCAGTGGCTATGACATCTGAACTCGGTGGCGCCGGATAGAAAGAATCGGTAAGGCCGAGTTTGACTTTGGGTTTACGTCATATGTGGAGGTAAGAAAGTAGTGGAGGGTTTTGGAGCATATCACTAAGCACATGAGGCAAAAGGATCATTAAGCAACACCTCACCCCTTCTTGATAGTATTGGCTTTTCCTATAGACTCAATGTGATCTTGGATCACTAAAATATAAAATGTAGAGTCTTGAGCTTTTGAGCTTGAGCCAATCCTTTGTCCTTAATATTTTGAGGGATCCACTTTCATCATCCATGCCATGCCATTCATTGAGCTTTCATCTTGGAATAGTATTAGCTCAATGAGCTATATGTTGTTATGAATTACCAAAACCACCTAGGGATAGTTGCACTTTCAGATACCCTGAGAACGCGTCCAGGAAGCACAGCAAGTCGCATTCAGCGGTGGAGTCGACGATCTGGTCGATGCGCGGGAGCGGGAACGGATCTTGGGGGCAGGCTTTGTTAAGGTTGGTGAAGTCGACACACATCCGCTCCTTCCCGCCTTTCTTTTTGGTAGGCGTAGCCTCCTTGGCCTTGTGCGTACCGGCGCCGGCCGGCTGTGGTGCTGCCGCGGTCTTGAAGGTGAGCCTGAGCGCCGTCACGGCCTCCTTAGTGTCCCCCTTGATGGTGAGGACGCCCCTGCTTCCTGGCATCTTCATGAGGTTGTAGGCCGGATGGGTCGCCGCCATGAACTGAGCGAGAGCTGGATACCCGAGGATGGCGTTGTATGGGAGACCGATGCGGGCGATGTCGAAGTCCACCAGCTCAGTGCGGTAGTTGTCGCGCATGCTGAAGGTGACAGTGAGGCGGATCTGCCCCAGAGAGTGGGCAGCTCCACCACCCACTCCCGAGAAAGGCTTGCTGAGGCCAAGCCGCTCGAGCGGCACATGCAGAAGGCTGAAGACTTCTACGGAGAGCAGGTTGAGGCCGGCGCCGCCATTGATGAGGGTCTTGGTAACGGCCACATTGCAGATGGTGGGCGTGCAGAGCATTGGGAGCATTCCGGAGTCGGCGGTGGAGCCGGGGTGGTCTTCTGAGCTGAAGGTGAGGTCGGCCTCTGGCGCAGCCCAACCCGACGGAACCCCGGGCGCTTGGAGGCGGCCCCAATCTGACGGAGGAACGGTTTGACGTGGCGATCTGAAGGCGGTGCTTGAGAGCCACCCAGTAGAGCCGCGACTGCATGGTGCGCCGGCACCACGTAGCAAGCGGTGAAGAGGTCGCGGAGTTCCCCCAGGACGCCACCGTGGATCTAGGGCGGTTGAGCAGCCAGGCGCGTGGCTCACCGGCGAAGGCCATGGGGAACCAGTTGGCCGTGACCTTGTCGTCGCCCCCGGCCTCAAGGACGGCCTCCTCGTACGCCAGCAGGAACGGTGTCAGGTCTGCCGGGCCGTCGTAACGCGGCGGCATCTCCGGCTTGGACTTGGTTGGCCACTGCACTCGCCGCAGGGCGAGGGCCAGGGCTCGGTACCCAGACTCCCTCCTGCTGGTGTTGGCCGCAGAGGTGGGTGGCGGGGCACCTGCCATGGGAGCGTAGTGCGGCGGTACGGGCATAGATTGGTGGAGAGGAGCTCCGGCGCCCCCCTACCTGGCGCGCCAAATGTCGGATGTGGGGTTTCGGCAAACCCTTAAGGTTCAAACACTGGGGTGCGCACGAAGTCTTTCCGTCCTACCGATCTACGCCCTAGCTCGCTAAGATCTCGCGGACGAACTCGACGAACTCGCAACACAGAAAGACATGAGGTTTATACTGGTTCGGGCCACTGTTGTGGTGTAATACCCTACTCCAGTGTGGTGGTGGTGGATTGCCTCTGGGGCTGATGATGAACAGTACAAGGGAAGAACAGCCTCCTGAGGTTGAGGTGTTCTTGTGCCTGGCTAACTTGTGTGGGTGAGAGCTGGGTGAATTGCTCGATGCCCCTACTGTGGTGGCTAGCTCTACTTATATAGGCCCTGGTCCTCTTCCCAAATATTGAGCGGGAAGGGAGCCAACAACGGCGGGCAAATTTGAAGGGGGACAGCTAGTACAAGCTATCCTGACAAAAGTGGTCTTCGCCTGCGAAAAGCTCTGGTGGTGACGCCGTCTTGGGCTCCACGATGACCTCCGTCTTGCCGTCCCCCTGGTCTTGGTCTCGTTGCACCAATATAGCAACCTTTGCCTGATGCCTCGGTACTCTTCGCCTGCGCTGGCCTCCTTAGCACCAAAGAGGTAATAAGGACGCTGCTCGCGCTGGCGCCCGCCTGGTGCCATTCGTCACGGCTCGCGTCATGAGAGCATCATGAGGTTTGCCCCGCCTTGATATCTCCACTCCTCGTGAGCCTGCCTGGCTAGGCTACTCTAGAGGAGGTCTTGCGTCGTCCGCCTCGCGAGGCTTGGCCCTCGCGAGGGTCTTGGATTCCTTGTTGATGAAGATGGGCCGTACGGCCTGCTGGCTTAGCCACGCTGTGGGCCGCAGGCTGGCAAGTCTGGGGACCCCCGTTCCCAGAACGCCAACAAAGTCACTTTGACCAGTCAGAAGGGGAAGACTACCAAATTCTATGCTCGCAGGAGCATACCCAAGAAATAAATGGTCTTCACCGATGTGGCTGGTGAGTTGGAATTAATTCTTGTGGTCAGTGAGTTTCCTGATGTATTTCCAGAAGAAATGCCAGGCATGCCACCAGATCGAGAGCTTGATTTTGCAATAGATCTTGTGCCCGAAACTGCACCGTTGTACAAGAAGTATTACCGGATGCCCTCATCAGAATTAGTGGAGCTAAAGAAACAGCTTGATGAAATGCTCCAGAAAGGATATATCCGTCCTAGCTCTTCACCATGGGGATCACCTGCTATCTTCATGGACAAGAAGGATGGCAGCCTCCGCATGTGTGTGGATTACCGTCAGCTGAATGATGTCACCATCAAAAATAAATATCCACTCCCAAGGATTGATGACTTGTTTGATCAGCTCAGTGGGGCCAAGGTATTCTCCAAGATTGATTTACAGACAGGATATCATCAGCTCAAGATTAAAAAGGAAAATATTCCTAAGACCGCATTCACCACTCGATACGGTCTTTATGAATATACAGTTATGTCCTTTGGTCTCACCAACGCCCCTGCCTTCTTCATGCATATAATGAACAAAGTATTCATGGACTTCCTCGATAAGTTCATGGTAGTCTGCATCGATGACATACTTATTTACTCAACAAGTGAAGAAGATCACAAAGAACACCTCCGAGCAGTGCTACAACGACTCCGCGATCATCAGCTATACGCCAAATTCAGTAAATGCGAGTTTTGGCTCACGCAAGTTGGATTTCTTGGACATGTGCTATCCGCCGAAGGTATAGCTGTGGACCCGAGCAAAGTAAAGGATGTGCTCGATTGGTTTTCGCCCACAACCGTACCACAGATCCGGAGTTTTCTTGGATTAGCCGGATACTACCACGTTTCATTGAAGGGTTTTCCAAGATTGCTAAACCCATGATGGAGCTGCTCAAAAAGGATAAGAAGTTTGAATGGACTGAGGACTGTGAGAAAAGTTTCAATGAGCTAAAGATACGGCTGATGACCGCCCCTGTGTTGACTCTTCCAGATATCTACCGTAGTTTTGATGTGTACTGTGATGCCTCCAGACAAGGACTTGGATGCGTACTTATGTAAGACGGCAAGGTAGTATCATATGCATCGCGACAGCTATGACCCCATGAGGGAAATTATCCTACTCATGATCTGGAATTGGCCGCGGTGGTTCATGCTCTAAAAATTTGGAGACACTATCTCATCGGAAAGAGGTGCCAGATTTTTACCGATCACAAAAGTCTCAAGTATATATTTACTCAGCCAGATTTAAATCTCCGTCAACGAAGATGGCTTGAGTTAGTCAAGGATTGTGATCTTGGAATAAATTACCACCCGGGTAAGGCCAACGTGATTGCCGATGCACTCAGTCGAAAGCCTGTCAGCCTAAATGTCATATTGAAATCCTTGCCTCCTAAACTTCAAGAGGAAATTGCTCAGCTCAACCTGCTCATAGTTGATACTGGCCTTGCTAAGATTTTGGAAGTTGCCCCCACACTTGAGGAAGAGATCCGCAAGGCCCAGCCAGCTGACACCGTCCTGCAGAAACGTGCCAAGAGTATGGTAGCATGACATACTCCAGATTTTTCTCAAAGGACCAACTTGGTACCCTCCGGTTCCATGGAAGGATTTGTGTACCTAGTCAGACGGACTTAAAGAATAAAATCCTGTCGGAAGCACACGAATCTTCATATTCTATTCACCCAGGAGGTACAAAAATGTATGAAGACCTTCGAAAAATATTCTGGTGGGATGGAATGAAGAAAGACATTGCCTATTTTGTGGCCTGTTGCGACATATGCAACAAGGTGAAGGCAGAGCATCAGAAGCCAGCCGGAGTTCTCCAACCACTGCCAGTGTCACAATGGAAATGGGATGATGTCTGCACGGATTTCATCACAGGACTACCTAAGACTCAGCGAGGCAATGATGCAATCTAGGTCATAGTGGACACCTTAACTAAGGTAGCTCACTTTATCCCGATCAGAACCACATATCGAGCGGATCAACTTGCACAGCTGTATGTATCCAGAATAGTCAGTCTGCATGGAGTACCCCGAACCATCACTTCTGACTGAGGTTCACTTTTTACCTCTGCTTTTTGGTCACGTCTCCATCAAGCCTTGGGGACAGCGCTAAAATATAGTACCGCTTATCATCCTCAGACTGATGGACAGACTGAGCGGGTAAACCAAATACTCGAAGATATGCTACGAGCCTGTGTATTGGTCCAAGGACCTAAATGGGAAGACTGCCTGCCATATGCCGAGTTCTCTTATAACAACAGCTTCCAGACCAGTCTAAAGATGTCACCGTATGAGGCTTTGTATGGCCGGAAGTGTCGCACTCCTTTAAATTGGTCTCAAACTGGAGATAGCCGTATTTTCGGAACAGATCTCATGATGGAAGCTAAGAAATAAGTTAAGGAAATCAGAGACAGATTGCAATTGGCCAAATCTCGACAGAAGAGTTATTATGATGCAAAGCACCGACAAATCATTTTTTAACCCGGAGAACACGTATACCTTCGAGTCACTCCTATGAAAGGAGTCAAGAGATTCCAGACTCGTGCAAATTGGCACCCAGATTTATTGGTCCATTTCCAGATATGTCCCGAGTAGGTACTGTTGCATATCAGTTGGAGCTACCCCCTGAATTGTCGGAAGTGCACAATGTGTTTCATGTTTCATAGTTGAGGCGATGCATATCACCGCCTGAGAAAAATACTGCTATGACTAAAATATTGTTGTCAAAGGATTTAACATATGAAGAGAGACCGGTTAGAATTTTGGATCAGATGGAAAGGGTCACTCGTTGTAAAGCAAGGAAGTTCTACAAAGTTCAGTGGGAGCATCACACAGAGTCAGAATCAACTTGGGAACGGGAAGAATTTCTTAAGGCACATTATCCAGAATGGTTTTCCCAAGCAACCGAACCTCGAGGACGAGATCCATCCTAAGTGGGGGAGGTTTGTGACAGCCTGGTTTTTGCCCTCCTCCCTTTGTCTGATTTTTATTTGATTTGGTTTTAAAATTTGTAGTTTTGAATCTTTTCATATGGACTTAAAGCCTTGGGTACCCCTTGACTTTCACCCAAGTGCCTCATTTTCCCTCTCTAACTATCCTTTCCTCTCTAGTACACCTCAAAATAATAGTTTGAATATTTTTCTTAAAGGAAAAACATTCATTTCCCTCTCTTAAACCCTAGCTAGCTCAATGTGCTCCAAAGCAACCCCAATTTTTCTTGCCCACAAAAATCTGAGGAAATTCACAAATATTCTTTGAATCCTAGGGCACCTTCCTGAGCAAAAATATTTCATCACTTTTTGGAATATTTTTGCTATAAAAAATATTTTCTGTTCTGGACAGAAATGGTAGTTTCTACAGCAACTACCATTTTACTTGATCCATTGTGGTTGATTTTTATTGTGCATCGTCACCTTAGTCGATGATTGCTAACCTCAAAAGCCCAGCTGCCAACTCCCAGTAGTTTGACCACAGTAAGCTCTCAAAGTTACTGACCAGAAACTTACCAGGCGGTTGAAATCTATTCTACTTCGCCTGCGATCAAACCCAAGTGTAGTAACCACTAAAACTACCACGAACAACATGCCAGACATGAAGTTTAGGCTTCGGTAGGCCTGAGGTCAGAGTTCACGCGGTGACCACGCGTGTGCATGATGCCAACCTGCATTCCGCCGCGCTCTGAGTGCCGCCGAGCGCTCTGTTGCGCACGTGCTCGCTTCCCCGACAGCCTTGCCTTGCCAAACTTCGCCACAATCTTCGTCCAAACCCTCTTAACTCCCTCTTGGCGCTCGCCGACGCCAGAGCTCGCCACAGCGAGCACGGGCGTGGTCCGACCAACGCAACAGTGCGCTGCGCACTGTGCTCGTCGCCACCCTCTCACTCATGTGCTTCTCTCCGCTCACCCACAGTTCCCGCGTGAGCTGCGTCGCCTTCTCCCTCACCCACTGACGCTGTTCGTCGCCGGGTGCCGTGTCCAGGTGTCCACCGGCGAAGCCCGATCCCCCCTCGACGCTCGGCTATAAATAGAGCCCTCCCCAGCCTCCTCGAGCATCATCCACTCATCCAACACACTCCATGATCTCGTAGAAAGCCGTAGCCCAGCCGGGCAGGCCGCGGGTGAGGGAGTCCTGGACTAAGGGGTCCTCGGGTGTCCGGCCTGTTATCCGTGGGCCAGACCAATGGGCTGTGAAGATATGAAGGCCGAAGACAATACCCGTATCCGGATTGGACTCTACTTGGCGTGGAAGTCAAGCTAGGAGACCTATTATGAAGATTTCCTCCTATGTAACCGACCTTATGTAACCCTAGATCTCTCCGGTGTCTATATAAATTGGAGAGCATAGTCCGGATAGGACATATTCATTACCATATTCACATAGGCTAGACTTCTAGGGTTTAGCCATTACGATCTCTTGGTAGATCAACTCTTGTAACACTCATATTCATCAAGATCAATCAAGCAGGAAGTAGGGTATTACCTCCATAGAGAGGGCCCGAACCTGGGTAAACATCGTGTCCCCCGTCTCCTGTTACCATCGATCCTAGACGCACAGTTCGGGACCCCCTACCCGAGATCCGCCGGTTTTGACATCGACATTGGTGCTTTCATTGAGAGTTCCACTGTGCCGTCGACATAAGTCTCGATAGCCCCTTCAATCGTCGGTGGTGGTGCTATTCAGGGAGAAACCTTTCTCCCCGGACAAATCTTTGTGTTCGGCGGCTTCGTACTGCGGGCCAACTCGCTCGGCCATCTGGAGCAGATCGATAGCTACGCCCCTGGCCATCAGGTCAGATTCGGAAGTTTGAACTATGTCGCGTACATCCGTGGGGACTTGATCTTCGACGGATTTGAGACCACGGCAATCGCTCCCCTTCGCCCCGTTGAACATGGCTTAAACCTGTCATCGGGCCGCATACAGGAGATAGCTCCTGTAACAACTCCGGCCTTAGATCGGGAGCAGATCAAGACGTCCGAAGATGGGAGACTCAACCCCATCACAGGGGCTACCGAGTCTGCGGCGTTGGAGCCGCGCGTAGATCCGACTTCATACGATACCTGCATCAACGGAACCCAGGACTCGTCTCTGATATCGATTTCCGAACCCTGCGAGCTCGCGGATACCGAACTCGATCGTTTATCGATATTCAAGTTTAGTGTCGCGGATGTCTTTCAGCACTCGCCTATGGGCGGTCTACTAAGCTCACTAAAAAACCTATCCCTGGCAGATGGCTCATCGCTGAACTATGCCCGTTTCGACCTTACGGCGGATGACGGAGAATTTTGCTTCCCACCCGCCACCCACTTCATAGCCACTGTCGAAGACCCAACCAACATGCTTAACCTTCCCCCTGAAGACATCGACGGTACGGACGACGATGAGGGGCAAGGCCAGAGCTTACTATCCGCTAGACGTAGGACGACCACTTCCTGGTATGATGTGTGTATGGTAGACACACCCAACGACGTATCAACAATGACAAGGAGGATCCAGTTGAGGATAAACCTTATGGAACACAATCCGAACACCGGCGCCCCCGGTGCCGCTCTAGGTCACGTCGCCCAAGAGAAAACAATACTAGCAACGGAGGTGATACTACTCCGGACAACAAAGACCTTGTTGAGGCAGTATCCAAACAGGAGGACCAGGAAAGCGGGCAAGATAGCCCCGATGAACAGGTCATGTACGAAGACTCGGAGGATAGCAATTATCTTCCCCTCTCCGAGGAAGAGGAGAGCCTCGACAACGAAGAATTCATTATGCCGGAGGAACCTCTCGAGCAGGAGCGCTTTAAACACCGGCTAATAGCCACAGCAAGGAATCTAAGAATAAAGCAGCTGCAGCTTCAAGCAAGCCAAGATCTGCTCAATGATAAATGGACCGAGGTCCTAGCCGCCATAGAATACGGCCCTAGTGGCCCGGACAAAAGCCACCTCAAATGCAGGTGGCTCGCTCCACATGATAGCAAGGCGCTGGAGCCTGTTCCACCATCGAATAATGTGGCAGGTCGACCATAGTTCGGTCCGGATAAAGCAGCAGCCCAAGCAGAATACCATACCAACCAATCCGGCCGTAAGAACAAGACGGTTCAGGAAAACAATGGCGACATCCGCCAAAGTTTAGTGGGCGGAGCAGGACAGACAAGATCGAGGTACAGATCGCGGGGATATGCCCCGACCGGTTATGATGATCAATCAGCCGAACTCAACCAAGCCAACCACGCCCGAAGCCGCCAACGGCATCCAAAGGAGGTGCTTCATAGTGTGGCCCAACATAGAGGAGCCACGCACCCGCTTTGCTTCACCAACGAGGTAATGGAGCACGAATTTCCAGACACGTTCAAACCCATCAACATCGAATCATATGATGGAACAACAGATCCCGCAGTATGGATTGAGGACTATCTCCTCCATATCCACTTGGCTCACGGAGACGACCTTCATGCCATTAAATAACTGCCTCTCAAGCTTAAGGGGCCAGCATGGTACTGGCTAAACATTTTGTCAAAAAAATCTATTGGCAGCTGGGAAGATTTGGAAAACGCCTTTTGTGACAAATTCCAAGGAATATATGTCCGGCCACCAGATGCCGACGACTTAAGTCATATTGTCCAACAGCCCGGCGAGTCAGCCAGGGAGCTCTGGACCAGGTTCTTAGTCAAAAAGAACCAAATTGTCGACTGTCCGGACGCGGAAGCCCTCGCGGCCTTCAAACATATCGTCCGGGATGAATGGCTAGCACGCCACCTCGGCCAGGAAGGACCTAAATCCATGACCGCCCTTACCGCTCTAATGACTCGCTTTTGTGCGGGAGAAGACAACTGGCTCGCTCGTAAAAGCAACAGCGCCAGCAACCCGGGCACTTCTAAAATCCAAGACGGCAACGGCAAGCCACGACTAACCAAACACAACAGCCGCAACAATAACGAAAGATTACGCGACATAGCGGTCAACGCCGGATTTCACAATCCGAAGCCTACTCAACGAAAGAAGCCATTTAAGGCCAGCCAGGATGGACCATCCGCCCTTGACAGGATACTGGACTGACCTTGTCAGATTCACGGTCACCCTGATAAGCCAGCCAATCACACCAAAGGAAACTGTTGGGTCTTTAAGCAGGAAGGAAAACTTAACATTGAATACAAGGGGAGGAGGCCACCAAGCGATAAAGACGACGGAGCGGCTCACCAGCCAAACACCAGGGGCCAGAAACAGTTTCCCTCCGACGTTCAACAACTACCAGAGCGGAAATAGCAGTTCGGCTTCCGCCACCCACCCACTATGCTGGCAAGATCTACACCACGCGTACATCACTACGCGCTCAAGATACCATGGGCATCGGCGGCAGCACAATAGGGGCACCCTTGCAAACATTCCCGTAATGTTTTTTATCCGTTTTCTTCACTTTTCATTTATTATAAACAGGTGATCAACAGGACAGCACCTACAACGAACTCTATCAAAGTTCGGATCCGTACACTCACCTAAGGGGCTACTTCCGTTAAGGATTCCCCTCCTAGAGGACGGGCGGCGCAGACGTGCGACAAGAGGTCCAAAATAGCTTTTTGTACACCACACTCTTTATTTTGAGCCAGTACTATGCCCTTTTTCCTCCGTTCCCGACCCCGAGCATGTCAAATAGTCGGGTTGTGGTTTTCCTTTTTTATATATGAATTTATCATTGGCATATTGCTCCACTCCCAGTAAACTTTATCTGAGCTAATCTTAAAATACTCTTGCTACAATGAGTATGGTCGCAACGTCTGTGTCACAAGACGCGTCTCGGCATAACATGCCAAAGGCCCGGTATGGGAGCAAATGAGTCGCCAATAAAAGTCTGAACAGCTCTATAGCGTACTTCAGCGTCGCAAGTTTGGCCTTATATGCATCAGCTCGGAATCATTGTCTTTGGTCAATAGTTGGATTGCCCGGCTCCTGTGCTTGCTACCCTACGTTCCGCTCTATTGGCTCGGGTAGTAAAAGGAGAACTACTGTGATTGTGCCCTGGCTTTGACCGGATGAGCACCTCAGTAGAGAAAGCCGAAAACTGACTGTCATGATGCAGCAAGAGCTGGTCAACCACTTGACGACTTATTCGAATATTTAGCGATTCTTCATGTTACACGAAGGATCTTTTTCAGATCAAAACATGTAAGGCACAATATTACGATACACCGCATACATACCAGGGCCTATGTCGTAGCCCCACCATAAAACTCCTATGGCTAAGTGAAAGTGTTAACGCCCTATAGTCCGGTTCCCTGGTTCGCCGCATTATCACCTCCTTTATGGACCAAGACGTTGGATAAAGAGTGATTCAATGCTTTTCCGAACACCCCCATATTTCCTACGAGGAGGCTGAAGCCGACGACTGGAAAACTTTCAAATTACATTAAAACGGCCGCACAGGAGAAATAGAAGCTTTCGAGCAAAAAATAAATTAACTATAAAGTTGTCTGTTACAACCCTTGTACACATCACTCGAATATTACGTCTTTCGAGCATTGACCCTCTATCAAGCGGGTGTGATACGTCTCCAACGTATCTATATTTTTTTATTGCTCCATGTTATATTATCTTCTGTTTTGGACATTATTGGGCTTTATTATTCACTTTTATATTATATTTGGGACTAACCTATTAACCGGAGGCCCAGCCCAGAATTGATGCTTTTTGCCTATTTCAGAGTTTCGCAGAAAAAGAATATCAAACGGAGTCCAAACAGAATGAAACCTTCAGGAACGTGATTTTCGGAACGAACATGATCGAGAGGACTTGGACCATAAGTCAAGTAAGCTACCAGGAAGCCACGAGGTAGGGGGCGCGCCTACCCCCCTGGGCGCGCCCTCCACCGACGTACTCCTTCCTCCAATATATACCTACGTACCCCCAAACGATCAGATACGGAGCCAAAAACCTAATTCCACCACCGCAACCTTCTGTACCCACGAGATCCCATCTTGGGGCCTGTTCTGGAGCTCCACCGGAGGGGGCATCAATCACGTAGGGCTTCTACATCAACACCATAGCCTCTCTGATGAAGTGTGAGTATTTTACCTCAGACCTTTGGGTCCATAGTTATTAGCTAGATGGCTTCTTCTCTCTTTTTGGATCTCAATACAATGTTCTCCCCCTCTCTCGTGGAGATCTATTCGATGTAATCTTCTTTTGTGGTGTGTTTGTTGAGACCGATGTATTGTGGGTTTATGATAAAGTTTATCTATGAACAATATTTGAATCTTCTGAATTCTTTTATGTATGATTGGTTATCTTTGCAAGTCTCTTCGAATTATCAGTTTGGTTTGGCCTACTATATTGATCTTTCTTGCAATGGGAGAAGTGCTTAGCTTTGGGTTCAATCTTGCGGTGTCCTTTCCCGGTGACAGTAGGGGCAGCAAGGCACGTATTGTATTGTTGCCATCGAGGATAACAAGATGGGTTTTTTTTATCATATTGCATGAATTTATCCCTCTACATCATGTCATCTTGCTTAAAGCGTTACTCTGTTCTTATGAACTTAATACTCTAGATGCATGCTGGATAGCGGTCGATGTGTGGAGTAATAGTAGTAGATGCAGGCAGGAGTCGGTCTACTTGTCTCGGACGTAATGCCTATATACATGATCATACCTAGATATTCTCATAACTATGCTCAATTCTGTCAATTGCTCAACAGTAATTTGTTCACCCACCGTAAAATACTTATGCTCTTGAGAGAAGCCACTAGTGAAACCTATGGCCCCCAGGTCTATCTTCCATCATATTAATCTTCCAACACTTAGTTATTTCCGTTGCTTTTATTTTACTTTGCATCTTTATCATAAAAGTACCAAAAATATTATTTTATCATATCTATCAGATCTCACTCTTGTAAGTGACCGTGTAGGGATTGACAACCCCTTATCGCGTTGGTTGCGAGGATTTATTTGTTTGTGTAGGTGCGAGGGACTCGCACGTAGCCTCCTACTGGATTGATACCTTCGTTCTCAAAAACTGAGGGAAATACTTACGCTACTTTGCTGCATCACCCTTTCCTCTTCAAGGGAAAACCAACGCAGTGCTCAAGAGGTAGCAAGAAGGATTTCTAGCGCCGTTGCCGGGGAGGTCTACGCAAAAGTCAACATACCAAGTACCCATCACAAACCCATATCTCTCGCATTAAGTTATTTGCCATTTGCCTCTCATTTTTCTCTCCCCCACTTCACCATTGCCGTTTTATTCGCCCTCTCTTCTTTGTTTGCCTCTTTTTCGCTTGCTCTTTGTTTGTTCGTGTGTTGGATTGCTTGCTTGTCACGATGGCTCAAGATAATACCAAATTATGTGACTTTACCAATACCAACAATAACGATTTCCTTAGCACTCCGATTGCTCCTCTTACCGATACTGAATCTTGTGAAATCAATGCTGCTTTGTTGAATCTTGTCATGAAAGATCAATTCACCGGCCTTCCTAGTGAAGATGCCGCTACTCATCTAAATAGCTTCGTTGATTTGTGTGATATGCAAAAGAAGAAAGTGTTGACAATGATATTGTTAAATTGAAGCTATTTCCCTTTTTGCTTAGAGATCGTGCTAAAGCTTGGTTTTCGTCTTTTCCTAAAAATAGTATTGATTCTTGGAATAAGTGCAAAGATGCTTTTATCTCTAAGTATTTTCCTCCCGCCAAGATTATCTCTCTTAGAAACGATATTATGAATTTTAAGCAACTTGATCATGAACATGTTGCACAAGCTTGGGAGAGAATGAAATTAATGATACGTAATTGCCCTACACATGGTTTGAATTTGTGGATGATTATACAAAAGAATTATGTCGGATTGAATTTTGCTTCTAGAAATCTTTTAGATTCGGACGCGGGAGGCACTCTTATGGAAATCACTTTAGGAGGAGCTACTAAACTCCTAGATAATATTATGGTTAATTATTCTCAATGGCACACTAAAAGATCTACTAATAAAAAAGTGCATGCGATAGAAGAAATTAATGTTTTGAGTGGAAAGATGGATAAACTTATGAAATTATTTGCTAGTAAGAGTGTTTCTTCTGATCCTAATGATATGCCCTTGTCTACTTTGATTGAGAATAATAATGAATCTTTGGATGTTAATGATATGCCCTTGTCTACTCCTCTAATAATTATGGTAATTCCTACAACAATTCTTATGGAAACTTTAATAAGATGCCCTCTAAATTTGAGACTAGTGTTAAAGAGTTTATGAATTCACAAAAGAATTTCAATGCTTTGCTTGAAGGGAAATTGCCTTAAGTCGATGAATTGGCTAGGAACGTTGATAGAATTTCTCTGATGTTGGTTCTTTAAAACTTAGATCTGTTCCTCCTGAGCATGATATCAATGAGTCTCTCAAAGCCATGAGAATTTCGATTGATGAGTGCAAAGAAAGAACCGCTAGGATGCGTGCTAAGAAAGACTGTTTTATGAAAGCGTGTTCTTCAAATTTCTATGAAAATAAAGATGAAGATCTAAAAGTTATTGATGTCTCCCCTATTAAATCTTTGTGTTTGCAATATGAATCTTGATAATGATGGGACTGAATATGATCCACCCTTACCTAGAAGGTGTTCCAAAAATTCGGAGTTTTTAGATCTTGATGCTAAAATTGATAAAAGTGGGATTGAAGAAATCAAAACATTAGATGTTAATAAACCCACTATTTTGGATTTCAAGGAATTTAATTATGATAATT
>LR880968.1:849936427-849946950 GCA_904067115.1 Aegilops sharonensis | reverse complement strand
CTTTGCAAGTCTCTTCTAATTATCAGTTTGGTTTGGCCTACTAGATTGATCTTTCTTGCAATGGGAGAAGTGCTTAGCTTTGGGTTCAATCTTGCGGTGTCCTTTCCCAGTGACAGTAGGGGCAGCAAGGCACGTATTGTATTGTTGCCATCGAGGATAACAAGATGGCGTTTTTATCATATTGCATGAATTTATCCCTCTACATCATGTCATCTTGCTTAAAGCTTTACTCTGTTCTTATGAACTTAATACTCTAGATGCATGCTGGATAGCGGTCGATGTGTGGAGTAATAGTAGTAGATGCAGGCAGGAGTCGGTCTACTTGTCTCGGACGTGATGCCTATATACATGATCATACCTAGATATTGTCATAACTATTCTAAATTATGTCAATTGCTCAACAGTAATTTGTTCACCCACCGTAAAATACTTATGCTCTTGAGAGAAGCCACTAGTGAAACCTATGGCCCCCGGGTCTATCTTCCATCATATTAATCTTCCAACACTTAGTTATTTCTGTTGCTTTTATTTTACTTTGCATCTTTATCATAAAAATACCAAAATATTATCTTATAATATCTATCATATCTCACTCTCGTAAGTGACCGTGTAGGGATTGACAACCCCTTATCGCGTTGGTTGCGAGGATTTATTTGTTTGTGTAGGTGCGAGGGACTCGCGCGTAGCCTCCTACTAGATTGATACCTTGGTTCTCAAAAACTGAGGGAAATACTTACGCTACTTTGCTGCATCACCCTTTCCTCTTCAAGGGAAAACCAACGCAGTGCTCAAGAGGTAGCAGGCGGCCTCTAGGAAGTCCCCAAAATGATGCTCCGGTTCTGGACGGTCCTTGCCTTTGGGTGGAATCTTCGTCGCAACATCGATGGCCTTCATCTTCCCCCAGAATGTCTTGACTCAGGCAAACGCCATCCGTGCACCTTCAATGCATGATGACCGCTTCACAGCATCGATACGCGGCACCGCGTCAGCAAGCCGATGCACTAGGCCGAAGTAACTACTCGGAACAGGTTCAGTCGGCCACAAACGGACTAAGACGTTCTTCATGGCAGCGCCGGATATCCTATGCAGCTCGGCCCACTGGGACATCTATTCATCCAGCAACAGAGGGTGCTTCGACGCGCCAAATTGCGACCAGAAAAGCTTCTCCGTTGCATACCCCTCTTGCGCCTGATAAAACTTTGCCGCATCAGAAGAACTCTTTGGCAAGTCTAAAAAATTGTCTGGAGAACTCCATACTTGGTTAAGTTGAGCATAGTTCGGGTCGCCGAACTTAGCCTGTAGCAAAAAGGGATTGCCAGCCACAATCTCCCTAGCTTGCCAGATCTCCTCACGGGCTGCTCTGGATTCAGACCACGCTTCCCTCGCGTCTTGTAAGGCCTTGTCAAGTTTAGCCGTTTTGGTCTCATTTTCCTTCTCAATAAGTTTACAGCGGCCAGCCGCATTCTCTAACTCGCGCGCCATGGTGGACATTGCCTCCTTGTCCTGGCGCCGTGCGGCTTGTTCGGCCTTCAATTCAGCCGACGCCTTTTCAGCAGCCGCATTACTAAACCGGGCCTGCTCCTTGGCCCGGGCTAGCTCCGCCCGAAGGGCTTCCACGCCGGCAGAACCATCTGCATTTATGCACATTTCATATCAAACTCTCTTCAGAGTCAGGCTTACATTACAAGCATATTGGTGAAAGGAATGCTCGAAATATATACCTTGCGAGTCGTCAAGACACCTATTGATCAAAGCAATGTCATCCTCCACAATATCCAGCTTTCGCTGCAGTTCGGTTACCTCCGAATTTCGGGCAGTGGCAGGAGGGGAGACAACCTGCATTCCAAATTAAACCAAGGTTAGTACCTGAAAATATATTTTCGATCCTCCGATCACTTCCTTTGGAAGGCGATCCGAGTCTCAGGGGCTACTGCATACACAACAGGTGCATTCTGTCAATATTATTCAATTGGCAACATTACATCACAAACCTCAAAACCTCTCAGAAGGCTCCTAAAGGCCTCGTTCAACCCGCTCTTCGCGGATACAACTTTTTCGACCACTGTAACCATTAAGACACGATGCTCCTCTGAAATGGACGCTCGTCGCAGCATGTCCGTCAGCATCTCCGGCACTCCTGGGTCTTCGGACACCGCTGCCGGAGCACGACATTCCTTTGAAGGAATCTGCTTACCCGCCTCCAGCATTGTCTCCGGCTGTAAACCGGACAGTTCGGGGCCGTCATTCTTGGTCCCCGAACCCTGAGTGACAGAGGCACCACCTTCGGGTAGCTCCTTCCTCGTTTCCTATGCTACTTGCCGGTTGGGAGGAGCCCTCCAGGACGACACCTCGAGATCATCCGCCCTGTTAGGCGAGGAGGCTGGAGAAGGCGTGTCACTCTCCATCATCTCTGGAATAAGGTCTCCCGAGGAGGAGGACGATTGAGAAACACCAGGCGTTAACCTGCGAGGACGCACATATGTCGGAGGGTTATTTCGGTAATAAGAATGAGGTATGGTTAAAGTGCCCTGCTCCACTTATGGTCTGGCTGGAGGTTCATCCTCATCATCAAGCTCAACGACGACATCGCTTGCCGGGCCCAAGCCGCCCGACGATGGCATTTTCCCTTTCTTGCAAGGCTTCCCCTCCTGACCTCCAGAGGCGGCCCTCTTCTTGCCACAAAGTGCCCCCTCCACGCCTTTGCCCCTGGGCAAAAGGGTTTCGGTTTCCCCGAACACAGCCCCTAAATCGCCCATAGGATGGGCATCTCCTCTGGGCTCCCCGCTCTCGCACCCCTGTGTAGACACCAGGCCCGGTGTCGGGATCAACATCCGCGTCAGTAGGGCGGATGCAGGGTCTTCGGGAAGGGGCGCCGGACACCAGATTAACACCGCTTTCTTTATCCAGTCCTGTATAAGGGCATGTTGTTTAGTATCTTGTCAAGAGATGCTTGAATGAAAGGTGTGCGGGGATTGAATACTTACCGGAGTGTCCGGATGATTGCAGTCGAGGCCGACGCCTTCGGTGGTGTCCGGCCATTGCTCTCGCTCCCCGAAATATAACTTCCACATTCCTTCATGCGTAGTACCGAAGAAGTGCTGAAGAGTCCGCCGCCCTTCTGGATTGAACTCCCACATATGGAGAGGCCGCCGTTGACACGGCAGGATCCGGTGGACAAACATTACCTGAACGACATTCACAAGATCGATGCCCTTCTCGGTAAGGCTTCGGACGCGACCTTGCAGAGTCTGCACCTCATTAGAGGATCCCCAGTCCAACCCCTTGTTGATCCATGAAGCAAGCTGAGTCGGAGGGCCAGGTCAGAACGCAGCCGTAGCCACCCACTTGGAGCCCCACGGCTCGTTGACATGAAAGCACCCCTGCGGCCATAGTTCGGAAGACTCGGCGAAGGATCCTTCAAACAAAACCGTGCTCGCAAGCTTGTTAATTACAATGCCGCCGCACTCTTCCTGCTCCCCCTCTATCACCCGCGGCCTCACATCAAAGGTCTTGAGCCACAAATCAAAGTGTGGAGGAGTCCGGAGGAAGGCCTCACACGTGACGATGAATGCCGAGATGAGAAGAATAGAGTCCAGGGCCAGATCGTGAAAAACTAGCCCATAGTAGAACATGAGCCCCGGACGAGTTAAGCATGAACCCTAACCCATGGAGGAAGTGGGACACAAATACTACCCTCTCGCCAGATTTGGGGGTGGGAATAATCTGTCCCTCGGTAGGAAGCCGATGAAGGATTTCTGGGGTCAGGTACCTAGCTACGCGGAGCTTCGCAATATCCTCCTCCATGACGAAAGAGGCCACCCGCCGGCCTGAACGGCTGGACCCGGACATGATTGGGGCTGGTGGTGATTGGAACTCGAGGGCTAGAACTTGAGGTGGCTGGGGTTGAGGAAGAAGCAAGCACGGAAGAAGAAGACAAGTCTGGGTCCCTATATGAAGGCCCAGAATATCGAGCGTCCCCTCCTGGGTCTTGAAACTTACCTATCCCCAAAGAGTTGTACCCAGGAGACGGTTGGGTTACCCATACCTGCGTTGTTGAAAATCCCGCTAATAAGGTGACACGATCTCTGCTTTGACAAGACGTGCCAATAAAACCGCTTCCCGCGACATGGGGCGACGGGCTAGCGAACGGTTGGAAATAATAACCGGGCAGGTGTGATACAATGTCATAAACAGTTGTCAACAGATTGGACTCGTGGAGTATTGTATTTTCTGCAAATTATATACATAGGTCCGCATACAATCGTCACATACGAAGACTACCTTGGGGTTCGGAAGAAGTGGAACCCGCCTTGCAATGCCGAAGACAATATGCACGCCGGACTCCTCGTCATTGAAGCCAGGTTCAGGGGCTACTGAGGGAGTCCTGGACTAAGGGGTCCTCGGGCGTCCGGCCTGTTATCCATGGGCTGGACTGATGGGCTGTGAAGATATGAAGGCCGAAGACAATACCCGTATCTGGATTGGACTCTACTTGGCGTAGAAGGCAAGCTAGGCGACCTATTATGAAGATTTCCTCCTATGTAACCGACCTCATGTAACCCTAGATCTCTCCGGTGTCTATATAAACCGGAGAGCATAGTACGGATAGGACAGATTCATTACCATATTCACATAGGCTAGACTTCTAGGGTTTAGCCATTACGATCTCGTGGTAGATCAACTCTTGTAACACTCATATTCATCAAGATCAATCAAGCAGGAAGTAGGGCATTACCTCCATAGAGAGGGCCTAAACCTGGGTAAACATTGTGTCCCCCGTCTCCTGTTACCATTGATCCTAGACGCACAGTTCGGGACCCCCTATCCATGATCCGCCGGTTTTGACACCGACAGCGGGCCGCCATCCCCGAGCTCAAGCTCGTCGGCGATCCCCTCGGGTCGTCTCCGCAGCTCCAGCCCCTCCCAGGCTCGGGCCACCCTTCCAGGGCCTCCACCGTGCCTCGGTGGTGCCGTTCCACCCAGTTGGAGCCCCTGGTGTTGCATCTGGTCCCCGTTGTCTTAATCTCCGGCGACCTCTGCTCTCTGTCTCTGCTAGAGAGGCTATTTCTGACGCCGTCCGACCACCCCTAGCTACTCTACGGGTACGGGCAGGTGCGCCTCCATCTTCTCTTTCGGTCCCTCCCTCTCGTTCTGGCCAAGAAGCTCTCCTCGCTGGCGTGTGCTCCGGTGAAGCCGCGCCGTCCTCTTTTCCCCTCTCCCCCTCCCTCTCACCTAACTAGCGGGGCCCGCTAGTCAGCCACTCTGTACGCGCGTGAAGCGGTACGAGTGGTGACGCCCACGAGGCTTTACGCCTTCGATGTCACCCCCCCCCCTCAGTTCTGTTTTTATTTAAATTCAAATTTCATTTTTTAGAGAGCTTCAAACAGCCAAAACTCTTTAACCATAAGACCAAATGAATTGATTGTTTTTGCATTGTGTTCTTTGTGAAGAAATCTATAAGCTCACCAAAAAATGAGATTTTTCTCTGCTGTCTAGATTTTCTGGTGAATTTCAGAAGGGTTCTTGATGTTTTCTTTTTTTGTTTATAAATATTTTCAGAAGGTGAAGCTTGTCTTGAGGGTCACCAGGAGGCTTGTGAACCTCATCTGCACTAAGGCAAGCCACAGCAAAATTTTCATGGTGCCATTACAATATTTGTGATTTTTCAACTTGAATTAATGATTTAATCCATGCATTTAAATCACTATCATATTATTTATATTATGTTAGTTGCTTGTTTAAGTTGTCATGCTTAGTTTACAGAAAGTCTAAAGCTAACTAAGTTGGTTAAGTAACTAGAAGAAATATTTGTTAGGAAAAAGTAATATGATTATGGATATGATTAATTATTTTTTAGTTATTTTTCTTGAAGGAGAAAAATGATAAAATTTGCTAAGTAAAGATTTTGTTTAAAGTGATGATTAATCATAACCAGGGAAGTGTCATGAGTTGTTGATGTTTATGCTTAGTGTGGATATAGTTGACCCAGTTATTTCCGATGATATATGATGCATATGTTCGTGTTGCATTTTCATGGCATGCTATGACGCTGGTTATTTTCACGTAAAGTTGAACCTGCTAATAACTCAACTTGAATATATCGTTGACCGGGTCATGGTGCCACTGAATCAAGTTTTTCCCAGTGCAACCACATTTGCCTTTATGGAAGGCCTTTATTCGGTTCGTTGTCATGCCTCTGGTCGGTTCCTCCAACGAGGGAAGGTTATGGGCATGCGGTACCCTGGCCCGGTAAGCAGACATAACCTTGTGTGCCCGTTGTTGAGTTTATGGTACCTTGTCCCTGTGTGGGACTGTTTATGTTTTGGCCACGACGGTGGCCGTTGGTGTCTTTGGTAGACACGGGGCCACCCAGGACTAGCCCAGTGGGGAGTGAGTCGGACTGGCCGGGAGAGTGTCATGGCAATGGAGGGGTTTCGTCGGAATGCCATTGGTCCACCCGAATGGGAGTGCGAGGCCATGGGTTCTGTGGTGTGGGTACAGTGCGCTACCTCTGCAGAGTGTAATAAATCTATCGATAGCCGAGTCCACGGTTACGGACATGCTCGAAAGTAGGTCACACCATGGGTCAACGTTTAATAAATTTTGCACACTAAGTCATGAACTTTGCACTGTTGATGATGGTGGGAAGACCATCTTGATGTTTGATACCAAGTGTTGGTCGTGGTTGTGATCGCCGGAAGGATCACCGTTTGAGACCAAGTGTTGGTCGTGGTTGTGATCGCCGGAAAGATCACGAGGTAACCCGAGTTAAGACCACGAGGTTGGTACGTTTGTGATCCAAGAGCGATCACCGTTGGTAAGCCAGTCCGAGGGACTTTTCTCACAAGAGCTTGATCACAACATGTTGGATAAATTGTTGCATTACTAATAATTGGTTAATTATCATGATATTGTTTGTAATTTTGTTTATGCTTGTTGTGAGCTTGCAAATACATTCAATGTACTAACCTGGCATGTCATGCCAGATTTCAGGAAAGTCTTGTTGGAAAGGAGTGTTGTCCGAGTCTAGATCATGTCCACATCGGTGTCCCTGTGCTATGGAGTTCCACTACGACGTTGTTCCGCTGCCTCGTAGTTGTTATGATCGAGGCCCCTTTATGTTCACTAAATAATGTACATATTGTTCAGCCGCACCATGTGTGCCGCTTGGCCTCGCCACCTATTGTAATATAAACTATGATCTGCTAGCATCAATAAAGCGGTTGTTTTCTGTACCAAGATGTTGTGTGTTGCCAAAAGACATGGTCTCTGGGCTGGCAATGCAGGGTAAACCGGTTGCTCTGAGCCGGGGTGCCACACTACAAAGCTCGACTTGTTGCAAAAGGTTTTCGACAAGTTCAAGGAGTTGACTACGATGAGACTTTCTCACCCGTATCGATGCTTAAGTCTGTCCGAATCATGTTAGCAATTGCCGCATTTTATGATTATGAAATTTGGAAAATGGACGTCAAAACTGCATTCCTAAATGGATTTCTAGAAGAAGAGTTGTATATGATGCAACCAAAAGGTTTTGTCGATTCATAGGGTGCTAACAAAGTGTGCAAGCTCCAGCGATCCAGTTATGGACTGGTGCAAGCCTCTCGGAGTTGGAATAAACGTTTTTATAGTGTGATCAAAGCATGTGGTTTTATACAGACTTTTGGAGAAGCCTGTATTTACAAGAAAGTGAGTGGGAGCTCTGTAGCATTTCTAATATTACATGTGGATGACATATTGTTGATTGGAAATGATATAGAATTTCTGGATAGTATAAAAGGATACTTGAATAAGAGTTTTTCTATGAAAGACCTCGATGAAGCTGCTTACATATTGGGCATCAAGATCTATAGAGATAGATCAAGACGCTTAATTGTAATTCCACAAAGCACATACCTTGATAATATTTTGAAGAAGTTCAAAATGGATCAGTCAAAGAAAGGGTTCTTGCCTGCGTTACAAGGTGTGAAGTTGAGTGAGACTCAATTCCTGACCACTGCAGAAGATAGAGAGGAAATGAAAGTCATTCCCTATGCCTCAACCATAGGTTCTATCATGTATGCAATGTTGTGTACCATACATGATGTGTGCCTTGCTATAAGTATAGTAGGGAGGTACCAAAGTAATCCAGGACTGGATCACAAGACAGCGGTCAAGAACATCCCGAAATACCTGAAAAGGACTAAGGATGTGTTTCTCGTTTATGGAGGTGACAAAGAGCTCATCGTAAATGGTCACGTCGATACAAGCTTTGACACTGATCCGGATGACTCTAAGTCACAAACCGGATACGTATTTATATTTAATGGTGGAGCTGTCAGTTGGCGCAGTTCCAAATAGAGCGTCGTGGCGGGATCTACGTGTGAAGCGGAGTACATAGCTGCTTCGGAAGTAGCGAATGAAGGACTCTGGATGAAGGAGTTCATATCCGATCTAGGTGTCATACCTAGTGCATCAGGTCCAATGAAAATCTTTTGTGACAATACTGGTGCAATTGCCTTGGCAAAGGAATCCAGATTTCACAAGAAAACCAAGCACATCAAGAGATACTTCAATTCCATCCGTTATCAAGTGTCGGAAGGGGACATAGAGATTTGCAAGATACATACGGATCTGAATGTTGCAGACCCGTTGACTAAGCCTCTCTCACGAGCAAAACATGATCAGCACCAAGACTCCATGGGTGTTAGAATCATTACTATGTAATCTAGATTATTGACTCTAGTGCAAGTGAGAGACTAAAGGAAATATGCCCTAGAGGCAATAATAAAGTTGTTATTTATATTTCCTTATATCATGATAAATGTTTATTATTCATGCTAGAATTGTATTAACCAGAAACTTAGTACATGTGTGAATACATAGACAAACGGAGTGTCCCTAGTATGCCTCTACTTGACTAGCTCGTTTATCAAAGATGGTTATGTTTCCTAGCCATAGACATGTGTTGTCATTTGATGAACGAGAACGATGTGATGGACAAGACCCATCCGTTAGCTTAGCACTATGATCGTTTAGTTTGTTGCTATTGCTTTCTTCATGACTTATACATGTTCCTCTGGCTATGAGATTATGAACCTCCTGAATACCGGAGGAACACTTATGTAACGCCCACGATGCGGCTATATCTCCCACGTGTCGAAGCATGACTTAGAGGCATAACCACATTGAAAGCAATGTTGCAAGTGAGGTAATCTTCACACAACCCATGTAATACATAAGGGAAAGAGATACATAGTTGGCTTACAATCGCCACTTCACACAATACATGAGTAAAACATTACATCATACAGATACAATCAAGGTCCGACTACGGAACCAAAATAAAAGAAGACTACCCCAAATGCTACACAGATCCCCGATCGTCCCAACTGGGCTCCACTACTGATCAACTGAGATGAAACAACACAAAGAACAAGATCTTCATCGAGCTCCTCCTTGAGCTCGGATGCATCACCTGCACAGTTTCATCGGCACCTGCAAACTGGTTTTGGAAGTATCTGTGAGTCACGGGGACTCAACAATCTCACACCCGCGAGATCAAGACTATTTAAGCTTATGGGTAGGACAGAGTTGTGAGGTGGAGCTGCAGCAAGGGACTAGCATATGTGGGGGCTACATTCGCAAAAGAGAGCGAGAAGAGAAGCAAGGCACGGTCGTGAAGCTAGTAGCGATCAAGAAGTGATCCTGAAACTACTTACGTCAAACATAACTCCAACACCGTGTTCACTTCCCGGACTCCGCCGAGAAGAGACCATCACGGTTACACACGCGGTTGATGTATTTTAATTAAGATCAACTTCGGGTTTTCTACAACCGGACATTAACAAATTCCCATCTGCCTCATAACCGCGGGCACGGCTTTCGAAAGATAATACCCTGCAGGGGTGTCCCAACTTAGCCCATGATAAGCTCTCGCGATCAACGAAGGATATTCCTTCTCCCCGGGAAGACCCGATCAGTCTCGGAATCCCGGCTACAAGACATTTCGACAGCAATAAAACAAGACCAGCAAAGCCGCTCGGATGTGCCGACAAATCCCGACAGGAGCTGCACATATCTCGTTCTCAGGGAACACCGGATAGGTCAGCCTACGAGTAAAACCAGCCCTCGAGTTGCCCCGTGGTGGCCCCGCAGTCTGCCCGTTTCGGGCCAGCACTCGAAGGAGCACTGGTCCGGGGGGGGTTAAAATAAAGATGACCCTTGAGTCTGCAGAACCCAAGGGAAAAAGGCTTAGGTGGCAAATGGTAAAACCAAGGTTGGGCCTTGCTGGAGGAGTCTTATTCAAAGCGAACTGTCAAGGGGGTCCCATAAATCACCCAACCGCGTTAGGGACGCAAAATCCGGGAACATAACACCGGTATGACGGAAACTAGGGCGGCAAGAGTGGAACAAAACACCAGGCATAAGGCCGAGCCTTCCACCCTTTACCAAGTATATAGATGCATTAATTAAATAAGATATATTGTGATATCCCAACAAGTAAACATGTTCCAACAAGGAACAACATCTCCATGTTCCAACAA
>LR880968.1:849877241-849897495 GCA_904067115.1 Aegilops sharonensis | reverse complement strand
TTAATCACATAGCGATGTGAACTAGATTACTGACTCTAGTAAACCCTTTGGGTGTTGGTCACATATCGATGTGAACTATAGGTGTTAACCACATAAAGATGTGACCTATTGATGTTAAATCACATGGCGATGTGAACTAGATTATTGACTCTAGTGCAAGTGGGAGACTGAAGGAAATATGCCCTAGAGGCAATAATAAAGTTATTATTTATTTCCTTATTTCATGATAAATGTTTATTATTCATGCTAGAATTGTATTAATCGGAAACATAATACATGTGTAAATACATAGACAAACAGAGTGTCACTAGTATGCCTCTACTTGACTAGCTCGTTAATCGAAGATGGTTATGTTTCCTAACCATAGACATGAGTCGTCATTTGATTAACGGGATCACATCATTAGGAGAATGATGTGATTGACATGACCCATTCCGTTAGCTTAGCACTTGATCGTTTAGTATGTTGCTATTGCTTTCTTCATGACTTATACATGTTCCTACAACTATGAAATTATGCAACTCCCGTTTACCGGAGGAACACTTTGTATGCTACCAAACGTCACAACATAACTGGGTGATTATAAAGGAGCACTACAGGTGTCTCCAAATGTACATGTTGAGTTGGCGTATTTCGAGATTAGGTTTTGTCACTCCGATTGTTGGAGAGGTATCTCTGGGCTCTCTCGGTAATGCACATCACTATAAGCCTTGCAATCAATGTAGCTAATGAGTTAGTTACGGAATGATGCATTACGTAACGAGTAAAGAGACTTGCCGGTAACGACATTGAACTAGGTATTGAGATACCGACGATCGAATCTCGAGCAAGTAACATACCGATGACAAAGGGAACAACGTATGTTGTTATGCAGTTTGACCGATAAAGATCTTTGTAGAATATGTGGGAGCCAATATGGGCATCCAGGTCCCGCTATTGGTTATTGACCGAAGATGTGTCTCGGTCATGTCTACATAGTTCTCGAACCCGTAGGGTCCGCACGCTTAACGTTTTGTTGACGATATAGTATTATATGAGTTATGTATGTTGGTGACCGAATGTTGTGCGGAGTTCCGGCTGAGATCATGGACATGACGAGGAACTCCGGAATGGTCCGGAGATAAAGTTTAATATATGGGATAATAGTGTTTGATCTCCGGAAGGGTTCTGGAATTCACCGGAAGGGGTTCCGGATGTTTCCCGAAATGTTTGGGTACGAGAACACGTTATTTGGGCCAAAGGGGAAAGCCCACGAGGCTTTTGGAAAGTGCAAAAGGAAGTTTTGTGGAGTCCAGAGGCTAGACGCCAGGAACCCTGGCGTCTAGGGGGTAGACGCCGGGAACCCTGGTGTCTAGCCCTGGAGTCTGTGTAGGACTCTTGCCTTTCGGGCAAAACCGACTTTGAGGAGGCTTTTACTCCAAGTTTCGACCACAGGGCTCAACATATAAATAGAGGGGCATGGCTAGCACCAAAGACACATCAAGAAACACCAAGCCGTGTGCCGGAAACCCCGTCCCTTCTAGTTTATCCTCCGTCATAGTTTCCGTAGTGCTTAGGCGAAGCCCTGCAGAGATTGTTCTTCACCAACACCGTCACCATGCCGTCGTGCTACCGGAACTCATCTACTACTTCGCCCGTCTTGCTAGATCAAGAAGGCGAGGACGTCATCGAGCTGAACGTGTGCAGAACTCGGAGGTGCCGTGCGTTCGGTACTTGGATCAGTCGGATCGTGAAGACGTACGACTCCATCAACCGCGTTGATAAACGCTTCCGCTTAGCGATCTTCAAGGGTATGAAGATACACTCCCCCTCTCGTTTCTATGCATCACCATGATCTTGCGTGTGCGTAGGAATTTTTTTGAAATTACTACGTTCCCCAACAGCCATAAGGTGGTTGATTTGACTGGTTGGCCGTTTTGTTTTTCGGCTGTGTGGGCTCGAGGGCCTCATCGTCGAATTTAGGCAATAGCTTGCTCTTTGGATAGCTCTTTGTGTGGTAACTTCCACCATAATTTTCTTTGTTGTCGAGCACTTTGTTCCATCTGCTGTTGAGTGTAGTTTGTGCAGCCTTAAGCCTTTGCTTCTGCTTCTTCAGACTCCTTGCTGTGGCAATAAGCCTTCTGCGGAGGTTCTCTTGTTCCAAGTGCTCTTCCGGGATGATGTTTGCATCTTCGTCCGGACTGTTTTCCTCTCCGGAGGGCAATTGATGAGCTTTATCCTCGGCGTCGCCGTGCTCGGACAGCGTACTATGTTCTCCATTTGCTGGTTCATCCTGCTCTGCCGCTGGGTCGATGTGGTCGTCGTTTCCCTTGGAGTCGACTGGGGTGTTGTTTTCTCTTTCACTGTTATCATTGTTTTTGCCGAGGCAGGATTTGGAGCGGCGTCGACGCTTTGTTGGCTTCTCGATGGAGCTGTTCTTCGCTGCATCCTTCTGTTCCTCGTCATTCTCTTCTTTGGGTGTATCCACCATGTATATGTCATGTGATGAAGTGGCTGTCCAGCGCCCTGTGGGCGATGGTTCCTGTTCTTCTCCTGCATCGTCATCCATGCAGTCGATCTCTTCGGAGTCGAAATCGAGCATGTCGGTTAAATCGTCGACAGTGGCTACTAAGTGGGTGGTGGGTGGGCAGCGAATTTCTTCGTCGTCCGCATCCCATTCTAGCCGGACATAGTTCGGGCAAGGTTCTCCTAAAAAGGAGAGGGACCTTAATGAATCTAGCACGTCGCTGAAAGGCGAGTGCTGAAAAATATCCGTGAAGGTAAACTCCATGATCGGCGCCCAATCGGATTCGATAGGCATGGGCGCCGGCGGCTCGGAGTCCGTGGCCGGGGACGAATCCAGTAGTTTGGCAACACGGCTCTCGTAAGGGGTGAAGTCAGTATCCGGCTCTATCGCCACTGAGAGTGCGGCCTCCATGGCGGGGTCTATCCACCCGTCCTCGGATGGCGCGATTTGCTCCGGATTGAGGGCCGGAGTAGTTGCAAGTGTAATCTCCCGAACATTGTCCGACGGCAGAGCTAAATCATGCTCGTCGTGATCATGCGGCGCACCTGGCATGGGCTCAAATCCGTCGAAGATCAAGTCTCCGCGGATGTCGGCCATGTAGTTCAAGTTTCCGAACCTGACCAGGTGGCCAGGGGCGTAGCTCTCGATCTGCTCCAGATGGCCGAGCGAGTTGGCCCGCAGTGCGAAGCCGTCGAATACGAAGATCTGTCCGGGGAGGAAATCCTCACCCTGGACCGCATCTTTACCGATGATCGAAGGAGCCATCAAGCCTCACGTTGACGGCACAGAGGAACACTCAATGAAAGCACCAATGTCGGTGTCAAAACCGGCAGATCTCGGGTAGGGGGTCCCGAACTGTGCGTCTAAGGCGGATGGTAACAGGAGGCGGGGGACACGATGTTTACCCAGGTTCGGGCCCTCTCGATGGAGGTAATACCCTACTTCCTGCTTGATTGATCTTTATGATATGAGTATTACAAGAGTTGATCTACCACAAGATCGTAGAGGCTAAACCCTAGAAGCTAGCCTATGGTATGATTGTTGTTGTCCTACAGACTAAACCCTCCGGTTTATATAGACACCGGAGGGGGCTAGGGTTACACAGAGTCGGTTACAAGGGAGGAGATCTACATATCTGTGTTGCCAAGCTTGCCTTCCACGCCAAGGAGAGTCCCATCCGGACACGGGACGAAGTCTTCAATCTTGTATCTTCATAGTCCAACAGTCCGACCAAAGGATATAGTCCGGCTGTCTGGAGACCCCCTAATCCAGGACTCCCTCACTTGCGTCGTCCAAGTTTTGGGGTCACCTCGTCGCGCGTCCCTCTGCTGACATCTCCGCGCGGCCACTCCGCCGTGCCGACCTCGGCGCTGAGACCATGTTTATTTAATTATTTACTTCACTTGAGTTAATTAAGCAGAAGAACTTTTAAAAAAAGAGTATATTATTACTATTATTACTCTGCTTTTTTCCATCATCTGTACGCAGGTCTATCAAATGGTGGTCGCATTAACGACGGTCACATGGTGGTTCGGTAATGGACTTCGACTACGTCACGTGATGTCTTCGGCAAGCCGACGCTGTCGTCCCAATCGGCGTAAATCGGCTCGTGTGATGACCTTGTTGGTCGTGTTGCCATACCGACATGTTCGGTTGCCTCGGGGACTTTGGCATCGTTGAGAGAGCTCTACCTCATCAAGTGTTCGGCACACAGGCCATATGTCTTTTATTACTCACTTTGCATAAATTATTAATTATTCAACATTTTTTTAAAATTTATTATTATTCCTATTATCTCCGGCTTGCACTATTTTATATTTACAGATAAAGGATCCGGATCGGGCAGCGAGGTCACCTCCGCGTACCGACGTACCACGTCACCTCGGCTGGACTGAGGGCTTCGTCGTCACTTCATTAACCCACGTCGGCGACTTCGGCGTCACACTGCGGGTCTGCATTGGTCGTGCTATGTCACCACTTCGGAGTGTCGAGCTCTTCGCTCCGCCACCTCCGGACCGGCTTGGGGGATGGGACCTTGTCCCATCGTATGCTCGGGCCGTGCATCGACACGGAGCACATTAACCAGCTAAGTCGCTTTCATGCTCAAAAACTTTCAGTTTTAAATTTTGTTCGATTCGACCAAGCATTATACTTTTTTGGCAAAAAGTTGTTTGTGAAAAACTTCCTTGTCAAAACTTTTTCTCTGACACACAAATTCAAATACACCGTTTACTTGGGCGTTTACTTGGGGGCTTCCTTTATGAAGCCTTTCCTCTTGCATGTGATTATACTTGTATGGCTTCGTTCCTTGTTCGTGTATTACTCCACAATATGCACCATGTTGACTTAAGTGTTCCGCAAGCCGAGTTGCCTTGCTCCTGTGTTTACCCCTACGTTCCCGATTGTTCGGCTAGGGAGTAAAGGGAGCACCTCTGTGATTGTCACGATCGGGTCATCCGAGCTCGGACCTCAGACTGGGTGAAGCCGAAAGCTAGCAATCTTAAAGGATCACATTGGTTGGCAACAACAGAAGTGAAAATTTTGGTTCATTAATACCATAGAGTTCGGGAACTTTCCCCACACTAAATCCTCAATATTCGCATTGATCGGAGCTGAGGTTTCATGCTTAGCATGACAACCCAAAGAAAGGAACCGATAGCGGGACTATTTTCTTTGGAAGATGTTTCTTACGTTAAAAAGTAATATAACATGTCTCTCCGCGTACCTTTGTTTATAAAACCGTATGGCCGAATTGCCTTGTTTGTCTTAAATCTTTGCCCTTGTAAAGGCTTTATAAAGTGGGACAAACACTCCCTGGTTACTGGCCGAGGAGGTTGAAGTCGATGGTCGGTCAACAAAGTTTTGTACAATGCGGATTCGAGTATTAATGATATAGTGTACTTGGATACATAGAATCATTACACATAATTTGTGGTTTTATTTCGGATATCGATCCTCAATTCGGCCACTCGTGCCCACATTAAGGCTCGGGGGCTACTGGGCTTCGTGCTTATCATTTACAAATATTAAAGGGGTAAATCGATCCCCTGATCTGGTTGCCACCCGACCAGCGTCTCGGGGGCTACTGCATTGCCTATTCAAGGCAGAAAATTCAAAGTGCTAAGTGTTCGGTGTCGGCGTTCTGGGAACGGGGGTCCCCAGACTTGCCTGCCTGCGGCCTGCGGCGTGGCTCAAAGGAGGCCCAGGACGGCCCATCTTCATCAACGCAAGCTCAAGACCATCGCGAGGGGCCAAGCCTCACGGGGCGGACGACCAGGAGCTTCCTCAGGCACGGCCTCGTCAGGCTGGCTCATGAGGAGGCGGAGAGTTCAAGGCGGGGTACCTCGCGAGGTGCCCATGACGCAAGCCATGACGACCAAGGGCGCCAGTCGGGCGCCAGCCCGCGCAGCGTCCTCCTTTCCTCTTTGGTGCAAAGGGAGCAGGCGCAAGCGAGGGCATCAAGCAAAGTCATCCGTTTCGGTGAAACAAGACCAAGACCAGCCCCAACGGCTGGAAGGGAGTCATCGTGGAGCCCAAGCAGGCGCCATCACCAGAGCCTTTGGCAGGCGAGGACCAACTTTAGTCAGGATAAGTGTACCCGTTGTTCCCCTTCAAAATGGCCAATTGTTGGCGCCCTTCCCGCTCAATATTTGGGAAGAGGCCCAGGGCCTTCATCTGTATAAGTAGAGCTAGCCACCATAGTAGAGGGAGATCCGGCATTCGGAATCCAGAGAGAGAGATAGAGACCCGATCCTCAAGCTAGAGCGACGGGACACCATCTAGCAGTTCATCACACCCACCAAGAACAGACCCTCACGAGGCTGCTCTTCCCTGTACTGTTCTTCATCAGCCCAAGAGGCAATCCACCACACCACAAACTAGAGTAGGGTATTACACCACAACGGTGGCCCGAACTAGTATAAATCTCGTGTCTCTTGTGCTATTCTTCTTAGTAGTTTAGGTCCTTGCGATTCGGCGAGGTACGAGACGGTGGAGGGTTGGATCTCCGCGTGCACCCTAGAGTTCGAACCTTAAGGGTCTGCCGGAACCCGTAATCCGACATTTGGCGCGCCAGGTAGGGGTGCGCCGGAATCCGCCTTCTGCCACCTCGTGTCCCGTCGCATCGTCATCACCATGTCCGGCGACCAAGCGGGCAACCCAGATCCTTGGGCGGCGTGGCCCGCCCACGCAGAGCCGCTCGCCTCGGGCGACCCCGTGCCCCAGGCAGCTCGCGGTCCGCAAGGCGCTGCGGGCCGCGGGCGACGCGGACAGGCTTCGACGGCTCTCACACCGCGGCAGGCGTGGTCGGCAGCAAGGGCCTCCAATCACGCTGCGACCACATCACCGTACAACCGCTGGGAGCAGGCAAACTCGAGGGCCACGCTCACAGTGGCCCGACAGCTGCTGCTGTGCAGGCTACTGGAGAGCGGCCGTGACGTGCTGCTGGAGCGAGTGGCGGAGCTCCTGGGCTTCGCCGCCTCGGGGGCTCACCCCTTCTGCACCCAGCTTCCACCTCAGGCCGAGGGCTGCCCGCACGGGGGCTCCACGCGCGCCCGCGTGCTCCAAGGCTACTCCAACACCGGCGAAGCTGTCAGCGCCGGGCCGGCGGCGGGGTTGCCCCCGCCCCCGGCCCGCGGAGAAGAAGGACTCGACGTAACTCACGGTCCTGGCGGACCGCCGCGCCACCACCCCACGGTGGGCGCGTCAAGCAGAGCAGCAAGGCACGCTCAGCACTACAGCGTGGCCTTCGGGATGACGGCGCCGGAAGAATACGTGCCCCACATGATGGACCACGGGCACCCGCATGAGGGAGAACAAGACTCGCTCCTCAGCCCAAGCTGGGGGGATGAGGCGCCAGAAGCCGAGCTCTTCCAGGAGCCACGAGACGGTCCCACCGGTCACGCCGGGGGCGACGATTATCGGGTACCGCTACTTCCTCAAGAGCAAACATACGCTAACCATAGGTCGCAGGAGGTACAGGTCGCCACGACGAGCGGCTGCCCCGCTCCTGCAGTCGCCTACCCCTCGGGAGGGGCGCAGGGGGCTGCCAGAGAGGGGCAGAGATCCGACATCACCACCGCGGCGTTCGGAGCAAGGCGTTCTCAGGAGGTAAGCCCTCTGCTGGGGAGGTGCCTCAGGGCCTGCCCCTGGTGGAGGACCCGTGGTCGTCGGGGGAACCGCTGGCGACTGCTCTACCCCACCGGCGGCGTCCTGGTTTCGGGTCGTCGTTGGTGGCATTAGAGTGTGGCGCAAGGCGGGGCCCTCGTCTGGCGATATGAAGCAAGGCCGGTACCTATGAAGAAGGCCCAGTGCCTGTGAAGCTCGCCGCCCCGTGACACTCTCACGTAATAATGAGTGGGGTTGTACACGCCCCGGAGTCTCAGGGGTGCCGGCCTCAGGCCCTGGGGCTCCCTCCCACGCCCAGTGGCAGCACTTAGCTCCGCGCTGGTGAGAAGACGTCCAAGACTAGACTAGGTGCCGGACGCGGCTTTTCTTTTGCTTTCTTCGCCTTTCCATCTGATTGTCCCTTTCCCCCGCTGGATTTAAGTTGGATTCGAATTTGAGATTTGCGTGTGTTCGGGGAAGGGGTGCTTAGTCTCGTTCGAGCAAGTCTCTCGCTTTTAGGTTACAACTCCGCCTCAGCTGCCTCCCCTTGCGAGCCCCTCACGAGCCGGGCCAGGCCAAGCTTGCGCGCAGCCCAGCCTGTCGCCGCTGCGTCCTCTCCAGAGGGTTTTTACTGCAGGTTCTACGGATTCGATCAGTAGACACTCAGATCGCCTCAGCCTCCCACAGGCTATCTCGGGGCTCGTACGAAACAAAGGTAAACCATCCAACTAGCACGTCGCTTAGCCAACCACTTGGCGCGGTCGTATGGGCGATGTAACACCTGCTAATACGAAGAACGCAAGTTTTACATGAGGGGCTCCCCCTCCCAAAATGCTCTCACAACCATCACGCCAAAACCTGAGTTCTATTCATGCAGGGTAATAGAACAAGGACAATACATGATCAGTCGGATAAATCCCCCAATGCATCCTCAGGAGCACCTCCCGAGCCGTTGTTGGCGTCGCTGGCCTCGCCGTCGCTGTCTGCGTGATCGTCGGTGGTGTCTGGGCCGTTCACCACACCGCCCTCATCGGCGGCCACGACCACGCCGTCGTCGCCCGAAGCGAAGGCCCGGACGAGGGCATCCACGTTGTCTTCCACCCAGTGCGCCAGGTCGCCCCGGACGGCCTGGGGAACTGGGGCGATGGCTGCGTCAAAATCGAAGTGGGGGTCCATGTTCCGGAGATGGCTGAAGACACGAGAGAAGGCGCGCCCGAGAAGCGCTCGGCTCCTCTCCTCCACCAACCTATTGGCCCTGACTGACCACGCCTCCAGCCGCGTCACCACGTCAGTGAAGAACTGAAGGTTGCCGGCGTAGTTAACCACGTACGGCGCGCCTACTGCCGCCTCGCAGATATTATCCAAGGCTGCATTAGCTCTTTCCTGGAGTGTGGCGAGCATGGGACCGTGCTCATGCTCCAGGATTCTCCGCTGACGCATCTCGTCCGCATTCTGGCGCGCGACGGCCTCGGCCTCCTCCACCCATTGGCGAAGAAGGAGCGCCTCGGCCTGGGAGGTGGTGGACTCCCTCTGCGCCACCTCGAGGGCGGCCCGAAGAGCATCGGTCCGCCGCGTCGCCTCCTCCAGCTTGGCCCTCAAGGCAGCAGTCCTGCCCTCAGCCTCGGCCTTGATCAACCCCAGCCGCTCCTCAAACTCGCGCTCGAGGTTCGACCGCGCCACCGCCACTCGGCGTCCGACCTCCTCCAGGACGCGGGCTTCCCGTACCGCGACCTCATCCTCTGCTTGCGTCGCCAAGCGCTCCCTCGTCTCCAAGCGCTCGTACTCGCGCGCGCGTTCGGCGGCTTCAAGCGTCAGCGCCTCCTCACGCTTCTGGAGCTCCGTCGGGTCACCGGAGGCCACCTTCATCGACGCAAGGGCTGCCTCGCGCAGCTCCACTTGCTCCTCCAGTGAGTGGCACCGGGCCAGGAGTTCCCGTGCCCGCTCCTCCGCCGCCTCTCGCCACCTGTTAGCTGCCCGGGCCTCCTCGGCGGCCCGAGAACAGGCCTCCCGAGAGGCTGCTAGCGACGCCTTGGCCTCTTCATCAACGAGATCGCGCTGGTGGCGCGCAAGGGCGGCAGCGCCCTCCAGCTCACTCCTCTCTGCAGCCAGGCGCAGGCCCTCGGCCTCAAGGCGCGCGTCTTCATCAGTGAGCTCTTCGCCAAGCAGGCTCACCGCGTCGGCCGCTGTCGGTGTACTAGAGTAGGGGTACCCTAGTATCCCGAACTCGTGCACGGGCAGTTGTAGCACCCCGCGGCAGGGCTGGCCTGATGACCGCCAAGATCCTCAGCGGCTCCTTTGGAGCCATTCAAGAACAAAGTAATCAAGACCCCGACAAGAGGAGCTTGTCGGGAAGGCCACTCAGGGCGCAAAGGAAACAAGGCCCCGGCAAGAGGAGCCTGCCGGGAAGGCTTGGTGGGCGCCGAGCCCCCAAGCGTGACAAAGTTCCTACCGCGGCAAGGCGCTTGCCGGGGCGGGCAACCTCTCTTCATCTCTGCTCCAGCTCACCCGCCAACGTGTCACCGGGCTTTGCAGCCAGCGGGGAGTAGCGATAAGCAGCGCTGACAAGCCACCATCGTGGCAAACGGAGGCGCACCTGACGGTCCCTGTTACACTGTTCGGGCGACTGAGACGGGCATTGATGACTCTTGTCCCTTGCCGTCAGAGTTAGTTATAGATTACTGTACATTGTATAGTGCGGTGTACCAACCTATGTTTTTACTATCTTACCCTTGTCTACTTGCCACATGTGGTGACCCCTTGTGCCTATAAAAGGAGGCCCAAGTGCAACGTAGAAAGGGTTCGGTTCAGCTCCGGCTTAGTTCATCCTACTCATACCACACTCTCAGGCTAGGTTCTGTAGCTCCCGTTGCTCCCTAGCAAGAACACACGATAATCCACAAAGCAGCAGTAGGAGTATTATCTCTCCGGAGAGCTCCGAAGCTGGGTAAGTCTGCTCGTGTGCATCGCCTCGATCCTCTCTTTATGCGATCTCCGCCCCCCTCCGAACCACAAGGGACCCAGGTCTCGTAGGTGTTCGTGGGTCACGATCAGTTCTCCCCGACATCTCTGGCGCGCCAGGTAGGGGACGTCGAGGCTGTGTGAACCCGATCCGGCGGTCACACGAGCAACTTCATCAACATCTTCGTCAACATGGCATCGAAGAAGAAGTCCTCGGCAGCAGTAGAGCCGTCCGCGTCGAACCCACCACCACCGGAGCTGTCAGGTGGTGGGGGAAACACTGGCGGAGGAACCGGCATCGTCGAGAGAGCCCACAATGCCGCCAGTTCCAAGGACAAGGCAGCTCAGGCATCGGCGTCCGAGTCCGCACCGCGTCCTTCGCAGGAGGCGCGGGATCGACAGCGTCATGATGCTCGCGGCACCATACGCTCGTTGGATCAAGCCCAAGCTGGAGGATCCCGAGGCCCTCGAGACCCGCATGCACCTCAGCATGCCGGTACGAGTGGAGTACGGTCGCTTGGGCGGGATGCTGCTCCTCCTAACTTGGTTAGGTGTCAGAGCACCTCCCGTTCCTCGCTACGTACGCCATTGCCACCCAGCACACCAGCAGAAGCCTTGGCAAGAGCACAGCTACTTCTAGACTACCCTCCAACGGCCGACAAGGTCGACGAAAGGAGGGCCACAATTCAGAGTCTCGTCGGCTTCGCCAACGGCGATGTCCCGCGGCAACCGAGTGCCTCGCAGCCGCGGCAAGGCGACAAGGCGCGAGCTGATGGCGACGAGACTTGCGGGGGTGCAGCCACCGTGCACTCCCCTTCCCGAAGACCAAGATCGCCGACTCGCCGGATCCACCTCGACAGCGACTCCACGGCGTCGTCGGATCCGCGAGCTCGTCGCGACCAGCGCCAAGTTCTCCGAGAACGGCAAGAAGAAGACGCTCGAACCCGTATCGAGCGCCGAAGAGAAGCGCGCCGTCAATCTGACCAACGCGCCGGGCCCACTGTCGATATGCATGCGCCAGGGGAACCAGGCGACTTACCGTACGCGGTAGGTTGCCCTGCGTTCACTCGTGAGTTGCGGCAAGTCCGGTGGCCCGACAAGAAAAACTTCAAGCCAGATGTACCAGAAAAGTATGATGGCAGGACACACCCATCGGAGTTCCTCAGCATCTACACCATCGTGGTGCAGGCCGCGGGAGGACGAGACGACAAGATCCTCGCCAACTACTTTCCCCTGGTGCTCAAGCCAAATGTCAGATCTTGGCTCATGCACTTGCCGGATGGCTCTATTTCTTCTTGGGCAGATTTGTGCCACCAGTTTGTTGGCGCCTTCACAGGCGGCCACAAGCCTCATGGCCAGGAGAGTGACCTCCACCTGCTTGCCCAGAAGGAGGGGGAGTCCCTGCGCAAGTTCATCCAGAGATTCAGTCGAGTGCACTACAACATCCCAGACGTCCACCCTGCCGCGGTGATCAGTGCATTTCATCAGAATGTACGAAACCGCAGGATGAGGGAGGAGATGGCGATGTGCAAAGTGAAAGACATCAGCGAGCTCTACGCCCTGGCCGACAAGTGTGCACGCGCTGAAGAAGGAAGAAGACTCCCAGGAGAGAATGTGGGAGCAGAGTCTGACAGTGAGGAGATCGCCCCGGCAAGAAAGAGTCGGCGGCGAAACAACAGGAGGAAGAAAAACCAAGAAGTACTAGTTGTCGAGCAGTCCGGCAAGGATGGGGCCGCCAACAAAGCCAAGGCTGGTGGCTCGGGCAAGGAGGTTGCCGCTGACGCCGACCGCCAAGCTGTGGCGGCCGCCGACAAGCCTGACAGCTCCAACAAGCAGTACTGTAAAATCCACCGCACCAAGGGCCACGATCTCCAGAGCTGCAAGAAAGTCGAGCAGCTTGTTGAGCTACAGAGAGCTGAGTACGAGCGGCGAGACAAGGAGAAGGCCCAAGAAGGTGCAGGTGCAGCAAGTAAAAAGAGACCCGGCCGGGGAGGACGCCGCGGCAAGGCCAAGCAGCTGCAAGGTGACAGACCCCCCCGCGGCCGCGACAAGCAAGAAGATGAAGATGAAGATGACGAGGACATGGAAGACGATGAAGCTGATGAGCAGGAGTTTCAAAAGGCAACGGAGGTCCTTTGCGTTGACGGTGGTGCTTCTCTGCATACCTCGCACCGCCAATTCAAGCAATGGATGCGTGAGGCGAATGCAGCAGAACCCTCCATAGAGTCGCGCAAACCTCTGAAGTGGTCCAGCACGCCCATCATCTTTGACATTGAAGATCACCCAGATCGCATCACTGCGGTCGGGTGCTTGCCGATGTTGGTCTCACCAACCATCCGCAACCTCAAAGTCACAAAGATGCTGGTTGACGGCGGGGCCGGCCTGAATTTGATCTCCTCTGCAGTGCTCCAAAAGCTTCAAATCCCTGACAGCGAGCTCGAAGAAACTGGTACTTTCCAAGGAATCAACCCAGGAAGGAGCAAGCCCAAAGGGAAGATCACGTTGCCGGTAACATTCGGCAGCGAGCTTAACTTCAGAACTGAGAGGGTTACGTTTGACGTCGCCGATTTCCCATTGCCCTACAATGGCATACTTGGCCGTCCAGCACTCACCAAGTTCATGGCCGCCTCTCATTATGCTTACAACCTACTCAAGATGCCCGGCCCGATAAGCGTCATTTCTGTCCATGGCGACAAGAAGGATGCACTTATCTGCGCCGACAAGATTTACCGGGATGCAGCAGCCGCGACAGATAGCAAACCACTTACCGCTGAAGCTCCCGGGGGGAAGAAGAGGACCACCAAGTCCGGCAAGAGCTCTGTTGCCCACTCCGGCAAGCGCACCTCTTCGGAGTGCTGCGCTACCATCGAGGACGCACCATCGAGCTCCACCGGCAAGTGCAACAAGACGATGGCAGCTCCGCCGAAGACCAAGAAGGTGCCCGCCAAGGAGGACGGCACTGGTGGTACCTTCACCATCAGTGCCACGCTTGATTCTAAATAGGAAGGCGAGCTCGTTGCTTTCCTGCGAGCGAATGTCGATGTGTTTGCATGGCAACCATCTGACATCCCCGGTGTTCCCAGGAAAGTAATTGAGCACCACCTAGCTGTCTGTCCTCACGCGCGGCCCGTCAAGCAAAAAGTTAGGAAACAGGCAGTGGAGCGCCAAGAGTTCATTGCAGAAGAAATCAAGAAGTTGGAAGCAGCAGGGCTTGTCAGAGGAGTCCTCCATCCCACGTGGTTGGCCAATCCGGTAGTTGCACGCAAGGCTAATGGGAAATGGAGACTTTGTATTGACTTCACTGATGTTAATAAAGCTTGTCCCAAAGACCCATTTCCCTTGCCGCGTATCAACCAGATTGTTGACTCCACAGCTGGATGTGATCTGCTTTCATTTCTTGATGCATATTCAGGATATCATCAGATCTTCATGGCGGAAGAAGATGAAGAGAAAACCGCATTCATTACACCATGTGGCACGTACTGCTTCATACGGATGCCTTTCGGTTTGAAGAATGCCGGTTCAACCTTTGCAAGAGTAGTCCATGATGCCTTTGAGCCGCAGATACATAGAAATGTAGAAGCCTACATGGATGACATAGTGGTCAAGAGCAAGGACAAGGCGACTCTGATTCAGGATTTGGATGAGACATTTGCAAATCTGCGCAAGATCAACCTCAAGCTCAACCCCGAGAAGTGCGTGTTTGGAGTCCCTTCCGGCAAGCTTCTCGGGTTCTTTGTGTCTCAGCGGGGAATTGAAGCCAATCCCGACAAGATCAAGGCCATTGAGCAGATCGAAGCACCAAAGCACGTCAAGGATGTCAGAAGACTTGCCGGTTGCGTGGCTGCTCTTAGCAGGTTCATTTCTAAGTCTGCTGAACGCGCCCTGCCGTTTTTCAAGATTTTGAAAAAGGCAGGCCCAATGAAATGGACTCCCGAAGCGGAGGCTGCATTGCAGGACTTAAAGAAATACCTGTCCTCCGCTCCAATACTTGTCGCACCTAGGCCACAAGAGAAGTTGCTGCTGTATATAGCGGCAACCAATCAAGTGGTTAGTGTTGCGTTAGTAGCGGAGAGGGAGGCAGATGATGAGCCGGCAACCGAGGCAGGCGCATCCAGCGACAAGCAAAGGGCTTCGCCATCAAGCTCTGGTCCCGACAAGGAGAGATCAGCGCAGGGTTGCGACAAGATGCAGAAAAAGATGGTGCAGCGCCCAGTCTACTTTGTCAGTTCCCTTCTGCAGGGGGCTAGGTCGAGATATTCTGGTGTGCAGAAGCTGCTTTTCGGCCTCCTCATGGCCTCGAGAAAGCTGCGCCATTATTTCCAAGCACATGAGATAACAGTTGTCACTCGCTTTCCGCTGAAGAGGATATTGCAAAATCCAGAAGCAACAGGCAGGATTGTCGAGTGGGCACTGGAACTGTCAAGCTTTGGTCTCAAGTTTGAAAGTACTTCAACTATCCAGAGCAGAGCATTGGCAGAATTCATAGCTGAGTGGACGCCAACGCAAGACGAAGAAATTCCAGAGACAAGCATCCCCGTCAAAGAGGAAAATAAAGAGTGGCTGATGTACTTTGATGGTGCTTTCTCGCTGCAAGGCGCCGGTGCCGGCGTGCTGCTTATCGCACCCACCGGAGAGCATCTCAAATACATAGTCCAGATGCACTTTCCCAAGGAACAAGCAACAAACAATACTGCAGAGTATGAAGGTTTGCTTGCCGGTCTCAGGATTGCGGTAGACCTTGGGATCAAGAAGCTCATTGTCAGGGGGGACTCACAACTTGTCGTCCGACAAGTAAATAAAGATTATCAGAGTCCGTTGATGGAAGCCTACGTCGATGGAGTGAGAAAGCTAGAAGAGCACTTTGAAGGCCTGCAGATGGAACACGTTCCAAGAGCTTAGAATGATATAGTTGATGGCCTCTCCAAATGTGCCGCACTTAAGTTACCTGTGGAACCAGGAATTTTTGTGCTCAAGCTGACTCAGCCAACCATAACACCATCAACAGGACAGAGCAAGAAGAGAAAACTGGTTTCCGGTGACTACTTTCCGGCAGAGCTCCCTGAAGCCGCCGCCAAGAAGGTCCCTAAAATCAACACAAATATCACTGAGGAGCAGTCTGCTCCGACAAACCATGCAGTTTGTATCGTTGAAGCAAACGCTCCCGACAAGTTTCGCTCCGGCAAGCTTGCCGGGGATCATCAAGCTCCGGCGAAACCTCAGGTTCTCGCCGTAGAAGCTGATGTTCCCGGAGTGATAGAAGAGCCTTTAGTCCTTGTTGTCGAGCCACAAGCTCCAGCATGGGCACAGCAAATCGTCCATTTCCTTCAGACAAGAGAACTTCCCGAAGAGCAAGAAGAAGCGGAAAAAGTAGCCCGGCAGTCAAGTATGTACCAGATTGTTGACAACACACTGTACAGAAGAAGGCTCAACGGTGTGAAATTGAAGTGTATTTGCCGGGAAGATGGACAGAAGCTGTTGGCAGAGATACATGGAGGCATATGTGGTCACCACATCGGCGCAAGAGCACTTGCCGGCAAGGCTTTTCGGCAAGGTTTCTTCTGGCCAGAAGCCCTCCAGGATGCAACTGCACAAGTAACCAAGTGTGAAGCGTGCCAGTTCCATTCCAAACAGATACGCCAACCAGCTCAAGCTCTCCAGACGATCCCTTTATCCTGGCCCTTTTCGGTCTGGGGGCTCGACATCCTCGGCCCTTCCCCCGAGCTGTCGGGGGCTTTGAATACTTGTACGTCGGAATCGACAAGTTCACAAAGTGGCCGGAAGTGGAACCAGTGAGGAAGGTGACAGCACAGTCAGCCGTCAAGTTCTTCAGGTCAATTGTTTGCCGTTTTGGGATTCCTAACCGGATCATCACCGACAACGGCACACAGTTCACGAGCCGCACCTTCATGCAGTACGCCCAAGATCTTGGCGCCAAGATCTGCTTTGCTTCTGTTGCTCATCCGAGAAGCAACAGTCAAGCAGAGAGAGCAAACGCTGAAGTGCTACGAGGACTCAAGACCAGAACTTTCGACAGGCTGCGCAAGTGCGGAAGGAACTGGATCGAGGAGCTGCCGGTGATTCTTTGGTCGATTAGGACGACGCCAAATCGAGCCACTGGCCAGACACCTTTTGCTCTAGTCTACGGAGCAGAGGCAGTTCTCCCCACGGAACTCGTGTATGGGTCACCTCGAGTGCTCGCTTATGATGAGCTTGAGCAAGAGCAGCTGCGACAAGATGACGCGCTGCTCCTCGAGGAAGATCGTCTTCAGGCTGCTGTACGAGCTGCTCGTTACCAGCAAGCTTTGCGTCGCTACCATAGCCGCAAAGTTAATGCCAGAAGCTTCGAGGAAGGCGACCTTGTTCTTCGGCGCGTTCAATCCGCCAAGAATTCCAACAAGTTGACGCCGAAGTGGGAAGGCCCTTATCGGGTGAAACGAGTCACTAGGCCCGGCGATGTCCGCCTCGAGACCGAAGATGGCGTTCCGGTGAGCAATTCCTGGAATATAGAGCATCTTCGCAAGTTTTACCCATAAGGCGCGGTTGCCGGAACCTGTTCCGGCAACCACCCTTTTGTACAAGTCTTGCCGCTGTTGCATGTAATCCTTTGTACAAAGCCGGGCGCAGACCTCGTGCATCAGTAAAGCCTATGTGTTGCGCACAACTTGTCAATACATGCCCTCATAATCATATATGCATGTGTTTACTAACATTTTGTGCAGCATCCACACCCGGTAAGCGATAACGAGCCACTAGGCTCCATAACTTTATTTTCTGTTCTTTCTTCTCAAACAAGGAGAAGGTTCATCCACCCACAAGTTAACCGGGGGGGAAGGGGAAGATAATAGTGTGGACCGCCAAGCATCGCTCGAGAAACTGTCGCCTTGCCGGGAAATGGACAACAGAAAAGCTAAGTTGCTAAGTTTAAACGACCAGTTTTAAATTTTTAAGTTATTTTCCTCGAACGATAGTACTTTGTATGGAAAACCTGTGCGCGGAGGAACCGACTCGCGACTAGCTTGCGCCCTTACTTTGTTTTGAGTCCGCTCAACAACTTAAGTGTGCTGCAACTAGTTGCGACAAGGTTGCTTGTCGGAAGCGGCATCGCCAGCAGGCTGCTGAAGTTCCGCACTCAGCGCTCGCGGCAAAGGTGTTCGCACTGACAAGTTCCCCTAAAAACGTAGGGTATAAACATACAAGGGAAGAGATCGAGTAAAGGAAATAACATTGCATTCGATGGCCTAAGATAGTGTATATTACATAATAACTTGTCGCGAGTCTAATGGATTTTTTTCCTAAACATGATCTACAGCGACAAGAGAAAGATAGACTTGGCGGCCTAGTCCACACGGTCGCCCTCGAGCCTCTTAACTCCGCTCACCCTGTCCACAATGGGTGCGACAAGGGCCTTGAGCGCTTCAACATCGGCGGATGGAGGCAGGGACTTGAGGGCTTTGGTGAACTCGACGCCTGGGTTACGGAAGGCCACCTTCATCAACACCTTCTGGAGAGCCTCGGCGCAGACTTGACGTGATTCCTCCGCCAGTTGCATCGGAACCTCTTCCCGGAGCCACTGGATACCCGCCAACACGCCTTTGAAGAATAGGCTGATCTTGACGCTGGGTTGGAGGTTCTCGTCAGTGGAGTATCCAAGATCTGTCATCCCCAACTCCATCAGCTCATTATGGATGCCGGCGGCGGTGTCCACAAGACCTTCCGTCCAGTGCATTATGTTGTCTCGAAGATTATTCTGGGCGGTCACAGCATTCGACAGCAACTCCTCGGTGGCCTTGATCTTTTCCAGCAGGCCCTTTTCCCGATCATTGGCGCCATTCAACGTCTCCGTCAGGGTGGTCAGCTTCAGCTCCAAATCCGCCTTGACGTCCTTGGCGGCATCGATCTCCTTGATCTTTTCAGCAAAACGACCCTGCAGCTCGCCGAGGGTGTAAGCGTCCTTCTCACGCTCGCGCTTCAACCCGGCGACCTCGTCGGCACTCTTCTGGAGGGTGGACTCCAGCTGAGCCACCCTCGTCTCCAATTCCCTCTTGGCGGCCTCGGCAGCCGCAACGGCATCTTTTGCCTCCTGAAGTGGCCCGCCAATCGTTTGCTCGCGCGCGGCGAGATCTTCCTCATAGCTGTCGAGGTTGATCTTCCGCTGCGCCAGCTCACCTTCTCGCGCGGAGAGCTTCTCGCCGACAAGCCTCTGCTGCTCCTCGACCTCGCCCTTCTCCAAGATGAAGGCCGTGCGCTCCTCAGCGAGCTGCTCCCGCGCCTCTGCTATATCCCGGAGATCTCTTTGTTGGCGCGTCGGAGCTCTTCCGCGCGTTTCTCCAAGTCACCTCCCGCCCTCGCGACAAGCGCCTCCCTGGACTCCAGCTTGGCTTGTCGGGCGCGGTAGAGCGACAGCAACCTCCTTAACAGCTGCTCCTCCTCAGGCTCACCGCTGCTGCTGCTCGGAGCATCGACCAGCGACAGCCCGGCGGAGGCAAGCAGTTCCGTGTCGAAGGTCTCCCCTTCGGCCGGTGCCCTGGAGCTTGAAGCCCAGGGGAGCTTGATAAAGACACCCTCGCCGGCCTTCAGGTAGGCGCCGGGCTGGGGCTCTTCGGAGTCAGGCGCGGCGTCGGTGGCGGGAGGATCAGCGGTCGGTGCAGCGCCTGGCGCTCCTGCGGCCTCAGGGCCGTCAGTACAATCGCCAGATTCCTCCCCAGCCTCTGCGCCAGCAGCCTCGGCGGCCTCCTCGCTGGCGGGCCCGTCAGCGCCAGCCTCCTCCTCCATATTGGCGGCATCGACATTGTCGCCGCGAGCGTATTCCTCGCCGGCGGCCTCACTCTCCATCGGATCTCCGGCAGATGGATCTGATGGTCAGAAGAAGAAAGCACAAATCTAGCAGATATTCGAAAGAGAAGAACAGAAGAAGAAAGGACCCAAGGGAAATTATCAAACAAGAAAATCACCTGCAACGGGATCTGTTGCCGCGGTCTCCACTACCGGAGGGTCGTCGGCGCTGGCCCTTGTCGGGGAAGCTCCCCTTGTCGGAGAGGCCTCCCTTGCCGGAGAGCGCTCCCTTGGTGGAGAGTTTTCCCTTGGCGGCGTAGTTGAAGCAAGCAGAACTTCGGGAGTGAGCTCTGGTGCTTCCTGATGAGGCTGCTCTGCTCCTACACCATTCAACAAACCAGATATCAGTAACGGAGAAGCACCCAAGCGCACCCAAACCTGAGGAGTACACCATACACTTACGCTGGGGGTTGTGCTGGGGGCTGCTCTGTTGAAGGGTTGCCGGGTCCGGCAAGGGAGTTCCAGACATCCCCCGTGTCGCCACAGGGGAGTCATCTGAGACGACAACCACCGGCGTCTTGGCCCTTTTCGGCGCCCTCTGAGCTAACGTCCTGAAGAAGAAGGTTCAGAGTGAAGCCGGTCAGATGTAAGATAAAGCAATAAATCGGAAGATTACAAGTAGCAGCGACAAGATCTTACTCTTCCTCTTCTTCCTCGGAGCTGAGGGCGGAGAGATCGAACTCTGCCCGGCGCGACGGATTGGGGGAGAAGATTCCCTCGGACGCTTGGCGGGTGCAGGGGCCGCGACTCCAGAAGACCCCGCGCCCGTCGCCGTGGCGGAATGAGGCGCTCCCGCGGCAACAGTGCTTGCCGCGGTGGAGCGCGTCGGGCGGCGAGGCGGCTGTTGGA
>LR880968.1:849801391-849831875 GCA_904067115.1 Aegilops sharonensis | reverse complement strand
TGAACGTGTGCTGAACTCGGAGGTGCCGTGCGTTCGGTACTTGGATCGGTCGGATCGTGAAGACGTACGACTACATCAACCGCGTTGTTATAACGCTTCCGCTTACAGTCTACGAGGGTACGTGGACATACACTCTCCCCTCTCGTTGCTATGCCATCACCATGATCTTGTGTGTGCGTAGGAAATTTTTTGAAATTACTACGTTCCCCAACAGTACAACCACCTCTCGCGGAACTCAGCCGCGGGCGGAGGCAGGCTGAAGTCAATCCCCGAGGCCGCCGTCTCGGGTGCGGCAACGAAGCTCACGCACGCTGAGCATTGGGTGGGGTCGACAAGGCGCAGAGAGAAGAAGTGGCGCAGCAAGGCAACCGAGAGAAGGATGCCCATCATTGCCTCACAAACGAAGGCGAAGACCGAGAGGAGAGTGATGGACTCAGGGCCCATATGCATCAAGTGGATCTGATAGCGGGAAAGCACGGCGTTGAAGAAATCAGAGAAGGGGGGAACCAGCCCCGCCCACAGGGCGTCAGCGAAATACCGGACCTCGGTGACTATCCTGTCGATGGAGAAGCGGGACGCGGGCCAGGCCGTCGTCCTCCCGCATTCGTTGAAGGAGGTGGCCAGAGCCGAACTGACCTTGCCCAAGCCCTCCAGATTGAGTATGATCGACGTGTCGACAGCGGAGGCCGCCGGTGGCGGCGAGCGAGCCGGAAGCGCAGGTTTCTTCCCTTTCCCCTTCTTCGTCGGAGCCATGGCGATCTAGAGGGGGGGGAGATTCGGGATTGGATTGAAAATGGAAGCTGGAGTTCGAGAGAGGGAAGGACAGGAGCGCACAAGCAGCAATGAGGAAAACGGATGTGTACAGCAGCGTGTCCGCCTAGCAAGGCACGAAATAAGGAGGCGTGGGGGAACAGTGTCGCCCACGTCCAATCAACCGCCACGCGTCGCCCAACGTCGCAGACTGTTAGGGCCCGCGACACATCGCACTTGCCCTTTCGCCTCTCTGCCCGGCCAAGTGCGGGCTCGCCATGGGCCCGGGGGCTACTGTCGGCGTTCTGGGAACGGGGGTGTAACGCCCCGAGACCGACGCTCCAGAAGACTTCCAGCTATTCCGAGTTTCGCCGTGTGTTTTATTTGCATGTTGCATTGCATCATGTCATCTCTTGCATTGCATCGTTTCATCATGCCATCATATCATGAATTTCAAAAACTCAACTAAATAAAATTGTATGGATCTTTGATCCATTTAAATCGAGGGAAGGGTGACTTCTCTTTATAACATATCCTCCAATATTAGGGAGCTATTATAAAATATTCCATTATTTGGAATTAACAAGAAATCACTTGCATTTTAAAGTTCCTTTCGTTTTCGAATATTCACATCGTTGCTCTTTTCTCCTTTTTGCCTCCAATCCTTCTTGTGGAGCCTTCATATATTCCATTGAGGCCACTTGCCAAATTTCAGCTAAATTTGGATTTATTTAGACCTTCAAATAAATCCTTTGGCCCCTCTTTTCTTTTCCAATGAGGAAAACCCCTTTTTTTCACTAGGCGACCAGACCTCTGGCCATTTCCTCTCCACTGGGTCGGCCTCTAAGGCCCGTTCCACAGGCCCAGCCGGCGCACTGTTAAACCTAGCAAGATCGAATCCCCCTCATCTCCCCTCGTTCCCCTGTGCGCCGCCGCCACGCACAGCCATCGCCAGGGAGAGCCCTACTCGATCCCCTCCTCCCTCGATGCACCGTCGTAGGGAGAGCAGCGCCGCGCCCTCATCTCGTTCCCCTCGTGCTGCCAGAGAGGAGCAGAGCCCCGCTCCTCCCGACCCACCTCGCGCGCGACCCCGCCGCCTTGCGGCTCCACCTCCTCGCCGGCCGGCCGCAGCTCGTCGTGCCCTGCTTCTCCTACCGTGCCTCACCAACCCCTCGCGCCGACAACGAGCCCCGCGACCACGCCTCTGCCGCCCCGTCGACCCGATGCGTCCTCGCGTCTCCCTTCCTCCTATCGCGCCCGCGCCGTCCTCTACTTCCTCTACGGCGACCAGGAGCCACCTCGCCCGCGCGTCTCCTCCACCAGCAGCCGGCAACGCCCGAGGGGAGCCGAGCACCTCCATCCCCATGGTGCTGCGACCCCATCACTATTCCTGCTGGTGAGCGTCACTCGAGGCCAGCGCCTCGCCTTTGCTTCGAACCAGGGGACGACGCCCCCATCGCCCGTCGTCTTCGGGCCAAGCTGCCGTTGTCACTTTCTTCGACTGATGCTGCCGGCTCTTTGCCAAGGCCATCGCCGAGTTACCCCAGGACCCGTGGAGTCATGCACGGGAAAACCAAGTCTGAAGACTACCATCGTCGTGTACCACTACGCCCAAGTTCCACTACAAGATGAACCACTACCGTCGCCGTGTACAACTAATTCCACTACTTCCCACGACGTCCGTGAACCTCTACCGTCGTCCTGAAGATGTTGGATTCATCAAGTTCCTCCCCGAAAACGAACGTGAACCACTACTTCCACTACCGTCGCCGTGAACGACTACTTCCACGATGTCCGTGAACCACTACTTCCACTACCGTCGCGAGAACGACTACTTTCCCTACGACCCGTGAACGACTACTTCCCTCGACGATTTTGAACCGCCCCGAAATGCACGCTTCGAAGGTATAACACCGAGACGACGCCCGTGAACGAATGCATGTTGTCTGAGATGAAACGTATGTTTGCTTCGTGCCCATTTGCTCCATGCACGTTCCTCCTCATTTGCCACCGCCACGTGGGAACCCGGTAACCGGGATCACCCGACCATCTTTTGCATGTTCCGCGCGTCCACATTTTCTTTTGCACCGACATCTCAACGAGTTGTCGGATCATCGAAATGTTGTCGTGGCACCATTTCCGTTGTCGTTGCCGTGGCACCCCTTTTGTTCCGCCATGGTGACCAAATGCTCCCTATCATATTAGATGTCAACATTTGCATAAAAATTGCATAAAATTTGTATATGTCATCCACATCATGATAACAACATTTAAAATGTCTAAAATTGATGTTTGCATTAAAATTGCTAAATGACATGAGGATTTTCCGGAATTATCATTTGTTGTTTCCGACCTCATTTAAACTTGCCTAAATAGGTAGTTTAATTATGCTTCACCCCTTGCCATGTTTAATAACATTTAATATTGTTGGGTCCATAACCGAGAGAGAAACTAAATAATTGATGTGGTGTTTCGTCAATATGCAACTCATTGCATATTGGGCTCCATTTAACTTGTAGTTTTGTTTGTGCATATTGCCATGCCATGCTATTTAAACCGGACATGCATCATACTTGGTTGTGCATCATGCCATGTTTGTGCTTGTTGGTTTACCATGTTGTTTGTTTGTTTCCGGGTTGCTTCTCTTGTTAGCTTCGGTTTCCTTCCGGAGTTGTGAGGATTCGTTCGACTATGTCAGTTTGTCTTCTTCATGGACTCTATCTTCTTCCTTGCGGGATTTCAGGCAAGATGACCATACCCTCGAAATCACTTCTATCTTTGCTTGCTAGATGCTCGCTCTTTTTCTATGCCTATGCTACGATGCCTACCACTTGTTATATCATGCCTCCCATGTTGCCATGTCAAGCCTCTAACCATCTTTTCCTAGCAAACCGGTGTTTGGCTATGTTACCGCTTTGCTCAGCCCCTCTTATAGCATTGTTAGTTGCAGGTGAAGATGAAGTTTGTTCCTTGTTGGAACATGGAGATGTTGTTCCTTGTTGGAACATGTTTACTTGTTGGGATATCACAATATATCTTATTTAATTAATGCATCTATATACTTGGTAAAGGGTGGAAGGCTCGGCCTTATGCCTGGTGTTTTGCTCCACTCTTGCCGCCCTAGTTTCCGTCATATCGGTATGATGTTCCCGGATTTTGCGTCCCTAACGCGGTTGGGTGATTTATGGGACCCCCTTGACAGTTCGCTTTGAATAAGACTCCTCCAGCAAGGCCCAACCTTGGTTTTACCATTTGCCACCTAAGCCTTTTTCCCTTGGGTTCTGCAGACTCAAGGGTCATCTTTATTTTAAACCCCCGGGCCAGTTCTCCTTCGATTGCTGGCCCAAACCGATCGACGTCCGGCGCCCCCTGGGCAATCAGGGTCTATGCCAACCCGACGTCTGGCTCATCCGGTGTGCCCTGAGAACGAGATATGTGCAGCTCCTATCGGGATTTGTCGGCACATCCGGGCGGCTTTGCTGGTCTTGTTTTATTACTGCCGAAATGTCTTGTAGCCGGGATTTCGAGACTAATCGGGTCTTCCCGGGGAGAAGGAATATCCTTCGTTGATTGCGAGAGCTTATCATGGGCTAAGTTGGGACACCCCTGCAGGGTATTATCTTTCGAAAGCCGTGCCCGCGGTTATGAGGCAGATGGGAATTTGTTAATGTCCGGTTGTAGAAAACCCGAAGTTGACCTTAATTAAAATACATCAACTGCGTGTGTAACCGTGATGGTCTCTTCTCGGCGGAGTCCGGGAAGTGAACACGGTGTTGGAGTTATGTTTGACGTAAGTAGTTTCAGGATCACTTCTTGATCGCTACTAGCTTCACGATCGTGCCTTGCTTCTCTTCTCGCTCTCTTTTGCGAACGTAGCCCCCATATATGCTAGTCGCTTGCTGCAGCTCCACCTCACAACTCTGTCCTACCTATAAGCTTAAATAGTCTTGATCTCGCGGGTGTGAGATTGCTGAGTCCCCGTGACTCACAGATACTTCCAAAACCAGTTTGCAGGTGCCGATGAAACCGTGCAGTTGACGCACCCGAGCTCAAGGAGGAGCTCGATGAAGATCTTGTTCATTGTGTTGTTTCGTTTCAGTTGATCAGTAGTGGAGCCCAGTTGGGACGATTGGGGATCTGTGTAGCATTTGGGGTAGTCTTCTTTTATTTTGGTTCCGTAGTCGGACCTTGATTGTATCTGTATGATGTAATACTTTACTCATGTATTGTGTGAAGTGGCGATTGTAAGCCAACTATGTATGTCTTTCCCATATGTATTACATGGGTTGTGTGAAGATTACCTCACTTGCGACATTGCTTTCAATGCGGTTATTCCTCTAAGTCGTGCTTCGACACGTGGGAGATATAGCCGCATCGAGGGCGTTACAAGTTGGTAATCAGAGCCATCCCCGACTTATGAGCCCCCTGCTTGATTGTTTGCTGGCGTTGTTGAGTCTAGAACAAAAATGTTTTGAGTCTTAGGATTATATATCGGAGAGTAGGATTCTTTTTACTCCTCAGTCCCTTCGTCGCTCTGGTGAGGTCTCCTGACGTAGAAGTTTTGACTCTTCTCTCCTCAAATTTCACTAAAAAAAATTTAGGATCACGCGGGTATCTTGGAATCGTTCCGATGGTTTTGTGACGAGAACATTGTTCTTGGTGCCTCCTGACATTTAGGGGTTGTGGCAGTGTCCCGGGGAGTTGAGCTCTGAGGTGTTGTCGTCACAATTTTATCGTTGCAGTTCTGGAATACCTGAGCTTTGCCGACATCGAAAATCTCTTTTATGCAGTTGTTGGTGAGATAACCTCGATAACCCAGTACTGGGGCAAGCTCGAGAGTATTGCCATAACTCGTATAACGGATGCTTTTCGAAGCTCGAGGTAAACGATTTCCGAAGTTTTCTTGGTTATGTGTTGAAGGATGGATACAGCTGGATCTAGGTATTGTTAGTTTGGGTGATATATCTTGTGTCCCCTGTATCCCCAACACCAGATTGCATAACCAGAAAGTTTCGGGAGTTTATAAGTGGGAATTCAAGTATCTCGTAGGATATCTTTCCAACACACACATGATACGATATGGGATCTATCATATGTTTGTTTCCGGCTTATTCTGCAAGCCAAATTCTTTGTTTTTGTTCCGTTTTGTGGTATTCAAGTTGCTTCAATGCCAAGTGTTGATTCCATACCTTTCCTAAATGGTGTTCTCATATTTCTATGTGAATACTAATCCTTCTTGATCATCGAGTTTGTCATCTCAATTTCTTCTCACCGGTGCGCTTCTCTTCAAGATGATCCCATCATTCTCCCCATTCGCAAGATCAATTCTAAGTTTTTTTTTCTCAACGGTGTTCGTTTCATCCGTCCCAGGTTGTCTTTGTTTTCCCCGCCCTCCCACCCTTTTCGTCAAGGACTCATATATCCCTAACCAAGTACCCATTTTATTGTTGTGAAGTCTCTTCATTCTTTTCCTCAATGTTTTATCCGGTGATTTCTCATGAAGACGCTAAGGAAGCTTCAACCTTATCATTGTTCCATTCTAATTTTCTTCTCCGGTGGACTCAAGTCAAGTTTTCGGTGTTGATCATATTCCCTTCCTCGTTTCAAATGTTTTCTCATGCCGGTGCACCTCTTAATTTTTCACTTCTTGTTATTCATTTGTTTCCGGAGTGCTGAAGATATCTCTGAAGATTCGTGTTTCCACTCTGCATCAATTCTAGCTATTTCGAGGTCTTACCTTATTCAGCCATTTAATTCAACCGGCGCAATCTATCTTTTAAATCGTTCAACGGTGTTTCTTTTGAGTGGGCCCTAACCCACATGTCTTTTCCCAGGATCTTACCTGACTCTTCTAATTTTTCCGGAGCTTCTAAAATTCTTTTCTAAGTTTGACGTAAGAATGAATTGTCATCAGTCAATGCTTTTCTCCAAGATCTTTCAAATTATTTTCATCATTGGTTCAACCTTTCTAATTTTCATTCCGGAGTGCCTCAACAATTCATGGTGGTGTTTCCCGTCGTCATTCTCGAATTTTGAAGACCGAAGAAGAGTTTCTCTTTAATCTTGCTCCATTCTCTTCAAGATTCATGGTTCTAGCTTCGTGCCATCCTCATAATTGTTTTGATTGTGAGAATTCTTTTCACCCATCCGGAGCAATTCAGGAGTCTTTTCAGTTTGATTCTTCTCAGCCCATCATCTCAGAATTATTCATTCCATCTTTTAGCTCTCGTTCTCCAAATCTTACCGGTGAATCGTTCAGGTATCCTCTAGTCAGCTCTTGATCTCTTCGTTCACTTGTATCTAAATCCCCTCAAATATCTTCATTCGTTTTCCAATTCTTCCCGGTGAATTGTGCCTTTGCTACGTTCATTCTCAATTCTTACGGTGGTTCGTTCAAGATTCCTCTTCCTTTATTACCGTATCAGTTCATTCGTCCTTTCCAATCCTCTCGGTGATTCGTCGAAGACTTCTTCAAGTTGGCGCTATATCTCTCTTCAATCCTTGCAAAAGAATAAGTAGTGTGCCAAATCCGTTGCTTGTCATCAATTTAATTGGTGAAGGATGAGCATAATGTAGTTCTTATTCTTGTTTCATTGAGTAAATTCAATTCCTTATTCCGGAGTTGTTCATGATATCATTTCTCGGTTCTAAGTTGTTCATCTTTTCTTTTCTTGGAGTTCCAAGCTCTCATCATCATGAAGATCCATCTAAATCATTGCAAGGCTTCACCTTGTGTTTTCAACTTCTCTTTCTTTCTATCATCCTTTCATTACCGGAGTTCTTCATGGAGGCTCTACATGGTGGTTCGTCAAGGATTCATTTATTTCTCGATTTGTCCTTCAAGTTTCTCTCGGAGTTAAGATCCGCCAAGCTATACTCTAAAATAAACATGGTGTTCAACACATGTTTTGTTTGGAGGAGTTCAAGCATTCTTCATCTTGCATTCCGAAGTGCAATTCTTTCTACCTTATCTTCTGAGGTGGTGTTATGTCGTTTTTGACAATTTCCCTTCGTGCTTCATGATTCACATGTTGTCAAGAATGAGGTATTTTAAATCCATCAATCTCTTCATTGGAGTTATCTTGGGCTATATTTCACCTAAAGCTTTCCCTAAGGATTGTTGCTATTTATGGTGCTTATAAATGACCCAAGTTCTTCATTTGTCCTCTCGGTGAAATAAGTTTCTCGTCTCCTTGTTGATATCAATCCAATCGTTTGTTTCCGTTGGTGGCAGAAGCTCACCTCATAATGTTGAGATGTTTCCATAAGTCCACTACAAGGTTATTCTTTTCGTTGTTGGTTTTCCAACAACTCCGTTCTATCCTTCTTTTTAAGGGTGCTTTCCAAACTCATTTGTGGTAGAAGTTGTCATTTCCTTCTCCATTCTTATTCCGATGATCTATCTTCTATTCTTTATTCCGGAGGCATGGTGATGTTGTTTTTTTTCACGCATCACCTCGTGTTGTAAAGATCATGTTCTTTTTCTTACTTATCCATTCAACCGGAGTGCCGTGTCCTCCATTCAAGTTCTCTCATCTTATCAAGTTTTGCCTCCCTTCTCAACCGGAGTGATGTCTGAAATCTTTCTTACCCCTTGTGCCATTTTTCAATAGTTCCGGAGGCAGTGTGTTGTTGATTTCATCAAGTATCATCCCATCTTCTAAAGTTCATGTCAATTCCTTCCATTTTCAGTTCGAGTGTTGTCCAAATTATATCATTCTTAATCCTACTCTATCTTCTTTTAACAGGAGTGGCTTCAAAATCTATCTTGTCCCCTAGCTCTTGGTTCTCATCATGTTCTTTGTTCTTCTTATCTTACGGAGTGTTTGCAATCTCGTCACCTTCATTGTATTTTTTTCTTTCAATTTTTTCAACCTCTCAAGGTCGTTTGTTTCACTCTTAGAAGCAACTTTGTCTTACCTCTTTCTCTTCCGCTTCTCTCCGGCGCCATCCTAGATCTCGGGACGAGATCCTCTTGTAGTGGTGGAGTGTTGTAACGCCCCGAGACCGACGCTCCAGAAGACTTCCAGCTATTCCGAGTTTCGTCGTGTGTTTTATTTGCTTGTTGCATTGCATCATGTCATCTCTTGCATTGCATCGTTTCATCATGCCATCATATCATGAATTTCAAAAACTCAACTAAATAAAATTGTATGGATCTTTGATCCATTTAAATCGAGGGAAGGGTGACTTCTCTTTATAACATATCCTCCAATATTAGGGAGCTATTATAAAATATTCCATTATTTGGAATTAACAAGAAACCACTTGCATTTAAAGTTCCTTTCGTTTCCGAATATTCACATCGTTGCTCTTTTCTCCTTTTTGCCTCCAATACTTCTTGTGGAGCCTTCATATATTCCATTGAGGCCACTTGCCAAATTTCAACTAAATTTGGATTTATTTAGACCTTCAAATAAATCCTTTGGCCCCTCTTTTCTTTTCCAATGAGGAAAACCCCTTTTTTTTCACTAGGCGACCAGACCTCTGGCCATTTCCTCTCCACTGGGTCGGCCTCTAAGGCCCGTTCCACAAGCCCAGCCGGCGCACTGTTAAACCTAGCAAGATCGAATCCCCCTCATCTCCCCTCGTTCCCCTGTGCGCCGCCGCCACGCACAGCCATCGCCAGGGAGAGCCCTGCTCGATCCCATCCTCCCTCGATGCACCGTCATAGGGAGAGCAGCGCCGCGCCCTCATCTCGTTCCCCTCATGCTGCCAGAGAGGAGCAGAGCCCCGCTCCTCCCGACCCACCACGCGCGCGACCCCGCCGCCTTGCGGCTCCACCTCCTCGCCGGCCGGCCGCAGCTCATCGCGCCCTGCTTCTCCTACCGTGCCTCACCACCCCCTCGCGCCGACAACGAGCCCCGCGACCATTCTTTTGTCGCCCCGTCGACCCGATGCGTCCTCGCGTCTCCCTTCCTCCTATCGCGCCCGCGCCGTCCTCTGCTTCCTCTACGGCGACCAGGAGCCACCTCGCCCGCGCGTCTCCTCCACCAGCAGCTGGCAACGCCCGAGGGGAGCCGAGCACCTCCATCCCCATGGTGCTGCGACCCCATCACTATTCCTGCTGGTGAGCGTTGCTCCAGGCCAGCGCCTCGCCTTTGCTTCGAACCAGGGGCCGACGCCCCCATCGCCCGTCGTCTTCGGGCCAAGCTGCCGTTGTCACTTTCTTCGACTGATGTTGTCGGCTCTTTGCCAAGGCCATCGCCGAGTTACCCCAGGACCCGTGGAGTCATGCACGGGAAAACCAAGTCTGAAGACTACCGTCGTCGTGTACCACTACGCCCAAGTTCCACTACAAGATGAACCACTACCGTCGCCGTGTACAACTACTTCCACTACTTCCCACGACGTCCGTGAACCTCTACCGTCGTCCCGAAGACGTTGGATTCATCAAGTTCCTCCCCGAAAACGAACGTGAACCACTACTTCCACTACCGTCGCCGTGAACGACTACTTCCACGACGTCCGTGAACCACTACTTCCACTACCGTCACGAGAACGACTACTTCCCCTACGACCCGTGAACGACTACTTCCCTCGACAATTTTGAACCGCCCCGAAATGCACGCTTCGAAGGTATAACACCGAGACGACGCCCGTGAACGAATGCATGTTGTCTGAGATGAAACGTATGTTTGCTTCGTGCCCGTTTGCTCCATGCACGTTCCTCCTCGTTTGCCACCGCCACGTGGGAACCCGGTAACCGGGATCACCCGACCATCTTTTGCATGTTCCGCGCGTCCACATTTTCTTTTGCACCGACATCTCGACGAGTTGTCGGATCATCGAAATGTTGTCGTGGCACCATTTCCGTTATCGTTGCCGTGGCACCCCTTTTGTTTCGCCATGGTGACCAAATGCTCCCTATCATATTAGATGTCAACATTTGCATAAAAATTGCATAAAATTTGTATATGTCATCCGCATCATGATAACAACATTTAAAATGTCTAAAATTGATGTTTGCATTAAAATTGCTAAATGACATGAGGATTTTCCGGAATTATCGTTTGTTGTTTCCGGCCTCATTTAAACTTGCCTAAATAGCTAGTTTAATTATGCTTCACCCCTTGCCATGTTTAATAACATTTAATATTGTTGGGTCCATAACCGAGAGAGAAACTAAATAATTGATGTGGTGTTTCGTCAATATGCAACTCGTTGCATATTGGGCTCCATTTAACTTGTAGTTTTGTTTGTGCATATTGCCATGCCATGCTATTTAAACCGGACATGCATCATACTTGGTTGTGCATCATGCCATGTTTGTGCTTGTTGGTTTACCATGCTGTTTGTTTGTTTCCGGGTTGCTTCTCTCGTTAGCTTCGGTTTCCTTCCGGAGTTGTGAGGATTCGTTCGACTACGTCCGTTTGTCTTCTTCATGGACTCGTTCTTCTTCCTTGCGGGATTTCAGGCAAGATGACCATACCCTCGAAATCACTTCTATCTTTGCTTGCTAGATGCTCGCTCTTTTGCTATGCCTATGCTACGATGCCTACCACTTGTTATATCATGCCTCCCATGTTGCCATGTCAAGCCTCTAACCATCTTTCCCTAGCAAACTGTTGTTTGGCTATGTTACCGCTTTGCTCAGCCCCTCTTATAGCGTTGTTAGTTGCAGGTGAAGATGAAGTTTGTTCCTTGTTGGAACATGGAGATGTTGTTCCTTGTTGGAACATGTTTACTTGTTGGGATATCACAATATATCTTATTTAATTAATGCATCTATATACTTGGTAAAGGGTGGAAGGCTCGGCCGTATGCCTGGTGTTTTGTTCCACTCTTGCCGCCCTAGTTTCCTCATATCGGTATGATGTTCCCGGATTTTGCATCCCTAACGCGGTTGGGTGATTTATGGGACCCCCTTGACAGTTCGCTTTGAATAAGACTCCTCCAGCAAGGCCCAACCTTGGTTTTACCATTGGCCACCTAAGCCTTTTTCCCTAGGGTTCTGCAGACTCAAGGGTCATCTTTATTTTAAACCCCCGGGCCAGTTCTCCTTCGATTGCTGGCCCAAACAGAGCGATGTCCGGTGCCCCCTGGGCAATCAGGGTCTATGCCAACCCGACGTCTGGCTCATCCGGTGTGCCCTGAGAACGAGATATGTGCAGCTCCTATCGGGATTTGTCGGCACATCCGGGCGGCTTTGCTGGTCTTGTTTTATTACTGCCGAAATGTCTTGTAGCCGGGATTCCGAGACTGATCGGGTCTTCCCGGGGAGAAGGAATATCCTTCGTTGATCGCGAGAGCTTATCATGGGCTAAGTTGGGACACCCCTGCAGGGTATTATCTTTCGAAAGCCGTGCCCGCGGTTATGAGGCAGATGGGAATTTGTTAATGTCCGGTTGTAGAAAACCCGAAGTTGACCTTAATTAAAATACATCAACTGCGTGTGTAACCGTGATGGTCTCTTCTCGGCGGAGTCCGGGAAGTGAACACGGTGTTGGAGTTATGTTTGACGTAAGTAGTTTCAGGATCACTTCTTGATCGCTACTAGCTTCACGACCGTGCCTTGCTTCTCTTCTCGCTCTCTTTTGCGAACGTAGCCCCCATATATGCTAGTCGCTTGCTGCAGCTCCACCTCACAACTATGTCCTACCTATAAGCTTAAATAGTCTTGATCTCGCGGGTGTGAGATTGCTGAGTCCCCGTGACTCACAGATACTTCCAAAACCAGTTTGCAGGTGCCGATGAAACCGTGCAGTTGACGCACCCGAGCTCAAGGAGGAGCTCGATGAAGATCTTGTTCATTGTGTTGTTTCGTTTCAGTTGATCAGTAGTGGAGCCCAGTTGGGACGATCGGGGATCTGTGTAGCATTTGGGGTAGTCTTCTTTTATTTTGGTTCCGTAGTCGGACCTTGATTGTATCTGTATGATGTAATGCTTTACTCATGTATTGTGTGAAGTGGCGATTGTAAGCCAACTATGTATCTCTTTCCCATATGTATTACATGGGTTGTGTGGAGATTACCTCACTTGCGACATTGCTTTCAATGCGGTTATTCCTCTAAGTCGTGCTTCGACACGTGGGAGATATAGCCGCATCGAGGGCGTTACAAGTTGGTTTTCGGTGGGACTGACATGCAACTCGGTAGGACCGAAATGGTTAGGCTTAGGGCATAACGTAATCTCTGTGAGACCGATTACACAAACTCGGTGAGACCGATTTTGGTAATTAGCTAACCAGAGAGTTGGTCAGGTAAACTCGGTGGGACCGATTCGCTCTTTCGGTAAGACCGAAAAGTTACGAAAGGGAAACAGAGAGTTTACATTGCAATCTTGGTGGGACTGATTTCTCACTTCGGTTAGACCGAAACGTTATGAAGGGAAACAAAGAGATTACAATCCCATCTCGGTGAGACCGAGATCCCTATCGGTGAAACCGATTTGCCTAGGGTTTGTGGCAGTGGCTATGACATTTGAACTCGGTGGCGCCGGATAGAAAGAATCGGTAGGACCGATTTTGACTTTAGGTTTAGGTCATATGTGGATGTGAGAAAGTAGTTGAGGGTTTTGGAGCATATCACTAAGCACATGAAGCAAGAGGCTCATTAAGCAACACCTCATCCCTCCTTGATAGTATTGGCTTTACCTATAGACTCAATGTGATCTTGGATCACTAAAATGTAAAATGTAGAGTCTTGAGCTTTTGAGCTTGAGCCAATCCTTTGTCCTTAATATTTTGAGGATCCACTTTCATCATCCATGCCATGCCATTCATTGAGCTTTCCTGAAATATTTGTCTTGGAATAGCATTAGCTCAATGATCTATATGTTGTTATGAATTACCAAAACCACCTAGGGATAGTTGCACTTTCACACACCAACCCACAGCCTTAGAGCATGTTGGATACTATGCCAAGTGGCCAAGAGCGGCGAAGATCTTCTCACCAAAAATACCCCAGAACAACACCCTCCGGAAGACGACGACCTCAGAGTATTGACGGTCTTCGAGACCTTTGCTTTGAACAATCAGCGCAAAAGGGCACTCTGCGACCTCGCCGAAGTCTGCCAAGCCGCAGCAATAAACCCCTGGAACGACATGGCCATAACTTTCAATACCGATGACGAACCAAAATTCAGGACAGTCCGGACACCAGCCGCCTTGGTCCTCAGTCCAATTGTGGACGGCTTCCGGCTCACCAAAGTGCTCATGGATGGCGGCAGCGGACTAAACCTCATCTACGAGGACACACTCATAAAAATGGAAATAGATAGGAGCCACACCGAGCAAAGTGGCACAACCTTCCGGGGAATCATTCCCAGTCGGGAGGCGCAATGCGCGGGGAAAATCATGCTCGACGTGGTATTCGGCACGCCGGATAATTATCGGTCCGAAGAGATAACCTTCCAAGTGGCCCCTTTCAACAGCGGATATCACGCCCTGCTAGGGCGAGACACATTCACACGCTTCCAAGCTATACCTCATTACGGGTACATGAAGCTCAAGATGCCCGGGCCCAACGGCACCATCACTCTTGCTAGTGATCCGGACATAGCACTGCGCGCCGAAAATAAAACCGCATCCTTGGCCCTCGAGGCATTGTCTGAAGCCCTCGCGGCCGAAGAGCTGACGGCGCTGCGCTCCACTATGGATAGGGATGACGTAATCTTGGACAAACGACCCAAATCCACCTCCCTCAAACCAGCAGAAGAAATAGTCAAATTCCAAGTCCATCCAACGGACCCCAAGAAGACAGCATCTATCGGGGCACAACTAGACCCAACAGTCGACACTGCGCTACGAGATTTCCTGCGCGAGAACTGGGATATATTAGCCTGGCACCCTTCTGATATGCCAGGAATCCCACGCAGGTTGGCCAAACACAGCCCCAATATATTGAAGGGATATAAACCGGTCAAGCAAACACTGCGGCGCTTTTTCGAACCCAAACGTCAAGCTATGGGGGAGGAGCTAGCCAAGCTAATCGAGGCCGGATTCATTAGAGAAATAAAACACCCGGACTGGCTATAAAACTTGGTGATGGTGCCAAAGAAGAATAAATCCTGGCGCCTGTGCGTCGATTTCAAAGACCTCAATAAGGCCTGCCCTAAGGATCCCTTCCCCCTCCCCCGCATCGACCAGATCATTGATGCTACCGCAGGACACGAGTCACTATGCTTCCTCGACGCATATTCCGGATACCATCAAATCAAAATGAAGGAGTCCGATCAAGCCGCAACGGCATTCATTACCCCATATGGGCCATTCTGCTTCAACACCATGCCCTTCGGGCTCAAAAACGCCGGGGCCACCTAGCAACGCATGATTCAAACATGCCTGGAGAAACAGATCGGCAAGACAGTTGAAGCATACATGGACGACGTCGTCATAAAAACTAGGCACGTCGAGTCACTAATAGACGATTTATATCTCACATTCTTCAACCTCCGTGCATATGACATCAAGCTCAATCTGGAAAAGTGTGTTTTCAGCGTCCTTGCTGGAAAACTGCTGGGCTTCATCGTTTCCAATAGAGGAATTGAAGCCAATCCAGCTAAAATCCAAGCTTTGTCACAATTGGCTACGCCAATGGACCTCAAACAGGTCCAAAAACTCGTCGGATGCATGGCAGCTTTAAGCCGCTTTATCTCCAGATTGGGAGAAAAGGCATTGTCGTTGTATCGCCTCCTCCGGCGCACCGATCACTTTGAGTGGACGGATGCGGCAACGGCCGGACTGGAAGAAATAAAAGCCCTTCTAGCGAGCAACCCAATCCTGGCCGTGTCGAATGTCGGCGAACCCATGTTATTATACATATCGGCAACACACCAGGTGGTGAGCGCCGTGCTCGTTGTTGAGCGAGAGCAGGACGGACACAAATTCCCGCTTTAGAAGCCGGTATACTACGTATCCACTGTCCTCACACCATGTAAATCCCGGTACCCTCATTATCAAAAGATAGCATACGCGGTCTTCATGGCATCCCGGAAGCTACGACACTACTTCCAAGAGTGTTCGATCACGGTGGCTTCCGTAGTACCACTCAATGCCATAATAAACAACTGCGATGCTACGGGTCGGATTGCCAAATGGGCCATAGAGCTCCTTCCATTCGACATAACATACAAAGCGTGTCGAGCCATTAAATCCCAAGTACTGGCAGACTTCGTCGCTGAATGGACAGAGGTCGAACTCCCTGAAGAGTACGGCACATATTCCAACTGGGTTATGTATTTCGATGGTTCCAAAATGCTGGCAGGATTAGGAGCGGGCGTCGTTTTAACGTCCCCCACTGGAGACGTAGTCCGGTACGTACTCCAAATATTATACACAGACTCCAATAACGCAGCCGAATACGAGGCCTTATTGCATGGTCTTCGGATGGCTGTCTCCATGGGCATACAACGCCTGGAAGTGCGCGGGGACTCAAACCTCACAATATCTCAAATAAATGGAGATTTCGATGCCAAAGATCCGAAGATGGCGGCTTATCGTAACGCCCTCCTCAAAATGTCGGCTCGGTTCAAGGGGCTCGAGTTTCATCACGTGGCTCGAGAAAGTAATCAAGTGGCGGACGTCCTTGCTCGCATCGGTGCCAAGTGCGACCCCGTCCCACCTAACATCTTTCTGGAAAGGCTTTTTAAGCCATCTGTAGTGTGGCAAGGGGAGAACGGCAACTCTAGTCCGGATACAAACACAACCCCAGATACCAAACACAACGTTTTCATCGGGGGCTCAGCCGCCGAAATAACACCGTCGGCCCATCTCATCATGGTAGTCATTGCCCCATGGACCGAACCCTTCTTGGCCTACCTTAATAGGAGATAACTCCCTGAGGATCAGAATGAGGCTCGCTGAATTGTCCAGCGTTTGAAGGCATACAAGGTTCACGATGGATAGCTCTACAAGAAAAGCGCTACCGGAGTCCTTCAAAGATGTATCTCCGAGGAAGAGGGGTGGCAGCTCCTGGTTAAAATTCATGCCGGCCTTGGCGGTCACCATGCCGCAGCTCAGGCCCTTGTTAGCAAGGCCTTCCGTACAGGTTTTTATTGGTCGATGGCCCGAGCAGACGCACAGGACCTTGTATCACATTGCGTCGGATGCCAGCTTTTCGCCAACCAGAGCCATATGCCACCCACCGCTCTGCAAACAATTCCCATCACTTGGCCTTTTGCGGTCTGGGGGCTGGATATGGTTGGACCCCTTAAAGGAGGAAGCCATAAGAAAAAATATCTGCTGGTCATGGTGGATAAATTCACTAAGTGGATAGAGGCCAAACCAGTTAAAACGGTCGAAGCCGGACCAGTGATAGACTTTATATCCGGCGTTGTACACCGTTACGGTGTCCCACATAGCATCATCACCGATAACGGCTCCAATTTCACAGTCGATGAGGTGCAAAACTGGTGCGCCAATCTGGGCGTTAAGCTCGATTATGCCTCCGTCTATCACCCGCAAATAAACGGTCAAGTCGAACGGGCCAATGGTCTTATTATGAGCGGCATCAAGCCTAGACTGGTGCGGTCTTTGAAAGAATCAGACAAGCACTGGGTTGAGGAGCTCGACTCCGTACTCTGGGGGCTGCGGACCACGCCCAATCGCACTACCAGATATACACCTTTCTTCATTGTGTACGGCGCAGAGGCTGTGTTACCCTGCAACATTATTCATGACTCACCTCGAGTGTGCATGTACGAAGAGAGAGAGGCCGAGCTTGATCGGCAGGACAGCCTAGATGCCCTGGAGGAGGAGGGCGACATTGCAAAAGCCCGTTCCGCATTTTATCAACAATAGGCCCGCAGATATCAAAGCAGAGAAGGACAGGCCAAGACTTATAATGTTGGCGAACTCGTTCTACGCTTGCTGGAGAAGAAAAATGAAAAAATCAAGCCCAAATGGGAGGGTCCCTTCATCATTGACGAAGTTCTCACCGGAGGAGCGTACCGCCTGCATGATGCATCAGACAATCGCCTTGAGCCGAACCCCTGGAACGCGGCCAGACTCCGAAGATTCTATGCCTAGCACCGAACTCTTTGTTCGTCTCCTTCTCCCTATTATTCCCATTGTTTTTCCTCTCTTTTTGCCTTTTCCTTTTTTAGCCTTAAAGCTTTTTGTGCGGCTAAACCGTGTACCTATGACATACACATCCTCAAATATGTACGTCAATTATACATGGGGGCTTCTTTAACAGAAGTTTATTATTGTTATTTTTAGAGCATCAAGCTCATCACATATGCGCGTTTTCGATATGTATCTTTCCTTCGCCATTATATGCATCGATATGACTTAAGTTTTGGCCAAGCTGGGTTGCCTGGCTCCTGTGCTTATGCCCTACGTTCCCGTTAGTTCGGCTAAGGCATAAAGGGAGCACCTCTGCGATTGCTACTGCCGGGTCATCTGGATGTGTACCTCAGACTGGGTGAAGCCGAAAGCTAGCGTTCTTAAGGGAATATTCAGTCGGCGAACTAAAGACGTTTTTACATCCATTCAAATATGAACCCCCAGATGTTGAATATACTGTGATTTTCCAATCACAGTTCGGACATGCACATTAACGCATGTACACCCAGGGAAAGGAACCCTTAACGGAACTATTCTCTCTGGAAGATGCTTCTTACAATCACAATGTAATATAACATAACTAGCCGGATACAACTTGTCTGTTCAAGCAACTATGACCCCTACGCCTGGTTTCCACGCATACCCCGGTTTATCTTACCGCTCAGGTAGTCGGAAACACTCTGCACCTTCGGGTCCAGAGGTCGAAGCGAAAAGGTCTGCCATGACAATCGTTTTACAATTTAGCTAGAAGGAAAGTACATAGTCACTTGGACTCAAAAATTTCCTCCTCTATACCGTCCAGCAGGCTGTCTAATTTACAATCCTGCTGGGAATACTTGGCGGCTACTTCTACTTGGTCATATACCAAATTCATGGGAATTTCTTTCCCATTTGACCCTAGAGGTCCGACCCTGGCCATACAATTTGGATCGATCTTGGTATACCGTGTTTTCACCATGGCCCAGGCTTCTTGTGCACCTTCTCGGAAGGCCGATATCTTCCATAAGTGGAAGTGTCGCCGCGCTCCCTTGTATAGCTCTATAAGCTCCTCCATCCTCCCTGGAGGGGAGGCGGATGGCCATAAAGCCTTGGCAACACTTCATATCGCCTGCCGAGCTTGCTCGTGCATTTGCAACAGCTCTTGTAGGAGCTCGCCCGAGATTCCAGACACCTCCTCTTTGGGACGGCCGGTCAACATACCTACAGATATAGGTCTGTCAGTCCCTTTCATCTCCGAACTACACGGAGGTAAGTGTGACCACATACCAAATATGCCGCCACACAGGATCTTATTTTCCTTCACGGAATCTGCCGGCTGGGCTCGTACATCTTTCAGTTCTTCGCCCAGCTGGGTGTGGGCATCCTGCAGCTTGTTTTTCTCATCTCTGACTCGTGTCAGCACACGTTCGCCCGCGGCCAGCAGTCTTTTGGCTTCTTGTTCGTCCGCTGGGGCGGCTTTCAGTTGCTCCTTCAGTTGATCTGACGTTCCTGCCATAAGATGAGCAACAGCGTTCGCATTGCCGGTATATAATTATGTTTTCTCGATGGAGGGGAACATTACCAGGTGATGCCTTCTTGGATTTCTCCAGTTCGGCAGTAGCAGCAGTTAGCTGGGTCCGCCACTTTTCAAGTTCGTGAGACAACAGATTTTTTTTTCTACGACAGCAACTGGTATACAATGATCCATAAATCAGTTGTATCAACTGCTTCAAGTCTCAGGGGCTACTGGTATATAATTATCAATTTTGTACAATAAACTTACACATATATCTTTTACATGTTGGTTTGTGGCTCTGGCAAGCCCGTCTCGAGCGGCTTGGATATATGCATCAGCTGAGCTAAAGGCATTGAACGCCTCGTTTGTAAAACCAGGGTCGCGTAGAACGGCTCTCCGGCGCCGATGATTCATGGCGCTCTCCACTTCCGAGTTTGTGACGGATACATCATCCGACTCCTCTGCCGAAGGACAATCTGGCGTCATTACCGTATCAGCCCTTGCCTTTAAAGCAGGGTCGGGAACCTGACTTGTGGAAGCGCGGCCAGTAAGATTCCCGGACATAGTTTGGCGAACGCTTTTCCTGATAAGATGCGGCGGATAATGTCACAGTTGGACGTGACTGCCAAAGGGCATATTTAAAAGCCATACCTCTTCGATGAAGGCTCAGTCGTATCTTCGTTTTCCTTCCTCTTTGAAGACTTGCCCCGCATGGGCGCCACTCTCTTTGGAGTTGCCTCTTGGGTAGCAGGGCACGCCGAACGCCTCCCCTTTTGAGCACGAGACAGTGCGGTGGGTGAGGCAGAACAGGGGAACTCGTTCGGAGGAGATGTCTCCTGATTACTTACGTGTGAAGCAGGGAGAAGACCAGGATAATCGGCGGTGATGGCCACTTCCGTGCCGTCATAGCTCGCCTGGTAAAACACCCTGTCCTCGAGCACCATGAATATATCCGGATCCTCTTCGAATCCGGGGTCAAGGTACCGATTATGGCCCTCTGGTTGTGGGGCAGGGCTGTAAAGCCCCTCGAAGATCTTTCGCCAGTGCTGTTATAAATGGACGGATTAATATTCATTGAAAGTGGTTTAGGGAATGGAGTGAGTAGAACAGAGGGGTTGGGACTTACCCAGCTAGGAGGATTGTACGTGGAAAATCCATCTCTGCGCTTGATACGAAGAAATTCCTCTTCCTTCCCTTTGAACAGTTCGGCCAATATTTTTGCCAGAGCGGTGGGGGTGTCCGGACCCTTCCGGCCACAGCATGTGGCGTCATCCTCCCCATTGAAGTGACACATGGGAAGACCTCTGTATTGGAGTGGCTGAACCCCCCGTACTATGGAAGTCGCCATTACCTCGACTATTGATAATCCGGACTGGGCGAGCGTCCTTATCTTGCTCATGAGTTGATGAACTTCCGCACTATCTTCCTCCTCGAGGCTCCGAGGGCGCCAGCTGTGGCATTTTCTCAAGGGAACGCTTGTGAACTCGGGAAGGCCCCTCCAAACTGGGTCAGGAAGTGCGACGTCCTCAATATAGAACCATTCAGAAGGCCACTCTTTGGATGCCTTCCTTGGTGTGTCGGACAGGTATCCGGTCTCGGCGATGCGCCATATTTCGGCTCCGCCCACTTCAAAAATTGATCCCTCGTGGTTGCGCTGGACGAGACAGAATAGCTTTCTCCACAATTCAAAATGGGCCTCGCAACCCAAGAATAACTCGCAAAGAGCGATGTAGCCCGCGATATGTAGGATGGAGGCGGGAGTGAAGTTGTGCAGTTGGAGGCCATAATACTCCAGAAGCCCTCGGAGGAACGGATGAATTGGAAATCCGACGCCTCTCAGCAAATAGGGGACAAAGCACACCCGTTCCTCCGAAGATGGATTGGGGAAATTCTTCGCCTGGGCCCCGCCATTGAAGGAGGTCAACCCTGCCCGAGCAGGGACCAGATCCGCAGGAGGAAGAAATCCTTGTATTTGCAGCTTCACCGGGTGATTATGGGGTACGGAGCACCTCTCCCACTCGCCTTTTTCTGGGCCGTAGGGACGGGAGGAGGAGCTGGGAGCACTAGCCATGTTGGAGTGGTCTTTCCTGGCAATCTCTGAGGATTTTTTCCGCGTGGTGCCGAATGGACTGAGATCTAATCTCTTTAAGTAGACACTCTTTCTTACATAGCCGGGGTGTTATATGCAAAAATGCCCTGACTTCTCGCATTCGCTTGACACGTAGAAGCTGAAGCTGTTGATACACAGAAGTCGAGGGGTACAGCATTAAATGGAAAGCCGAATACATCACTTTGAAGTCATCAGAGGAGGAACCCGCCTTGCAATGCCGAAGACTATCTGCGCGCCGGACACCTCGTCACTGAAGCCTGGTTCGGGGGCTACTGAGGGAGTCCTAGATTAAGGGGTCCTCTGGCGTACGACCTGTTATACATAGGCCAGACTGATGAGCCGTGAAGATATGAAGACCGAAGGTTCTCTCCCGTGTCCGGATGGGACTCTCCTTGGCGTGGAAGGCAAGCTTGGCGACCAAATATGAAGATTCCTTTCTTTGTAACCGACCTTATGTAACCCTAGATCCCTCCGGTGTCTATATAAACCAGAGGGCTAGGCCCGTAGAGAGAGATCAATATACAATTATAGTCATACAGGCTAGACTTCTAGGGTTTTAGCCATTGCGATCGCGTGGTAGACCAACTCCTGTAACACTCATATTCATCAAGATCAATCAAGCAGGAAGTAAGGTATTACCTCCATAGAGAGGACCCAAACCTGGGTAAACATTGTGTCCCCCGTCTCCTGTTACCATCAACCTTAGACACATAGTTCGGGACCCCCTACCCGAGATCCGCCGGTTTTGACACCAACAGCGACACCCTGGCCACGCCACCTACCCTTGTGGCTGACTAGTGGGTCCCCCTCGACCCTTCTTGAAGCTTCTAGCGTTTCTTGTTGCCCAAAAAATAGTGTTAAATCGAAAATGTATTTTGACCTCCGTAGATATTGATTTCATGCGAAAGCAAAAATAAGCAGAAAACATGAACTAGCACTTGACACTAAATTAATAGCTTAGTCCAAAAATAGTATAAAATGATACAAAAACTATATTAAAGTGATAATATAATAACTTGAAAAATAAAAAAAATTATAGATATGTTTGAGACGTATCAGCATCCCCAAGATTAATTCCCGCTCGTCCTCGTAAATGATAAATAAATATATTTTTTTATGTTGAATGCTGCCTAGCAAAACTTTGGTTAAATGATGTAATCATGGCACGAATTTAGGACATAGATCTTCAAGGCAATATTCTATCAATTTCTCATTAAAATAATAATACATGAGCATGCAAATAAAAAGTCACTGTCTCTCCAAAATAAAGATGCTAAAGAATGTGATCTATACAAACTTAATCACAATAAGCATAGCACGCTCAGTCTTCCTAGCATGTGCCAAATAAACGTAGCAAATTTTACAAAAATAAGGCTCACTAGGCAACTCTATGAATGTTGAATCTACGCATGTGCCAAATTTTGAAAATTGATTTTATGTTCACATGTTGATTTCAAACACATGGCAAATTATAAAATTTCTAATTCTCACCAAAAACTCACATGAAAAAATTAGGAAAGTTGTTAACAGAACATTTTTCTAAATTAGTGGACCATTGGTGGACCCCAAATTTTGGAACTGTAAAAGCAAACTAGTACACCATGGCAATCAATTTTGCCATGATTTTTTAGAACATGGCAATTTTTTCTTTGCACCAAGGCAAATTTAGTTTACATACCATGGTAAATTAGGTTTATTGAAGATGCAAATACGATTTACGAACTATGGTGATTTTAGTTTTTTTAACCCTTTAAAATTTATTTTTTGGACCATGGATTTTTTTTAACAATCCATGGTATTTTTTCTATGTTATGTTTTTAACGATCCATGGAAAATTTATATGAACAATCCTGGTAAATTTCTTTTTTTGGACCAGGACACATTATTTATTGTTCTTTATCATGGCAAATTTATATATTTGGCCATGGAAATTTTTTATTTTGGTACAAAGAGAAATTCATTATTTGGACCATGGACAATTATATCTTCGGAACATGCAAAATTTGTTCAAAAAACAATTATTAAATCCTATTTTTATCATGGCAAATTTAGTTTGTGGACAATGGAAAATATACTTCACGAACCATGGCAAATTTACTTTTTGGACCATAGCAAATTATTAAACAATCCATATTAATTTATTTATCTATTATGTTTTTAACAACCCATGGAAAATATATTCAACAATCCATGGTAAATTTCTTTTGTTGGACCATGAGACATTGTTTATTGTTCTCTACCATGGCAAATTAATATATTGGCCATGCGAAATTTAATTTTGATACCATAGCAAACTCATTTTTTGGAACATTCCAAATTTGTTGAACAAACCATTTGTAAATTCGTGTACATCATGAAAGATCTAGTTTTTTTAACATTCCATGTCAAATTTGTCTCAGGGGTCTTTTATCCATTAAAAAATCTTTTTTGCCATGATCTTTAGAAAACAATGGCAATATAGGTTCAAACACAATTGTTAATTTTATATAATGTTTTTAAGAATAGCATATTTAGTTTCACATGCATGGCATCTAGAAAAGGCAACTTATGTTCAAACATACCCTCACTATCAATGCAAACTTACCTGTTTTTGTGTATCTTTTTTTGTTTTGATCTAAGTCATGTAAAATTTTATCCCATTTTTATACAAGTTCTTGTCTCTCTATATTTTGCATGGCATTTTTATTATGCATGATTTTTTTTGGGTAATGTACTAGACGTTGGCAATTTTTTATACATATAACACGGCAATTAATTTGTTGTACACTCCATACTCACTACATTTGTCATCGTGAATTTTCTATATTTTAAATATAGTAGTTTTTCTAGACTGTTTTTACTTTTTTCAAAATGGTATTGTGTTGGGCCACGTTGCATAGGATAGGGCCTGGCTGGCGTGGTGTTCACTAGGGAGGGTTTTTGTATCGTGGGATGAAGAACTCTTCACGAAATCACTAATTAAGAAGCACCCTTTGCAAAGATCACTCCCACCTCCTACGTCGTGACAAGTGGCGCACTTGTCGCGACCTGTGAGTATCCCTTCTTCCTTAGATTCGTTTATTCAAAACATTTTATCTCTTCCACCGTGCGTCTAAATCTCGACTGTTTTCACCGTTTGATTCCTAATATTGAGATATTGAAAATTAGATCTCATGTTGATAGGTTTCGACGAAGCTTTTTCTCATAAAAAACAAGATGAAAAAACCTGAACCGGGAGCATGTTTTTTTCTTTCCAAAGAGGTAAAACTCGTGGAAGCAAATCCGTGCATCCACGTGAAGTAAATATGTGCCTCTCATGGAAGGAAAAGGCATGTTTTTCCCTTTTTCGAGAGGCATGATTCATGGAAGCAAATTCGTGCCTCCACGAGAAGTAAATATGTGCCTCTCACAGAAGGAAAAAGAAAAAAAGACACGTTTTCCCCTTTTTCAAGAGGTACGACTATGCCTCTCACGGAAGCGGAAGTAAATCTGTGACTTGCAGTAAAACAAAAATGTGTTGTTTTCCTTTTCCGAGAGGCACGACTATGCTTCTCACGGAAGCAAATCCGTTCCTTCACGAGAAGTAATCTGTGCCTCTCCCGGAAGGAAGGAAAAAAGACAATGTGTTTTCTTACCTTTTTCAAGAGGCACCATTGTGTCTCTCGCGAAAGCAAATCCGTTTCTCCACGAGAAGTAAATCTGTGCCTCTTGTGGAAGGACAAAACACATTTCCCCCTTTTTTGAGAGGCATGACTGTGCCTCACACAGAAGCAAATCCGTGCCTCCACAAGAAGTAAATTTGTGTCTCTCACGGAAGGAAAAGAAAAAATAAAATGCATTTTTTTGTGCAATTTGTTTTGTCCAAAACCTAGGGAAAATTGGTAGAAAGCCGGAAAAACCCAGAAAATTTTATCTAAAAGCCGAAAACGCGTACAGAAAAATACAAAAAACAAAATCAGAATGAATCGCCTAGAGCGCGTTAAGTGACGCGCTTCCAGCCCACCAAAAGTGACCCTTGCGGGGGGCTCCAAAAAATTACTCGTTGATTAGTTGCTCTCTCCTCTTCAGTGCCTTGTGCGGTTAGGAGGAGTGCTCACACACGTGTATCGCGTGGGCCGGCCCAACACACGTACAGTAGGTCGGTCGCCTAGTTTGCCACCATGTTGTGTTTGATCAGTTGACCAGTCACCCATTGACCTATTCACCGGTCAACCATTGACTATTATGAATTTATGAGTTTTAAAAAAGTTAATGGATTTTAAAAAACTTTAAAAATTCAAAAAAGTTCATGAATTCGAAAAAAGTTTGTGATATTAAAAGAACCGCAAATTTCAGAAAACAATTGTGGATTTTGAAAACAAGTTCACGGGCTTGAAAAAAGTTCATTGATATTGAAAAAAGGTTTGGAATTTGAAAAAAAGTTTGTGGATTTTGGGAAACGGTTTGCGGGGTTGAAAAAAGTTCATAAATTTGAAATGTTTTTGTAGATTTTGCAAAAGAAGTTCACGAATTCGAAAAATGTCATCAATTTTGAAAAGAAAGTTCACTAATTTGAAAAAAGTTTGCCGATATTGAAAAAAAAATCATTTTTTTATGAAGAAAATCACATATTTGAAAAAATTCATGAATTTCGAAAACAAAAGTTTGGTGATTCAATTATATTCATGCATTTGAAAAACTTCACAAATTTTAAAAAAGTTCACATGTTTTGAAGAAAGGGTTCACAAATTCGAAGAACATTTTCGTATTTGAAAAATGTTCATGTATTTAAAAAGGAATAAGTAAAAATAATAAATATTTGCAAGTTCCATAGTGGTTCATAATTTTATAAATAAAAAGGAAACAAAAAATAAAAAGAAAAGAAAAATGTGGGAAAAAACAGATAGAAAAATGACTTAAAAACCATACGAGAAGCTCCCAAAACCGGCCTGGGAAGCTTCTGGAAGCATTCTGAAACTGGAACCAATCTGTTGTTTGGAAAACTGTAACGGCCTGGCCCAATTGGATCAAACGCGAAGGGGAGAGTGTGCGCCAGTTTGTGAAGATGCTGGCGCTAAAGGCGCCAAATCGGGTTTGTCTGCGAGATGGTCTAGACTGGGGAAGGGGTTTTATTCCTATCCACCGGTGGAGCTACATGAGGGCAAAACCAGGTAGTGGCCCGCCCAGCAAATGAGAATAAATTTATACGGTGTAGTCCAACAGTCCACCACTAGCATGCACTACTGGCTCGCTCATTTCCTCGCATTCATCACTGGATTTTTCTTCGCTTCCTATGCACTGGTCTGTCAGGTAGGCTAGTGGCCAGCTAGCTCCGAACCAGCTCACCCCTACATGCAGGTGCAGGATTTTATTATCAGCTAAATATCAGGAATTATTACACTAGCAACCAGCATTGCAAACACACATGCCAACTAATGCCTGCTGAATAAGTATGGTTCAGAATTTAAATTTCTCTTGTATTCTCCTCTAGGCCGACCCACCTAGCTTTTTCCTCCTAGCTTGTAACGACCAAACCTCGAAGGATTTGAGTCTCTGTGCTTAACGTGCTAGTCCCTGGATCGAACTCGCTAGCACACACAGTATAGATGAATACCATAATAGCAAGTGCATCATTTATTACAACGTATGATCCAGAGTATATAAAATAAAACAATATGCATAGCACTTGGCTAGCTTTATTCAATCAAACAGCAGAAAGTAGCAGAAAATAACGATGAGTCCCATCATAGCCCACTGGCGATGCTGAGTGCAGACTCACGACCCTAACGGTGCCTTAATCTTCGTCTGAATATCCTGCAACATGAGACGTTGCAGCCATATAGGTCAATACTTGGAATGTATTGGCAAGTTACACAGGAGTAATAATAAAGCAGACCTACATGTATATGCATAGTATATCAAAAGGAAGCTTGAGGGTTTATTTTTGCAGAAAGCTGATTTTGTCATCATAACTACCTAATAGTCAAATTTTTATTTAGTTCTTTTATTACTACAATTAAATACACAAGGTTGAGTTGGCAAAAATCAACTCCAACCTACCCTTTATTAAGTTGCCCAACAAATTTATTAAGTGTCACATCTGTCAAGATCATCCAACAACTATAATGGCATAGTCGCTCAAATTTACCCATAACCGGGGGACGGCTAATCATGATTAGTTTTAATACTCTGCAGAGTTTTGCACACTTTTCCCACTAGACTCAACCCAAAGATTGAGACGAAGTCTTTCAGAAGCAGTCACCTCCACCCCCGGCAGCCGGTACACCTACTCATATCTACATCTGCTAGCTTACCTGGGCGAGGATCCCACAACCTACTCAACTAAGCCAGAGCCCATTTAGCTAGTGGTTGCGCATGGAAGCTACTAGTCACTAAGTCTGTCCGATCTTTTTGAGCCTGGGCGGACGTTCACTTACATTCAGAGGGTATAAACCATGATGTTCTTGAAACCACCCTTCAATACCAATTCCGCCCAGAGGTGAATTAAGTCCTTAATTACTACTCAGTTTGTTATATTTATAATCCTCACATAAGCTCAATGAATACACGAACCACCCCCGTCTACAAAGCATAGAAAACTACAACTACCACGATTTGCAAAGACAGGAAGATAGCTCAACAGCATAGCTCAAAATATAACAATCCTATAATGCATAAAGTTATAGTGTGATATATACTACAATGCATAGGAAAACAATAGGTAAAGGATGATCAACATGTAACTTGCCTTGGTTATGGTTCAGAAAGTCACACTCCTGACAATAGCTTGCGTCGCACTCCGGACAATCTACACATTTCACACAATTCAACAAATCAATCACCGGAAAACGAAAAGAACCAAAACAAAACCAACAGCAAGAAAACCATTTTTAAAACTCAACAGCATAAGCTTAACAGCACCTAAATTGCACTACGGTCACAACGCAAAAAGAAACAATCGATTCCGATAACCGGTTTGAAAGTTACAGCCTCCGGAAGGTTTAATTCAAATTTAAATGAATTCAAACTTGAAAAGTGCAAACATGTGAAAGTTTGGTTCTCTGATAAGCTAATGGTTTTTGTGAGTGCATAGGAAAAAGAATTACCTAAATTGGACAAATATACTAAGAGTTATAGCAAATTGGAATTTGGATGAAAATCTGGAAAAGAAACAAAAGGCAGCAGAAAACTCCTGAACTGTAGCAACTCCTGCGAGTCCACTGTAGCTGCGCCACGTGGCAGCTGGCGGTTGGCCGAAAAACCTCCTGTGCGTGCGTGCTCACCGTTTACAGAGGAAAACGGCGGCGACGGTCGGGCGTCGGCGGTGGTGGCTCTCCGGTGGTGCTCCGGCGAAAGTGAAGTGGCGGATGGGTTCAGCGACGATTGGCGGAGGCGGTGGTGGTATCGGACGGCAGCGAGGCGGACTGTGTCGGCGGCGGTGAGGACCTGAACGCGGCGGCTCCGGCGGCGGCGGTCGAGCTCGTTCCTCTCCCTCTGCTGCGTTTTCGGCCACGAGAAAGTGTCATGCGAGAGTGGATTAGAGAGGGATTCGAACGGTGCAAGAGGTCCGGCTGTACGAGCTCTTACGGCAGCGCAATCTTCCGGCGAACGGCGGCGGACGGCGGAGCTCCGGGCGAGATCCGTTCTGCCCTAACCAGAGCGTGCAGCGACAAGGAAGATCGGGACAGGGAGTGCGGGGTTGCCCTGGGTCTTCTGCTTGCACACGGCGGCTCGGGAGCGCTCGAGGTGGACCAGGAGCACGAGCTCGGGTCGGGTTCGGCCTCAGGTGCGGGAGCGGCGCGACGCTCCTCTGGCTCGGGGAAACAGAGGAACAGGGGCGTGGGGTGGGGCCCGCTGGCAGCGGCTGAGGCGAGGCGATGGGTGCGGGCGTGCGGCGCTGCGTACCGCTTCGGCGGAGTGCGGTGCTGGGCTGCGGGCGGTGGGGTTTGGTGGGCCGTGGCTGTCTGGGCCGCAGTGCGCTGCGGCGCTGCGCTGCGTTCTTTTTTTAAAAACAAAAATTACAGAAGTAATAACTAAAAATAAAACAGCAGTATAAAAACTAAATAAAAATACGTAGACACACAGTAAAATGTAAAATACTAACATAAACTACAGGAACACTATTTCCTCACCTAATGCAATTTTTGAAATTTCATTTTATGCAATAGGCCACACAACAGCAACAAAACAGTCAAATAAAATACTTTGGAGATTTTTAAAATTACCAGATCATAACAGATGAACTGGAAATAATATTCTGCACATTATGAACGTTTTTAAAACAGGGGAGAACTCATGTTATCTCCACTCCAATAAATTGCCTTGAGTTGCATAATGAAAAGAATATTGCGGAAACACAAATAATGCATGGAAAAATATGAGATTCATTGTAACATCCCAAATTTCCTATTTGGAATGTTTTACAATTATAGCTAAGCATCTATGCATGTTGTTTGAATTTGAGTGGCTTTTGAAGTTTTGGGGTTTTGGAATTTGAATTCAAATTTTGGCAAGTGGAAATCATTTCAAAAAAAACTATGCCTGATAAATACTTGAGAAAAAGTATGAGAGGAGTAAACATGACACTCCAAAAATATCAGAGGAAAACATTGCCAAAAGTTTTGAATTCAAACTTGAGTTTTATTTGAATTTTGAAAAAAAATGAATTTTTATAAAGTTTGGATTTTGCCCCTGGAAAAATGTTCAAATGATAGGGAATATTCCCCTGATCATTTTGATATATATATATGTCCTATATAAAATATTTATATTCTATATATTTTATCTCTGTTTTTATTTTCAAAAAAATTAAATTAGAAAAAAGAAAAAAATACCCAGGCGCCAGCCAGGCCGACTGGCCCAGCCAGCACCTGGGCGACCCACCGAGCCAGGCCCACCAGCGGCCAAGCCGGCCCAGCGAGCCACCGACCGAACCCCCCGCGCCGAAACCCCCTCGCGTCGGCCGACCGACCGAACCCCTCTCCCTCCCTCTCGCTGACGAGTGGTCCCCACCCCGTCACCTACCCCTCGCCCACGCCACCCTCCGCGTCGCCGCTCGCCGGAAACTCCGCGATCCCCGGGATCCGCCCCGATCCCCTCACCGGATCTCCCCCCTCCTCCAAGTCGTCCCGCCCGCCTATAAATACCCCCACCCGACCCCGTT
>LR880968.1:849769553-849783668 GCA_904067115.1 Aegilops sharonensis | reverse complement strand
TCCACTATTGTAGGGAAAAACTGGCTTTTCGCAAAACAATGAAACTTAGAGCCCCACAGCCAAATTGCATATAGTGTTAGTAATTTTATTATTGTTCTCTCTTCATGACTTGCCGGCATATTCAAAATGCTGACCTACACGGCTGCAACGTCTTATGTTGCAGAGGAGTATTCCGATCAGGATTGAGGCTACGATCCGCGCTTGGCGATTGCCCTTTGGAGTCGGATGGACTCGCTATTCTTCTACGCTTCCGCAGCTTTACTTAGTTTATTTCTCATGAGTTGGCCTTCGGCCGAATTTATTCTATTGTAATAAAGACTCTATATGAGAATCGTGTAATAAATTCAGGTGTGATTGAACTTTGATTATTTCATCAATGTACTGTGAGTGCCAGCATGATCTTGGGATGGTACAGACACAGAGACTTGACCGATTTTGGGTCAGGTCGCTACATGCATATGAATGACCTATTAACATCCAAATTAGGAAAATTGGGATGTTACATAGCTCCGCCACTGATTCCTATCGAACGTTTTCGTTTGCACTAGATGATTCCTCATAGCGAACTACTTGTTCGCTTCGGGAAAATATCTGATGCTCCGGGAGCACATAAGCTCAGGTACTCCCGTGCGAGCTCGCATGTTGGATCCCAGATCCAAGGGCTCCTGTGAGATGATGAACAATTTTGCAAAAAAAGTCCTCGAGAAGTCAACAAATGCACACAAGTACAGTAGCTACAACAGCTCCTTAGATGTCGTTGGATCTGAGATCCGACGGCCCGAAAGCCTGTATCACAGGAGCACCGTTGGCCCAGTATCACACGATACTCTCCATGTTCGCTCCTGCCCCTCCCAGATCGAACGTCAAATATGAATTGGAGTCCTTTCATTGTGGTGGTGCTTTCTTCTGCAAAAGTGTTCTCTACCTGGAAATTTAAGTTGCGGCAGGTGATACTGAAAATTATTTTACTAAAATATAAAAAAAATATGTGTTCCTATCTACGTCTATGTACAAATTAGACATATGTTTTTTTGCGAAATAACTCTTGTATTACTCAAACATTAGTGATTACATTCTCGCGAGGCAATACATAAGACTTCATCTGGAGCTGAGCCGAGACAAACCATGGTTCGGCCCTGCCTTCTACCAAAACTAGCCGTGGCGTGACTAACACAATTGCCCGAGCGACGGATATGAGTAATAAAAGAGTCATGTTCCCCCATACTTTGCTTAATCTCTCCAATCATAAAAGCATATCTTGATAAGTTGCGACCCGCGTCCTTTGCCATTACAACAACCTCAAGACAATCAGACTCAACATCTATGGGTAGTGAGCTCCATTGCAACGCCAAACTGAGACCCTCCTGGATGGCCAAGATCTCATACTCGAGCACATCCTCGCAATCATATACAAATCTGCAAGCGCTGAAGATAATGTTACCATCATGATCCCGCAAGACCATGCCAGTTCCCGCACTCCCATTCAAGACAGAACCATCAGTATTTAGCTTTACTAGTCCTTCGCTTGGGGGGTCCAAGGGCTGTTGTTTTGTATCGGTACAACACCGACCACACTCAGTTCTGGAAAGCACTGGGCAGGAACCATCTTTCCTTTGACGTAATCATCATCTGGGCCGGCGCTCAAGTTTGCCAAGGAATTAAAATAACTCTCAAGGAACCGGACTGATGCATCAACGGGAGGAGCCGGCTTTGAGTGAACAACTTCGTTTCTGACATGCCAAACCCTCCATAGGAGCATAAGTAACCGGACACGCTACTGTACTTCGGCTTCGCACACTACCTGGATAAACCAGTCATCATGTTGTTTTATATCAGTAAGTTTAGGCAGCTCCCAGACCTGCGCCATTGCATACCACAGCTGCTGCGCGTTATCACATGCACATAGGACATGAAACGAGTGCTCCACTTCTCTACCACAGATAGGGAAAGTGTCCCGTTCCTCCAAGGTTCTCCGCTTCTTATTCTTCCAGGTCGCCAGGGAATTCGTTGCTACACGACAGGCAAACGACTGAACCTTTGGAGGAGCCAGACAAGACCAAATAAGCTTCCACACGTCCCTGCTGCTATCCAGGGCAGAACTCGGAGAAGGAATAGATGGTTCAAGCATTTCATGTGTGGCAAGCCAGTAAGAACTCTTAACCGAGTAAATTCCACTCCGCTCCGGTGCCCATGACAGAAAATCTTAACCAAGCCGGGGCGAGAGTTTTATCTTGCGGATCTGTGCCACGTCAACCGACAAAAAGAATTGTTGTAGCTTCTGCAAGTCCCAATTACCATCGTGATCAAGTAGTTCGGACACCCATTTGAAATGACAACGGCCTCTACTCGAAAGCAATGATTAGTGTTTCCTCACATCAGCCAATGGTCTCGCCATATTGCCCGTTTGCTATGCGCCACACAAGCCCTTTCTTCAGCAGTTCAAGACCATGACAGACCCCTTGCCAAGACTAAGAGGGGTTACCTGAAAAGACTGTATCCTCCAACCTCCCATTTGGATAATATTTAGCCTCAAGTAACCTTGCACAAAGACTGTCGGGATGAATTAGCAATCGCCAAGCTTGCCTTGCAAGCAACACTTGGTTGAAAAGTCAGAAATCCCTAAAGCCAAGCCCTCTTTGTGCTTTTGCTCGCAACAATTTCTCCCAAGCATACCAATGCGTTTTCTGCTTCTCTTTCTCTGAGCCCCCAAAATAATTCCGGATCATGTGATTCAAATCGTCACAGACTCCCAGTGGTATCTTGAACACACTCGTAATGAAAGTAGGGATCGCTTGGGCTAGAGACTTTATCAACGTTTCCTTCCCAGCCTGTGTTGGGTGCCCATCAAAAGCAAACAACCTCTTGCTGACTTTTTCTTGCGGATTTTGAAGCTTGCCCTTAGTAAGCCGACCATACGGCGTTGGTAAGCCCAAGTACTTCTCCTCAAAACCAGAACTGACCACCCCAAAAACGCCCTTAATTTCAGTTGCAGTGGCTACCGGACAAGATTATCCAAGGATAGAGGATTTTGCCGGATTCAACAGTTGGCTAGTGGCTTGCTCATAAGTCTTGAGAATTTGCTTGACAGTGTTCGCTTGTTGCCCAGTGGCCTTAAAGAACAAAAGAGTGTCATCTGCGAATAGGAGATGTGATATTCCAGGGGATCATCGAGTGATCTTCAACGGGGACAAATCAGTTGAGTCTATCCCCTTGTTGAACATAATAGATAAACCATCAACCACAAACAGAAATAAGTATGGGGATAAAGGATCACCTTGCCGCAGTCCACATGACGGTGCAAACGAATCAGAGATGGGTCCATTAAATTTTATTGAGTATCTCACCGAGGTTACGCATGACATAATCCAGTCAGCCCACCGATGAGCAAAGCCAAGCTTTTGCATCATTTGCTTAAGGTAATTCAAATCAACTCGATCCTAAGCTTTGGATAAATCTAGCTTATAGGCACAGAAACTCCTTGTAGGATCCTTTTCCTGCTTGATATGGTGAATACATTCAAAAGCAATCAAAGAGTTATCAGTTATCATTCGCCCAGGAATAAAAGCACTTTGCGTTGGAGAAATTATCACATCCAACACCGGCCTCAAACGGTTAACAAGGCACTTAGAAACCACCTTGTAAATTACATTGCAGAGGCTAATTGGGAGGAAATCTGTAATCTTAACATGGTTCTGAATTTTCGGGATTAGAACTATATTAGTGTTATTAACCTCTGCCGGCATTACCCCTATCCGAAAAAACTCCTGGACCGCCGCCACAATACTCTCCTTAATAGTGCCCCAATTCCTCTGGAAAAACCGAGCGGGAAACCCGTCCGGGCCCGGTGCCTTAAGAGGCCCGATCTGAAACAAAGCATTCGAAATCTCCTTCTCAGTAAAATCAGCGCACAAGGAGACATTTATATCATCATCAATAACAGCTTCTACTAGATTAACAATGTGGCTTGGATCAACCGAGGGAACAACAGTAAAAATATTCTTAAAGTAATCCACGGCTGCTCAGCCCATTGCTTCATCACCCATGAAAACCCGACCACTAGTGTCTTCGAGTTTTTTGATACGATTCTTTCTAGCCCTCCACACAGCCTTTGATTGAAAAAAAAAATCGTATTTCGATCCCCTTCCTTGAGCCAAGTGATACGGGAACGTTGCATCCACATTAACTCTTCTCTATATAGTAGCTCGTCCATTTTATCTGTTACCTTTTCGAACCTCACATCTATCGGCATTCATCAACATGAGTTCCTCCAATTGTGTCCGTGATTTTTCAATTTCCTGAGCAACACTGCCAAAGTTTTCCTTACTCCATTTGCACAGATTTTGCATAGTACCCCTTAAGGCCGCATGCACGTCCCCTAGGGATGTCTTCTCTCCCGCCTCCAGCCATGCCTTTGCAATCAAATCCTGGAGAGCTGGATCTCTTTCCCACATGATCTCATACTGCCTACGCCTTGGCTTTGTTGGCCTATCGTCAACATCATCACAACACACATGAACAGGGACATGATCCGAGCAGGGGGAAGTAAGGTGGCATACCAAGGTATCGAAAAAAATGTTTCCCCAAGCTGGATTCGCCACTGCCCTATCAAGACGAACTTTTACGTTTGAATTCCCGCTTCTTTTATTATCGTATGTATAGGGGACACCACTGAACCCAAGATCATCCAAGTCACACATCTCCAGGACATCACGAAATAATTGTATCTGCACTAGTGCTCTCGCATTTAAGGAGAAGTGCTCAAAATCCCACATGCATTCGTTAAAATCGCCCACCACCAACCATGGTAAGTCTGAATTTGCACAAAGGTTCTGCATTAGAGACCACATAAGACGACAGTCCTCCACCCTCGGTTCACCATACACACAAGTCAATCTCCACGGTTGTTCATCCGGCCCATCTTGTACATGTGCATCACATCGGGCATTTGAGAATTTAACCTCCACCTTCAGATTCTCATGCCAATACAGTGCCAAACCTCCACTATTACCATTAGCATCAACACCATCAAAGCCCTCCAGGCCCAATCTAGAACGACACCTCTTCATCTTACTAGCAGATTGTCTCGTCTCACAAAAGAAGACGAGAGTGGGGGAATGCGACTTGACCAAAGTCGCAAGATCACGAACTATCCGGGAGTCCCCCCCCCCCCCCGGCAGTTCCAACTTAAAAGATTCATTTCTCCCGGCGGTCCTCCACCGAGGAGGCCGCCGATCCACTAGTTGATGTACTGTCAATGGCAACACCATCATCCGTCTTAAACTTCTTGCGATTCGCATTCTTTTGTGGGGTACCAATCTCTGAGCTGTTGGGTGTATCCGACCCCTCAAACTAATCCACCCTATTTGCTGTAATCCCTGCGGGGACAATGGCTCCCGCAGCTGCTGGCACAACCTCCACAACCACTGGTTCTGGGGCCGTATGGGAATCATCTGGACCTCTTTTACGAACAACCAGTGCGTCATACGAATTTCCTGTCGGGACCCATCCAACTCAGGGTTCATCCCTGCCCCTGGATCACTCAGTGTATTAGAAGCATTGTAACGCCAGCTAGTATGCATGTGCTCCGCATCAGTATTGTTAAACTGGGGTTCCCGAGCATGCGCGTCCCTCCCATATCCACGACCCCGGCCGCGGAGCCCTGCAGGCCCTCCTCTCCTTCCACCAGCATCAGCCTCATCATCCTCACCACCAGCGCTCGAGCCACGACCCGAGCCACGCCCAGAACCCTAACCGGGTTCTTGCTTCCACCTGCACCTCTGGGGGATGCCATAATAAAAGAACCCCACTCCATATCCTTCTTGTTATGCTCTACCGAGCCACACTCCTCATGCCAATGACCAAGCAGGCCACACATAAAAAAGAACACAGGAAGCTTTCAAACTTAACTTCGTAGTACTCAGTCTCACCCTCTTTTGTAAATCCCACAAACCTCGTGAATTTCTTGGACACATCCAGTTTTACCCTGGCTCTGATGAATTCACCAATAAAGCCATTTGGGAGAACGATCTGTACCTCCATGACCTCGCCTATGCGTTATGCCACGTTTCTTACAAACTGTTTCCTCTTCAGGACCATATCAGGCAGCTTATGTATCTGGCACCAAGTTTCGATCTTGTCCAATTTGACAGATTCCGGGTTCTTGAAACCATCATATTTCGCTATGATCAATGCCATCCCCTTGAAGTCCCAGGGGCCCTGGTGCAACGCCTTGTTCCAATCCGCCACACAATTGAACTACACCGAGAACATGTTGGAATTTATCCTTCTCCATACCACATCCCTTGCGGGATTCCATGCCGCTTTCATATCAGCAATCAAGGCCCCTTGACCGAAGGACTTTGTGGTCAGGACCCTAGCCAGCGCAAGCCACTTCGGTTTCTCATCTGGATCTTCCGCCTCATCCTCCCAGACAAGGTCGTCCCGCTCATCATCCTGCAGATGCAGGTGTTCCAGCAACACACTCGGATCTTCCACGCTATTCACACGTGATCCACTTGCCTCAGTCGCCATTGCCGCAGTCCCAACCCGAAAGCCCTCCGCAAACCCTAGCCCCTCGACCAAGCGACAGCGAGTACGGGAGAGAGAAGAGAGCCACCCTCCTAGGCCAGCGCGAGTAGCACGAGAGCAAGACCGATCTTCAAGCAGAGCGATCGGATCTACAGGAAAACTCCCGGCGGCGAGGCCAAGAGGACAGGGGAACCCTAGGCCTCGAGCGCTAGGGGATCTACAAGAAAACTTAGACATATGTTGCAAACCAATCTGTGATTGAATGGTTAGGGGGATGATGGTATCCCTGGTCATCAGGGTTCAAGTTCCAGACTTTTTTTTGCGAGACTTGACGTTGGTGCTCGCATTTTCATGGATTTATTTTAGTCCTTCCGACGATGTGTGTTCAATGAGAGGAGACGTCTGTGACGACTTTATCAATCTCAAGATGATATGCCGGCTCAGTCTCTTGAAAATATGAGCGTCTTCATCTATATTGTGTTCAAAGAAAACAAATTACATATATATTTTTCTTTTCCATAATGCCACAGACATCGCAATCACGTGGAATCCCTAAATATCTTATGCTCTGCCCGTCTCTATCGAAAGAAGGATAAATTGCTCAATTGGCCAACAACGTCAACGTAGGAAAGAAAACCATCTAAAAGCAGATTCGATACCACGACGTCACTTTGTAGGATTCCTTTCTTGTGTTGCTGAAAATTACACGACGGACACATTTGATTGCAAAAAACCAAGAATTAATCCTCATAAAATGGAAATCACCCAAGAACTCGACGAGACTTTGGGTTCTTTTTTTTTGCAAAATTAGTCCAAAAGTTTCAGTGAAATATTTGAACTAAATTCAACTTCGGTTGAAGGCAATGAGAATGGTGGCGTGGCAACTGAGGCCTCAATGTCCGGAGGAAAAAAAGGAGCAGTAACTTTCCAAGAACACAAAGCCAAAGCCAATCGGTTGTTTAGACGATCCAGTCAGACGGATTAATTAGCAGATGATGATGATTATCGAGTGATTAGTTAATCAGCATAATTATTTCTTTTTTTTTTAAAGGCAGCACTACATACAGCTCCGCCGCCCTTTTCTCCCCCCTTCTCGTCTCGCATCCCCCCTATTCCCACCGCCACCGCCCCACCACCGGCCGCCTCCAGGGACAGCGAGCGAGAGGAGAGAGGGAGGGAGGGGGCTCGCCGGAGGAAGATGGTGGACGTGTCGCGCGTGCAGAAGGAGCTGACGGAGTGCAACCGGGACTCGGACATCTCCGGCGTCTCCATCGCGCTCCACGACGGGGGCTCCAGCATCACCCACCTCACCGGCACTATCGCCGGACCCCGCGACAGCCCCTACGAGGGCGGCACCTTCCGCATCGACATCCGCCTGCCAGGTCTCGCCGGCTCATCACCCCATCCCTCTCCTCTCTCCGTACGCCTGGCCTGGGGGATCCCGCCTCCGGCCCGCGATTCCGCTCCGGGATTCTGCTAGATTGCGATGCTGCGCGGCGCGATTTTCGCGGATCGGGCTAGGGTTTTGCGCGCGCCCTCCCTCGATCGATCTTCCAGATTAGGATCTGTTTGGGCAGGCGTCCGTGACCGCGGTAGCTATTCCGGATTGTTTGCGCCGACAGATTTACATCTTCAGGTTAGATGTATACATGCGATTCAGGTTGTGTTTTTGTAATGTGAAGAGATTGTGGTGTTGAGCAGCAGCATGTAAACATCCCGGATCGCAGGGCACGGATTGCTAGCCGAACACCATGCTGTTGGACCAAAAAGAATCATCTGTGTCCATTTTCTCATAAAAAACTCGACATTGTTGCTTGTTACAGAACTGTACATCACTATAGGCTAATAACTGGCAGCCAAAGCAGGGGCTGTGGAAAATGCTACTATTGTCTAACTGACTGCTCTGTGGTCTTTGATTGGCAGGTGGCTATCCCTTTGAGCCTCCTAAGATGCAGTTCATCACCAAAGTATGGTACGCAGGCTTTCCTTCTGCCTCTGGTTTGTTGTTTGTATTCCCTTCTCTCTGTATGCCTTGGTGAAGGAGGATCTGAATGTTCCTTGTCTGTAGGAATGCATTACTCTGAGCCAACAATTGAAAATATTTGATATGGTTTCCAAGTTCTTATATTTGTTGCTGTTTAACCAAATATGGTCATTACCAGTAGGACATTGTTTAATCAAATGAATGCAACAAGTAGAAAATCTGCTGTTTCAATGTTGGCATAGTCTTAAGGTATTGTGATGAATTTACTCTTCAAATGGGGGTGAGCCATCCAATCTTCAAATATATGTGATATCTATCCAATGTTCTTGTATTTGCAATGAGGTTAACTGCTGCTTTCTGACTGACAAGTACAAGTCACTCTATCTACAACTCTGATTTGTGCTCAACCTATGTTGAAGGCACCCGAATATTAGCAGCCAAAATGGAGCTATTTGCTTGGACATACTGAAAGATCAGTGGAGCCCAGCCCTTACCTTGAAGACGGCATTGCTATCCCTTCAAGCTCTTCTTTCTGCTCCTGCCCCTGATGATCCTCAGGATGCTGTTGTTGCACAACAGGTCTGAACTCAGTCTTTACTATTTAGTTCCATGTTTTTAACACACAACTCATGCCTGGGGGCTACTCTACATTGGAGAGAAAAAAAACTGATATTTCCTATTCCTCGGGCGATCTTCTAACCACTGAGTCATTTAACTCAGGCATTTCTTTCTCCTGAAGTTCAGTTCTGTTCTTGTTATTGTTCGTATGTTTTGCCTGGGCGACTGAGCATTTAACACCCCTATTCCTGTGGCAATTTTTGGTTGTCCGTACATGTCAATCAATACACAGCCATGGTCACCATTGCGGTTGGTTTTTAAGGTTTATGGGCATTTAATACCAGCTATGCTCCATGCTCTATGTATAGTTGGTGCTGGATGACATGGTAGAGTGAATGGTAGTTCTGGTTAGTTAGCAATCTTTTCAGCACTCAGCGCTTTCTACTCTGTGTATGTCATGTAATTGATAATATGCATAAAGTTTAGAATATGTCTTCCAATCAGCTCTTCAAGTAAGGTGCAATATTTTACCAGATTGTTTACTAACCTAACCAGGTCGGAAGTGGAGGATATCCATTGCTAATAAAAGAATTCCACATGGTGTACTCTTAGCGAGTAAAAGTTAGGAGTAGTTGGGCATATAAGCAACAAACTCAGCTGGGTGCATTATTTTTTAGTGTACCGTGTTTGCTGGATGAGAGAAGTACACTTTAGAACCCTGAACTTGCCACTCGGTTTAAGAATTGAAACACACCCTGAACTAACGACCAGGTTCAGGAATCAACCCTGCACTCAGTTTTGACCACACCTGAAGCAGTTTTGACCTCAAGTAGGGCAGCAGCTGGCTCGTCTCTCTCTCTAGTTTCCCTGTCCCTGTCCTGAGCTCTCCCCCACAGCAGCCGCCACTGTGGCCGTCTCCGACGCCGGCGACGCGTCTACGAGCTTCAACATTTGCCGGAGCCACCACCTCCACTGCTCATAGCCGACACTGATCCGGTAGCCACCATCGTCCCCGCGCGCCGCCGGCGTGGATCCGGTCACCACCGCGGTCTCCATCATGCTGCCTGAGCAGCTCCGTTGCTGCTACTGCCCAAAGCATGCCACGGACACCCGGTCAGCCGTCCCTCCCATCAATTCCAGCCGTGAGTGCTGCGCCGAAGCAAAGCAGAGGCACCCACCGGTGGAGTAGCGCAGCTGCGCAGCGCGGCGGCCGGGGAGCAGCAACAGTCTTCGTCGCTGTCCAGTTGTGGGAGAGTAGCAGCAGCAGGCACCGGCGCCGGCCAGATGCGGGAGACCAGTTCTCGCTTCCTCTGTGCTGCCCCGATTACCGTCGTGATTCCGTCGGAGCCGAGGAAGACGAGTTATAAGGATGCCTACGGCTCCTTCCTTGCCGCGCTGCTCATGCTCCGCAAACATGCTGTTGTGCGTCGCCACGACACTGCCAAGCTTGCCTCAGGCGCTCGCAGCCATGCCCATGCAAGCGGGACGGGGCAGGGGAGAAGAGCTTACCGCGTCTCTGCGATCCAATAGTCTCCCGGCTCCGGTGGCGAATGAGTCGGGGTCATCAGGGGCGACGTCTGGCGCGTGGACAGGAGAGGATGTGATGGGGATGGGTTCAGGCTCGGGGCACGGCGGAGGTACCGTGCCGCCGTTCGTCGTTCGCCCGTGGTGGACGGGTCAGGTGCAGCGGTGGCTGTGGGGAGAAGCTCGGGCACAGGAGGCAGGGAGGGAGGATGAGAGAGAGGGAGGGGGCGGGGGAGTGGGAGATGCTTTCCCTAACTCAACGACTCGTGTCAACTTGTAGCCCTGCTGATTGGCACTGCCCAGTCACAGGGAGGGTGAGAGAGGGAGCGGGAGGGGGAGGGGGAGATGCTTTCCCTAACTCAACGACTCGTCTCAACTTGTAGCCCTGCTGACGTGGCACTGCCCAGTCACCGGTCAACGCTGACCGCTTCATCTGGTCGAAACCAAGTGCAGGGTTGATTTCTGAACCTGGTCGTTAGTTCAGCGTGTTACGATTGGTTTTGCAGTTTAGGGTTGATTCTTAAACAAAGTGGCAAGTTCAGGTTGTAACTGGACTTCTCTCTTTGCTGGATAATTACTTGGTTAGTCAGTCTAGGCAGGTTCATAGTCTAGAGGTGACCATATTACTTGGTTAGTCGGTCTAGGCAGGCCCACAATTGGCTATGCTCCATGGCTGGGCTGAGAGACCTGAGTGGCCTGAAGTTTCATGGGTCCATTCTGTTGTTTGGTACTGTCATTCAACTGATACAGGGCACAAGCATAGTAAGGCCTGAAATTTCGCTATGATGGTCATTCATCACGAACACAACAGACCTGGAAATGCTTACGATTTTGGGACAGTGGTCTTGAATGTCAGGTTATCAGATTCGCTGTTGCATTCCACTAATAATTTTCTTTCCATCTGTGTTTGCAGTATCTGCGTGACAAGGCCACATTTGTTAGTACTGCTCGTTACTGGACCGAGGCATTCGCAAAGAGCGACTCCACTGGCATGGAAGAAAAGGTACGGTTATGAAACTGTATATCATGTACAGGAAAGCTGAGTATCTGGATGAACGTTAGCAAATATCCCGTTTGTGCTGGGTGCAGGTGCAGAAGCTGGTCGAGATGGGCTTCCCCGAGGATATGGTGAGAAGCGCCCTGCTGAGTGTGAACGGCGACGAGAACATGGCTCTGGAGAAGCTCTGCTCTGGCTGAAGGCCCTATGTGGCCTATAAGAAGTGTAAATTGCGAGCCCATTCATTATGGAACAACGATCCTAGCTAATGCTCCTGTTATGCCATTCCGGTTTGGCCTATAGGAGCAATATATATATATATAGTGGACTGAACCATGGGACTGGACTGAAGAGTGCCTATCATAACTAGACAGTTTGTCTAGCTTGCCTTCCCATTCTCATGGGTTCCTCCCCTGTCAACCATGACCCTGAATTAGTAGCAGGGTGGTGTCGGATTTTGCCACGTTTACGTCTGATGTGCTTTGCACCAACCTGATGAATCCGGACGCGACGATCTATATATCAGGTAGAGTTGTGATGTTGGCTGTTCGTGTGCCCGGGAAACCTGTGTGTCTGGTGATTGTGCTTTGAGTTTCTTGGTTGGGCGCGCACGCTTGACGCCATGAAGCTTTTTTCTGTCTGAAAACCACTCAAGTGACGGTGCTTTGAGTACTGACCTTGGTTGTTTCTGTGTACTGCAAACCCTGCGTGTCCAGTCAGATTGTGCTTTCGAGCTTCTTTACCATGCAGCTTGTTCCTGTTATTGCTGCTCTGCTGACTGAATACCACTCAAGTGACGGAATGGTCGCATCGCCGGCTGCTCGCCGGAGCATCAGTGTTCTGACGAGTGCAGCCCAAAAAACAAAGATGAGAGCAGATTCATCTGAAGAAAAGGCACCGGGCCGATTCAGCTCGATGATTAGGACATCGTGATGATACTAAAATGATGCCTTGGTTGGCTGCTCGCTAACTAGATTGCACGGCAATGATTGAGCCATCATTATCGCCACTTGCGTGACCTCCATCTGTTTTGTCTGCGATAATAACAGGGAGGTACCTGCAAAGCCATCGTGTTCCTGCACCAAGAAACAAGGAGCTCTCTGGTCAAAACTGGTGAAGAGGTCAGTCCCGTCGCACGCTCCAGTTTTCTACGTACTCGTGGCGCCAAGAACCGTTCAACGGACGCAATATGTCAGCCACCTAGCTTAGCTATCGGTTCAAAAACTGAAAAACTAAATAATCGGTCACCTCACTGCCCCCTTTCTATCTGAAAATAGGGTCTTCAGCAACGAACGATTGACACCTACTCATCAGAAGACAATAATATCTATCTTGAGATGATCCGTCGGTGAGTGCGGGGTGCCTAACGGCAACCACACGCGAACGGCCCATTGGAACGCGAAAAAGGAAAGGGATGGAGCACTAGCAAATACGGAGTAGCAGTCACGCACCACCTTCGTTTCATTCACACCTGCGCCAAGCCAAGCCGTGTTGAACAGCTTTGGTTGTACTGGTACTGGTACGATCGAGCACCCAGCCCAACTCCCGTCCTCGTCAGGGTTTTTAAGACCGTTTCTCCCGTGTTTGACCCCCGAAACCGAAAGCAGGGCCATCAACGGGCCTTGATTTTTGTTTGTTTGTTTGCATGCATGGGAAGTCGCCTGATCCACCTGCTCCCGACCAAAAAGTCTGCCGAATTCCGTTGTTGTTGAGAAAAATCAACTCGATCTTGGTGACCATCGCGGATTTCTTGTGGTAAGTTCATAGCAAAGTTGGAGTTAGTAGTGATTAAATCTGCGGAAATCCAATTTGGCTCTTTGGAGCATATGCTCCTGCCCACCAAAAATGTATTTTTGCAAATGTCAAAAAAAAATTAAAAAAAATAGATGTGTTCATTGTCACCCTAAATGATACTCTCTCCTTTTCGGTTTATAGGGCTTATCTTAAAATTTTACTTTTTTCATTTTATAAGGCTCAATTTGATTGTTTCCCGTCACATGTTCAGATTTTAAGATGCATTAAATCATTGCATGCAAGTATTAAGAGAAAATTGACCAATGCATGTAATTTATGCATGCATGCATTGCAATTAATGCATTGATAAACATATTTTTTAAGAAAAACAAAAGCATTAATTGGGCGCTTTTGCAAACTATTACAAGTATTTCATCACTCACCATCTACCTTGATTGATGAGATTTTTGAATTGAGCCTTATAAACCGGAAAGGAGGGAGTACCTGCAAATTTTTAGGAGGAAACATTAAGTATTTTGATTTGTGCAAAAAACAAAGGTTGAACGACAAATGTTACCTCCAAATGTTACACTTATTTTTTTTCACCGACAAAGCGCCGTCATCCTGTTTCGCATGAAAATTGTCAAGCATTCAGTGGGAGGAGACGTTCCTGTTGACGACGAGGCGCCTACAGTGACTTCATAAATCTCAGGATGATATGCCGGCTCAGTCATTCGGAGGTGCTCATAGGGGTAGGATGTGCGTGTGTGCATTCAGTAGAGAGCATATG
>LR880968.1:849752643-849769191 GCA_904067115.1 Aegilops sharonensis | reverse complement strand
TCTGCTCCTTTGCTATTTGACAGGTGCAACCCTAAGCGTGGCCGCGGCGTCGCCGACGAGGCTGAACCAGGACCTGGCTGGAGAGTGCGGGGGATGGAATGACCCAAAGTAAAAAAAATCCTGTCGCCTGACATGTAGTATAATCACTCCCTCAATTTGTTCGTTGGTCAACCAAGTTGTCTCTCAAGTCGAAATAATTGATACGAAATACAAAGGCAAAACAAATATGACCTTATAAAATTTCTCAATACGGCCATATACCACTCTAAGAGGTGCACTTCCACTCTAGCCATTTATTCGGCATCGATGCTAGGCATTGCTTGTCATTGTTATTTACTCCCTCCTTTCCGGTTTAGGTTGGCCATAGTGGGGGTAATATAAGTAGTATTATGCACTTGGGACTCGCAAACATGCTTATGTGGCAGACAATTAAAGAAGAGAGTGATGGTTATAGTAACATACTAGGTAGATAACGTAACATAATAAATGTATGCTAATATGTGTCATGCATGGCAATAAATGAGACTACATATGATACTAATATATATATGATATTATGCACTATGGATGTAGTATTATACACTAGTATCATATGCATGATACTACTATATGATACTCCCCACTATGACCAGCCTTATAGGGTTCAATTCAAAAATCTCATTAACCAAGGTAGATGGTGAGTGGTGGAATACTTTTTGTAATTTGCAAAACCCAATTAATGCTCTTGTTTTCCTCAAAAATTTATGTTTACTAATGTATTAATTGCAATGCATGCATGCATAAAGTACATGCACTGATCAATTTTCTCTTAATACTTGCATGCAATGATTTAATGCACCTTGAAATCTGAACTTGTGATGGGGAACAACCAAATTGAGCCTTAGACTAGCCACAATGCATAGTAGCATAAACTAGTAGTAACATATACAAATCCCTAGACTATGTTACTACTACCAAACATAAGTGTGATAACATGCAAAGCTTCATTTATTAGGTTATAGACTCATATTGCATTGGGACATGTGATGTTACAGTAATTGCTAAGTTACTGTAACTACCTCTCTGCTCATTAACTCATTGCCACATAAGCAAAGTTGCTGAGTTGGACTCGATGTTACTACTGAAGTTACTCCCACTGTGGCTAGTCTTAGGGCCTGTTTGGTTCCAATAAGTCACCAGACTTATAAGTCAGGTGACTTAAAACCAGTGACTTATAAGTCACGCCCGTTTGGTTATCACCTGACTTATAAGTCACCTGACACACCTACCCACACCAATCAACATCAAGCAGATGGTAGGACCACGCAAAAGGGGGTGACTTATAAGTTTTAAGTTGGGGTGGAGCAACTTATGACTTATAAGTTGGGGTGACTTATAAGTCAGGTCTGTTTGGCAAAATAAGTCACTTTTTTTACTTTTCGACTTATAAGTTGGTGACTTATTTGGAACCAAACAGACCCTGTTTTAAAATGGAAAAACTAAAATTTTGAGATAGGCCTTATAAACCAGAAAGAAGGGAGTATTCAATAATATATGGTTGTGTGCATCATTCGATGCAAAGGTCAAAGGGTCATCCCATCTTTTTTTTAAATGCCAGTATTCATTCCAATCCGATAGGACGAAGAGTCCGACGTCATGCTTTTGCAGATGGCCTAATCCCTAAAACATGGATGCCATCTAGATGTCCATAGCCTACCTAGAAATAGTGATCGATGCATGAATAGCTAGTCTAGCAAGATAGTGATCCATGAATTGCTCGTTGCCATGATGAAGGTGACATCCACCTAGCTCGATCATTTGGCTGGCATCAACCATAGGTTTGGTGTCCCGGTGGAGCGAGACTTTTGGTGGTGTAGTCGTTGGCGTTGCCATTACCGTATGCACTCGTGTAGGGTCATGCTAGATTTTAGCCAGACATTTCCATGGTGGTTGGTTCCGCGGTCCTGTACATATGGATTGATCAATGACATCACTCTAGTCAAAACCTTACGTGTATTGCTACGTGTATGCCTAGTTTTTCAGAGGGTAGTTGGCCTTGCCACGACCCGTGATGATGCTACCTAGCTTTATCTATTTTTGGCGGGGGGAAATGGTTACTTTATTGTACCCCTAGCCTCTACGCCAACTACAGATGCAAGCAAAGTATTACAAAGATAAACAAAAAGGCAGCAAAATGTTTTAACAGATACAACAAATTAATTCCCGCAAAAAAAAAAACAAATTAATTATTACATATTCCCTTCGCTCCTTAATACAAGACCTTTTATCTTTTTGTTAGTTCATATGTATCTATACACTTTTTTTTTTCGAAACGGAGGCATAAGATTTGCCTCATCAATTAAATAAGAAGAGAATAGAGTTTAGAGTTTTACAACACCCACAAATACGGCATGACAATTACTCGCCCATAAAAATATCTCCTAATTTCTTTGCACCCGCGGTCACCCAAAGCTTGGCCTCATTGATAATGGCAGTGAAAAGAATGGTCGTTGGCGCACTCTTATGACGAAACACCCGTGCATTTCTTTCATTCCAAATGGTCCAGGAGACAAGCATGGTGAGAGAGGCCAAAGCTTGTCGGTTGGGATTGCGATTGTCGGTTCTCTTGTCCCACCATTCGTAGACGGATTCATCCGTGTGCCACTCGGATGTATCTATGTGCGCGAGACCAAGCCTCTCAATGAGAGACTTCCATATCCGAATTGTAAAGCGGCACTTGAAGAAAATGTGGGCACCCGTTTCTTGCTCCCTATTGCAAAGTTTGCATAGGCCACAATTTGGCCAACCTCGTCGCTGTAAACGATCGGCGGTCCAAATCCTATCTTGTATTGCCAACCACGCAAAGAATTTAATCTTTGGAGGTGCCCATGCCTTCCAAACCATCTATACACATTTTAGTATGTATGTTCACTAATTTTAGTATGTATGTAGTCAATATTTAAAAATAGTTAAAAGGTCTTATATTAGAGAACGGCGGGAGTATAAAATAAAAAGAAATCATGCATGCAAGTGTCAGCACCTAATGACGGTGCGAGAGACTGCATAGGATTTTGCTAAAACAACATATATGTACTATAACATCCAAAAAAACTTATATAAATACATTTATATTTGACATCACAGTTGTAAATTGATATCACAACTTTAAACTCTCGGCTTCGCCACCATCTGCACCGTAGGTATTTGGCTGCCATCCTCAATAGTGACGGCGCCAGGCCCTAGTCATCCTGGGCCTTGGGCTAGAAATCCTTCGCTAATAAGGACGGCCTGGGCATGGTCTATTCATGGCAACGCCACAAATCCTCGATGCAGAACCAGCTGCCTAGAGGCCCGGATCCAAACAAAAACTCAAGAAGAGACCATGTCAATTGATCAGTCCGACCTGCACTGTCAGCCAGTGACGGATGTAGAATTTCATCATAGGGGTGCCAAGCTTACCACTTTTGCATTTGAGCACTTCTATTACACACATCTTAGCCTGCCTAATTAGATATAGTAAAACAAAATTTGCATGTTGGGAGGGGGTGCCATGGCAACCATGGCATCCCCACCGGATCTGCCCATACTATCAACTTGTGCCCTAACTATTAAGGAGAAGCAAAATTGTATCGCATGTTAAAGGGGAAGGAGCTGATACCACGATAATCACTCGGAGTAATGTTACACACACGGGATGGTTTTTACGGATTCAACAGACTGTGATTAGGTGAAGGTTTTTTGATTGAATATTAGGAGAGAGGCGGGGCCCACCCCTAAAAATCAGGGGGGAGAGATTAATTAACGTTGTTGATCCCGTGAGATGCCCGTAACTATCCGTGCATCTGGGATTTTTGAATCACTCGAGGCCATTACCCTTCTTGTATGCCATCATCATCATCGACCAACCATCTAGGGATGGATCCAAGGGTGGTCGGGCTGGGGCCATGGCTCCCACAATGCTAATTGTTTTTTTTAAAGAAAACCCTATATTGTTAGGACAAAATTTGTATGTTTCACCACCTCTAACCTTTTACTGTGTTTGCAACTATCAGAACGTGAAAACAATGTGAGCCCGGCTGCCGGCTTCCACCGCAAGGCTGGATATGGCTACAACATCCTCCAACAACTGTGGAGGACTGGAGGTGCTTGGTTGCCACATGTAAAGAAGATTATTTTTCTTTATGTTTTTAAACATCGATATTGGCCGAGAGACAATTCAGATAGATTTTCCACACGGAAGGAAAATGACGTCGATCGTCTTCCCACAGGCATTAATTCACATATCCCCCAGTTTCAACTATACATATCGCGCATGAAAGTACACCAATAAAAATGATCTTGACGGCCTGTGCAATAGCAGCGCTTATCATCGAGACTTCATAGCTCATAGGATGAGAAGTCACCGCGTGCGTGCTGAGGGATGGGTCGACGACGCGACGGCACGTCAAATCCTTGAGCGAGTGATCAGTCGTAGTACCTCTTTTTTCTCAGGATGTGACTAGTCGTACTTGGACGTACGCACAGTACGTAGCAAAACGGTCGGTTTCTCTCACTGTTGCAGTTCCTCTCATTCACTGTTCCCCTGTGTTATAGGGCACGCAGGGTAGGCACCGCTAGCTTCTTTGATATTGATCGGTTGATGGATTGGTTGCCTCGCGACTCGCTTTCGAGCCTTCTCGTCCGCGCGCAAAAATGATTAGCCCTGGCTCGGCTGTGCTCTTCAATTAATTAGTGCGTAATGTCGGGCTGTTGAGCACTTAAATGCAGCTAAACCAAGTGTTGCACTTGCTTAACACTGGCACTATAGTAAAATTTTGTTCCTCCTTTTCGGGGACTCCATGGTCACTGGTCAACGCACATGGTCACTGGTCACCGGTCAGCAAGGCCAGAGGCCAAACATTTTTCTCGTGGCAGGCGGCCAGCTGCCCAGCAGCCAGTCCTGTGCAGATGGACACGTTGGCCATGTCCACACGCACGCGATGCATGCGACCAGATTACACCACGCTTTAAAGTTTGACAGCCTTCTTCACAAAGAAAGAAAACTTTGACAGCCTTCATCGAGCGCTGTGTGAGTGCGAGTGAACGATCCCGTCGTGCATGTTTTGTAGCCGTAGACAGCGGCATGGTCTGCATGCATACGGGCACTGTTTGTCACGTTGCTTTCCATCTGCTTATGCATGCAGACCGGCCAGCACCAGCACCAGCAGCAGCAGGTAAGGTATAGCAGGTACGCACCCCGAGATCTGCGATCTTCGTACCCTACCCGACGACGACTAGGACCGCTGAGAAAAGGCGCCTACAAACCACAGGACCATGAAAGAATGGCATCTATATCCATCTCCTTTTGAAATCCGATCGCAACCGTACGTATGTAAGTACGTGCCTGCATGGCCTAGAAAATACAGGCGGGAAATGCTAAGTCGCTGGAATCTGCCGGCCGGTAGAGTGACATTCAGACATCAGAGCCCGAAACATCCAATTTTTCTTTACTAGTTTTGATTTGCCACGGCCTAGATTGTGTTCGAAGAACGGACGGACGTGTGAACCTCTAAACAAACATTCGGACAGATCCAAAGTTTCCGTTTCAAACAAGGCGCAGGTTGCAGGTACCTGTACCTATCGGCTCCAAACGTCAAACCCTAATTATTGGGGAACAACCAGAACAATTAACACAAGAAAGCGAACTACTCTTATCTTGTTATTTTACTTTTTAAAGGTTTTTTCTAGACGATGGAAGAACATTTCCCAACCCCTGTACTGTACCCTTGTAAATTATTGTTTTCAGTTTGAAATAGCCGGCCGCCTCCCTGTTGACATTGGTTTGATAATTTCGTAATAAATGACTCCTAGCTATACAAGGCATCCATCTAGAAACTATACTTAGTTCCTCTTTCTTTTGACATCAGACATCAGGCTTGACGGATTTTACATCAATCAACAATAGTTCCTCTTTCTTTTGACATCACACATCAGGCTTGACGGATTTTACATTACAACAGAATTAAGATCCGTATCGAAAGTGTCCTTCTGCACCCGAGCTCAAATGCTCGAGTTAATTGCATAGAAGTACCATAATTGGGGCATCACATGCAGATTGATACCATGATTCTTATTTTTTGCGTGTCAGTACCAACATTGTTCCAGGCTGTTGCAAATAAGGCTAAAACTCTGTTTTATACGTATTGACGCTATATCCGACAGCTCGGGCCCACCCGTCAGGTGCCACGCTGACCAATCGGCGAGTGCCCGCGCGTTGACTAGGACGAGCCGCCCTCAACCCCGGTCCGGTCGCACTGGTTCGTCCCCCACCGCACGATTCCCCTCCCCTCCTCCTCCTCGACTCGAACCCTAGTCCATGGCGTCAGCGACTCCGGCAGGCGGTGGCGAGGGCGTCGACGGTGGCGGTGACCTACCATTCTGGCCTAGCGGCCCGGCTAGCGTCGACGGCGACGACGGCGACAACTCCAGCTCCGCGTACTTGACCGACGAGGAGGAGGAGTCGATTTACTCTCCATGGAGAAGCGGTTGCGGTTGGCGCAGCTGTGGGTGGCGAACCCTAGCAGCAGCCATGAGTTGACGCATGGACTTGGCGGCGTGCTGTAAGTATCCTTCTCCTCCTCCTCCTCTGATTTATCCAATTGGGGATTTTTAGGGTTTGTTCATCTTCTGCTTTATCCAGTTGGGGATTAGGGTTTGTCCAATTAAAGTGAGTAGTCTAAGACAATTACAGTAACCTAGTAACCTAGTGTAGTGCACTATCAAATTATTTCAATTACAGTAACAATTTGGGATTAGGGTTTGACTAATTGAAGTATTTTGTCCTTGTCTTTTTCCTTGAATTTGCTATTGTGCTGAAATAGGAAACTACATTGATTCATGTTCTATCATCTGTAATAGTAATAGTAAATTTGAGACTTACAGGAAAGTTACTTCATTTTTTCCTGTACTGTACTATTGCTCTCCAAATTTAGAGTTATGGTAATGAATACATGAAATTTAATTTGTTCTATAGTTTGGATGAAGACATTTGGCAAGTAAGGATCCATTTTGATGGAAGAGAACCATTGGAGATGAAGCTGTGTAGTTCAGATATTACTTCTCTGAATTTGGTTGCAGTGATGGAAACCCAAGGATTTAATGCATAGGATTGTTTGTATCACATTGAAATCCAACTTTGGGAGAGAAAGGGTTGGATTTGGTAGACAGTAATGTAGAATTACAGACGATAAAGAGGAAGATCCAGGACAAATTGGTGCTTAATTTGCTAGTTAGGGCTTGTCCACCCCCTGATAGAGATTTTGAGATGCAGCAATGTGAAAGGCCAGATTTGTCCACTGTTGTGTACCAAGAGCCTGTTGTTTATGATCTGAGTGAGCCTCCCGTCTTAGCTGTTGATCGGCAAGGAATAGTTTTTGAGAGTCAATGTAGCAGCTCTAGAACACCTCATCCTCCTGGTGGTTGCACACAATAAAGCAAGAATGCAAATGCCAAGTTGAAAGCTGTTTTGGAAGAAGACGAAGAGGGATATCAAGGAAATGAGGTATATGAGGACAGTGATGCTTGTGCCTCTGATGAGGATGGTCAAATTGGAAGTGACCCTAATTATATGTGTGATGATGAAGATGTAGAGGTGGAAGAGGGGAAGAGATAGGGAGAGTTAGAAGTACAAGAGGAAGAATCAGATGATGAGTAATCAGAGGAGGAACAAGTGCTGCATTATGAGGGTGACACTGAAGTTGAGGACCCATTTGAGGTAGAGGAAGATAGGACTTTTGAAGAAGAAGAACAAAATATAGTTGTACCTGTAAAGAAGCAGAAGCTGCCAGTTAGAAGAGGACAACAACTAGGTCACATTCCAGTAAGCTACTAGAGGTTGAACCTGATTTCAGACCATCATCAGATGAAGAAGAGAAGGGGTTGTTGAGGGAGAGTGATGATGGTTTTGAGCCACTCTCGTTTGTCCTACCAAAGAAAAGGAAGAGTAGGGCAAAGGAAAGGCCAGCTAGGTAGTGGTACAATGAGAAAATGGAGCAACCACATGAACAACTATGTATAAAGTTGTGTTTTAGGGATCAGCATCAATTCAGAGATGCTTTGTTGAATTTGCACATCACTCAGGCCAGGAATTTCAAGTATCACAGGAATTCAGATCAGAGGATAATTGTTGAGTGTACAGATAAACAATACCAGTTCTTTATGGTGGCAGCAGTTATAAAAGGGGAGAAAACCTTTGTAATTAAGAAGATGAGACTAGAGCACACTTGCCCTAGTACTACTGAGACCACCAAGGTTAGTGCTAAGTGGCTAGCACAGAAATATGAGCATCTCTTCAAGTCTAATATAACTACCGGTATTCAGACTATAATTGATGCATGCATGGAAAAATATGGTGTAGATGGGCCCAAGTGCATGGCATATAGGGCAAAGAACATAGCTATTGAAGCTATGTTAGGAGATCACAAGAAGCAATATCCTAGGCTTAAAGACTATGCTCAGACTGTCATGGACACAAACCCTGGGAGTAGAGTAATAGTCACTACTGTTACTCTAGTAGCAACTGCAAAAATACCCCACCCAGGCCCAAGATTTCATGCCATGTTCTTTTGCATGAATGGAGCAAGGGATGGGTTTCTCAAGGGGTGCAGGCCATTCATTGGTTAGTTCCTGAACCTTGTGCACCATTTACATATTGTAGAGTACTCCATATTGTATCTCACTTAAATGTATTTAATGTTTGGAAATGTTGATTATACAGGTGTTGATGGATGCTTCATTAAGCTCACTACAGGTGCTCAACTCCTTGCTGCCACTGGTAGAGATGGCAACAACAACAACATATATCCACTGGCATTTGGCATAGTTGGACAAGAGGGCATACCTAGTTGGTGTTGGTTTCTACACCAACTCAAAATTTGCCTAGGGGGAGAAGTGGGCCAGTTTGGACCTTATACTATAATGTCAGATAGACAAAAGGTATGTGTTTGCATATTTCATTATTTTTGCACAAGTGTTCACAGTAGCTTAGAGTTTCACTGGTGCATATTTCTTTAGCTTGTAGCTTAGACTTGTTAAATTGTTTGTGTCAGGGGTTACTGAATGCAGTGAATGCCGTGTTTCCAAATTGCAACCAAAGATTCTGCCTTAGACATTTATATGCAAAATTCCAAAATGCTGGGTTTAGGGGTTGATACGTCTCCAACGTATCTATAATTTTTGATTGCTCCATGCTATATTATATTCTGTTTTGGATGTTTAATGGGCTTTATTATACACTTTTATATTATTTTTGGGACTAACCTATTAACCGGAGGCCCAACCCAAATTGATGTTTTTTTGCCTATTTCAGAGTTTCGCAGAAAAAGAATATCAAACGGAGTCTAAACGGAATGAAACCTTCGGGAATGTGATTTTCGGAACAAACGTGACCCAGAGGACTTGGAGTCCACGTCAAGAAATCAACCAGGAGAGCACGAGGCAGGGGGCGCGCCTACTCCCCCCAGGCGCGCCCTCCACCCTCGTGGGGCCTACGTTGCTCCACCGACGTACTTCTTCCTCCTATATATACCTACGTACCCCCAAATCATCAAAGGCATCCACGAAAACCTAATTCCACCGCCGCAACCTTCTATACCCGTGAGATCCCATCTTGGGGCCTTTTCCGGTGTCCTGTCGGAGGGGGCATTGATCACGGAGGGCTTCTACATCAACACCATAGCCTCTCCGATGATGTGTGAGTAGTTTACCTCAGACCTTCGGGTCCATAGTTATTAGCTAGATGGCTTCTTCTCTCTCTTTGGATCTCAATACAAAGTTCTCCACGATTCTCGTGGAGATCTATTTGATGTAACTCTTCTTTTGCGGTGTGTTTGTTGAGACCGATGAATTGTGGGTTTATGATCAAGATTATCTATGAACAATATCCGAATCTCCTCTGAATTCTTATATGTATGATTGGTTATCTTTGCAAGTCTCTTCGAATTATCAGTTTGGTTTGGCCTACTAGATTGATATTTCTTGTAATGGGAGAAGTGCTTAGCTTTGGGTTCAATCTTGCGGTGTCCTTTCCCAGTGACAGTAGGGGCAGCAAGGCACGTATTGTATTGTTTCCATAGAGGATAACAAGATGGCGTTTATATCATATTGCATGAGTTTACCCCTCTACATCATGTCATCTTACTTAAAGCATTAATCTGTTCTTTTGAATTTAATACTCTAGATGCATGCTGGATAGCGGTCGATGTGTGGAGTAATAGTAGTAGATGCAGAATCGTTTCGGTCTACTTGTCGCGGATGTGATGCCCATATACATGATCATACCTAGATATTCTCATAACTATGCTCAATTCTATCAATTGCTCAACAGTAGTTTGTTCACCCACCGTAATACTTATGCTCTTGAGAGAAGCCACTAGTGAAACCTATGGCCCCCGGGTCTATTTTCCATCATATTAATCTTCCAACACTTAGCTATTTTTATTGCCTTTTATTTTACTTTGCATCTTTATCATAAAAATACCAAAAATATTATCTTATCATATCTATCAGATCTCACTTTCATAAGTGACCGTGAAGGGATTGACAACCCCTTTATTGCGTTGGTTGCGAGGTTCTTATTTGTTTGTGTAGGTGCGAGGGACTTGAGCGTGGCCTCCTACTGGATTGATACCTTGGTTCTCAAAACTGAGGGAAATACTTACACTACTTTGCTGCATCACCCTTTCCTCTTCAAGGGAAAAACCAACGCAGTGCTCAAGAGGTAGCAAGAAGGATTTCTGGCGCCGTTGCCGGGGAGGCTTACGCCAAGTCAAGTAAAGATTTACTCTCCCAACAACGAGCCATTTCTGGCGCTGTTGCCGGGGAGTCTACGCAAAAGTCAACATACCAAGTACCCATCACAAACCTTATCCCTTGCACTACATTATTTGTCATTTGCCTCTCGTTTTCCTCTCCCCCACTTCACCTTTGCCGTTTTATTCGCCCTTCTTCCGTTCGTTATTTTGGTTGCTTGTGTTACCATGTGCCTTCTTTTTGCTTGCATCTTTTCTTGCTAAAAATCTATTGATATAGATCCACTTAAAGTGTTATACTTGGATCATCTTCGATCCTTATGCGCTCGTGCTGAAACCCCAACTAGCCTAGTTGATGGGAAATCTTTAGATGAGCATGCTCATTTTGTGCGTCACCGTTTGTCTGAAAAAGGGAAAATCTTATGGAATCAAATAAACAAATTGTTGTGTTATGCTTGGAATCTTTGTGAAATTCATGATTTTACTTGTTGCTCTAAGAACCCTAAAAACACCTTCCCTACCTATGTGAGTTTAATGATAATGAAATCTTATCTTCTTATGCAAAGGGTGTTTATAGTTACTATGATATCGAACAAATTGAAGAACTTGTTGCTTTTAAGGGTGCTTATGAAGTTGCTTCTTTGATTGAAAATAATCTGAAATTTTTGACATACTTAAATATTGCTATGAAAACTATGCTCGTAATGTCTATGTCAAAGAATTTATTGAGAGAATGACCATTGCTTTGGAAGAAAATAATGATATGCATGAATCTATATATAATGATGATTCCGATGATTTTATTGAAATATCCCTTGATGAACATGATGCTTGCTATTCTTGTGGCCATGATGACAATATTTATGAAGATGAATTTGCTATAGTTCCTTATGTTAAACATGAGATCGTTGCTATTGCACCCATACTTGGTAGTTCCTTCGATGAAAAGCATGATTGCAATGATGTTATTGTAAATTCTCTTAATGCCAATTGTGTTAATAATATGCAAAACCCTAAGCTTGGGGATGCTAGTTTTGCTATGTCTACTACTTGTTGCAATGATCATGATTGGGGCGATTCTTCTTATGATCTTGAAAATTTATTTAAGCCCCATGATGAATATGAGATTGATAATAGTGTTTTCTATAACATTGAAAGTGGATTTGGAAGAGTGTCAACTTTAGATCCCACATATTTGGAGAATTTTCAATCTTATGGTATTTTTGATAAAAGTGGGTTTGGAGAGGTCATGACTTTAGTTAATGTTACTCCCACTATTTTTGAAGAGTGTCAACTTTGCATGCATGTGGATCGTGTTGAAAATATTTTATGTGACAGCTATTTTGTCGAATTTGCTTATGATCCCACATGTAATTATTATGAGAGAGGAAAATATGGTTATAGAAATTTTCATGTTACTAAATTACCTCTCGTTATGTTGAGATTGTTATTGTTTCTTTCCGCTTCCTTGCATATGCTAGTTTTTGCTTGCCTTGATAATTTGTTTGCCTATAAGATGCCTATGCATAGGAAGTATGTTAGACTTAGATGTGTTTGTCACGTGTTTTATGATGCTCTCTTTGTGCTTCAATTCTTGTCTTTCATGTGAGCATTATTGAAATCTCAATGCCTAGCTAGGGGCGCTAAACGATAGCGCTTGTTGGGAGGCAACCCAATTTTATTTTTAGTCTTTTTGCTTTTTTGCTTCTGTTTATGTCGTGGAATTGTCACGATAGATGTCCTCGCGTGCAAGGACTTAATCGTGGAGCCATCGCAACTAGGAAGCTTAAAGGGGTTAATCGGGACAAAGGACACGAGAGGTTTATACTAGTTCGGCCCCTTACGGTGAAGGTAAGGCCTACGTCTAGTTGGGTTGGTATTGCTTGAGGTTTCGATGACCAGGGAGCGAGATACGCTATGCCCAGTTCTTGATTGGTTGTTTTTTTTTTTGCCCTAAGCCGCCAGCAGGTCATCCCCTTATATACACGGGTTGACGCCCAGTGGCCTACAGAGTCCCGCCGGCTTATAAACAATGTCCGGATCGGTGACTAGTTCAATCTACCTTATGATACAAGTCATGCCATTACGGTGGTTTACTACAACGGGCCTTAAGTCGCATGTGGGCATTAAGCCTTTTATTGAACCGCCATCTTCATACTTGGTCTTGGGCTTCTTTCTGGTGAATCTTCTTTGCGTAACCCGGCCCCTCCTGGGCGGCTTACACAAATAGTTATATCCCCAACATTAGGCCCCAGATTGATTTGAATGTGTTCATGTCAATCTTAAAATACCTTGAAACATAAATCTTCAGTCTTCTGACTGTGCAAAAGACTTTCTTTAACCCGCCGTGACGTCATTTTCTGGATCCGTGTTAACCCGTCATGACGTCATCTTTCCTTTTTATTCCACCGTATCGCCCAACGGATCTCTATCATTATTGACTGTTCCGGAAATCGAGGCGTCGGGGCCGCTGGATAATAATTCTTATCTCCTCGTTTCCCGTGCCGTCTCAGTTATCCTCTCCTTATAAATAGGCGCGACCTAGGTTTCCCATTTTCCTCCTTCCCGTCATCTTCTTCCTCTTGCCTCCTCTCGAGCTCCGTCGCCGCCGCCGTCAAGCTTCTTGTCTTCACCGTCCCAGGCCGCTGCATCAGCCTGAATTGGATCAGAAAGCGCCGGCAAACCTCCGCAACCCCTCCAGATCCGTAAGTTCCCTTCCCTTCCTTGCTTAGATCTGCATTAGAGCTTCCTCGAGTTCGTCGGAGTTCATCACCATTGGAGCCAACTCCTTGTTAGTTTTCCTCCTAGATACCTCTTCCGATCTGAGAATGATACAAAATAGCCGTGGTAGTTGTTTTCGCACTTGTCTTGGATAAAAAACAGATCCCTTTCTCTGTATAAAAGCTTTATTCGAGCCTATGAACACATCTGCGTCGGTTTTTAGGTCTAGAAAACTTTCTTATCAGAACAGATCTTTGATTTCAAATTACAGCAGAAGATTTTGAAACCTGTTTTTATCACCCGGAAAACTTCTTATGTTAAATGCCCTTAAACATAACTGCCCAGGTATCCGGTTTAAATGCATACCACTAATCTGTGAATCTTGGCGCCTTCTCATATCTTTAAAACTTTTGAACTGTTCTTAATGCTTGTAGCGGCTTAAATATTGTTGCCCAATTATCCTTATATCATTAGGCCCCTTCATAAGCCGCTACCTTCAGTAATTTGAATGTTTTCTCCCGGGTTAAAATTTGAAACGGTACTTCTTATTTTGTAATAGGCCAACTGTTGTCATGGCGCCTAAGTCGACCAAAGCTCCTGTAACCTGCAACTGGGTCCCATCCACAGTCACTAAGAGTAAACTGGCCGAGTTTGTGAAGTCTGGCCATCTGCCAAAAAAGGAGGTCATGTATTATCGTATTCCTGACCCATCTGAAGAAAAACCTCAACCCAAAGAAGGGGAGGTGATTGTTTTCACGGATCACATGAGCCAGGGATTTGCCCCTCCCGGCTCAAAGTTCTCCAGAGAAGTTTTGAATTTCTTTGACCTTAGACCTCAAGACATTGGACCCAATTCCGTGTCAAATCTTTGCAATTTCCAAGTCTTCTGTGAGGTGTACCTGGGAGAGGAACCAAGTCTGCTTTTGTTCAGAGAACTTTTTTACTTGAACTGGCAGAATGAACGTGCCAACGGTCTGAGTCTTGAACTTGGCGGTATCTTGATCCAGCGACGGAGAGACTGCCTGTTTCCTTATGCTGAGTTATCGAGTCACCCAAAATATTGGAACCAGACATGGTTCTACTGTCAGGACACTTCTCCGGCTGATGGGAAGCCTCTGCCCGGCTTTCGCGCCTTGAGCCCAACCATCCGTTGGTAGATAAACTGACCGCTCTTGAACGTATGCCTCTTAATCCCACCATCAATAAGATTAAAGCTCTTTTGGGAAATGGTTTAAACGGCATCGATCTGGTCCGAGTCTGGGTCACTTGGCGAATACTCCCATTAAGCCGCCGCTCCGGCTTAATGTGTACTTATACAGGCGAAAAGGACGACCCAATGCGTCATAGTCCTGACGACTTACCAGATGATGTGGCGGATGCTACAACCCAATCACTGCTGAAGGAGGGTACTGTTGTTAGCAATGCCTTCGGTTTACTTCCCTTCTGCAAAAAGAACCCGACCCCTGCAGTAAGTTGCCAACCTTAATAAATATTCTTTAACATGTTTACCTCCTTTGTACTTATAATTCTTTATCTTTTCCATAGGCCGGTGATAATTTCTGGAAGGTCAAATATGACCACGAGGCTGCCCAACAAGCCAGGGCCGCCAAGAAAATCAAAAGGAAAGCCGCCAAGACGGAAACTTCAAAAAAGAAGAAACCCAACGCCTCCGAATTGCTCAAATTGGATGACTCTTCTTCAGATGAGGAAGAGGTAATCCCTTACCCTCTTAACTCCCTTGTTATTATTTTATTGACATTTCTGCCTTTCAGGAGGATACAGGGAACAACCAAGTCCTGGCGAAGAGGTAACTATAATCTCCTCCGACTCACAGCCTTTGCCATAGCACAAAATCCGACGGGTGACCCGGAAAGTAAGATTTTCACATCCTCTAGCTTATCAAGATCCTCAATTTCTTTTGAAGCAACAACAGCTTGAAAGCCGGAGGCAAACCCCGACCAGTAAGGATGCAGAGCTCTCTTCCGGTTTACCCGACGTGAGCAGGAAGCGTCGGACTGAGGTCATCTCCGCTTTGCGATCTTTTTATCCTTTGGCAGGTTTAATTCGTCAACCTCTCAATTCATCTGAATCCAATTATCAGGATACCTCTCCTTCCTCTGGCGAGTCTATGCAATCCAGCATGCCGACCTTCAAGACTGCTGTAAGGGCATATTTATCCCCAAGATATTTTGGTGATTGATGACAATGCTTTTGCGGTCTAATCGTGTGCGTTAAGTTCTTTCAGAGATTCATCCATTGGCACGAGACGATTACCTCCCCTCGGTGTGTTATTCAAGACGGTGTAGCTCCTTCGTTTCTTTGTTGGTGGACTAGTTTCGTAGGAGTCACCGTACTATCAAGAGGGGATCCGCTTTGGTAAGGCTAGGGTGGAATCAACATGTACACATCCGTATCACACCCGTTGTTTTCCTTCCGCTTCGATGGAGCAGCCTTTCCTTCCCCTGTGCCTGCCTTGTCCTGCCCCAGCGGTAGTACCGCGGTCCTCAGCGGTAGTACCGCCGAAGCACTCAAGTGGTAGTACCGCTCCCCGAGCGGTAGTACTGCTTGTGGGCTTCGGCCGTAGTACCGCAGTGGTTCCGGGCTACTACCGCCTCGACTCGAGACCGGTGTTTTTCGTGTCGGGTTTTACGGTACTAAGTGCGTGTTGGAAATATGCCCTAGAGGCAATAATAAAAGCATTATTATTATATTTCCTTGTTCATGATAATTGTCTTTTATTCATGCTATAACTGTATTAACCGGAAATCGTAATACACGTGTGAATACATAGACTACAATACGTCCCTAGTAAGCCTCTAGTTGACTAGCTCGTTGGTCAACAGATAGTCATGGTTTCCTGACTATGGACATCAGATGTCATTGACAACGGGATCACGTCATTAGGAGAATGACGTGATGGACAAGACCCAATCCTAAGCATAGCACAAAGATCGTGTAGTTCGTTTTGCTAGAGCTTTTCCAATGTCAAGTATCTCTTCCTTAGACCATGAGATCGTGCAATTCCCGGATACCGTAGGAGTGCTTTGGGTGTATCAAACGT
>LR880968.1:849717277-849739600 GCA_904067115.1 Aegilops sharonensis | reverse complement strand
CTCTCTTGGAACAACTTGGTGAGGCCAATGACATGATCGAGGCTCACGAAGATACCATCTCTAAGATGGAAGGTCATAGTCGTGACTATGCCGATGAGATATCGGATCTCTCCAATGCTCTTGAGGAAGAGCGTGTGCATCGTTTGACTTTTGAGGAGTCACACAACGATGACCATGCTAAGTTAAAGAAAGATCTTGATCATGCTCTTGTTGTGTCTCATGTGTTAACTTCCGAGAAGGATAAACTTGGGGTTGATCATGCTAGACTCAAAGAGGAGTTTGAGATACTTGACAAGGCCCACAAGGTCTTGAAGGGTGCTCACGCTAGCCTCAAGGAGTCTCATGCTCAACTCCAAGTTAAGCTAACCAAGGAAAAGGCCACATTCCCACACATGATATTAATTGATAATGCTTGTGCTACTAACCCGTGTTGTGAGCATGTGCATCTTGTGAAGGAGAATGCCAAATTGAAGAATCAACTTGAGAAAGGCCTTGTGACATGAATTCAAGGTGAGAAGAACCTCAACGACCTTTTGAGTAATCAAAAGGAAGTTATGGCCAAGGAAGGAATTGGGTTTGCACCCAAGTCCAAGAGCAAGAATAAGAAGAACGACAAGACCAAACGTCCTCCTCCTCTCAAGCAAACTTTTGTGAAAGAGGGAGCGGGTGCTCCTAAGGAGAAGAAAGAAAGAGGGAAGAGAGTTGACGTCCAAAAGGGCAAAAGCATTCCCTCCAACAAAGCCGGCGACTTTAACCCGTCATATGTGTTGTGCCGTGCTAGTGATGGACATGTTTATGCTAAATTCGTCGGTTCTCCTTATGAGTACATTGAATGGTCTATTTGGGTTCCTAAGACCCTTGTTACTAACATAAAAGGACCCATTACTAAATGGGTACCTAAAACCAAGCATTGATCTCTTGTAGGTGTTTGCTTCCGGTGGGGGATCATGGTTGCTCGATAGTGGAGCAACAAATCATATGACCGGAAGCAAGGACTTGGTGGTGGACGTGCAAAAGATTCCATCTATGCACACCAATGTTGAGTGGGGTGATGCCTCACATTCTAAGGTATTGGGTCTTGGCAAGGTTGTCATTTCTCATGATCTAACGACCGAGAAAGTCATGCTTGTTGAGTCCCTTGCATACAATTTGCTTTCCGTTCGTCAACTTGCACTCATGGGTTTTGCTACCTTCTTTGACATTGATACCGTGGCCCTCTTGTGGAGCAAGACTCTTAAAGTAGCCTTTGTTGGGCATGTCGAGAACAGTCTCTATGTGATTAACTTTTCGGAGCGACCCACTAAGACCGCGACATGCCTAATGGCTAAAGTTGACGTGGGATGGCTTTGGCATCGCCGTTTGGCCCACGTCAATATGAGATCTTTGCAAAGTCTTCTCAAGGGTGACCATGTCCGTGGACTAACAAATGTTAGTTTTTCCAAAGATCGTGCTTGCAGTGCTTGTATTGAAGGAAAGCTTCATGAGAAGGCTCACCCTCCCACGACCACCATCTACTCGAAGAGGCCCTTGGAGCTCCTTCACATGGATCTCTTTGGGCCTCCATCTTTTGATAGTCTTGGAGGTAGAAAGTATTTCTTGGTGATTGTGGATGATTATTCAAGATACACTTGGGTATACTTCTTCAAGAGGAAGAGTGAGACTCAACAAACCATCATCGAATTTGCAAATGAAGCTCAACGTCAACATAATGCAAAGATCTTGACAATCAGAAGTGACAACGGCACCGAGTTCAAGAACTACACCTTGGATGAGTTTCTTAGTGATGAGGGGATCAAGCACCAATATGCTGCTCCATATACCCCTCAACAAAATGGTGTTGCGGAAAGGAAGAACCAGACGTTGATGGATGCGGCAAGGACCATGATGGCGGAGTTCAAGTCTCCATACAAATTTTGGGCCGAGGCCATCAACACCGCATGTCATGCATCCAATCGGCTCTATCTCCGCAAAGGCTTGAACAAGACTCCTTATGAGATACTCACCAGCAATAAGCCCAACCTCAAGTACTTCCGGGTGTTCGGTTGTAAGTGTTTCATTCTCAAGAAAGGTGTTCGTTTGTCTAAATTTGATGCTAGAGCTCATGAGGGTATATTTGTTGGTTATGCTACAAACTCTCATGCTTACCGTGTCCTCAACAAGTCCACCGGACTCATTGAGGAGACGTGTAACGTGGAGTTTGACGAAAATAACGGCTCCCAAGTGGAGCAAAGTGGCACTTGTGATGTAGGTGATGAAATTCCTCCCCAAGCCATAAGAAGAATGGGTATTGGTCATATTCTACCCATTGAGGAACCCCTTGTGGCCGAAGGAGAAGGACAATGCTCCACTCGAGTGGAGCCATCACCTCCCCAAGACCCACTCACTTCCGAAGAACAAAGTGAAGGCCCTCAACCTCGTGAACAAGACCAAGGGCAAGATCAACCTCAAGATGGTGGTGAACCTCTAAATGATGCCCAAGGTCAAGTTCTCCCCCTCGAGCAAGTTCAAGATCATGAGCAAGCTCAAGACGGCGCTCAAGATAATCAAGTTAACCCTCCTCCTTCCACACCCGAGGAGGAATTAGAGCGTCGTGCCGCGAACATTGCTTCCAAGCTCACCACCCAAGGCCATCTCTTGGAAAATGTGGTTGGAAGCCTAAGAAAGGGGGTAAGCACTCGTAGACAATTAGCAAACTATTGTGAACATCACGCGTTTGTCTCTTGTGTTGAACCCCAAAAGGTCTATGAGGCGCTCGAAGACTCGGATTGGCTCAATGCCATGCATGAAGAACTCAACAACTTCGAGTACAACAAGGTGTGGAGATTAGTGCCAAGGCCATCGGGGGACCACAACGTCATTGGAACCAAGTGGATCTTCAAGAACAAGCAAGATGCTCATGGGAACATCGTTCGCAACAAGGCAAGATTGGTAGCACAAGGCTACTCCCAAGTCGAGGGTATCGACTACGGTGAAACCTTTGCTCCCGTTGCTCGTCTTGAATCCATACGTTTGTTGATTGCTTATGCTTCCCATCACAACTTTAAGTTGCAACAAATGGATGTGAAAAGTGCTTTTCTTAATGGTCCTATTAATGAGTTGGTCTATGTCAAGCAACCCCCCGGGTTCGAGGATCCCTACTTCCCGGATCATGTGTATCAACTCGATAAGGCACTCTATGGCCTTAAACAAGCCCCACGTGCGTGGTATGACCACCTTACCGAGTTGTTACAAGATCGTGGATTTGAGGCGGGGATAATCGATCCCACTCTTTTTACTAAGAAGGTCAAAGGGGAGTTGTTTGTATGCCAACTATATGTTGATGATATTATCTTTGGTTCTCCTAACAAAGCTTTCAATGAGGAATTTGCCGCTCTCATGACCTCCAAGTTCAAGATGTCTTCGATGGGAGAGTTGAAGTTCTTCCTTGGTTTTGATATCAAACAAAGAAGAGAAGGAACCTTCATCAACCAAGCCAAATACACTCAAGACATGCTAAAAAGATTCAAGCTAAGTGATGTCAAGCCGGCTACTACACCAATGCCCACCAAATGCCAACTTGACATTGATCCCAATGGTAAAGCGGTGGATCAAAAGGTATATCGCTCCATGATTGGCTCCTTGCTTTACCTTTGTGCATCTAGACCGGATATCATGTTGAGTGTGGGGATGTGTGCATGGTTTCAAGCCGCACCGAAGGGAAGTCACTATGTGGCGGTCAAGCGAATCTTTCGATATTTGGCTCATACCCCAAACTTTGGCTTATGGTACCCAAGAGGGGCAAACTTCAAGCTTGAAGGATTTACGGATTTCGATTGGGCGGGAGACAAAGTGGATAGGAAGTCCACTTCCGGAGGGTGCCAGTTTCTTGGGTGCTCTTTGGTGAGTTGGTCTTCCAAGAAGCAAAGTTGTGTGTCTCTCTCGTCCACCGAAGCGGAATATGTGGCGGACGGTAGTTGTTGTGCACAACTCTTATGGATGAGGCAAACTTTAAAGGAATACGGTGTCATTTGTGACAAAGTGCCTCTTTGGTGTGACAATGAAAGTGCCATCAAGATTTCTCTCAACCCGGTGCAACACTTCAAGACGAAGCATATTGAGATTCGGTATCATTTCATCCGGGATCACATTAGGCGAGGGGAAATCGAGCTCAAGTATGTCAGCACTCATGATAACCTTGCTGATATTTTCACGAAGCCCTTGGATGAAGCAAGATTTCGCGAGTTAAGGCACGAGCTAAATATCATTGATTCGAGCAATGTGACTTGAACCCTTGCACACCCCACCTCACTCAACTTGGTCTCTAGTTTAGGTGTAGGCATGGACATAGGGGGAGTGTTGTTCTCTCAATGAACTCTCCCTCCCCCCATTATGCATAAAATGATCAACTCTTTCACTTTAGCCATTTTTGATGGTACTTGTGCTTCAAAGACGAGTTTTGGTCATGGGCCCAAGGATAATTCTTCGCGGTGCCATACCAATTGACTCAAACATAGGTGGCTCCGGCCACCGCCCTCTCTTGAGAGAGGCCAGAGCTCGCTTTGCTTTCGTGTGGTTGTTTTGAATGAGTGGGTTCTGGACCGTTGTTAGTGTGTGTGTTGCCTTGTTGGTCTTTCCTTTTTCTTGGCCTTGCCTTCTCATCTCGTTGGTGCTTTTGCCGTGTGTTTAGAGGCCATCTGGTTGCTGAGCGGTACTACCGCTGGTGGCGAGCGGTACTACCGCCTATCAGCGCGGTACTACCGCTGTGAGGCGCGGGCAGGGGGTTATATCGGGGGCAGGGGGAGTTTTCTTCTCCCCCATACCCATTTGCTCGCCCCCTAGCTCTGTTCCTCTCTGCAGCAACCGGCGCCGCGGGAGGGCTCCGGCGGATCTCCCTCTCCGGGGTGTTCCTCTCCATTTCCTTCGGTGGAGACGATCCCCACCGTGTCCTCTTGCCATGGATGCCGGTATTGCCCCCGTTCCCTCTTTCTTCTTGTCTAGATTTCCAATCTAGCATCTTAGGGGCAATAGCAGTTGCATCTCTAGATTTTTGGCCAAATCTAGGCTTGAGTTGGATGGAAAAAGCTTCTAGGCAGTTTGGATTGATGTTTGGTTGGAGTATTTTTGAATTTGGTAGGACGGTAGTGCCGGATCTGACCACGGTAGTAGGAAACTGATGTTTCCCCATCTCGAGCGGTACTACCGCTCTCTGTGGAGCGGTACTACCGCTTGGGGCGGTACTACCGCTCGCAGGTCGCGGTACTACCGCCCTCTACCAGTTTCCACAATGCTCTTACCTCTCAATAATCTTTTTGCTCGTGTTTTGTGGCTTATGCTCGTTCTTTCTGGTTGTTTGCATGTTCTTGTGTGTGGTTCCAGGTGATGAGGCTTCTGTGCATCAGGCTCATCGTGTCAACCTCGGTCGTGCCACGTCCAAGCGTTACCGCACCACTGAGTCTGCCGGAGGTTCCTCAAGTGCTCCACCTCCACCTCCACCTCCACCTCAACTCCAAAAGAAGACTGGTGTCAAGCCGAAGCACTCTGGCAAAACCGTGCCAGAAATGCAACCCAAGGAGTTCTGGGCAAGGCGTCGCCGCAACCCATATGAGGCAGACCAAGATCCCTCTTTGGTCAACCGTCCGTTCTGGAACAGGTTTCAGTTCGCAATCTTCTTTGATGTTCTCAAGGCCAAGAAGAACCTCTTTGTCAACATGCACTCCATCGACACCGACCATATGGAGAAGGATCCTGAATACTTTGGTGAAGCTCTTCAGATGTGCACTCAACTGAACATTCTTGGGGTCATGCAATTCAACAAAGATTTTGATGCTGATATTGTGGCCCAATTCTATGCCACGGTTCATCTCGGGACTGATGAGGACAGGACACTGACTTGGTTGACCAATGGCAAGTTGCTTTCAGTCAAGTGGAAAGCTTTCATGGATTTGATTGGGGTGCAAGATCTAGGACTTGAGTCTCCTGTCGGCTTTCGCCCACACCGCAACACCAACTCCACTCACAAGCAAGCTCTGTGGCCGTACTGCACTTTGAGGATCAACCCTGAGACGAAGAAGGAAACTTATGAGCTGCCTGCCTTTCTGGATATCCTTCACCGTGTCTTCAGAGAGACTCTTTTCCCTCGTATCAGGAATCTGGATATGGTTCACTCCTATCTCGTGGACATGCTTCTCTTCTGCCAGCGTGAGAAGGAACAGAACACCGGAGAGTCCCTGGATATCTCTCATGTTATGTGGTCTGAACTATTATCTGCTATCTCCGAGCGCAAGTGCCCGATTTATGGTCCATTCATCATGCTGCTTATTGAGAAGTCCTGGGCTCGTGTCTATCCTAAGGTGTTGCTGGAGACTGGAGAGTTGGTTTCTCACGACATCAAGTGTCTGAGGAAGAAGGATAACTGGGGCACTCAGGCCCCTAAGACTGGAGTTCCTTCGTCTGCTACTGCCATGGAGACCGAGGAGGAGACTGAGGCTGAAGATGATGATGATGACTATGTGCCTTCTGAGACAGAACCCTCTTGGGCAAAGAAGCTCAAGCTCAAGATGAAGAAGCTGTTCTGCATGGAGTCTCACGGTCAGTACATGACTCATGTGGCTGAGAAGAAGGCCCGAGGTCGCCACAAGGAGCTCATGCGTCAGTTGGGTGCTACAGTTAACAGTGGTTCTGAGGAGCAGCTTACTAAGGAGGAGGAGTGGATTCAGCAGCACTGCCCATGGACCGATTCTGATGCCGAGCACTTCCCGACTGACGACGGTGGCGCAGATGTTTCCGCTGAGATCTGATGTGTGTGTCCCTCTATTGCTATCACCTGGAGTCATAGCAACACTCCCTCTCTTTTTGGTGTCTCGATGCCAAAAGGGGAGAGAGTTTAGGGATTTGTGCCTTGTGTTTGTGTCTTCTGTCTTCTGTGTTTGTGCTTTCCTCGCAGTTTGCTTTGTTTGGTTTGTGTCAGTGAGACCTAAGTTCCCGTCATATGGTGTGAGACATATGCTACCTTATCTTTCCAGTATATTTATCTATGTCACTATCTAGCTTATGAGTTGCATGCTTATCCTGTTAAGTTATCTTTGCTCCTCTCATATACCCTGCTTAGGTGATTGGTCGGTCTCTAAAATGTAGGGGGACCGTTGATCCTAGTATGTGTGCCGTGCAGTCCAAAGCACTTATCTAGATAGCACACATCTAGGGGGAGCCCATCTACATTTTAGGACGGTGGGGTTTTTGCGCGTGTCCTATATCACTCATGTTTGTGCAAACCCCGTATTGTCATCAATCCACCAAAAAGGGGGAGATTGTAAGGGCATATTTATCCCCAAGATGTTTTGGTGATTGATGACAATGCTTTTGCGGTCTAATCGTGTGCGTTAAGTTCTTTCAGAGATTCATCCATTGGCACGAGACGATTACCTCCCCTCGGTGTGTTATTCAAGACGGTGTAGCTCCTTCGTTTCTTTGTTGGTGGACTAGTTTCGTAGGAGTCACCATACTATCAAGAGGGGATCCGCTTTGGTAAGGCTAGGGTGGAATCAACACGTACACATCCGTATCACACCCGTTGTTTTCCTTCCGCTTCAATGGAGCAGCCTTTCCTTCCCCTGTGCCTGCCCTGTCCTGCCCCAGCGGTAGTACCGCCGAAGCACTCAAGCGGTAGTACCGCTCCCCGAGCGGTAGTACTGCTTGTGGGCTTCGGCCGTAGTACCGCAGTGGTTCCGGGCTACTACCGCCTCGACTCGAGACCGGTGTTTTTCGTGTCGGGTTTTACGGTACTAAGTGCGGCAGTAGTGGCGGTAGTACTGCTCCAAGCGGTAGTACCGCTACTGCTCCCGCGGTAGTACCACTCTGGGGCCAGGACCCTGACCTCCTCGTCAACATGGCAGTACCGCTGGGTGGGAGCAGTAGTACCGCCCTGCCCAAGCGGTAGTACCGCTCTGTGCGGGGCTGTTCAGTGGGGTAACGGTTGGATTGGTTCCCTCACTATATATAGGTGTCTTCTTCCCCAAAGTTGACCTACCTCTTTCCCCCAAAGCTCCATTGTTGCTCCAAGCTCCATTTTCGCCCGATCTCTCTCCCTAGCCAATCAAACTTGTTGATTTGCTCGGGATTGGTTGAGAAGGCCCCGATCTACACTTCCACCAAGAGAAATTTGATTCCCTCTCTTATCCCTAGCGGATCTTGTTACTCTTGGGTGCTTGAGCACCCTAGACGGTTGAGGTCACCCCGAAGCCATACTCCATTGTGGTGAAGCTTCGTGGTGTTGTTGGGAGCCTCCAATTGTTGTGGAGATTTCCCCAACCTTGCTTGTAAAGGTTCGGCCGCCGTCTTCAAGGGCACCAATAGTGGAATCACGGCATCTCGCATTGTGTGAGGGCGTGAGGAGAATACGGTGGCCCTAGTGGCTTCTTGGGGAGCATTGTGCCTCCACACCGCTCTAACGGAGACGTACTTCCCCTTAAAAGGAAGGAACTTCGGTAACACATCCTCGTATCAACGGCTCCACTCTTGGTTATTTCGTGCCTTTACTTTTGCAAGCTTCTTGTGTTATATCCTTGCTTGCTTATGTTTTAGTTGTCATTGCATCATATAGGTTGCTCACATAGTTGCACATCTAGACAACCTATATTATTGCAAAGTTTAAATTGGTAAAGAAAAGCTTAAAGTTGTTAGTTGCCTATTCACCCCCCCTCTAGTCAACCATATCGATCCTTTCAACTGCCCCTGGGTAATATACCTTTGTTATCCTTATACTTTGCCTTACTCATATTTTGTTCTCACCCTCCTGTTTTGTCCACAGCATGCAGGTGAAGCCCAGTAAGAGGGCAAAAAAGAATAAGCCATCCGAAGACCCAGTAGCAACTGAGCCGGAACTCGGAACAGCTGCCCCTGATGCTTCTACTCATCAACCGCCTCCTGAACCGGCCCACGAAATTCCAACCCCATCTTCTGACCCGCCTGCCGAAGATACTTTCAACACCTCCGATAATCCTGAAATTCCTAGCCCGGTCAAGACGACTGACCCGGAAGTTGAAATCTTGAAAAGCCAGTATGTTGAACCGGGGCGGCCTACTGTCCTTGCCAGATGTACTGCCAAAGAAGAACTTGTCAAACACCGGAAGACCAAACAGGACATCGCTGATTATGCTCACTTAAGCATTGGTGATATAGTCTCAGGCTATCTGAATCAAGTGCATAGCAGCCGCGACCTGGAAATTGACATGGTGAAACAAATACAACACAAATATGAGGTATAGCTTATACCTGAATCTTACTTACTGTACCAGCCCCCAAGTCTACTGCTTATAAATAAATATGATGTAGACTTAGATACCTGCCTACTGTTATTTCATCTGGTTAAAAAGAAAAGATATTCAACCCGGTCATAATATGATAACTGAAAACGTGCGATACACATTAGCCCCCAAGTGTCAAGTTTCTTTACTTGTAAAGTGCTTGAGACTTTAATATACTTAATCCAGCATTATAATTTAGAGTTTTCTTCAGCATACATTAGCCCCTAAGTGTCAAGTGTCTTTACTTGCAAAGTGCTTGGGACTTAATGATATCTGACCATAACCTTAATTATAATCCGGCATCAATCGCAGGCCTCCACCAGTCAATTTGAATAAGAGATTGCTGACCTGAAGACTCGTCTGGCAGCCCAAGAACTTGAAATTCAAAAGGCCAACTCCAAATTTACATTCAGCATCTCTGAACAAGAGAAGTTGAAGAAAATTTTTGATGCGGAGAAGAAAATCTGGGCTGATGAAAAAGCCTCACTTGTGACCCGGGCCGAGACAGCAGAAGCAGCTCTTGCTGAAGCAACTACCGAGATGTCCGGCTTAAAGCGCCAGATATCTCAAATGGTCTCAGCAATCTTCGGTAAGTTACTATGTATAATCGTGAACATCACCATGGTTTCTTTGATGATTATTTCAAATATTACCTCCGGCTTACCTTATATGTATAAATGCAGGCCCCAAGAGCACAAACCTGAAGCAGAATATGCTGATTAAGCTTAAGGCGGTGTACACTCTGGTGGAACAGCTATACACCGGGTCACAATGTGCGTTGGCCGTTGTGGCTTTATCAAATGATGCTCCTTATCTCCTTCAGGATGTGCTCAAACGGCTTGCCGTGTTACCCCAACGGATTCAGGAGCTAAGGCGGGCATCTTCTAGAGCCGGGGCCATAGCCGCCTTAAGCCGGGCCAAAGCGTTGCTTTCAGAGCTAGACCTGGCAGACGTTGCTCTTGGATATCCCAACTTGAAGGAGGATGGCTCTGTATTCAATGAATCAGACTTCACCACCTGTGTGAGAGTCGTACGTCCTGTGGCCACCATCATCGGCAATGATATTGATCTTACTAAGTACCAGCCGGGTTACGACAACGAGAACCGGAGGATTCCAACTCCGCATTATGATGACGTCAGCCTAATCCCTCCAACTCGTAAGCATACCTTTGCTCCTGAAGTTGACCCGGCCAGTTTAATAGATGATGAAGCTGAATTTGAAGCCTTAAGCATTGACTGGACCTCGTCAACCTTCCAGGACAAAACAGCAGACGAAGAGGCGGAGAAGGATAACCCGGAATCTTCAAGCCCACCAAAGGAGTAACCCGCCTGGTGCCATGTCTTTGAGAAAATGATGCTTCACTTATTCAGACTCGGGGAGTCTTGTAATAGGATAGAAAAACCTCTTAACTCTGTCATGCCTTCACGCATGTTTGTGATGCTTAATATTGTCACAAGCCGCTATCGTTGTATACTGCTGGCTTATGTGAATTATTCCTTGACGTCAAAAACTTTTTTGCTTTACCCTGTGTATAAAACAAAAAACAGAATTCCTTTGGCGTCTTACCACACCCGGGGTCATATAGAATAATGATAACCCGGAGTATGAACCAAAACATCATAAAAAACAGCCAATTTATGATCATGACCATAATAATATACCTGCTATCTTATTGAAGCTTACCTTACCGGCTTATGTGATCCCAAAAAGCAGACAGTTAAACTTAACTTCTGAAAGTTGGCACATATACTGTTTACCTTGCCCTTAATACTATTTACCCTTATAGAGTAAAATAAACTTAATTTTTCAAAGGCCTCTGATTTGAATACGATCAGTAGAACCGTTCCAAAGGGGTTAAGCTAAGATTTGGATACGATCATATAGCCCCCAATGGCTTTGGCGATGCCGATCAAGTGGGTATCGACAGCTATGTTCTCTTTGGTTCGAATACGACCTATGTTTGAACAGGAAGCCCCCAAGTGACCATTAGAGTTGTTTTAATGACACTGATTCAAATACGATCCACGTCAGACCCAAAGGGGTTAAGCTATTATTCAAATATGATCAAGAAGCCCCCAAGTGGGTTTGGCAGTATGCCGATCAATTGGGTATCGACAGCTATGTTCTCTTTGGTTCGAATACGACCTATGTTTTAACAGGAAGCCCCCAAGTGACCATGGCTAGATTCAGATATGATCATAAGCCGGACCAAAGGGAAAGCCGATTCAGATATGATCCGCTCCCTGTTGGTTGTTTCCACCACCTGGTAAAGAAGATACATAAACCTTGAAGGGTGGAAAGAAAAGAGGTCCTGCTTTATTGCTTTATATAATATATACATTGCTAAAAAAGAAAAATACAAATATACTCTAAGAGACGGTGGCTTAAGTATAGTAGGGCCGGAGATGCGCTATGTTCCACGGCCGGCGGGTCTCTTCCTCCGACTTACATGAGTCTTTGTGCTCTCGAACATCGATGAGGTAATATGACCCGTTGTTGAGATTCTTGCTGACCACAAAGGGTCCTTCCCAAGGAGGGGTCAGCTTGTGCATATCAGATTGATCCTGGATGAGCCGGAGCACTAAATCGCCTTCCTGAAAAGTTCTGCTTCTAACCCGGCGGCTGTGATAACGGCGCAGGTCTTGCTGATAAATCGCCGAGCGGGCTATTGCCAAGTCTCGCTCCTCATCCAACAAGTCAAGTGCATCCTGACGAGCTTTTTCATTATCAGTCTCAACGTAAGCCGCCACCCGGGGTGAATCATGTCGGATATCACTGGGCAGAACCGCCTCTGCTCCGTACACCATGAAGAAAGGTGTATAACCTGTAGATCTGTTAGGCGTTGTGTTGATGCTCCATATCACAGAAGGTAACTCCTCCACCCAACAACCCGGAGTTCGCTGTAAGGGAACTAAGTGCCGGGGTTTGATACCTTTCAAGATCTCTTGATTAGCTCTTTCTGCCTGACCATTAGACTGGGGGTGAGCAACAGCCGAAACATCAAGCCGAATGTGCTCTTGTTGACAGAACTCTTCCATGGCACCCTTGGAGAGATTAGTACCATTATCAGTTATAATGCTGTGTGGAAAGCCAAAACGAAAGATCACCTTTTTCATGAACTGGACCGCCATGGTTGCGTCACACTTACTGACCGGCTCTGCTTCGACCCACTTGGTGAATTTATCCACTGCCACCAACAGGTGTGTCTTCTTATCCTTAGACCTTTTGAAAGGTCCAACCATGTCAAGCCCCCAGACTGCAAACGGCCAAGTAATTGGAATCATCCTCAATTCTTGAGCCGGCACATGAGCTCGTCGTGTGAATTTTTGACATCCGTCACATTTGCTGACCAGATCCTCCGCATCAGCATGAGCCTTCAGCCAATAAAAACCGTGACGAAAAGCCTTGGCCACCAGAGATTTTGAACCGGCATGATGACCGCAATCTCCTTCATGAATCTCACGAAGTATCTCCTGACCCTCCGTAGGCAATACACAACGTTGAAACGCCCCAGTGATGCTGCTGTGATGCAACTCGCCATGAACAATTGTCATGGATTTGGACCGCCTGATGATTTGTCTTGCCAAGGTCTCATCCTCAGGCAACTCTCCCCGGGTCATATAGGCCAAATATGGGATGGTCCAATCTGGGATGCATGGAGAGCCGCCACCAGCTGCGCCTCCGGGTCTGGCACTGCGAGCTCTTCCTCTGTAGGCACTCTGACAGAAGGGTTATGCAAAACGTCAAGAAAGGTGTTAGGCGGCACCGGCTTACGCTGAGACCCCAGCCGGCTTAAAGCATCAGCCGCCTCATTCTTCCTTCGATCAATGTGCTCTACTTGATAACCTTTGAAGTGCCCGGCAACCGCATCAACTTCACGACGATAAGCCGCCATAAGGGGATCCTTGGAGTCCCACGTGCCTGACACCTGTTGAGCGACGAGGTCTGAATCGCCCAAGCACCTTACCCGGCTCAAATTCATCTCTTTGGCCATCCGGAGGCCATGGAGTAAAGCCTCGTATTCAGCTGCATTGTTAGTACAGGGAAACATAAGCCGGAGCACATAGCAAAATTTATCACCTCGGGGAGAAGTTAAAACGACTCCAGCCCCCGAGCCTTCCAACTGCCTGGACCCATCAAAGTGAATAGTCCAATACGTGTTATCTGGCTTCTCCTCTGGTGCCTGCAACTCCGTCCAATCATTGATAAAGTCCACCAAAGCTTGAGACTTGATAGCTGTACGTGGCATATACTTCAAACCGTGAGGCCCAAGCTCAATGGCCCACTTGGCGACTCGTCCTGTGGCTTCCCTGTTCTGGATGATGTCCCCCAAGGGGGCAGAACTTACCATAGTTATAGGATGACCTTGGAAGTGCTGCTTTAGCTTCCGGCTTGCCATGAACACCCCATAAACAAGTTTCTGCCAATGCGGATATCTTTGCTTGGACTCTATGAGCACCTCACTGATGTAATAAACCGGCCGTTGAACCGGATGCTCCTTGCCAGCCTCCTTACGCTCCACCACGATGGCAACATACAACAGCAACGACTCTTTATCAATGGGAGCCGCGAGAACCGGTGGCTCAGACAATTGTCTCTTTAAATCTTCAAAGGCAGCATCAGCATCTACACTCCAGACAAAAGTGTTTGTTTTCTTCATCATCTGATACAGAGGTAGAGCCTTCTCACCTAACCGGCTTATGAACCGGCTTAAAGCAGCAACACGACCCGCCAGTCGCTGAACATCATTGATGGACGCTGGTTTAGCCAGAGAGGTAATCGCCTTGATCTTCTCCGGGTTAGCTTCAATGCCCCTGTTTGAGACCAGGAATCCCAAAAGTTTGCCTGCAGGTACACCAAATACACACTTGTCCAGGTTAAGCATCATCTTATAGACCCGGAGATTGTCAAAGGTTTCCTTTAAATCAGATATCAAGGTTTCCTTCTCTCTGGACTTCACCACAATGTCATCCACGTAAGCATGAACATTGCGCCCAATCTGATTGTGGAGAAAATTTTGTACACACTGCTAATAAGTCGTCTGGGCACTCTTGAGCCCAAATGGCATAGATACATAGCAGAAGGCTCCAAACGGAGTAATGAATGCCGTCTTCTCCTGGTCCTTAACTGCCATTTTGATCTGATGATAACCAGAGTAAGCATCCAAAAAACTCAAACGCTCGCAACCTACTGTAGCATCAATGATCTGATCAATGCAGGGTAAAGCAAAGGGATCAGCTGGGCAAGCTTTATTTAAGTCTGTGTAATCTACACACATCCGCCAGGTGCTGTTCTTCTTGAGCACAAGCACCGGGTTAGCCAACCACTCCAGGTGAAAGACTTCCATACTGAACCCGGCCGCTAAGAGCCGAGCGACCTCCTCCCCGATAGCTTTTCGTCTTTCCTCATTGAATCACCGAAGAAACTGCCTGACCGGCTTATACTTCAGATCAATATTAAGAGTGTGCTCAGTGAGTTCTCTCGGGACACCCGGCATGTCAGAAGGCTTCCATGCAAAGATGTCCCGGTTCTCACGGATGAACTCGATGAGCGCGCTTTCCTATTTGGGATCCAAATTGGTACTGATGCTGAACTGCTTGGAAGAGTCGCCTGGAGTGAAGTCGACCAGTTTTGTCTCGGCGGCCGACTTAAATTTCAACGTCGAGTCTTGCTCTGTGGTTGGCTTATTCAAAGAGGTCATATCCGTCGGGTCAACATTAGTTTGATAAAACTTCAGCTCCTCTTCAGCACAAATAGATTCAGCATAAGCCGCATCGCCTTCTTCGCATTCTAAGGCTACCTTTCGACTCCCATGTACAGTGATGGTTCCCTTGTAACCCGGCATCTTGAGCTGCAGATAAACGTAACACGGTCGTGCCATAAACTTGGCATAAGCCGGCCGTCCAAACAAAGCGTGATACGGGCTCCTGATTTTGACTACCTCAAACGTCAGTTTCTCAGCCCTGGAGTCATATTCTTCTCCAAAGGCTACTTCCAGCTCGATCTTACCAACTGGATATGCCGATTTACCAGGTACCACCCCATGAAAGACAGTATTGGACGTCCTCAAGTCCTTATCAGTCAACCCCATGCGGCGAAAGGTCTCATAATAGAGAATATTGATGTTGCTTCCTCCGTCCATGAGTACCTTAGTGAATTTATATCCACCAACCTGGGGGGCCACCACCAAGGCTAACTGACCCGGATTATCAACCCGGAGGGGGTGATCCTCCCTGCTCCATATGATGGGCTGCTCTGACCACCTCAAGTAACGGGGAACCGCCGGCTCAACAGAATTCACAGCCCTCTTATGAACCTTCTGGTCACGTTTGCACAAGTTAGTGGTAAACACATGGTATTGCCCACCGTTCAGCTGTTTCGGATGGCTCTGATAACCTGACTGTTGCTGCTGCTATCCTCCTTGACCAGGCTGCGGCTGATTATAGCCACCTTGACCTCCCTGAAAGCCGGAACTTGAACCGCCACCCGGGCCATGGAAACCACCGGCTCCTGAACCGCCGCCTGATCCGTTATGGCCATCAAACATGTTGGAATTCTTGAAAGCCTTCATGATCGCGCAGTCCTTCCATAAGTGGGTGGCGGGATTTTCCCGAGTACCGTGTCTTGGGCAAGGCTCATTCAGAAGCTGCTCAAGAGATGGGCCTGAGCCACCAGATCGAAGGGGTGGTCTCCCCTTACGTTTCTGGTTTTTACCTTGCGCATTAGCATTGGCCAAAAACTCCGGGTTACCCTCCGCCTTACGCTTGTTGCCTCCTTGACTTACCGGGTTATGCTGCTGACCCTTTCCATTGCCGTTCTTCTTACTTTTCCCTGTCTTTTCTTCCTCAGACGCGGGAACATTGGTAGTATCAGAATCAGCGTATTTGACCAAGGCTGCCATCAGCGTACCCATATCATTGCAATCACACTTAAGGCGCCCCAACTTCTGCTTCAGCGACTCAAAACGACAATTCTGATGGAGCATAAGTACCGCAGAGCCGGCATACATCTTATCAGATGAGTGTATTATTTCCTTGACCCGGCGCACCCAATGAGTTGTGGATTCTCCCTCCTCATGCTTACAATTGGTCAAGTCCACAATTGACATAGACTGCTTGCAAGTGTCCTTGAAGTTATGGATAAACCGGGCCTTTAGCTCTGCCCATGAACTGATGGAGTTGGGAGGCAAACTTTTCAACCAAGACCGGGCCGTTCCATCTAACATCATGGTGAAATACTTAGCCATTGCTACGTGGCTGACCTCCAATAACTCCATGGCCATCTCGTAACTTTCGATCCATGCCCCTGGCTGTAAGTCGGCCATGTAATTCGGCACCTTTCAAGGTCCCTTGAAATCCTTGGGCAGACGTACATCCCGCAGAACCGGCACCAGACAAGGGACACCACCGGTTCTAGTCGCCACTCCTGCTCCAACAGAAGTCATCGGATACTCTGGGAGACCTTCATATGCCGTCTGCTGAGCCGCTAACTGAGCCGCCCGTTCGTCCTCCTGACGCAATCGGTCCTGTACCGGGTTATAGCCACCAGGCTGGTTTCGACGCTGGGCGTTGCTTGATAAAGCTTCTGACTCCATGTGCCTGCTGTAACTCGGGCTCCGGTTTTGACGAGGTGCTAGCCAAGGCTGAGGAGTTGAATGAATCCTGTCCCTGCTGTAAGAATAGGTCTCCTATTGTGCCAAGGACGTCTGAATAAGATCTCTAACCCTTCGGGTTTCCACCGCCGTCGGGTCATCACCGTCCACTGGAAGAGCCGCCAGACGCGCCGATGCTGCTATCAAGTTCTCCATGGGGTTGGAGAAGTGGCCCGGCGGTATTGGTATATATTAGGGCGGGGCCATACTCCCGTGAGGAGGTGCCATCTCTCGGGGCTGAACCGGCCCTTCAGCTCCGAGTGTCATAAACTAATTGGCATCGGGCGGGCTGCTGGGACCAGCTCCGGGTGTCGAGAAAAGATTTCGAGGATCGTAAACCGGAGGCAGACGGGACTGGGTTTTCTGATGTCTCCTTCTCATGACCTCATTGGATGCGTTCAGACTCATATTAAGCTGGAAAGCCTCTGACTAGAGTCGCTGCGCCCGTGCGTCCAAAGCCGCCCGCTCCGTAGCTAACCTGGTGTCCTCCGCCGCCAAGGCCTCCTTGGCTAGGGCTATCTCCTCACGCACCTTGGCCACCTCCACGTTATGGTCATCCGGATTTGCAGGAATAACCGTGGTGGTTAACAGGGCCGTCAACTTGTCCATAAGATCCATCAGCACCTGAGCCGGCGGGCGCACAGGGCCTCCTACCCCGGCCGCTCCTGACCCGGACGTTATTGCTGTTGCAGCCGTCGAGTTTTGACCGGGTTGAGTACCAGCCATGAAGACTCCTGCCCAGCTCGACGGCTCATAGAAATCCGGAATGCTCAAGTCGTCAGAACAGCCCCCAAGCATGCCCTCTTGGACCTGATACAAAGAATGTGTTGAACCGGAGGACGAATCTTCATCCGATGGGACGACCGTCTCTCCGCCATCTTTAGATCCTTCAGAAAGTGCCTTTCCGTGAACACAGCCCACAAAACCACGCTTCATGACAGGTTGAACTCGGGCGGGTTTCGCACGCTGAGCCGTCTCGACGAGGTCGGTGCAGTTGTCCGGCTCCGGGCCCGGCTCGCCAATCCGACCGATGAAGACGTGGATTCCGCCAAAGGGGACCCGGTACCTGTACTCAATTGAGTCGGCCTCGGGGCCCCAGCCTTCGTTGTCGATGTAGATCTTGCCGCGACGACTCTTGGTCATCCGGCCCACTGCGTATCACTTGAGCCCTTCGAAGTTGCCCTTCAAGAACTCAAATCCACCATGCGTTGGCCCCATGGTGGGCGCCAACTGTCGTGGAATTGTCACGGCGGATGTCCTCGTGCAAGGACTTAATCATGGAGCCATCGCAACTAGGAAGCTTAAAGGGGTTCCCGGGACAAAGGACACGAGAGGTTTATACTAGTTCGGCCCCTTACGGTGAAGGTAAGGCCTACGTCTAGTTGGGTTGGTATTGCTTGAGGTTTCGATGACCAGGGAGCGATATACACTATGCCCGGTTCTCGATTGGTTGTTTTTTTGCCCTAAGCCGCCAGCAGGTCGTCCCCTTATATACACGGGTTGACGCCCGGTGGCCTACAGAGTCCCGGCTGGCTTATAAACAATGTCCGGCTCGGTGACTAGTTCAATCTACCTTATGATACAATTCATGCCATTACGGTGGTTTACTACAACGGGCCTTAAGTCGCCTGTGGGCATTAAGCCCTTTATTGAACCGCCATCTTCATACTTGGTCTTGGGCTTCTTTCTGGTGAATCTTCTTTGCGTAACCCGGCCCCTCCTGGGCGACTTACACAAATAGTTATATCCCCAACAGTTTAGGAATAAATATTTGATCTAGCCTCTGGTTAGATTTGTTTTTATGTTTTAATTAGTGTTTGTGCCAAGTTAAACCTATAGGATCTTCTTGGATGATAGTTATTTGATTTTGCTAAAAATTCCAGAAACTTTATGTTCACGAAAACAATTGTTAAAAATCACCAGAACGTGATAAAATATTGATTCCAATTGCATAAGATCAATAAACAAATTTTCTAGGTCTTCCTATTTTGGTAGATGTTTTGGAGTTCCAGAAGTTTGCGTTTGTTACAGATTACTACAGACTGTTCTGTTTTTGACAGCTTCTGTTTTTCGTGTGTTGTTCGCTTATTTTAATGAATCTTTGGCTAGTAAAATAGTATATAAACAATAGAGAAGTTGGAATACAGTAGGTTTAACACCAATATAAATAAAGAATGATTTCATTACAGTACCTTGAAGTGGTGTTTTGTTTTCATTCGCTAACGGAGCTCACGAGATTTTCTGTTAAGTTTTGTGTTGTGAAGTTTTCAAGTTTTGGGTAAAAGATTTGATGGATTATGGAACAAGGAGTGGCAAGAGACTAAGCTTAGGGATGCCCATGGCACCCAAGGTAATATAAGGACACCAAAAAGCCAAAGCTTGGGGATGCCCCGGAAGGCATCCCCTCTTTCGTCTACTTCCATCGGTAACTTTACTTGGAGCTATATATTTATTCACCATATGATATGTGTTTTGCTTGGAGTGTCTTGTATGATTTGAGTCTTTGCTTTTTAGTTTACCACAATTATCTTTGCTGTACAAACCTTTTGAGAGAGACACACATGATTCGGAATTTATTTGAATACTCTATGCGCTTCGCTTATATCTTTTGAACTATATAGTTTTTGCTCTAGTGCTTCACTTATATCTTTTAGAGCACGGCGGTGGTTTTGTTTTNGCTCACGAGATTTTCTGTTAAGTTTTGTGTTGTGAAGTTTTCAAGTTTTGGGTAAAAGATTTGATGGATTATGGAACAAGGAGTGGCAAGAGACTAAGCTTAGGGATGCCCATGGCACCCAAGGTAATATAAGGACACCAAAAAGCCAAAGCTTGGGGATGCCCCGGAAGGCATCCCCTCTTTCGTCTACTTCCATCGGTAACTTTACTTGGAGCTATATATTTATTCACCATATGATATGTGTTTTGCTTGGAGTGTCTTGTATGATTTGAGTCTTTGCTTTTTAGTTTACCACAATTATCTTTGCTGTACAAACCTTTTGAGAGAGACACACATGATTCGGAATTTATTTGAATACTCTATGCGCTTCGCTTATATCTTTTGAACTATATAGTTTTTGCTCTAGTGCTTCACTTATATCTTTTAGAGCACGGCGGTGGTTTTGTTTTTATATAAACTATTATTATCTCATGCTTCACTCATATTATTTTGAGAGTCTTAAACAGCATGGTAATTTGCTTAAATTGGGAAATTAGTCCTAATATACTAGGTATTCAAGACTAGTAAAAACTTTCTTAGGAGTGTGTTGAATACTAAGAGAAGTTTGATGCTTGATGATTGTTTTGAGATATGGAGGTAGTGATATTAAAGTTGTGCTAGTTGAGTAGTTGTGAAATTGAGAAATACTTTTGTTGAAGTTTGCAAGTCCCGTAGCATGCACGTATGGTAAACTTATGTAACAAATTTGAAACATGAGGTGTTCTTTGACTGTCTTCCTTATGAGTGGCGGTCGGGGACGAGCGATGGTATTTTCCTACCAATCTATCCCCCTAGGAGCATGCGCATAGTGCTTAGTTTTTGACGACTTGTAGATTTTTGCAATAAGTATGTGAGTTCTTTATGACTAATGTTGAGTCCATGGATTATACACACTCTTACCTTTCCATCATTGCTAGCCTCTCCGGTACCGTGCATTTCCCTTTCTCACCTTGAGAGTTGGTGCAAACTTCGCCGGTGCATCCAAACCCCGTGATATGATACACTCTATCACACATAAACCTCCTTATATCTTCCTCAAAACAGCCACCATACCTACCTATTATGGCATTTCCATAGCCATTCCGAGATATATTGCCATGCAACTTTCCACCGTTCCGTTTATCATGACACGTTCATCATTGTCATATTGCTTTGCATGATCATGTAGTTGACATCGTATTTGTGGCAAAGCCACCATTCATAATTTTTCATACATGTCACTCTTGATTCATTGCCCATCCCGGTACACCATCGGAGGCATTCATATAGAGTCATACTTTGTTCTAGTATCGAGTTGTAATCATTGAGTTGTAAATAAATAGAAGTGTGATGATCATCATTCATAGAGCATTGTCCCAATAAAAAAAGATAAAGGCCAAATAAAAAAAGGGTATGCCCAAAAAAAAGAGAAAAAGAGAAAATAAAAAGGGGCAATGTTACTATCCTTTTTCCACACTTGTGCTTCAAAGTAGCACCATGATCTTCATGATAAAGATTCTCTAGTTTTGTCACTTTAATATACTAGTGGGAATTTTTCATTATAGAACTTGGCTTGTATATTCCAACAATGGGCTTCCTCAAATGCCCTAGGTCTTCGTGAGAAAGCAAGTTGGATGCACACCCACTTAGTTTCTTTTGTTGAGCTTTCATGCATTTATAGCTCTAGTGCATCCGTTGCATGGCAATCCCTACTCCTTGCATTAACACCAATCGATGGGCTTATCCATAGCCCGTTGATTAGCCGCGTTGATGTGAGACTTTCTCCTTTTTTGTCTTCTCCACATAACCCCCATCATTATATTCTATTCCACCCATAGTGCTATATCCTTGGCTCATGCTCATGTATTGCGTGAAGGTTGAAAAGGTTTGAGATTACTAAAGTATGAAACAATTGCTTGGCTTGTCATCGGGGTTGTGCATGATGAGAGCATTCTTGTGTGACGAAAATGGAGCATGACCAAACTATATGATTTTGTAGGGATGAACTTTCTTCGGCCATGTTATTTTGAGAAGACATAATTGCTTAGTTAGCATGCTTGAAATTTTATTACTTTTCTGTCAATATTAAACTTTTATCTTGAATCTTTCGGAGCTGAATATTCATACCACAATTAAAAGGGTTACATTAAAAAATTATGCCAAGTAGCATTCCACATCAAAAATTCTGTTTTTATCATTTTCCTACTCGAGGACGAGTAGGAATTAAGCTTGGGGATGCTTGATACGTCTCCAACGTATCTATAATTTTTGTTTGCTCCATGCTATATTATATTCTGTTTTGGATGTTTAATGGGATTTATTATACACTTTTATATTATTTTTGGGACTAACCTATTAACCGGAGGCCCAGCCCAAATTGATGTTTTTTTTGCATATTTCAGAGTTTCGCAGAAAAAGAATATCAAACGGAGTCCAAACGGAATGAAACCTTCGGGAATGTGATTTTCGGAACAAACGTGATCCAGAGGACTTGGAGTCCACGTCAAGAAATCAACCAGGAGAGCACGAGGCAGGGGGGCGCGCCCTCCACCCTCGTGGGGCCCATGTTGCTCCACCGACGTACTTCTTCCTCCTATATATACCTACGTACCCCCAAACCAACAGAGGCATCCACGAAAACCTAATTCCACCACCACAACCTTCTGTACCCGTGAGATCCCATCTTGGGGCCTTT
>LR880968.1:849695282-849716881 GCA_904067115.1 Aegilops sharonensis | reverse complement strand
AACCTTCTGTACCCTTGAGATCCCATCTTGGGGCCTTTTCCGGCGTCCTGCCGGAGGGGGCATTGATCACGGAGGGCTTCTACATCAACACCATAGCCTCTCCGATGATGTGTGAGTAGTTTACCTCAGACCTTCGGGTCCATAGTTATTAGCTAGATGGCTTCTTCTCTCTCTTTGGATCTCAATACAAAGTTCTCCACGATTCTCGTGGAGATCTATTTGATGTAACTCTTCTTTTTGCGGTGTGTTTGTTGAGACCGATGAATTGTGGGTTTATGATCAAGATTATCTATGAACAATATTTGAATCTCCTTTGAATTCCTTTATGTATGATTGGTCATCTTTGCAAGTCTCTTCGAATTATCAGTTTGGTTTGGCCTACTAGATTGATCTTTCTTGCAATGGGAGAAGTGCTTAGCTTTGGGTTCAATCTTGCGGTGTCCTTTCCCAGTGACAGTAGGGGCAGCAAGGCACGTATTGTATTGTTGCCATCGAGGATAACAATATGGGGTTTATATCATATTTCATGAGTTTACCCCTCTACATCATGTCATCTTACTTAAAGCATTACTCTGTTCTTTTGAACTTAATACTCTAGATGCATGCTGGATAGCGGTCGATGTGTGGAGTAATAGTAGTAGATGCAGAATCGTTTCGGTCTACTTGTCGCGGACGTGATGCCTATATACATGATCATACCTAGATATTCTCATAACTATGCTCAATTCTATCAATTGCTCAACTGTAATTTGTTCACCCACCGTAATACTTATGCTCTTGAGAGAAGCCACTAGTGAAACCTATGTCCCCCGGGTCTATTTTCCATCATATTAATCTTCCAACACTTGGCTATTTTTATTGTCTTTTATTTTACTTTGCATCTTTATCATACCAAAAATATTATCTTATCATATCTATCAGATGTCACTTTTGTAAGTGACCGTGAAGGGATTGACAACACCTTTATTGCGTTGGTTGCGAGGTTCTTATTTGTTTGTGTAGGTGCGAGGGACTTGAGCATGGCCTCCTACTGGATTGATACCTTGGTTCTCAAAACTGAGGGAAATACTTACGCTACTTTGCTGCATCACCCTTTCCTCTTCAAGGGAAAAACCAACGCAGTGCTCAAGAGGTAGCAGGGGTGAAGATCTTAAGAAGTGTAGGGATAATGCTAGCTATGCCTACAATGAACACACATTTAATATTGCAATAAATGATCTTAGAGCTGAAAGTGAGGAAGCTTGGGAGTGGCTTACTGCAATACCAAAAAAACATGGGCAAGGCATGCATTTGACACAAACTGCAAGATTGACTTGGTAGTGAACAACTTGTCTGAGGTGTTCAACAAGTACCTTTTAGATGTTAGGAGAAAACCTATAAGGACAATGTGTGATGGGATAAAAGATAAGCAGATGGTGAGGTGGCACAAGAATAGAGAGAGTGGAAAGGCAACAAGATGGGAGATAACACCTCATTACAGTGAGAAGCTAGAGGTTGAGAAGGAGAGGGCCATATACTGCAAGCCAATACAAGCTGGGGTCAACTTATGGCAAGTTACAAGTGGGCAGCAAAAACATGATGTCAACCTAGAACTTGAGACTTGTGGATGCAGGAAGTGGGACTTTAGTGGCATACCATGCAACCGTGCCATCTCTGCAATAAACAAGGCTAAAAGGAAACCAGAGGATTATGTCAGCAAATTCTTCAAGAAATATTTTTATGTTGCAGCTTATTAACCAATGATCTTTCCTGTGCCTGGTGAGCATGATTGGACAAGGACCCCTGGGCCAGACATTGAACCACCTGCATTCAAAGTCAAGAGATGAAGAAAGAAAGAAAGAAAAGAGGATCAAGGGAAAATTTGAAGTACCAAAGCCAAAAGACACTTCAAGAATGGGGACCATAACATGTGGCAATTGTGGCCTCCAAGGACATAGGTACACAAACTATCTTAAACAGTTGAAGCCTGAGCTAGCTTTGAGGAAGAATAAACATGTGGTAATAATTTTTCACCTTGAAATATACTAATGTTTCCTTTCTTGTACATTTCTTTCCAGTATTATTAACTGTTTTCCTTTTCTTTGCAAGGCTACTCCAAGCAACTCACAGCCAAGAGCTGCTGGTCCTTCTCCTACACCAATAGCAAGACAGGCAAGAGCTGATGCTTCTGCTCCTACACCACCATCAAGACAAGGAAGAGCTGCTGCTACTTCTACTACACCACCACCATCTGGAAGAGGAGGAGCTGGCAGAGGAGGAGCTGGAAGAGGAGGAGCTGGCAGAGGAGGAGATGGCAGAGGAGGAGCTGGAAGAGGTGCTCCAAGGCCATTCACTGCCCCCAGGCAATATGCTGCCTCAACTTATGCTGATATTCCTACTGATGGTACACACACTGGATGGATGTCCTACTTCACTGCTAGCAGAGGAAGAGGTGCCATGTAATGTTGAACTGATGTGGTGTTATTTTGGTTCATGCTTGAATGCTGTTATGCTACAAAATGATGCTCAAATGACTTGACTGAACTTGATGTTGATGTTAGTTGATGGAGTACTCTAGTTGATGCATATTTTGGATGCATATGCTGATGATTATGTAATGCTACAAAGTTTGCTTGTCTTGTTAGTTGATGGATTACTCTTGCTGTTGATGAATATGTTGACGTTAGTTGATGGAGTAATCTTGTTGTTGATGAATATGTAATGCTACAAAGTGAAGCTCATGTGTTGATGATTATGTACAAGCATATATGGTGTTGCCAGTGCCTGTTGATGTGGTGTTATTTGTGAATTATGGCTGTCTGTTTGGCACAATCCTGTACAGTTAATTGTAAAGCAGTACCACATTTGGGAATACTTGTTGCATGTCAGTACCAAGACGGGTGCTACTTGTTGCATGTCAGTACGAACATTGGGGCATCACATTAACATGCAGTACCACATTTGGGGATTCTGACATGTGGGACCGATACCTCTCCTACTATTAATGGGACATCACAAGCTTGTATCGAGCGAGTGGGGAACGAAACTAGGGTTCGTCCACGCGGTGTCAATTCAGAGCGCAGCAGAGGAGAGATATGAGCGTGGAGGCGGTGACTGGGGCCGGCGGCGGAGAGGGAGATGTCGTGGTCGTCCAGTGCAGGGTCCGCTCCCGGATTCCGTCGAGCTGCAGGAAGGAGGGGGAAGGAGTCGCGCTCGCCGGTGCGCTACCGTGAGAACCCAATGGCGTACGAGCCTCCAGTGATGTGCCACTGCAAAACTCCGAGGAAGGCGCTAAGATGGATCTCCTGGAGCAGGCTGAACCCTGGTAGGAGGTACTATAGCTGCGTGGATGCTATGGTGAGTGTGGTTTTTGGCCTAATTTTCTTCCTTTTTCTTCCGTGCAATAGGATTATTCTCGTTTTTCTTCTCCTATGTGAAATGATATATATTTGGAAATTTGTTTGTGCATCTTAATAGCACGGTGGTTGTGGATTTGTGGAATGGCATGATGATCCATTGCCCAAATTTTGGAGTGAGCTCATTGGGGATCTGCGTGATGAAGTCTAGAGGCTTAAAGGTGCAATTGTTGCTCGATCTAAAGATCAATTTGGAATGCTAGATCCCAGTGAAGATGATGGCACAAGGGAGGCCATGGTTCTATCTCTGCAAGCTCAACTGAGAGAGAAGAATGCAGAGATTGCTGGGATTAGGGCCAAATTTCATAATGTGTTGTTTCTTTTCACTATATTTGTGCTTGGCTTAGTTGCAGGCAAGATCTTAAGTTAGTTGGTTTAGTTGCAGCCAATCTAAATGCAATGTACTGTCTAGTTTAGTTGAATTTGTACTGGACAAGTTAAGTTGTAGCCAAGTTAAGTTCTTGCTTAGTTTAAGCCAAGTTGTCTTTTGTATGCTCTTGCTTAATGTGTAATGGATCAGTGAAGTTATCTTGTGATGCAATGAGATTGAGTCAGTCTTGATCTTCTTTTATTTTGTATGGCATGAGTGTTTTGCTTCAACATTGTCATAATGTATCATCATCAACATATCCATCTACATAATCAGCATATCCATCAACATATCCATCAACATAATGTATTCAAGGCTGATCCATGTCTAGCAATCATATTTTTTCAGACATGGCACTATAAAATAAGAAACTGATCCATGTCTACCAATCATAGCACACATTAGTTACTGGAGTTCAACTGATTATAGCCATATATAACCATTGTTCACAATACATAGAGGAGTTCAAGTTTAAATGCATAGTTCATCCTTTTCTCACAAAAGGATGAATAGCATAACTACTACATACATACACAACCATAGTTCACAATTAGTACAAGCATACAGTACACAACCATAGTTCCTAGATGCTATGTCATTACACAACTATCATTCCCAAAAGGTCAGCAATGCCACTAATCTCATTTTCATCTTCTTCACTTCTCCAAGATGGCCTGAATCCCCTTGAACTTCTCCTTCAGCTTTTCATTTCCCATCATGAGCTCAGCATTCTGAAGCTCTAACTGGCACTTCTCTTGAATATGCTTTTCCTTTCCCTTAAGCAGATCACCAACCTGAAGCATCAACTCTAGCTTCTCTTAGGTGAGCTTCTCCTGACACTTTGTTAGCTCTGCATTCTTCAGCTCCAAATTCATCCTAGCTTCAATCAGCACTTGCTTCTCTTTCATATTGTTCAACTTCAAGTTCTGAATGACTGTTGCTTGAGCTCTTGTCAGGTTAACCAGCAGTTCATACTTCTGAGTAAGTTTCTGGGTCTCTGCATCTTTCTTTGCCATCTCAGTTGCCATCTGTGCCTTCATATCAACAATCAGTTCTTTTCTTACCTACTGCTGATATGTAAGGTTAGACTGCAGATAACTGAAATAAATCACCCTCCTGGAAATTCATATGTTCACGCACATCTTGGACTAACATGTCATAGTTGGCCTCTAGCTTGTTCTTCTCTTCTGTCAGATTATGAATAGCTAAAGCACTTTCAAGATTATCATTGACCCTAGCACTTTTGGCATCTTCAACCATTGCCTACAGCTTCAACAATGCATTCTGCATTGTTGGGGGCCACTGGTGATCAACCCATTCAACAAAGCCACAATTGTTACCTTCCTGCAAAAACAACAACAACACCAACAGAGTTCATACACCAAGTAATTACAGAAGAGAGTAAGAGCAAGATCACTGCAAGAACAACAAGAATAGCCACATTTAGCATCAGAACAAGAAGAGCATTTAACAAGAGGAGCGACCACTTGAGTAGCTGACTGACTAGGTTAGTTACTCTAGTGGTAATTACTCTAGTTTCCATTTCAGTATTTTCAGCAACTTGTACTCTGAAAAACTAATGAATCTGAACTCTGCAACTGGTACTCCAAGCCATAGTTGATTTATAAATGGAGTACTGATTAAAAATGGGAAACAATGAGCTTCATTTTGATTGATCATCACTTCGCTTCAGGGTTATCAGATTTCCATGTTTAGTGCAAAATTTGTATGCTACTCCATATCAATAGTTTAAAATCTTTGAGTAATATAAGATGCCTAGATCAGGATAAGTTGTTCTTATCAAGGAGTGTTCAACCATTTTTAAACATATGGTTAGTTCAAAAATGTTCACAACAAGCAAAATATATGGTCAGTATGAAAATGGTTCTTATTCATTTACTCCATTTTTAAATCAACAAGCAAACAGTGGATGATCCATTATGCTAAATAAGGCACTGTACTCATGCTTGACCTAAATAAGCTACTCTAGTACCACTATGAACCAAAATGACTATGCCATTGTACTCCAGTTCAATATGCCACTGACAAACTAAAAAAACCACTATGCCTACAATTCATACCGATTGTGCACATGCTAAAAACCTCCTGGCAACAAGCCTCTCAGATGCCATGCCGTGCATCTCACATGGGGACATCGAATCCAGCTCAAGCCCCTTGTAATATGGATCTTTAAGGCTAGAAGGGACCTGCAGAAGCTCGTACAAGGACAATGGCCAAATCAAAACCTACCTAAATCAACCAAATCAAGAAACCCCAAATCTGAAACCCTAACCCTAAACCTAGCTCAACTCACTGTACTGACCTGGTTAAGCCCGTCGGTGGAGGAGGAAGAGTGCATGTACGGGAGGCTAGACTGGTCGTCGCTGCTTTCGTCCTCCAAAACCATGGCGTTGGCGGCGCAGTGCGGCGGCCGGCAGTCGGGAACGCGAGTGGCGGCGACAGGGGGAACGAGCGAGGAGGAGGGGAGGGGAATGGTGCGGTGGGGGACGAACCGGTGCGACCGGACCGGGGGTTGAGGGCGGCTCGTCCTAGTCAGCGTGCAGGCATGTGCCGATTGGCCAATGTGGCACCTGACGGGTGGGCCCGAGCTGTCGGATATAGCGTCAATACGTATAAAACAGAGTTTTAGCCTTATTTGCAACAACCTGGAATAATGTTGGTACTGACACACAAAAATTAGGAACCGTGGTACCAATCTGCATGTGATGCCCCAATTGTGGTACTTCTGTACAATTAACTCCCTCATGAACAATACAATAAAAAATAGTAAAATATATAAAAACTGAATTTTCTTTTTTAGAAAAAACATTGTTGATTTTTTTGCATACCTACAATTTTTTATGAAGGAAGAAAAATCCTAGTTCTCTAGGCAGAACCGAAAAACAAAATCATTGCTCTAAAATGCTTTCAAAATTAGTCTTTTGGGAGCATATATATTTTTATTAGAGCATTTAGGAATGTTTTTATTCACCAAATTTTGTATGTATATACACAATTCATCAATGTTTATTACCAAACTATTACAATTTTAGAATGTTTTTTGTCTTTTTTAATTACACTATTCATGAGGGAACATTTGATCTCGGGATCAGAAACTCCATGTCCCTTTAGTATATGCAACTATCTTGTATTCTCTAGAGCGTCTTTGCCTATCATTGTGATCATATGATTGAAAATTATATGTGAAAGAATGTGTATTTGTATCCTTTGCATCACATGATTGCACCACAAAAATAATCCATATGGTTTTCTTTGTTGTAGGATTCCACAAGACCATATCACTTTTGATGATGGCAATATTGTGGCCAAATTACCCTTGCTATAGCCATGGGTCCATGAGATATGTGCCAACTGGTACAAGGAGGAAGGGAGGGGGTAATTAATGGAAATAGCGCTTCAAAAACATGAAATAGCAAGTATTTGGATGAATTAAACGGTCCTCTGTATCTGTGTTGAAGTACAAGTATACCTCACAGTTTATCCATACATATGGACTTTTGAGTTCAAGAACCGGCAGTCACAAAAAACAGTTACAACAACTTACTTGTCTTTCATATTTGGGGATGATGAGCAAGGTACACGTAAAAGGGCCGGGAGTGTCGAAGTACAATGTATGTCGTCATTTATCCAATATTTGGAGCTTTTGAGTAAAATAGTTGATGTATTGATGAAAGAGTAGCATACACACAAATAATCATGCATGAAAAGTCAATGATGGAAGCATACAGAACTGAATACACGTTGGTTATTTCATACTTCCTCCATCATGAATTAGTAGTGTTAGATAGATCTGTATCTAGACAAATCTAAGACAACTAATTTGGTGACTACATCAGAAACCCCGGTAACTACATTCGTAAAACCCGACAACTGCATCAAAACCGTTTGCTAACTTCATCAGATAACTCAGTAATTGCTTTGTTAATGCAGTAACTACATTAAAATAAACTATGAACCGCATAGGAGAGCCAACCTAGTAGTCCCATTTTCAAAAAATTACAAGGCAAAGAGGCATATTGATTGTAATTCTGTGTGCTACTAATATGGGAGAATGCACTCAGTGGAGATGCTAATACTAGAGCATGCATGCACTTACTGGTCGTGCATAGCTAGAATCCAATGTGCGAGTAGTTGGGAGCATGCATTAGCCTTGATTTAGATGCATGTGGTGCTAGCGCATTTTCTCAACTGCCTTTTACCTTTTCGCAGCTCATTCCTTTGAGAGAATATACAAAGTGTGCACTGCAACGTAAGACCATGGTGTGGCGTCGCACGTAGTACAATCCATTAAAAATATTAATGCATGGTGGATGGTAAAAAAATTCAAAAAAGCTTTTGGACTGGAGGAACATTTTTTTCTAGGCCAGATAAGTAAGGAAAAACCATCAAACCATCATTTGCAAGTACAACTTTGAAAACATTACAACCATTGATCATAGTACCGATTTGCATGTCCAAATGCTTCGTTACATGCATAAAAGGTACAACACACTGAAAAGTAAGGTGCTCTTAGGAATACTATCTCTAGCCTACGACAGGAATTCTAAGTACATTTCATCATCATCTCATACGGATGCAACTAGTTGTAAGGAGTTGCAATTTTGCAGATTTGAGCTGGAACACTAGAGCAACAATTAAGAGGAGACGAGCCACATCTCACTTGAATGCATCACAAAGATATGATCCATCCCTCCTTAACTAGGACTAAGGTACCCTAATTACTACTGAATCAACGTTCGTGCTGCCTCTCACCATCCCAAGCATAGTGGTATCTACCTCTTCTCAACAATTATCAGACCTTCATCTCATCGTCAACAGACTTGTGTGATTTTTTGTTGGACATGATGCTATTGAAGTTCTCTGATTTACACAGCAGGATCTCAATCTGAAACAAATGACAACAATAGATAATGAAGGTTTCATGCATGGACTCATGTCACAAATGAAGTTTCACTAGTCATGAGACATGTAAAGTCAAGGCATCTTGCCTTGGCTTTACGGACGAGTCGCCCCTTTGACTCATCTTTGGTGCCAATTGTTGATGTCAGGATCTCTGGAGGGGGAGAGGAACAAAACCATTGACAAATTTAAGTGTAATTTACTATTATTATATGTGGATAAGTTTGATTATTTAGACCATATAACACAATTATGTGGCTTACTCTTTTCTGTGGCCAAGCCGTTGTTCTTTAGGATCTCCGATACAGTGACAACAGTGCCAATGGCTGGAACAAAAATTGGCTCATAAATACGTAGCCAACAATAAAGTGATTAACGAAACATCAAGCAGTAAAAGGCAAGGTGAGTAAGCATTCGTTACCCATCCCCAAAGCAGAGAGTTCAACCTCATCATAGTTCTGCATGTACCTCTGCAACCAACAATTTTACGAATGAGAGAAATAGCATGCTAATTCAGCCCCTTTAGAATAAAATAATCATGAAATTTCAATGCCAAGAAGTAAACTGGCAAAATATATCCTTGGCCTATTGTCCATGTATTGTAAAAGAAAAAAAATGGAAGATACCAAGGTTTTGTGTTCATTGATATCATTAGTTTCATTCTACTATTCTTAATTCTATTATTCCGTTGCATGATATTAACCAATTTCATTATATTGTCCATTGTATGCAAGGTCATTGATTGGCCATTTTCTAAACTACCAAAATATAAGCATGTGAATGCAACACGACCCGTTGTTAATGTGAATCAAACAAGGTTGCTCATGAGTTGCCTCTGGTGGTTTTGGGCCTTGGCGCTCTTGTGTGTGGCTCAGATGATGTTCCGTGATGTTGGGAGTATGTGTGTTTGTCTTAATCCTAGCCCCAAGATCGGGTGTTTTTTTTGTATTTCGTGTTTGTATTTGGTTTTTGCTCGGTTTTTCTTACATAAAGGATATGTGTATGGGTTTTGAATCCAATTTCTCTCACTAATAAGATCAACTCTCCTCTTCATAATGCAACTAGCTGGGTGACCCGGGCATTTGCGCGGCTAGATTTACTTTGTATTGCTATTTGCTATTGCAAACTACCATTTGATTTATATTCTGATGCTATATTAGTATCGAAACAATTGAGAATATAAGAAGTGATCGTAAAAACGAATGCATTCTTTGGTATTTGATGGAGTGTGCATTTTGTTATCTAACAACAACAATGAAAGAACGATGGCATTGATGGATCAATCCATTCAAAACCATTGATTTTATAATAATATTTTGATGTTTTATATTTTTTGATGTTTTATATTTTTCATCCCAATCCTTTCAATTTATGTTTTCTGCTATAAGTTTTAGATGGATTTTCCTCATAATTAAATCTTAATATTGATGATGTATACCTTGTTTTTGTTCTTGCTGTATTCAGCTCGTTGCTCACCGATTTTAAAGGAAATATTGAATTTAGATGTTGAAGGATTATACTAAACTTTATGATATATTTCCACATGCACCATTACTTCTAGATGCTTCAAGGTATGATGTCTTACTCGAATTGCCTTAGGCATATACCCGAGAATGTAATTATCAGATAAAGATCATAAATAGACTTGCAAGAAACATCAACTATCACTTAGTATCATCCTAATTTCCCCTTTGTTGTCATGTAGGTCTTTTGTAAGGATCCTTAATTAGATATTTTTAACAGAACTGAAATAACTTGCTACATTGTTCACATGATATTTTGCTTCCAACTTCTGCTCTTGCAGCCAAAATGCAGTTTTGCTTCCTTAACTCACATGATATAAGCGATGTTACACGTGTAGCAGGTTGGCATCAAACACCAATTTTGCTTGCACGATGATATGCATGTCTTGTACACAATTCAGATACATGCATTTACTTTTTTTGTGCTTTTTCTTACATAATTGAAATTTGGTTATTTATGATCTTCATATGGAGTTTGTATGGGATATAGAACACTAATTCCATTTTGTTTACTACGCCATACTTATTTACATTATTTTATCTATATAATAGTTAGGAGTTGTATCTACAGTGTGTTTGTACAACAAAATTCTCATGGTGCACCGAATAAAATATACTTGTTACATAATCATGAGAGTAGATAATTTAAAGCTGATTTAGACCAATGAAAGAGATCTCTGCTAATTTACACGTATCTGGCATAATTAGTGTAAATACTAACGTTCAGCTTCTGGACAGAACCCGTCAAGTGCAAACTCATTTGATGTCTATGTTCTATACTCCCGCAGTCCTTAATTCACTCAAAATATAGAGCATGTACTATTCGATATTATCGCTGACCTGACTTACGCACGGGATGTAGCGCTACTTGTTGGATTCAAGTGCAATGAACTATAAAACCTGGCTGGATCAGTAGTCTTCCTTATTTTCTTTTTTATATCTTAGCTCAAAAACTAAATTGCAGAAGAGTTTGCAACCTTGAGTATTGATAGTTTTTGGGCAAAAGTCTAGCAAAAATTTTGTATTGCCTTTTCTCAACAAAAATAAATAAATATTGCCCATGTTCATTAGTTGTTCTTTTCTTTTCTTCCTATGTGTTGCTCGAAGTCTCCATCATGTATACTGCGTGCTGGCTAGACGTCTGAGCTCGTTTCATGCATGTTATCACAACGTGGAAAAAGGCCCACTTCAATTTATGGATGCAACTATCCTTCTCGTAGATACGTACTCCAGTAGACGTCTTTTGTCTTCTCAGAAGTCTCCTAAATAAACCAACATGCTTGCACGCCAGTACACGTCTTCAGTCTTCCCTTTCCAAAATGCTGCAATCTTTTGAGACGTTTGAGCCGTGCAACTCTAGCTAATCTAAACTCACTCACAAAAAAGGTAATGCAAAGTCTCTGTATCATTGTCCTAAACGTACATGCTTGTACGCGTCTTTGGTCTTGTTTTTCCGAAAGAAAACAAATACGAATCGTACATGCTTGTATCATTGTCCTTTTAGCACGTAGAACTCTAAGTAATCCGCATACGAATCGGACTTGTTCTTTCATACAGATTAGGAAGTGCCTAATTGTTCAAAAATGAAGAAGTGAGCAGCGATTCTATACAGTGAACGTAGCGATTTGTTTTTTCTTCTTCAGGACTCTCAATCTCTTTTTTCTTTCTATGTTTTAAAACAAAGAAGTGCCTAGCGATTCTATACCGTGAACGTAATGATTTTTTTTTCAGGACCCTCGATCTCTTTTTTCTTTCTTCTGACTCTAAAAAAAGAAGTGCCTAGCGATTCCAAAACCATGAACGTAGCGATTGTTATTTTTTTCTTCACGAATCTCGCTCGCTATATTCTTTCTTTGAGTCGTTTCTTTCCTTGGCTGGCTCCAACGTACCGATTGTTTTTTTTCCTTCAGGACTCTGCCTCTCTATTTTATTTCTCTCAGTCGTTTCTTTCCTTGGCTGGCTGGAAGCGTGTGTTATAAGGACACATGCTTGCGTACTTATCAATCATAGCCGTCCTTTTTAATTTTGTTTTACTGCTAAATCTGAGCCGTTCCTTTTCTATCGTTTTAATTATATAATAGATAGATAGATAGATAGATTGTGGGAGCTCTCTGCCCCGTGACGAGGTTCCATAAAAACTTACTCTTTTTTGCATGGAAGTATAAAAGAACTATCCTAGTTTTGTTCCAAATCAATTATTTGGATAAGGCATACCTTGGCGAGGTTAACGTAGAAGTAAAGCGGCTTCTTGTTGGTGGACACCTGGATCCGATTCTTCTTGGCTGACACCCCAGCCTCAGCCTCGATATCCGCCTCCACCTCCATCTCATCGGCTTCCACCTCAACATGGGCGGCCTTCTGCTCTCCCACCACCGCCACCTCCTTCTCCTCAGGCGCGTCCTCCTCCACCGCCTTCACCACCTCCCTGACCTCCTGCGCCTCCGACTCCCCCATGGCCTGCACATGCAGCTGCTCCACTGCCTCCTCCCTCGCCGACGGCCTCACCGCTTGCATGGTGGCTAGAATGCTTGATGGTGTGCGTTCGTTGGTATGAGACAATGAGAGAGAGGTCGAGAGTGGATACCCGGTCACGGTGGTGCATACAAGTAGCACTAGAAGCCTGGCACCGGTGGTTGCGATCGTTTGTGTGGTCACCCGGAGGTGGCGGTTGCCCTGTTGGTTATTCCTGGTGCATTTATGTGCATGCTTTCATCCATCTGGAACGGGGGATAGATTAATGAGAATTTCAAATATCGTAAAATCTACATTGCATAGGTGTGGATGCATGCACTCCGATGTTGTGGAATGCCAATGAGATCTTGCCTATATAAAGAGCACATGCATGCATGGAGGAACCTCACATATCATGCTGATGTCAACACATTAATTTTCAAATCATTTTTTAAATGATTTATCTCACAAAGCATTAATACGATTTGTGATCCGTCTTCACTGATGAATTTGCCTCGACAGGGCTTCAAAACAAGATCTTATATTGATACTCCATTAGTTGCCACATTATGTCACCGTGGTTGTCATTTTAAGAGTGAATGGTCTCCGCGAAGATTATGTATAGTTGCCAGGTAATTATTTTATACGACATAGGCATTGTAATGTGATGCAAAGTTAGAAGGGCTGTTACCCTAAAAAAAAAGTTAGAAGGGCTGTTTAGATTTGGCCTCCACCCGTCACGCCAAATCTTTGGCATGCCAATTAATTGGCTGACGTTTTGGTCGCCAGCTTCTCGCCGAGGAATTGGTGTAAAACTGAACCGCCACCGTGGATCGAGCCTAGGGAAGCCAATTTTTTTGGCTCCCATTCCAAATGGGCACACACCACACAAATCAACGCCAATTATTTGGTTGGGCAGGTGTTGGCTCAAATCCAAATATATCCAAAAATGCGCAAGTGTTAACAACAACAAAATTGTACAAGGCGAGTGCTACGCGCCGGTGCGCCGGCCCAAATTTGGGCCGGTCTGCCCGCAGCCGTAGGATTACGCAACCTCCGGCCGTTAATTTCTCACAGATCCCCCTTATATCTCGCGTTGACCAGTAGCTTCCGTCCATGGCAGATTCCATGCGTCGCCGGCCACCGTCATCTTTGGCTGCCCGCGCTTGCCGGCCAACGACACCACCTGCGCTCGTCGCCCTGGCCGCCGTCCGGAGCATCGCGTGGTCGCCGTCGCCGCCATCAGGCCGCCATTGCCAGCAGCCTCTGTTGTGTCCTTCAAAGACAGGTCGCCGTCATCGTTAGTAGGCTTGCTGCGTCCCGATGCAGCATGGAGACGCCGCTGTCAGCACGGAGACGCCGCTGTCCCGAGCACCGCGTGGTCGTTGTAGTGCTGCCGACGTGGTCATGGCAACACCGGCTGCCGACGCAGTGTTCCGAGTAGCTCCGTGCGACGACGGCGAGCTCGTGCTGGTTCCAGCAAAAATGATGCTTGGATGTAGCAAATTATGTCGCTGGATGCAGCTTCGCTAAATCGACACTCAACTGGTTCAGCAAAAAAAATGCCGGTCGTAGCAAATTGATGTGCCGGTTGTAGCATTTTTCCGCCTGGTTGCAGCTCCACCATGCTAATAGTCATAGCCGATGACCGTGCCACTTCCAGCAAAAAGCGATGTCGTATGTAGTAAAAAAATTGCTGGATGTAGCTTTGGCAGCTTTGGACCTCATGTTTCCAGCAATTGATGATGCCGGTTCCAGCAATTTGTGTAGGCGGTTCCAGCAAACACCATTGCTGGTTGCAACATTGAGCAGTTTTCTGTGGTGACGGCCATGGCAGCTCCAGGTGACGGACATGGCAGCTCCAACGTGACGGTCGTGGCAGCAATTGGTGTAAGGCAGTTCCATCAAAAAACCGTCGTGGTTGCAACATTGATCAGCCGTCTGTGATGACGGCCATGGCAGCTCCAAGGTGACGGCCATGGCAGCAAATTGGTGTGGTCTCCGCCCTCGCAGCGAACTGTGGTGACAGCCATGGCGTCCCCGATGGAGGCGCGTTGCAGCACTGAGAGGAGCGGGCGTGAGGGGACAGGGCTGGGGGAGGGTCGGGGCCGCGCCGCTGGTGGTTCGGGGCATGGGATCGGAGCTAAGGCGACGCCGGTGGTGCGGGACGATGCGATGAGCTCGATGTGAGCACTAACAGCGAACATAAAGAGAATAAGGAAGAGAGCAGCGCGTGGTGGCCCCATGCCACTTGTTATGGCGCGTGGCTGCTCGCGGGCTGTGAAGCGCACGATCCAAAACGGATCGTAGGGAGCCCATGCGACCGGCTGGAAACGTTTTCCATTGTACAATATACTCCCTCCGTCCGGGTGTATAAGTCATTCGCGTAGTTCTAGGTCATCGATTTAAGGAATTAAATATGTGTTATATGTCATGAAAAGTATACCACTAGATTTCCACACGGATGTATTTTCTAAATATATATTTTTTGTCACATATAATACATATTTAGATAGTTAAATTATCGACCTAGAACTACGCGAATGACTTATACACCGGGACGGAGGTAGTAAGAACTTTATTACTCAAATAGGAGAGTTACAATCAGCAACCAAAAAATCTGCTATGGCATTTGGGGCATCCTGTTCCCAACTAGGCACGAGTCATTTTAGTTTTGTATTTGTAGGGAGTACTGTAGAATCTTAAATACAACCCAGAATGCATTGTCTTTACATGTAATATTCTCCATGGTAAATAATACTCCAACTCTAGTAGTACTACAAAATTACAAAAGTAGAGTATGAACAAAACGGGGTCAAAAAGTCCAAGGTCCAAACTGCCGAACGGTCGTCACAAAAGACCCGCCGCAGCGTGTAGTCGTAGACCGGTCGCCCATTTCCCTCCTTCCCTCCCTCCCGCCCTCCTCGTCGACAGACGAGACGATTCCCGCTCCCTCCCGTCGTCTCCTCCTCTGCCTCTGCTCGCGACCAACCGCCCTGCTCCCGCCGCCACATGACGCAGGACGGCCATGGGATGCCTCCTCGGTAAGCTCGCCGACGCGCCGGGCTCCTCCCTCTTCTTCCCCGCCGCCGTGACCGCGACCGGGACCGCCGATGCCGAGGCGCAGCTCAGCGCGCCGGCGCCGGTGCACATCGCGGCCGTGAAGAAGGACGCCTCCGGGTGGCCGCTCTGGCTCTCCTCCGCCGCCGGCGACGCGCTCCAGGGCTGGGCGCCCCGCTCCGCCGACGCCTTCCAGAAGCTCGAGAAGGTGAGTGAGGAGCACTACTCTCCCTGATCCTCCCCCTGTTCCCTGCCGCTGCCTAGCTAGGTAACTCGTCCGGACGTCTTTGGTGGTGGTTGCCAGAAAAGCTTGGCCTTTTTCCCCAGAAACGCCGAGGCTGGAGCAGCGAGTTGTTGGGGGAAGCTTTCTGGGTGGTTTTGCTTCGATTTTGGTTCGCGATTTCGCTCTTCCGTGGCTGCCCCGCGTTCTTGAACCAGTAATCAGATAGCTTGCCGTCTGAGTTCTTGTTGACAAGGAGTGCTTTCAAAGGAAAAACCAACCTCTTTTGCGCAGCTGCAGAGAAGTAAGGAACAAGGGTGAGAGGACAAAAAAAAAGTGGTCATTGATGATGCCCTCTCCGTAGTTCAACACATAAACAAACCCCAAATTCCAAGAGCCGGGCCGTTAAACTAGAGCAGACACGAACAAATCCCGAGCTCTGTTCTGATTTAAGAAACCAGCAGCCTCGCTTTCCCTTTGATACTTTTTCTCTACTGTCGGCATCAAAAGAATTCGTAGCAACTCCGAACGGGAAAAATATCGGCGAACAAAGTCAACCCGACTGCTCATATCCGGCGGAATGCTTGTTAATTACAGTTGGTTATCCTCGCCGTTTAAGAAACGGAGTGGAAGACGAGTTATATTGTGTTCTGTTTGTTATTCTGTTTTGGTTCTGAATTTTTTGGTTTTCCTTTACGTGTGTGCAGATTGGGTCGGGGACGTACAGCAACGTGTACAAGGCGATCGAGGTGGAGACCGGGGCGGTGGTGGCGCTCAAGAAGGTGCGGGTGGATGGCGTCGGCGAGGCCGAGAGCGCGCGCTTCATGGCGCGGGAGATCGCCCTGCTCCGCCGCCTCGGCGAGCATGACAATGTTGTCCGGCTCCACGGACTCGTCACCTCACGCCTCGCCACCGCGCCATCACTCTACCTTGTCTTCGAGTACATGGACCATGACCTCACCGGGCTCGTCTCCGCTGCCACGGCCTCTGGCGCACGGTTCACCTTGCCCCAGGTAACCAGAGCATACTGCTCACCTCATCACTGTAAGAGTGACATACACCTTCTTGAAAACCTTTGTCCATGAATTGAAATGTGCCTTCATCGCTGTGAATTCGGTATGTTCCTGAAAAAGTAGGTGTAGTTTCTTACAGCCGAGCAGGACATATCACCTGAACCAGTTTGTTATGTTGGGTTCTCGAAAAGTTGCTTGTTCATAATGTACGTGAGATGATGATCTTCATTTACATTGACATATAACCTGTTCTTTTGTAAGCTTAATGGACTATGACACTTTTACCAAAAAACGATCTGGTATATATGCATGATTGAACTAAACCTTTTGGCGCCATTTCGAAGAGATTGATTTTTCATGGTTTCTAGAAGGGATTAGGTTATCTGAGGAATGGAACTTCTTGCTTGCCTGGTTAAATGACAAGCTTGAATTCTAATTGATGATGTGGCGAGTTGACATATTCCTGTACTCTCTTGATAGTCAGATATAAGAGCTGTCAAAAGAAAAAAGATGGACCAGGTAGATGTTTTCAAGACAAAATTGAACATAGCTTGGACCACTACAAATGGCTGTATGTGTAGAAATATGTGTTTTTCTTCTAAACAGAAGAATTGTTGTATGAAAAGAAAAACAAGTCCAAAATAATAACAGTCTCTGCAGAAATCTAGTCTAGATTCTAGTGCACGTAGCTGGTTCAGTAGGATACAGTGATTTCGAAGTATGCTCAGTCAGAACTAGTAAAATTTGATACTCTCTGAATGGAACCAAATTTCTCTTCTGGAACAGAAGAAGAATCATTGACAGATCGTCTGTAAAGAATTTTGCCTTTGGCTTTTTGTAAAGATGCAAACAAATCAGTCGCTCTGAAACACCGTGATGATGTAGACCTGGAAATCTGTTGGACTACCGAAGTAGAGTATTTTTACTAGGTTTGAACTTTGAACACGGCTTCCAGTCCAATTGACAAAGACATGCACTCCATGTTTTTAGTTCACACATCGCTGCTTACAAGAATTCCCTTCACATGTTTCAACTGTCAACATTGGCTGCTATCAACTCATTTCATTTAGAATTGTCAAAAGTCTGAAAATGCCTTTCTTTTCCCAAAAGCAAGGCTCCAACAAGGACCATCTTTTTCCATGGACACACTTATGATATCATTGAATTGTGTTTCTTTTCTCATGAAGTGTAACTTTCTGTTTGCAGGTGAAGTGCTACATGAAACAGCTACTGTCTGGAATCGAGCACTGCCACAACAAGGGTGTCCTTCACCGCGACATCAAGAGTTCCAACCTGCTTGTCAGCGAGGACGGGATCCTTAAGATAGCCGATTTCGGACTGGCCACTCATTTTGATCCCGATAACCCGCGGCCCATGACTAGCCAAGTGATCACACTTTGGTATCGTCCACCTGAACTAATGCTAGGTGCCACTCACTACAGCGTTGGTGTTGATCTTTGGAGTGTGGGTTGCGTGTTGGCGGAACTCCTCCTCGGCGAGCCTATATTCCCCGGGCGAACAGAGGTTGGTCCATACGAAATACGAGCTTCGCATAATTATTTGCAGAAAATTGCACACTTGGAGACTAACTTGTGCACATCAGGTGGAACAACTTCACAAGGTTTTCAAGCTATGTGGTACTCCGGCAGACGATTACTGGGATAAACTGAAGTTACCACACCATACATTCAAGCCATATGAGCGGTGTATGGCTCAGAAATTTAAGGACCTGGAACCATCTACCCTATCACTTCTAGAGACTCTCCTATCTATTGACCCAGATATGAGAGGCACCGCGACTGATGCTCTAAACAGTGAGGTTAATACTACTGTCACCTTCAAGGCATCTACTTTGAACCAGTAGAAAGTCAGTCTTAACTGGAAACACTGCTAAATTCACCGAAAGCTAGAGATAAAAACAGAGTAGCTACTATGCAATAAGATAATTTATATAATATGTTAGTTATATAGTTTCAAATAAGAAGCCAACAAATCTTCTCCTCACAATTGCTTATCATTTGCTGTGAATCCAGTTCTTCAGGACAGAACCACATGCCTGTGAACCATCAAGCCTTCCCCGGTTTCCGCCGTGTAAAGAAATGGATATCAAACTGAAGTACGAGAAGCACAAAAGGTCCTGCTCAACTCTTTCAAACTTATTTTTGCTATTCTCTTGTGTCACTAGAAGCTTCAACATCCGTTATAATATATCTTTCAGAAAATTGAGGGCAAATGGGTCGGTAGAACGTCAGACAACAACCAGAAAACCAATCTCACAAAATCATGGGCGTAGAAGAGTATTTACTCCAGATGTCAATAATAAGCCACATGGAAACCCAAAGGTATGTTCCCCTTCTTTTCCTTCTGCAAGAATTTTGTCTCAACTGTATCATGCGGAAATTACCACTATGCCTGACAAAAAAAATTGCATTTCTACTTATTGTGTCCTCTTCTATTGATGCTCTTATCAAAGCTCTATTTAGACATATAATAGAGCTATGACTAAAAGGAAAATGTACGTATTGTTCTCTAGATACCAAGACTGGTGACAAGTACAAGCACAACCAAACTAGAGAGATTTCCTCCGCCGCATCTGGATGCATCAATTGGTCATAGCATAGATTCCTCGGCCGATGTAACAACCAACGAGTTCTTCTCATCGTCGGTTGTGGAGCTAAAGAAAATGCCGAGCCTACTATTTGGTCACGTGAAATCTTACCTGAACAGCCCGAAGAAGGGAATGCACAAAGCGAAACCGAGCCTCACGATGGCGCCTTCCACGGTTCTCATAGGTGCATTCCGACCCTACTCGCTTGGCCATCCGATGGAGGTGAGAAGAAAGAATAGGGATCAGCTCAGAGCCAAAGGAAAATTTCCAGTAGGTGTAGTCAAATGACAAGCTAATTATGTCCCTCTTTTCTAATCTCTTCTTCTTTTCTTACATCCCCTGGTCACAGTAGCTGTTCGTCTTAATACACGATTGATAGGCTATACTTGTATAGTTAGAGAGCATAATAAAGTAGAGTTGCGAACAATGATTCTATGTACATATGAGATTTCACCAGTGAGCACTGCAGATAACTGGAAATGGTCTTAATCTTGGGAAATGCTTGCTTCCGACCCTCTAGCATTCAAGAACTGATAAAAATTCCCAGAAGACAAGGCTTGCATGAACAGTTTTCCAAACTACTCCCTCCGTTCCAAATTACTCGTCGTGGTTTTAGTTCGAATTTGAACTAAAACCACGACGAGTAATTTGGAACGGAGGGAGTAGTATGCATATCCATTTTTCTGCAACACTAACCAGTAATCCTTTTCTAATGAACAAAAGGAGCACTCACGTACTGAGGCTCCACAAAACCAGTTGCTCATATGCAGGGTTAGCTCACAAACAACAACCAAGATTAAGTACAGAAAATTAACGCTGCAAAGCATCATTGGAGGTGACTGAATCATCCACATTTTACATGATGACACATAAACCGTGATTCCGTGAAGAACGCAAGCATTGTCTGGTCAGAGATAGGGCTCTGCAGCAACAGCAGCTGGTGGAGCGGCACCGGGACGGCGGGGAGTTTTTGCAGATGGAGGATGAGGAGGAGGAGCTGAAATTCTCTTGCTGTGACAGACGATAAAGCTGTGCAGCGCGCCGACGACCGTCTGGCCTCTGACCTTCAGCCACCCCTCCTTGCATTTGGGCAACTGCGTTGCGTGTCAGCGGGATTCAGAGTAGCAGAGTAAGCCATTGGTGCATTTGCTAATGCTGAGTTTGCGGAGATGCCTACCTCGCCGGAGCATTGTGGAGGATCGTTCTTCCTGACCGCCAGAGTAGCGTCTGCAAGGAATAGGACGATTCAAAGTGTCAGCGCAATGCGCCTGAATGAAACTTGTGTGATGCAGAGCAAGCAAGCAACAGTGACAGGAGAAGGGGAAGGGGAAGAAATTACCCGTGGTAGCACTGGCGAATCCGTCGCCGTGGTCTCCGTTCGCGTTTTCATCGGCACCGAGGTCTCCGTCCGCGTTTTCATCGGCGGCCTCGGCCACCAGAGCGTCGACCTGGGCCGCCTTCTGGCAGTAGATCCGGAAGCTGGGAGATCCCGGCAGCGGCTCCGTGTCTTCCTCATCCTTGGGCTCTGGCGCCACCTTACACCCGGTTCTGCTCACATCCGCCTCCGATGCCGACGCCCGCACCGAAGGATCCTGCGGAGGCGCCGCCAGGGGGTCGGGGGCCCCGTTGTGCCCCGGCGCCCGGTCCCGCCTCCGCCGCTCGGCCCTGTCGGTCGACGCCGCGGACCCCATCGCGAGCGAAGGGGAGGGTGGGCGAGAGGGGGGCGACGGGGAGCTGCAGCACGGACCGAGGCGCCATTGCGCGCGTGTCCTTAGTACCGGAGGCGCGCGAGCGGCGGCGAGGGGTTCGCGGGGGTGCGGAGCCTAAATTTGGCGGGGAAAGGGGTGAGGTGGCTGATGACAGGTGGGTCCCGCCTGGCGGGAAGACGGCTGCGGATGGGCTTTGCTAGGCCCTTTTACCATTCGCGTTTCTGGGCTGCGGTAAGAATCACAGCCCGCCTATAAGAGCCTTTAGTGTAGATGGGCCGTTAGTGGTAAGCAGGCCTCTTTGATTCAAAATATTTCTTTTTTTTTTGTGTG
>LR880968.1:849665461-849676635 GCA_904067115.1 Aegilops sharonensis | reverse complement strand
TGATGTGACCTTGTTAATCAAATGACAACTCCTTTGTCTATGGTTAGGAAACTTAACCATCTTTGATTAACAAGCTAGTCAAGTAGAGGCATACTAGTGACACTCTGTTTGTCTATGTATTCACACATGTATTATGTTTCCGGTTAATACAATTCTAGCATGAATAATAAACATTTATCATGATATAAGGAAATAAATAATAACTTTATTATTGCCTCTAGGGCATATTTCCTTCACAAAGGATCCCTTCCCCCTCCCTCGAATTGATCAAATTATTGACGCTACAGCAGGACACGACTCATTGTGCTTCCTCGACGCGTACTCCGGCTACCACCAAATCAAGATGGCGGAGCCAGACCAAGCTGCAACAGCTTTCATCACTCCATACGGCCCGTTCTGCTTCAACACAATGCCCTTTGGGCTCAAAAACGCCGGCGCAACATATCAGCGCATGATTCAGACATGTCTGGCAAACCAGATCGGCAAAACAGTGGAAGCATATGTAGATGACGTGGTCGTCAAAACCAAGCACGTCGAAACTCTAGTAGACGACTTGAGGCTCACATTCGACAATCTTCGAAAATATGACATCAAGCTCAATCCGGAAAAATGCGTCTTCGGCGTTCTAGCCGGAAAGCTCCTGGGCTTCATTGTGTCCGGTAGAGGAATTGAAGCAAAGCCAGCCAAGATCCGAGCTCTGTCACAATTGGATATTCCAAAAGACCTCAAACAAATACAAAAATTGAAGGGATGTGTAGCGGCTCTAAGCCGCTTTATTTCCCGTTTGGGAGAAAAGGCGTTACCCCTTTACCGCCTCCTCCGCCGCACCGAACACTTCGAGTGGACGTATGCCGCCACGGCCGGACTCGAAGAAATAAAGGCCATTTTGGCAACAAATCCGGTCCTGGCCGCGCCCAACGTGGGCGAACCAATGCTATTATATATCGCCGCAACACATCAAGTTGTCAGCGCGGTGCTCGTTGTCGAACGAGAAACGGACGGACACCGGTTCCCTCTTCAAAAACCGGTTTACTATGTGTCCACTGTCCTAACTCCATGCAAGTCCCGGTACCCACACTATCAAAAGATAGCATACGCGGTGTTCATGGCATCCCGGAAGCTGGGACACTACTTTCAAGAGTGTTCGATAACGGTACCTCTGAAGTACCTCTTAACGACATTATAAACAACCGCGACGTGACGGGCCGGATTGGTAAATGGGCCATAGAGCTCCTTCCATTCGACATAACTTATAAGCCACGACGAGCTATTAAGTCGCAGGTTTTGGCCGACTTCGTGGCCGAATGGACTGAAGCCGAACTCCCTAAAGAGTACGGCGCATACTCCAATTGGATCATGCACTTTGACGGCTCCAAAATGTTGGCCGGCCTGGGGGCTGGCGTCGTCCTGACGTCCCCAACCGGGGACACAGTCCAATACGTCCTTCAGATAATGTATACGGACTCCAACAACGCAGCCGAATACGAGGCCCTTCTGCACGGCCTCCGGATGGCAGTCTCCATGGGCATTCAACGCCTAGAGGTGCGTGGGGATTCGAACCTTGCAATATCTCAAATAAACGGGGACTTTGATGCCAAAGATCCGAAAATGGCAGCATACCGCAATGCTGTCCTAAAAATGTCAGCACGGTTCGAAGGGCTCGAATTTCATCATATAGCCCGGGATAACAACTAGGCGACGGATATATTGGCACGCATCGGTGCAAAACGCGATGCCGTCCCACCCAATATCTTTCTGGAATGGCTGTTCAAGCCATCCGTACTATGGGAAGGGGAGTCCGGCAAGAACAATCCGGACCCAACCGCACGGCCTGACGCCGAACACTCTGACACAACCGGAGGCTCTGCCCCCGAGATAACACCCTCCGCTCACGAAATAATGGCGGTTGTCGCCCCGTGGACGGAACCATTCCTGGCCTACCTAACTAGGCAGGAACTCCCCGAAGACCAAAATGAGGCTCGCTGCATAGTACGGCGATCAAAAGCCTATAAAGTCCATGAGGGAGAGCTTTATAAGAAAAGCACTACCGGAGTCCTTCAAAGGTGTATCTCCGAAGAGGAAGGGTGAAACCTCCTAGCTGAAATTCATGCCGGACTGGGTGGGCACCACGCCGCAGCCCGGGCCCTTGTAGGCAAGGCCTTCCGTACAGGATTTTATTGGCCGACGGCCCGGGCAGATGCGCAGGACCTAGTCCAACGATGCGTCGGTTGCCAGCTTTTTGCTAACCAAAGCCACATGCCACCCACCGCCCTTAAAACTATACCCATCACCTGGCCGTTCGCGGTCTGGGGGCTTGACATGGTTGGACCCCTTAAGGGAGGAACCCACAAGAAAAAATACCTATTGGTCGTGGTGGATAAATTCACCAAATGGATAGAGGCCAAGCCTGTTAAAACGGCCGATTCCGGACCGGTGATAGACTTCATATCAGGGGTAGTGCACCGTTACGGTGTCCCCCAAAGTATCATCACTGATAAAGGCACCAACTTCACGGCCGATGCGGTCAAATTATGGTGCAAAAACATGGGCATCAAGCTCGATTACGCCTCAGTCTATCACCCTCAAACCAACGGCCAAGTCGAACGAGCAAACGGTCTAATCATGAGTGGCATTAAACCCAGACTAGTGCGGTCCCTAGGAATATAACACGCACTGGGTTGAGGAGCTCGACTCCGTACTCTGGGGGCTGCGGACCACGCCGAATCGTACTACCGGATTCACACCATTCTTTATGGTGTACGGCGTAGAGGCAGTCCTGCCCTGCGACATAATACATGACTCACCTCGCGTGCGCATGTATGAAGAAAGAGAAGCCGAGCTCGATCGGCAGGACAGTTTGGACGCATTGGAGGAGGAGCACGACGTGGCAAAAGCTCATTCCGCATTCTATCAACAGCAGGCTCGAAGATATCAAAGCAGGGAAGTACGGGCCAAGGCTTATAACGTTGGCGAACTAGTTCTACGCCTGCCGGACAAGAAAAAGGACAAACTCAAGCCCAAATGGGAAGGTCCCTTCATCATCGACCAGGTCCTGACTGGCGGAGCATACCGTCTGCGAAACGCATCGGATAACCGACTCGAGCCGAACCCATGGAATGAAGCCCGTCTACGAAGATTCTACGCCTAAGCGCCGGACTCCAAGTTCGTCTCCTTCCTCCGTCCACATTTGCTATTTTTGCTGTCTTTTATTTCTCTCGGTCCTCCTCCTTCTTCTTGAAGCCTCTAGAGGCTCGTTTGCGCTTTTTTCGCACATACTTGCCGCGCTGTCCGCGCTCATTATACCCGGGGGCTTCTTTAACAGAAGCTTATTTATACGGGCTTCATGCCCAACACATGCGTTAAACTTCCGCACGTACCTTTTATTCACCATTATATGCATCGATATGACTTAAGTTTTGGCCAAGCTGGGTTGCCTGGCTCCTGTGCTTACCCCTACGTTCCCGATTGTTCGGCTAGGTGGTAAAGGGAGCACCTCTGCGATTGTTACTGCCGGGTCAGCCGGATGTGTACCTCAGACTGGGTGAAGCCGAAAGCTAGCGTTCTTAAGGGAATATTCGGTCGGTGAACTGAAAGATGATTTTTAATTATTTACCCATCTACCCCCAGATGATTTTCTGCTTTCATAGCAGCTTTGACATGCACTTTAGGGCATGCATCCCAGCGAAAGGAACCCTTAACGGAACTATTCTCCCTGGAAGATGTTTCTTACTACCCATGTAATATAACATAACTAGTTGGGCACTTGTCTGATACAACAACAATGACCCCTACGCCTTGTCTCCATGCATACCCCGGTTCTTATATAACCACGAAGGTATTCGGACACACTCCAGACTATTGGGTCCTGAGGTCGAAGCGAAAAGGTCCGCTATGACAAACGATCTACAATCCGGCTAGAAGACATTTTTTTTTTCATGTCATATTTTTACATAGTCAACTCGACTCATTGTATTCCTCCTCAATGCCATCTAATAGGCTATCTAATTTACAATCTTGCTGGGAATACTTGGCGGCCAATTCTACTTGGCCGTACACTAAGCTTACAAGGATCTCCATCCCATCAGGCCCCACAGGTCCGACCTCGGCCATGTGGTTTGGGTTAGCCTTCGTGTACCGTGTCTTTACCATGGCCCAGGCCTCCCTGGCGCCTTGATGGCAGGACGATATCTTCCATAGCCGGAAGCGCCGCCGTGCTCCTTGAAGCAGCTCTGCCAGCTCCCCAATGCCTTCGGGCAGGGAGATAGATGGCCACAAGGCCTGGCCGATGCATTTCATCACCTGCCGGACTCGTTCGTGCAGCTGACGCAATTCGGGAAGAAATCACCCGAAGAACTGGGCATCTCCTCCTCAGGACGACCTGAGAGCAAACCTACATACATGTTTATGTTAGTCGCCTTCCTCGCCGAACTCTTTCAAAGTTCGGTCAAGCACTTACTGAAAATGCCGCGACGAAGCCGCCGATTCTCCTTTACGGAGTCAGACAACTGGGCAGGAACATCCTTTAGTTCCTCACCCAGCTTGGTGTTGGCATCTTGGAGGTTATTTTTCTCCTGCCGCACCCTTGTAAGCACGCTCTCGCCGACCTTTAGCTGGCGCAAGAGCTGCTGCTTGTCCGGATCTAGTCCGGCGCCATCTGCAATGTTTTTGTCAGATTTACACACCCGCCGTACTTCATAAACTATTTATCTTTTGAAGCGTATATTACCAGAGGGGGTCTCTGTGGCTCCCCCTGTAGCAGCTAGTGCGGCCTCAAGTTGGGCCTTGCACTCTTCAAGCTCCTGGGACAGTCGGGTCTTCTTTTTTGTAAGATCCTGCATAACAAATGATCCTTAAATCAGTTATTCTAACTATTTTAAGTCTTGGGGGCTACTGGCATATATAACTGTCAAATTTCCTTACCTGTATGTCCTTTACATACTGCTCAGTGGCTCTGGCTAGACCATCTTGAGCGGCACGGAGGTGCGCATCTCCCGAATTGAAGGCATTCAAGGCCTCTTGGGAGAAACATGCGTCACGAAGAACTGTCCGGCGGCGCCTGTGATTCAAGGCGCTCTCCACCTCGGAGTTGGTGGCGGACAATCTGTCGGCATCCTCTTTCGGAGGAGTGTCCGACGTACGCCTCGTGTTCGCCTCTGCTTCTGGACCCGGCTTTGGAGCCTGGCCGGCGGATGTTCGATTGGCAACCTCTCCGGACTCAGTCCGGCGAGCGCTCTTTTTCCTAAAAAGAGCGTCAGCGTTAGTACGCCTTCCAGGAATCAATCCTAGGAGCATGGTGACACGCCATACCGTTGCAGTGGAGTTTCGATTCGGACCGCACTCCTTTTTAGCCTGCGGGGCCGTACTGCCCCTTGTTGGCTAGCCGCCGCGGGCTCGGCTTCCTGCCTCGAAGGTACCCCCTGCGAACCACCATTGGTATACGGTGATCAAGAAATAAACACGGATGGGTCATTATCAGAATATTGGGACCTTGGTCTCAGTTACCTGTGAGGCTGGAAGTATTCCGGGGTAATCGCCCGTGATGGCAACCAAAGCATTGTCGATGCTAAGTAGGTGGAATACCCCGTCGATCAACTCCACCTTTATATCCGGATCCTCTTCGGAGGTCGGATCGAGGGACCGTTCCGGATCCTCGGGTTGTGGAGGCGGGCTGTGTATCTTCTCCATAGTCCGGCACAGTTCCTGCGCAGAAACCACGAAATGAGATATTTAACCATGGGAACATGGATCGGACAGGTCACAAAGATGTTTGCTTACCCAGCTTCGAGGATTATTTGAAGAAAACTCCTTCAGTGGATTGACGCGGAGGAAATCCTCCTCCTCCCCTTTATACATGGCAGACAAGATCTTCACCAGTTCGGTGACCGATCCCGGCCCTTTGCGGCCATGGCGGGTGGCATCGTCCTCCCCGTTGAAATCCCACATGGGGTGGCCCCTATATTGGAGAGGCTGCACTCCCCTCATAATGCAGATTGCCATGACTCCAATCATGGTCAATCCGGCATGAGCCAGTAACCTTATTCGGCTCATCAGATAGAGGACATCCCGGCCATTTTCCCTCCGGGGGCTCCGAGGGCGCCAGCTTAGGCGCTTCTTCAGAGGAGCATTGCTGAACTCCGGAAGGCCGATCCGAACAGGATCCGGCAGCGGGACGTCCTCCATGTAAAACCATTCCAAGGCCAGTCTTCGGACGCCTTCTTCGGGGTTCCGGATAGGTATCCGGTCCCGGCGATGCGCCATAGCTCGGCTCCGCCCACTTGATATATTGACCCCTCATGAGAACGGGGTACTAGGCAGAATAATCTCTTCCACATCCCGAAATGAGCCTCGACGCCCAAGAACAGTTCGCAAAGGGCCACGAAGCCCGCGATGTGCAAGATGGAGGCAGGAGTAAGGTGGTGCAACTGGAGGCCGTAGAACTCCAAGAGCCCCCGGAGAGACGGATGGATTGGAAATCCGAGTCCTCTTACTAGATAAGAGATGAAGCATACCCGCTCTCCTTTAGAGGGATCGGGGACACTCTCCGCTTGCTTCCCACCCTTGTAGGTGGCAAGTCCGGCTCGAACCGGGACCATGAAGGCCGGGGGAAGAAATCCCTTGGCTTGGAGTATAACTAGCTCGCTATGCGGGACTGAGCATCTCTCCCAATTTCCAGGCTGAGGGCTGGGAGCGCGAGAGGAGGAGCCGCGTCGACTGTCCATGATGGAATGGGCTTTGGTCAGAGGCGCTCTGATGAAAGCTCGCGAAGGGGGGATGGTGTGACTCAGATCTAGAACCTCGCCCCTTTTATAGGCGGCTCTTTTGTGCAGCTAGGGGGGTAATTGTAAAAATACCCTGGCTTTTCGCATTCGTTCAAACACGTGGAAGATGGCCATTATTGGGCGTAGAAGCCAAGGAGCGCAGCATTTATCAGAAGCCGGACACTATTCGACAAGTATATGGAATTTGGAGAAGAACCCGCCTCGCAATGCCGGAGACAATCAACGCGCCGGACTCGTCGTCATTGAAGCCTGGTTCAGGGGCTACTGAGGGAGTCCTGGACTAGGGGGTGTCCGGATAGCCGAACTATCATCACGGGCGGACTCCGAGACTATGAAGATACAAGATTGAAGACTTCCTCCCGTGTCCGGATGGGACTTTCCTTGGCGTGGAAGGCAAGCTTGGCGATACGGATATGTAGATCTCCTACCATTGTAACAGACTCTGTGTAACCCTAACCTATCCGGTGTCTATATAAACCGGAGGGTTTTAGTCCGTAGGACGAAGAACAATCATACCATAGGCTAGCTTCTAGGGTTTAGCCTCCTTGATCTCGCGGTAGATCTACTCTTGTACTACCCATATCATCAATATTAATCAAGCAGGAGTAGGGTATTACCTCCATCGAGAGGGCCCGAACCTGGGTAAAAACATCGTGTCCCTTGTCTCCTGTTACCATCCGCCTAGACGCACAGTTTGGGACCCCTACCCGAGATCCGCCGGTTTTGACACCGACAGTCGGCCAGCAAGCGGAGTGCGGAGGCGCCATGGTGGGCAAGATGCCCAACGTTACCTGGCTCGAAGGCTCCTATGCGGAGACCGTGAAGGGATGGCAATCGGGGGGGGGGGGGTTCTATATCACCGAGCCGCGTGATGCCAACTGGGCGGCGGCCCCCAAATTTTGATCCGGCATCCCCATGCGGCTCACCTCCTGGAAAGAGAAGGGCCTAGCCTGGGGTTCACCGGTGCAGCTGACCGGACTCTAGACCTGTGTCAAAAATATGATAAGCAAGAAAATCAAGCTTGTCAACGTGGTCCAGGTCATGCTCTTCCGCCGGATCCTTCCATGTCAAAGACGGGCATTCAATATGTGGGAGTTCGACCCGGCCGAACACCAGACGCTGTGAGAGCTCTTCGACACGACGCACAAAGATGTCTAGAAGGTGCTGTTCAAGGTCGTCGAGGTACCTCCTCCCATTACCGAGGATCGCGGACTCAGCGTAAAGCGCCCCGCCAATCCGGTAAGCTCTCTATATTTTACAAGATGTTCCTTTCCCCAGTATATTCGTGGGAGGAATCTAAGCCCCCACGCCAATTTAACAGGACTGGGTAGCGACAATGGAGCGGGTCGATTGTCCAGCTCCACTTCCTGAAGATCCAGCAACGGCTCTCTTAACGAAGATGCTGTTTCTGGCGCCCTATGAGGTGCCGGAGAAGAAGGCCAAGAAGAAGGCCGCGGGGACCAGGAAAGGTCTCCGGCGCAAGGTTGTATCGGACTCATCGTCCGAAGACACCGAGGCGCGCTCCTCCAACGAAAACAAGGAGGAGGAAGAGGAAAGTCCTCCCCCCCAACCGGGGGGGGGGGGGAGAAAAGGAAGGCCGCCCCGTCGGGGAGACCAAAGGGTCCAAGAAGGGAAAGACCCTCCCTCTGGACCACTCCACAATAGCCTCCTATAGCGACGAGGAGTGGTTGCCCAGGGACAAGCCCCTGGCGAAGTCGTAATACTTCCGGTATGCTTTGCTTTATTTCTTCTTATCATCTCAAATATGATCGTGCAGTCCATCTAAAGCCCACATCGACGTATCCTCCTCGGATGGGTCTTTGGGCCAGTCGGCGATGAACAACGATTCACTCCCGGTGGCAACCTCCCCCCGGCCCGTGGACGACACCGAGGTGTTGTCTCAGAGGATATCGGACCAAGGGGAGACAGTTCTGGAGACGCCCCAAGGCGAAATCCCCGACGCCGGGCACATGGGGGGGAAGACCCCCATGGATTCTGATGACGGGGGCTGCAACAAGTTTGGCCCCTAGCCGGATACTGCGCCGGAACCTCAAGTGGTTCCGGATTCAGGCAGGCATCCCCTCGCTAAGGGGGGCCGTCGGTGTCAAAACCGGCGGATCTCGGGTAGGGGGTCCCGAACTGTGCGTCTAGGCGGATGGTAACAGGAGACAAGGGACACGATGTTTTTACCCAGGTTCGGGCCCTCTTGATGGAGGTAAAACCCTACTCCTGCTTGATTAATATTGATGATATGGGTAGTACAAGAGTAGATCTACCACGAGATCAGAAAGGCTAAACCCTAGAAGCTAGCCTATGGTATGATTGTTGTTCGTCCTACGGACTAAAACCCTCCGGTTTATATAGACACCGGAGAGGGCTAGGGTTACACAGAGTCGGTTACAATGGGAGGAGATCTACATATCCGTATCGCCAAGCTTGTCTTCCACGCCAAGGAAAGTCCCATCCGGACACGGGACGAAGTATTCAATCTTGTATCTTCATAGTCCAGGAGTCCGGCCAAAGGTCATAGTCCGGCCATCTGGACACCCCCTAATCCAGGACTCCCTCAGTAGCCCCTGAACCAGGCTTCAATACGACGAGTCCGGCGGGCAGATTGTCTTCGGCATTGCAAGGCGGGTTCCTCCTCCGAATACTTCATAGAAGATTCTGAACACAAGGATAGTGTCCGGCTCTGCAAAATAATTTCTACATACCACCATAGAGAGAATAATATTTACACAAATCCAATCTGCTGATGTATTTCGCAGCGTGTCATAACACCACGGCCAAGCCTTTATTCGAATCATTTTTACTGCCCCACCTCAGCATGTTTAGCGAGGCGGTTTCCTTGGCACGTCTTGTCAAAGCAGAGATCGTGTCCCCTTATTCCGGGATTCTCATCAATACGGGCGTGGGTAACCCAACCGTGCCATTAATCTACGATGCTTGGGAGATAAGCGAGTTTACCAGGTTGGTGGGGGCGCATAGTTTCGACCGCCCATATAAGGGGATAAGGATCCACCTTTTCCATCTACGCCTTCTTCCTCCTTTTCTTATCCATTTCCGCGCACTCGAGCTCCATCGCCCAAGTCCGCACACCCCGCCTCAACCTTCTCCAGTCATGTTCGAAGCGGGAGGCAAGTGGATGGTCTCCTCCGTCACGGAGGGACACATTAAGAAGTTGAGGGAGGCCGGATACTTGTCTAACGACATCGCGCACCGGCTCCTAGACAAGGGGCAGCTCATCCCCACCCCCAGGCCCCATGAGAGGGTGGTGTTCCTCACCCACTTCCTCCGCGGACTAGGTTTTCCACTTCACCCATTTGTCCGGGGGCTCATGTTCTACTACGGCCTGGATTTCCATGATCTGGCCCCAAACTTCGTCCTCAACATCACGGCGTTTATCGTCGTGTGCGAGGCTTTCCTCCGCATCAAGCCCCACTTCGGCTTATGGCTGAAGACCTTCAATGTCAAGCCGAAGGTAGTGGGCGGCCAACAAGCAGAGTGCGGAAGCGCCATGGTGGGCAAGATGCCCAACGTTACATGGCTCGAGGGCTCCTTCGTGGAGACAATAAAGGGGTGGCAATCGGGGTGGTTCTACATCACCGAGCCGCGCGACCCTAAATGGGCAGCGGCCCCCGAATTCCGATCTGGCTTCCCTACAAGGCTCACCTCCTAGAAAGAGACGGGCCTGTCGTGGGGTAATTCGGAAGAGCGGACCGGACTCCAATCCTGCGTCCAAGACCTGGTGAACAAAGAGGTTAAACTCATCGACGTAGTCCAAGTCATGCTCATCCGCCGGATCCTCCCGTGTCAACGACGGGCCTTTAACTTATGGGAGTTCAACCCGGCCCAACACCAAACTCTGACCAGGCTCTTTGACACAACGCACGAGGATGCCTGGAAGGTGCTATTCAAGGGCGCCGAGGTTCCCCCTCCCATCACCGAGGATCACGGATTCCGCGTGAAATGACAAGCCAGCGTAGTAAGCTTATTTTACCCTTTACGGGATACTTGTTTTTCATAGTTTAACTCTATGCGGGATCTAAGCTCCCGTTCCTTTGACAGGAATGGCAGAAGAAGACCAGACAGATCGACTGTCCGGCTCCTTTGCCCGAAGATCCAGCAGACGCCCACTTGACGGGGCTGCTGGTCCCGGCACCTTACGTGGTGCCGGAGAAGAAGGCCACGGGAACTCGAAAGAGTTCTCGGCGCCAGGTGGTGTCGGACTCATCGTCCGATGACTCCAAGGCAGACTCCTCCCGTGAAGCCGAGGAGGAGGAAGAAGAAGCCTCTCCCCCTCCAGCGGGGGGAGGAATGAAAAGGAAGGCCGCCCCAACTAGGGGGGGGGAGGGTCCAAGAAGGGAAGGACCCTTCCTCCGGACTACTCCACCA
>LR880968.1:849650347-849664923 GCA_904067115.1 Aegilops sharonensis | reverse complement strand
GGTGCAGCAAGAGCTCCAGGCTCTCGTGGAAAAACACGAGAGTTTGGAGCGTGACTCAAAGACTCGAGAGTCCGAGCTCGCCTCGGCGCTTGAGAGCACCAAATCTGCCAAAGCCGAAGCCTAAAAATCCCTCCAGGAAATTGAGGCGATGAAGAATATAGCGGCGGCTAAGGCATTCTTTATGCAAAGCAAGCACGCGAAAGTGAATTACTTGTTACTTACTTGAGTCCGGAGCTCTCCAGGAGCATTCGCAGATCTTCCCCGGAGTGTGTCCGACGCTGCCGCATTCTACTGAGCCGAAGAGGGAAGCTCGACGGAGAAGGTGTTCTGGTCTCAGTATGCTGAGGCTGGACACCCGGTGCCCTTGAGCGACCAGCTGAAGCAGCTGGTCGAGCTCCATAAGGTGGCCGAACATGCCATGAAGGGTGAGGGAGTCCCGGATTAGGGGGTGGCCGGACTATAGCATTTGGCCGGACTCCTGGACTATGAAGATACAAGATTGAAGACTTCGTCCCGTGTCCGGATGAGACTTTCCTTGGCGTGGAAGGCAAGCTTGGCGATACGGATATGTAGATCTCCTACCATTGTAACCGACTCTATGTAACCCTAACCCTATTCGGTGTCTATATAAACCGGAGGGTTTTAGTCCATAGGACGAACAACAATCATACCATAGGCTAGCTTCTAGGGTTTAGCCTCTCTGATCTCGTGGTAGATCTACTCTTGTACTACCCATATCATCAATATTAATCAAGCAGGAGTAGGGTTTTACCTCCATCGAGAGGGCCCGAACCTGGGTAAAAACATCGTGTCCCTTGTCTCCTGTTACCATCCGCCTAGACGCACAGTTCGGGACCCCCTACCCGAGATCCGCCGGTTTTGACACCGACAAAGGGTCTCACAGTCCGGCTGTGGCCTGGCGAAGCCATGCCTGGCAGCTACTTCGGGCTGGTAAGGCGGCTGGTGGATGCCTGTCCAAGGCTTGAAGTCATCAAGCGCTCCGTATGCATCGAAGGTGCCCATAGGGTCCTTGCCCATGCTAAAGTGCATTGGGGCAAGATGGACGCTGAGAAGCTTGTGACGGATGGACCACCGCCGGGCAAGGAGCATCGCAAGCCCGAGATTTATTATGAGGGCGTCCTGAAGGGTGCCCGCCGTATAGCGGATGAGTGCTCCAAAGATGTAATTTTTGAGTAAACTCGCATTTGTAGTCCTGTACGCTAAAAACTTGTTCATATGCGCTAAGCAACGCTTTTGAATTTAAAATATTACCTTCTGTGCGGCCGTTTATCAAAATTGAGAGATGGCGAGTCGTCGGCTTCTGCCCCCATGCCGCGAGTGCTGGGGTGTTCGGGATAAACTTGAGCGCTCTTTTTCCCATTATTGGGTCCTTCGAGGGAGGCGCTCAACACAACAAACAAGGCAATCGGACAATAATGCTTGAACACTCTCACTTAGCCATAGAATTCTATAATTTTAAATTTTGGCAAAGCCCCTAGTATTCGGAAGACCGAGTTCGGGGCGCTATCCACGCCTAGGCCGGACAAAGCCGACTCCTCGCTCTAAGCGGCATAAGTCTTTAGGGACTCGAAAACCTCTCGAACAGCGACCAGCTCTCGCCCTATCATGACGGTCAGTTTTAGCTTTCTCCACTGAGGTGCTCAGCCCAGCTCAACCGGGGCATAATCGCAGTGGTTCTCCCAGTGCTACCTTAGCTGATATAACGGAACGTAAGGTACCAAAACATGGGAGCCGGGCAAACCCAACTATTGACCCATGACATGATTCGGAGCCGATGCATATAATGCTATAAGTTTGGGGTGCCACACTCATGAGAGTGTTTGGACTTCTCCCACCATATTCTGGGGTACGTAAGCCCCTGGCGTATTGGCCGTACCAAAGTGTACGGTTACATAATGTCATAACTGAACATATTTTTATGAAAAAAGGTAATGCAATAATAGACAAAAGCTATGCATTGTTTATTCAAAAAGTCTGCGGTAAAAGCAGAACGATACAAATAGTGCGATAAGCAAGAGATGGGACTATTTAACATGTCCCCCCTCCAGGGGCGAGCTGCGGGATGATATGTTAAACAAGTATACTGCTTGTTATAGAGACCACCTGGACACTCGCCGTAGCTTTCTGCCTCCCTGGCTGTTGCATCGTGTGTTCGGCGATTATGCTGCCAGACAGGCCTTCCGGAAAGTGGAGTCCTGAAAGTAGGAAAAAAAAAGAATGACAAAATCGGGAGCCCCTTGTGCGGTTGAGCCCCATTTTGGGCGTGCCGTGGTCGTGCCCCTCCCCCTATGCCCATGGTATTTCCAGAGCGTAGTTATGTATGCGTAGTACTGGTTCCGCAATTTCGCGAGGGCTGGGGTTGGGGCCGCATTGCTATGCGTGCTCGGAACGTGCCAGGCGGTCTTGTTGTAGGTTACTCCGGGCGCGCTTGACGGTGTCCGGACATTTAATGGCCGGACTGGAGAATTGCCTTGACAGGTTGCTTTGTACTTCCGCCGCGAGGGCCGCCGTATGCTCCTCCGTCTGGAGAGAGCGTTCGGTGTTTTCATTGACCGTAATGACTCCTCGAGGGCCTGGCATCTTGAGCTTGAGGTATGCGTAGTGCGGCACCGCATTGAACTTTGCAAATTCGGTTCGTCCGAGCAGTGCGTGATAGCCACTGCGGAACTGGACTATGTCGAAGATTAACTCTTCGCTTCGGAAATTATCCGGGGATCGAAGACCACCTCAAGTGTAACTGATCCTGTACAGTTGGCCTCTACACCTGGTATGACGCCTTTAAAGGTCGTCTTTGTGGGTTTAATCCTTGAGGGATCTATGCCCATTTTTCGCACTGTATCCTGATAAAGCTGGTTCAGGCTGCTGCCGCCGTCCATAAGGACTCTAGTGAGGTGAAATCCATCAATGATTGGGTTTAAAACCAATGCGGCGAATACGCCATGGCGGATGCTAGTGGGGTGGTCCCTTCGATCAAAAGTGATCGGGCAGGAGGACCATGGGTTGAACTTTGGGGTGACTGGCTCCAACGCATATACGTCCCTGAGTGCACGCTTACTCTCCCTTTTGGGTATGTGGGTTGCGTATATCATGTTCACCGTCCGCACTTGTGGGGGGAAACCCTTCTGTACCCTATTGTTCGGCGGCCGGGGCTCCTCCTCGTCATTGCTATGCATCCCCTTGTCATTGCTTTCGGCGTTTAACTTGCCTGCCTGCTTGAACACCCAACAATCCCTGTTGGTGTGGTTGGCTGGTTTTTCGGGGGTGCCGTGTATCTGGCACGAGCGATCGAGTATTCGGTCCAAATTGGACGGGCCCGGAGTATTTCTTTTGAATGGCTTTTTCCGCTGACCGGGTTTAGAGCCTCTGAATCTGGCATTAACTACCGTATCCTCAACATTGTCGCCGTTAATGCGGCGCGTTTGCTTGTTGCGACGCGACCTGCCAATGTTGTCCTTGGTATCCGAATTACCAGGGATCTTGGTCATGTTATTACTACGAGCTAGCCAGCTGTCTTCTCCCGCGCAAAAGCGGGTCATGAGTGTTGTGAGGGCTGCCATGGATTTCGGCTTTTCCTGTCCTAGGTGCCGGGCAAGCCACTCGTCACGGATGTTATGCTTGAAGGCTGCAAGGGCCTCTGCGTCCGGACAGTCAACTATTTGATTTTTCTTGGTTAGGAACCGTGTCCAGAATTGTCTGGCCGATTCCTCTGGCTGCTGAATTATGTGGCTTAGGTCATCGGCGTCTGGTGGTCGCACATAGATGCCCTGGAAGTTGTCGAGGAATGCGGCTTCCAGGTCCTCCCAACAACCAATTGATTCTGCTGGCAAGCTGTCAAGCCAATGCCGAGCTGGTCCTTTAAGCTTGAGTGGGAGGTATCTGATGGCGTGTAGATCATCGCCGCGGGCCATGTGGATATGAAGGAGATAATCCTCGATCCATACCGCCGGATCCATTGTGCCATCGTATGATTCGATGTTTACGGGTTTGAAACCCTCGGGGATTGCATGGTCCATTACTTCATCTGTGAAGCATAGTGGGTGTGCGGCGCCTCTGTATTGGGCTATGTCACGACGTAGCTCAAATGAGCTTTGTCTACTGTGTTCGGCCCGGCCGGATTTATCATATCCGGCATGACGGTTATCGTCACGTGTCGTGGGGCGCCCACGCGATCTATAGATCGATCTTGTTTGCCTTGCCCTGTCCTCCAATATATCTCGTAGGTCTGGCGCATTTCCCTGTGCCTTGGTATTCTTTGAGCGACGCCGGGGTGCGGCTTGAGTGGAGGGCCGAGAGGCCTATCTGTCGCGGCCACGAGGTGGCCGGTCGGCCGTATCATGCGCTGGTGATGTAGGTCTAGGTGCTTCCTCCTCTAATCGGGGTAGCAGCCTGCGTTTTGGGTAAATCTTGGAGGGGCGTTCGAGTTCGTACTCTTCGGCCGCAAGGACATCAGTCCATCTGTCGGCTAGCAGGTCTTGGTCAGCTCTAAGCTGTTGCTGTTTTTTCTTGAGGCTGCTCGCCGTGGCAATAAGCCTGCCTTTGGAACGCTCTTGTTCGACGGGATCCTCAGGCACGACAAATTCGTCGTCGTCGAGGCTTTCCTCGTCTTTGGAGGGAGGCATGTAATTATCGTCCTCTACCTCTCTGCCTACCGCTCTCTCATGAGGGCTGGCTTCTCCATCCTCCTGTGCTGAATCCTGCTGGAGGGGGTTGTCTTCGGCACTGTCCGGGGTGTTATTGTCTCCGGTGCCGGAATCACCGTTTTTGCTGTGGTGGGATTTAGAGCGGCGCCGCTGACGCCGGCGCTTAGGCTGTTTCTTGGAGGGGTCATCCTCCGTTGTTCCATCGCCGTTCCCTTCTTTTGGGGTGTCCACCATGTATATGTCATACGATGAGGTGGCCTTCCAGTGCCCTGTAGGCGCTGGTTCTTGTTCGTCTCCTGCATCGTCGTCCATACCGTCGATGTCTTCGGAGTCGAAGTCGAGCATGTCAGTTAAATCATCGACAGTGGCTACGAAGTGGGTGGTGGGTGGGGTTTGAATTTCTTCGTCGTCCGCATCCCAACCTTGCTGACCATAATCCGGCCAGGGCTCTCCTGATAAAGAGAGAGACTTTAGTGAATTCAGAATGTTGCCAAAGGGCGAGTGCTGAAAGATGTCCGCGGCGGTGAAATCCATAATCGGCGCCCAATCGGATTCGATTGGCAAGGGCGTGGAAGGTTCGGAGTCCGGAGAGGAGTCTGGCACCTTGGAGTCACGAGCTTCGCAAAGGACAGGTATGGTGTTCGGCTCGATCGCCGTAGAGATTGCAGCCCCCGAGGCGGTGTCCAGCCACCCGTCCTTGATTGGCGCAGTCGGCTCCGAGCTAAGGGTCGGAGTGGACACTGGTGCGGCCTCCAGGACACTGTTCGGCGGCAGAGCTAGATCATGCCCATCGAGACAGTGCGGCGCGCTTGGCTGTGGCTCGAACCCGTCGAAGATCGAGTCTCCGTGAACGTCGGCCGTGTAGTCCAAACTTCCAAATCTGACCTGATGGCCAGGGGCGTAGCTTTCGATCTGCTCCAGATGGCCAAGCGAATTGGCCCGCAGTGCAAAGCCGCCGAATACGAAGATCTGTCCGGGGAGAAAAGTCTCACCCTGGACCGCATCATTGTTGATGATCGGAGGAGCCATCGGGCCTAAAGGTGATGACACAGAGGAACTCTCAATGAAAGCACCAATGTCGGTGTCAAAACTGGCGGATCTCTGGTAGGGGGTCCTGAACTGTGCGTCTAGGCGGATGGTAACAGGAGACAAGGGACACGATGTTTTTACCCAGGTTCGGGCCCTCTTGATGGAGGTAAAACCCTACTCCCGCTTGATTAATATTGATGATATGGGTAGTATAAGAGTAGATCTACCACGAGATCAGAAAGGCTAAACCCTAGAAGCTAGCCTATGGTATGATTGTTGTTCGTCCTACGGACTAAAACCCTCCGGTTTATAGACACCGGAGAGGGCTAGGATTACACAGAGTCGGTTACAATGGGAGGAGATCTACATATCCGTATTGCCAAGCTTGCCTTCCACGCCAAGGAAAGTCCCATCCGGACACGGGACGAAGTCTTCAATCTTGTATCTTCATAGTCCAGGAGTCCGGCCAAAGGTCATAGTCCGGCCATCCGGACACCCCCGAATCCAGGACTCCCTCAGGGGTGAGCCACCTGTGCCGATGACCTCTGTCCATCCAGAGGCATCGGACAACTTGCTGGAAGCGCTTCAGGGCGCTTCCATTGATGAAGAACACCGTACTCTTATGAGTACGGTGATTGAGAAGGTTCGGTCCGCCAAAGCGGATTGACCGAAGCCTGCACCAGCCTCCTAACAGGCTTTGAGGTAAGTAATCAAATTGTAAGAAAATATCACAGCATGGACAATAGCCCCTGATGCTCTGTTTGGTGTTCTGAAAGAAAGGCCGAACAGAGGATCAAATAACATCCACAGGAGTCTAACCCGAATATGTCTATGTGAATAAGCAGGCGTCGCTGCTGGCCACTACCACTCGTAATGCGGAGGTCTCTGTACTGAAGCGGGACCTGGAGCGGAATGAGGAAGAGCTCGGCCTCGTGAAGAGGCAGCTCGAGGAAAACAAAGGTACAAAATGCCCCTTCTGTATGTCATATAAATGAAAAGTTGTTGATGCTAATAGAGGCGTCGTGAATTTTAATAGGGGCCACGACCGAAGTGGCGGCCCTTAAGAAGGCGCTATCCGAGGCTGAAGACAAAGCGGCCAAGGAGCGCACCGAGCGCGAGAAACAAGAGGCCCGGGTTGACGAGGTCCAGCAAGAGCTCCAGGACTTCGTAAAAAATACGAGTCCTTGGAGCGTGACTCTAAGACGCAAGAGTCCGAGCTTGTGAAGGCCTGCCAGAGTGCACAGGATGCCAACGCTGAAGCCCAAAAGGCCCTCCAAGAGGTTCAAGCGGCCAAGAAGATTGCAGCGGGTAAGACATTCAATATGCAAAGCAAGCATGTGAAGGATACTTTCTTTTTACTTACCCGAATTTGGAGCTCTCCAGAAGCATTCACAAATCTGCCGCGCAGCATCTCTGATGTCACAGAGATCTACTAAGCTGAGGAAGGGAGCTCGACGGAGAAGTTGTTCTGGTCCCAGTATATTGGAGCCAAACACCCGATGCCCTTGAGCGACCAGGTGAAGCAACTGGTCGAACTTCACAAAGCGGCCGAACTGGCCATGAAGGATCTCATGGTCCGGATGTGGCCTGCCGAGCCCCTGCCCAGCAGCTACTTCGGCCTGGTAAAGCGGCTTGTGAATGCCTGCCCACGGCTTGAAGTCATAAAGCGGTCAGTCTGTATTGAAGGTGCGCGTAGGGCCTTCGCCCGTGCGAAAGTGCATTGGGCGAAGATGGATGCCGAGAAGCTGGTGGCGGAGGGGCCGCCGAAGGGCAAGGAGCACCGCCACCCCGAAAAGTACTATGACGGTGTCCTGAAGGGTGCCCGCCTTGTGGCGGAGGAATGTGCTAAGGATGTAATATTTGAATGAATGTACTAATTTCATCCTGTAATATGAAAACGAGTTCATGTGCGCTATATAACGCTTGTTGATTTAAAGTATTACCTTCTGTGCGGCCTTTATAAAATCTGAGAGTTGGCCACTCATCGGCTTCTGCCCCCATGTAACTAGTACTAGGGTGTTCAGGATAATTATAAACACTCTTTATCCAAATTTTTGGTCCTTTTAAGGAGGTGTTTAACGCAACGAACAAGGCAATCGGACTATACGGCTTTATCACTCTCACTTAGCCATAGAAGTCTATAATTTTAAATTTTGGTGTAGCCCCTTGTATTTGGAAGGCTGAATTTGGGGCGCTATAGACGCTTAAACCGGACAAGGCCGATTCCTCGCCCAAAGAGGAAAAAATCTTTAAGGATTTGAAACCTCTCGAACAGCGACCAACTCTCGCCATATCATGACAGTCAGTTTTCAGCTTTCTCTACTGAGGTGCTCGTCTGGAAGAACCGGGACACAATCGCAGTAGTTCTCGCTGTGCCACCTTAGCCGATGTAGCGGAACGTAAGGCAGCAAAACATGGGAGCCGGGCAAACCCAACTATTGACCCAAGACATGATTCGGAGCTGATGCATATAATGCTATAAGTTCGGGGTGCCGCACTGTCGAAAGTGTTCGGACTTTTATTTGTCGTGTTATGGGGTACACTGAAGCCCCTGGCGGACTGAACGTATCAGAATGTACGGGTGTAATTTGTAATAAATAAGCAGTCAAGGAAAAAGATAAAGAAATGTACATTATTTTCCTTTGTTATTTAAATAATGCGTCAAAGTGTATGTATACAAGTAGTGCGATAAGCAAAATAGGACTATTTGACATGTCCTAGCCAAGGGGAAGCTGCGTGTGGGTATGTAAACAAGTATAACGATCATTATCAGAGACCACCTGGGGATTCCCTTATACGTTAAAGCTTCTTGCCTCCTTGATGTTTCCTTCCCGTGATGGGTCCGATAATCAGGCTATCAGAAAGAGCTTCCAGAGAATAGGGTCCTGAAAGAAATAAAATGATGAAGGTATACGGGTCCTGGGGCGGTTGAGCCGCATTGTGGACCGCATTATAGTTGTGCCTCCTCCTATGTCCACGGTATTTTAAGTGCGTAATTATGTACGCGTGGCACAAATTTCTCCGCTTGACTGGGACTAGGGCGGAGGCCAAATTGCTAGGCAAGCTCAAGGCGTGCCGGACGATCCTGTTGCATAGTACTCCGGACTCGCTTGGCGTTGTCCGGAGGCTTTATTGCCGAATTAGAGGTCTGCCTAAGAAGGCTGCTCTGTACTTCTGCTGCAAGGGCCGCAATGTGCTCTTCTGTATGGAGGGAGCGCTCTATGTTTCCATTGACTGTTATAACCCCGTGAGGTCCTGGCATCTTGAGCTTGAGGTATGCGTAGTGTGGTACCGCATTGAATCGAGCAAATGCGGTTCGTCCTAGTAGTGCATGATAACCACTACGGAAGGGGACGATATCAAAGATTAACTCCTCGCTTCGGAAGTTTTCCGGAGATCCAAAGACTACTTCTAGTGTGATTGAACCCGTACAACAGGCCTCTACACCTGGTATGACACCTTTAAAGGTGGTTTTGGTGGTTTTGGTTCTTGAGGGATCAATGCCCATTTTGCGCACTGTATCCTGATAAAGCAAGTTCAGGCTGCTGCTACCGTCAATAAGGACTCGTGTGAGGTGGAATCCGTCAATGATGGGGTCGAGGACCAATGCGGCCGAACCTCCATGACGGATACTGGTAGGATGGTCCCTGCGATCGAAGGTGATCGTACAGGAAGACCATGGATTGAACTTTGGGGCAACTGGCTCCATCGTGTAGACGTCCCTTAGTGCGTGCTTCCGCTCCCGCTTGGGAATATGGGTGGCGTATATCATATTTACCGTTTTCACTTGGGGAGGAAATTTCTTCTGTCCTCCTGTGTTCGGCAGCCAGGGCTCCTCGTCGTCATCACTATGCGGCCCCTTTTCCTTGTTTTTGGCATTCAACTTGCCGGCCTGTTTAAACACCCAACATTTTCTGTTGGTGTGGTTGGCTGGTTTATCGGGGGTACCATGAATTTGACACAAGAGATCGAGTATGCGGTCCAGACTGGATGGGCCCGGATTGTTTCTTTTGAATGGCTTTTTCCGCTGACCGGATTTAGAGCTGCTGAAGCCGGCATTGACTGCTGTGTCTTCGGCGTTGTCGCCATTGTTGTGATGCTTGTGTTTGTTGCGTCGTGGCTTGCCGTTGTTGTCTCTGGCATCTAAAGTGCCAGGATTTCTTGATGTGCTGTTGCTGCGAGTCAGCCAACTGTCCTCGCCCACACAAAAGCGGGTCATGAGTGTCGTGAGGGCTACCATGGACTTCGGCTTCTCTTGGCCGAGGTGTCGGGCGAGCCACTCGTCGCGGATGTTATGCTTAAAGGCCGCTAGGGCTTCGGCATCCGGACAATCGACAATTTGGTTCTTTTTAGTTAGGAACCGAGTCCAGAATTTCCTGGCTGACTCTCCGGGCTGTTGGGTTACGTGACTTAAGTCATCAGCATCCGGTGGTCGCACATAAGTTCCCTGGAAGTTGTCAAGGAATGCGTCTTCCAGGTTCTTCCAACTGCCAATAGAGTTTGCCGGCAGGCTGTTCAGCCAATGTTGAGCCGGTCCTTTGAGTTTTAGTGGTAGGTACTTGATGGCATGTAGATCATCACCGCGGGCCATGTGAATGTGGAGAAGGAAATCTTCAATCCATACCGCGGGGTCTGTTGTACCATCATATGATTCAATGTTCACGGGCTTAAACCCTTCTGGGAATTCATGATCCATTACTTCATCAGTGAAGCATAGGGGGTGTGCGGTGCCTCTATGCCGGGCTACATCACGACGCAGTTCCAATGAGTCTGGTCTGTTGTATTCGGCCCGGCCGGATTTGCTTTTAGTATATCCGATGTGACGGTCATCGTCACGCGTTGGGGCGCACCCTCATGATTCGTAGATCGATCTTGACTGTCCTGCTTTGTTTTCCAATACGTCTTGCAGGTTGATAACCCACAAGTGTAGGGGATCGCAACAGCTTTCGAGGGTAGAGTATTCAACCCAAATTTATTGATTCGACACAAGGGGAGCCAAAGAATATTCTTAAGTATTAGCAGTTGAGTTGTCAATTCAATCACACCTGGATAACTTAGTATCTGCATCAAAGTATTTAGTAGCAAAGTAGTATGATAGTAATGGTAACAGTGGCAAAAGTAAAGATAATAGTTTTGTAGGAATTCTAATAGTAGCAACGGAAAAGTAAATAGGCAAAGCACAATATGTGAAAAGCTCGTAGGCATTGGATCAGTGATGGATAATTATGTCGGATGCGATTCCTCATGTAATAGCTATAACATAGGGTGACACAGAACTAGTTCCAATTCATCAATGTAATGTAGGCATGTATTCTGAATATAGTCATACGTGCTTATGGAAAAGAACTTGTATGACATCTTTTGTCCTACCCTCCCGTGGCAGCGGGGTCCTAGTGGAAACTAAGGGATATTAAGGCCTCCTTTTAATAGAGAACCGGAACAAAACATTAGCACATAGTGAATACATGAACTCCTCAAACTATGGTCATCACCGAGAAGTATCCCGATTATTGTCACTTCGGGGTTGTCGGATCATAACACATAATAGGTGACTATAGACTTGCAAGATAGGATCAAGAACACTCATATATTCATGAAAACATAATAGGTTCAATCTGAAATCATGGCACTTGGGCCCTAGTGACAAGCATTAAGCATAGCAAAGTCATAGCAACATCAATCTCAGAACATAGTGGATACTAGGGATCAAACCCTAACAAAACTAACTTTATTACATGGTAAATCTCATCCAACCCATCACCGTCCAGCAAGCCTATGATGGAATTACTCACGCACGGCGGTGAGCAACATGAAATTGGTGATGGAGGATGGTTGATGATGACGACGACGACGAATCCCCCTCTCCGGAGCCCCGAACGGACTCCAGATCAGCCCTCTCGAGAGAGATTAGGGCTTGGCGGCGGCTCTGTATCGTAAAACGCGATGAAACTTTCTTTCTGGTGTTTTTCTCCGGGAAACGGAATATATGGAGTTGGAGTTGAGGTCGGTGGAGCATCAGGGGGCCCACGAGACAGGGGGCACGCCCCCACCCTCGTAGACAGGGTGTCGGCCCCCTGGCCTTGATTCTTTCGCCAATACTTTTTATATTTTCCAAAACTTATCTCCGTGGATTTTCAGGTCTTTCCGAGAACTTTTGTTTTCTGCATAATAAACAACATCATGGCAGTTCTGCTGGAAACGGCGTCAGTCCGGGTTAGTTTCATTCAAATCATGCAAGTTAGAGTCCAAAACAAGGGCAAAAGTGTTTGGAAAAGTAGATACGTTGGAGATGTATCAACTCCCCCAAGCTTAAACCTTTGCTTGTCCTCAAGCAATTTAGTTGATAAACTGAAAGTGATAAAGAAAAACTTTTACAAACTCTGTTTGCTCTTGTTGTTGTAAATATGTAAAGCCAGCATTCAAGTTTTCAGCAAGTATTATGAACTAACCATACTCACACTAACACTTAGGTCTCACAATTACTCATATCAATGGCATAATGAGCTAGCGAGCAATAATAATAAAACTCAGATGACAACACTTTCTCAAAACAATCATAATATGATATAACAAAATGGTATCTCGCTAGCCCTTTCTGAGACCGCAAAACATAAATGCAGAGCACCTTTAAAGATCAAGGACTGACTAAACATTGTAATTCATGGTAAAAGAGATCCAGTCAAGTCATACCCAATATAAACCAATAATAATGAATGCAAATGACAGTGTGCTCTCTAGCGGGTGCTTTTTAATAAGAAGGTGATGACTCAACATAAAAGTAAATAGATAGGACCTTCGCAGAGGGAAGCAGGGATTTGTAGAGGTGCCCGAGCTCGATTTTAAAATAGAGATGAATAACATTTTGAGCGGCATACTTTCACTGTCAATGAAACAACTATGATATGGCTATATCTTCCATACTACATGCATTATAGGAAGTTCCCAAATAGAATGGTAAAAGTTTATACTCCCTCACCACCAACAAGCATCAACCCATGGCTTGCTCGAAATAACGAGTGCCTCCAACTAACAACAGCCCTGGGGGAGTTTTGTTTAATCATTTTGATTTGCTTTGATCTTTTTGGATCATGGGACTGGGCATCCCGGTTACTGGCCCTTTCTCGTGAATGAGGAGTGGAGTCCACTCCTCTTGAGAATAATACACCTAGCATGGAAGATACAGGCAGCCCTAGTTGAAACATGAGCTGCTCGAGCATACAAAACAGAATTTCATTTGAAGGTTTGGAGTTTGGCACATACAAATTTACTTGGAACGGCAAGTAGATACCGCATATAGGAAGGTATGGTGGACTCATATGGAACAACTTTGGGGTTTAAGGAGTTTGGATGCACAAGCAGTATTCCCGCTTAGTACTGGTGAAGGCTAGCAAAAGACTGGGAAGTGACCAACTGAGAGAGCGATAACAGTCATTAACATGCATTAAAATTAATTCACACCGAGTACAAGCATGAGTAGGATATAATCCACCATGAACATAAATATCGTGAAGGCTATGTTGATTTGTTTCAAGTACATGCGTGAACATGTGCCAAGTCGAGTCACTCAATTCATTCAAAGGAGGATACCATCCCATGATACCACACCACAATCGTATTAATAGCATGTTGGCACGCAAGGTAAACCATTATAACTCATAGCTAATCAAGCATGGAACAAGCAACTATAATCTCTAAGTGTCATTGAAAATATGTTTACTTCATAATAAGCTGAATCAGGAACGATGAACTCATCATATTTACAAAAACAAAAGAGGTCGAGTTCATACCAGCTTTTCTCATCTTAATCAGTCCATCATATATCGTCATTATTGCCTTTCACTTGCACGACTAAACGGTGTGTATAATAATAATAATAGTGCACGTGCATTGGACTAAGCTAGAATCTGCAAGCATTCAACTCAAGATAGAAGACAAAGTAATATGGGCTCTAAGTTAAATAAACAATCATGCATTTGAGAGCCACTAAACATTTTCAATATGGTCTTCTACTCTCGAGCCCCAAAGGAAAGAAAATAAAACTATTTACACGGGAAAGCTCCCAACAAGCAAGAAGAAGAACGAGAAATCTTTTTGGGTTTTCATTTTAATTCTACTACAAGCATGGAAATTAAACTAACTAATTTTTTTGGTTTTTTCTTAAGGTTTATCAAACACACAAGAAGAAAGCTAGCAAAAATAAAATTAAACTAACATGGATAATACAATGAAAGAGTATGAGCACCGACAACTAGAATGGTGTGTGAACATGAATGTAAAGTCGGTGAGAAATACGTACTCCCACAAGCTTAGGCTTTTGACCTAAGTTGGTGTAACGCCCAATATGCGACCCTATCCAAAAGGAACTCGACGGTCCCACCAAGGATAGACCCGCATATTGAAACGCTTTTGCAAGGTGGATATCATTACATCAACATTACATAATAGTGGGATACATACATAAGGCACAACTGCCACAAGAATACATCAACATCATATACAAGATCAACATCCGACTACGGATGAAACATAAACAAAAGCTCAAACGACATCCACCCTGCTAGCCCAGGCTGCCGACCTGGAACCTAACCCCTGATCGAAGAAGAAGCAGAAGAAGAACTCAAGGCAAGCAAGCATCGCTCTCACGTCATGAGCATCGCACAACCTGTACCTGCAACTGGTGGTGTAGTAAAACTGTGAGCCACGAGGACTCAGCAATCCCATTACCATGGGTATCAAGACTAGCAAAGCTTAAAGGGAAAGGAAGGGGTAAAGTGGTGAGGTTGCAGCAGCGACTAAGCATATATGGTGGCTAACATACGCAAATGAGAGCGAGAAGAGGAACAAAGGAACGGTCGTCAACTAGTAATGATCAAGAAGTGATCCTGA
>LR880968.1:849618885-849635625 GCA_904067115.1 Aegilops sharonensis | reverse complement strand
GGCCGGGGCGAGCTCGGGGTCGCCGGATCCGGTCGCTCCTCGACCGGATCTGGCCGGAGGAGGCCGGGGGCGGCCGGGCATGGCGCTCGCCGGCGGAGGAGGGGCGGCGCCGGCGTGGAGACGAGCTCGGCAGGGCCGGCGATGGGGCGGCGCGGCCCCGCGGAGGAAGGCGCCGGCGAGGGCCGGCCGGGGCGGCGGCAGGGAGGTGCGCCGGGGAGGCGGGGCGCTGCGGCGCCGGCGAGGGGGCGCCGGCCACCGGCGGGGGAGGCGCGGACGAGGCCGGAGGCGACCACCGGGCGGAGGGGCGGCGACCGGAGAGGCAGCGACGGACGACGGCGGCGGGGAGGCGCGGGCCGGCGGCGGCGGCGGCCGGGCCTGGCGGGCCCGCGATGGGCTCGCGGGCCGGCGGCGGTGGAGGCGTGGGGAGGCCACGTGGCGACGCGGGATTCGCCGGGCGCGGCGGCGCGGACACGTCCGACTCGGGACGGACAAGTCCGGCGGTGGAAGGTGGAAGGAGACTAGGGTTTCGGGGGATTCATCCGCGAATTTTCGGGGGGGATCTAGTTTTATAGGTAGAGGGAGCTAGGAGAGTCCAAATGAGGTGCGGTTTTCGGCCACGCGATCGTGATCGAACGACCGAGAGCATGGAGGGGAGTTTGGTGGGTTTTGGGCCAGTTAGAAAGGGGAGTTGGGCTGCAACAAAAGAGGCTTTGCGGTTACCCGGTTAACCGTTGGAGTATCAAACGACCTCCAAATGATCCGAAACTTGACATGCGGTCTACCGGTGCTATACCAAGGCCGCTTGACAAACCTCGGTCCATTCCGAGACCGTTTAACACCCGCACACGAAAAGAGGTAAAAGGGGGCGCTGGGAGACATAGGAGTGCCGGATTGCAAAACGGACAACGGGGAAAATGCTCGGATGCATGAGACGAACACATATGCAAAATGAAATGCACATGATGACATGATATGAAATGCAGATGATGACATGGCAAAGTGCAACACGCAAGCACATGACATGGCAACAACGGCGAATAACTGGCGGACACCTGGCGCATCGAATCTGGGGCGTTACAGTTGGTCTAATGCCAAGGGTAGCCTGGATGATATCCGTAGTTGTAACCGGGGTCGTACTGAGATGCAGCAGCAAATGCATCCTGAGCCGCGGCATGTTGGCGAGCCGCCTCCGCTCTCCCTCGTGTTCAGCTGCCTCCTCCCTGGTAACAACATATCTTCGTTTTGCCTGGTAATCAAAAAGGAAAGGAGCAGGGAGAGTAACATGGACAGAGCTACGTTTGTCAAAGATTAGTCGATACTGAAGGAATTGTTCGTTCCTCACAAGAAAACGATGTTTGACCATCGCGTTATAATCTAAATGAGCAGGAGGCAATTCCATATCCCTCTCTCGTGGGGCTATACCAAGATAATTAGCAACACGGGTCGCATAAATCCCTCCAAATAAATCTCCAGATATACCATTATTATGCAACCTACATGCAACTATTGCCCCCAAGTTGTAATCTTTATTACCTAACACAGCAGTCTTGAGGACACAAAGATCAGGGACACACATGTGACATGCTTCATCTTTACCGTTAATGCATCTACCAATGAAGAGAGAAAAATAATGTATAGCAGGAAAATGAATGCTCCCTATGGTAGCTTGTGCTATATCCCTAGATTCTCCCACAGTAATACTAGCAAGAAAGTCTTTATATTCAGATTTGTGGGCGTCATTAACATTGCCCCACTGCGGGAGTTTGCAAGCAGTTCTAAAATCTTCTAAGTCCATGGTATAAGATTTATCATAAATATCAAACATGACACTCTGAGAATTACGAGAAAAATTATATTTAAACCTTCTCACAAATGAATCTGTCAATTGATAGTACTGAGGACACTTATCTTGTATGAAGTCCTCGAGATCGGCATTACGCACATATGCGTCAAATTCATCCTTGATGCCTGCATTGACCATAAAATCGTCTGATGGCCACTCACAAGCTCGCACTTCTGCGTCCCTCGGTGGTTCATCATCTTGTTCACGCATAGCACACCTAGGTCCTTTCTTTATTGAGGAACCACCTTGGTACATTCTCCTAGACATATTTCTTTTTCATGAAAAATTTCTGAAATTTTAGTAACTTCAAAATAGAAGTGAATAAAACTAAACAAGATTGGTAGCAACTACTCCTACAAGTGCCTATAGCCTATATCATGCATTAGAATTGCTTGGGACCTCATAAATTTAAAATGCAAGCTCAAGAACAGGGTCACCTATGCAGCAAAAATTTGCAATGAATAAAGCACTAGAACAAAAACTAATTGGACCAATGGAGGAGTCACATACCAAGCAACAATCTCCCAAAGCAGTTTTGTGAATGGAGCTTTGAGCAAGGAGATCGATAATCGCAGCAAAATGAGCTAGAACTCGTGCTTGAGCTGGATGGGGATTATTTTGGGAAGAAGATGGAGTGTGTTGGTGCAGGAATAAGTGGAGGGGGGGCCCACCGTGGGCCCACGAGACAGGTGGGCGTGCCCAGGGGGTGTGGGCGCGCCCTCCACCCTCGTGGCAAGGTGCTTGCCCCCCTGCAGTCTTTGCAGTGCCTTAAATCCTCAAATATTCCATAAAAATCATACTAAATTTGCAGGGCATTTGGAGCACTTTTATTTTCAGGATATTTTTTATTGCACGGGTAATTCAGAAAATAGACAGATAATACTATTTTTGCTTTATTTATTTTAAAGAACAGAAAGTAAAAAGAGGGTACAGAAGGTTGTGCCTTCTAGTTTCATCCATCTCATGATCATCAAAATGAATCCACTAACAAGGTTGATCAAGTCTTGTTAACAAACTCATTCCGAATAACACATAACCGGAGAAATTTCGAATAACACTAAGTTACCTCAACGGGGATATGAACATCCCCAACAATAAGAATATCATACTTTTTCTTGACAGTAGGAAGAGGAAATTCAAAACCGCCAATAATGATAGTTGGAATTTTTCCAATAGAATTGATGCTATAAGCTTGAGATTGTTTCCTCGGGAAGTGTACCTATGCTCATTACCATTAACATGAAAAGTGACATTGCCTTTGTTGCAATCAATAACAGCCCCTGCAGTATTCAAAAAGGGTCTACCAAGGATAATCGACATACTATCGTCCTCGGGAATATGAAGAATAACAAAGTCCGTTAAGATAGTGACATTTGCAACCACAACAGGCACATCCTCACAAATACCGACAGGTATAGCAGTTGATTTATCAGCCATTTGCAAAGATATTTCAGTAGGTGTCAACTTATTCAATTCAAGTCTACGATATAAAGAAAGAGGCATAACACTAACACCACCTCCAAGATCACATAAAGCAGTTTTAACATAGTTTCTTTTAATGGAGCAAGGTATAGTTGGTACTCCTGGGTCTCCAAGTTTCTTTGGTATTCCACCCTTAAAAGTGTAATTAGCAAGCATGGTGGAAATTTCAGCTTCCGATATCTTTCTTTTATTTGTAACGATATCCTTCATATACTTAGCATAAGGATTTACTTTAAGCATATCAGTTAAGCGCATACGTAAGAAAATAGGTTTAATCATTTCAGCAAAGCGCTCAAAATCCTCATCATCCTTTGTCTTGGATGGTTTAGGAGGAAATGGCATGGGTTTCTGAACCCATGGTTCTCTTTCCCTACCGTGCTTCCTAGCTACAAAATCTCTTTTATCATAACTTTGATTCTTTGATTGTGGCTTATCAAGATCAACAACAGGTTTAGCCTATACTTCATTGTTATTGCTAGGTTGAACATTATCATTAACATTGGCACTTGGTTCATGTTCATCACCTGATTGTGTTTCAGCATCTGAAATAGAAATATCATTGGGGTTCTTAGGTGTGTCTATAACAGGTTCACTAGAAGCATGCAAAGTCCTATCATTTTTCTTTTTCTTCTTTTTAGAAGAACTAGGTGCCTCTAAATTATTTCTCTGAGAATCCTGATCGATTCTCTTATGATGGCCTTCAGGATACAAATGTCCCTGAGTCATTCTACCAGTTCTAGTAGCCACTCTAACAACAAAGTCATGTTTATTATTTAATTCATCAAGCAAATCATTTTGAGCTTTAAGTACTTGCTCAGCTTGAGTGGTAACCATAGAAGCATATTTGCTAATGAGTTTAAGTTCACCTTTAACTCTAGCCATATAATCACTCAAGCGTCCTATCTCAAAAGCATTATTATTTAATTCTCTACCAACATAAGCATTAAAACTTTCTTGTCTAGACATAAAGTCATCAAATTCATCCAAGCATGGGCTATGAAATTTAGTAGAAGGAATTTCAACTTTATCATATCTATAGAGAGAATGTACCTTTAATACGTGTGCTGGGTTATCAAGACAATGTGTTTCTTCGACAGGCGGTATATTGAGACCATGTATTTCTTCAATAGGTGGTAAATTCTTAACATCTTCGGCTTTAATACCTTTTTATTTTGTTGATTTCTTTGCCTCTTGCATATCTTCAGGACCGAGAAATAGAACGCCCCTCTTCTTCGGAGTGGGTTTAGGAATAGGCTCAGGAGTTGGCTCAATTGGCTCAGGGATTGCCTCAGGAATTGGCTTAGGAAGAGTCCAATTATTTTCATTAGTCAAGATATTGTTCAATAGTAATTCAGCTTGGTTGACCGTTCTTTCCCTGAAAACACAACCAGCACAACTATCCAAGTAGTCCTTGGAAGCATCGGTTGGTCCATTATAAAAGATATCAAGTATTTCATTTTTCTTAAGAGGATGATCAGGCAAAGCATTAAGTAATCGGAGAAGCCTCCCCCAAGCTTGTGGGAGACTCTCTTCTTTGATTTGCACAAAATTATATATTTCCCGCAAGGTAGCTTGTTTCTTATGAGTAGTGAAATATTTAGCAGAGAAGTAATAAATCGTATCCTGGGGACTACGCACACAACCAGGATCAAGAGAATTAAACCAAGTCTTAGCATCACCCTTTAATGAGAATGGGAATATCTTAAGGATATAATAATAGCGAGACTTCTCATCATTAGTAAAGGGTGGCTATATCATTTAACTTGGTAAGATGTGCCACAACAGTTTTAGGTTCATAGCCATAAAAAGGATCAGATTCTACCAAAGTAATTATTTCAGGATCAACAGAGAATTCATAATCCTTATCAGTAACACAGATAGGTGAAGTAGCAAAAGCAGGGTCAGGTTTCATTCTATCATTAAGAGATTGCTACTTCCAATTAGCTAATAACTTCTTAAGATCATATCTATCTTTGCAAGCAATGATAGCTCTAGCAGCTTCCTCATTCATAACATAACCCTCAGGAACAACAGGTAATTTATAATCAGGGGGAGAACTTTCATCATCACTATCATCAATAATAGCATCTTCAATAATTTCATTCTCTCTAACCCTAGGAAGTTGTTCATCAAGAAATTCACCTGATGGCAAAGTAGTATCACGCACAGAAGTAGTTTCATCATAAGTATCATGCATAGCAGAAGTGGCATCATCAATAACATGCGACATATCAGAATTCATAGCAGTAGCAGACTTAGGTGTCGCAAGCTTACTAATAACAGAAGGAGAATCTAGTGCAGAGCTAGATGGCAGTTCCTTACCTGCCCTCGTAGTTGAGGGCAAAATCTTAGTTCTTTCGTCTTTCAAGTTCCTCATAGTGATCAACAAATATAAATCCCAAGTGACTCGAAGAATAGAGCTATGCTCCCCGGCAACGGCTCCAGAAATTAGTCTTGATAACCCACAAGTGTAGGGGATCACAACAACTTTCGAGGGTAGAGTATTCAACCCAAATTTATTGATTCGACACAAGGGGAGCCAAAGAATATTCTTAAGTATTAGCAGTTGAATTTTCAATTCAACCACACCTGGATAACTTAGTATCTGCAGCAAAGTATTTAGTAGCAAAGTAGTATGATAGTAATGGTAACAGTGGCAAAAGTAAAGATAATAGTTTTGTAGGAATTGTAAAAGTAGGAACGGAAAAGTAAATAGGCAAAGCACAATATGTGAAAAGCTCGTAGGCATTGGATCAGTGATGGATAATTATGTCGGATGTGATTCCTCATGTAATAGCTATAACATAGGGTGACACACAACTAGCTCCAATTCATCAATGTAATGTAGGCATGTATTCCGAATATAGTTATACGTGCTTATGGAAAAGAACTTGCATGCCATCTTTTGTCCTACCCTCCCATGGCAGCGGGGTCCTAGTGGAAACTAAGGGATATTAAGGCCTCATTTAATAGAGAACCGGAACAAAGCATTAGCACATAGTGAATACATGAACTCCTAAAACTACGGTCATCACCGAGAAGTATCCCGATTATTGTCACTTCAGGGTTGTCGGATCATCACACATAATAGGTGACTATAGACTTGCAAGATAGGATCAAGAACACACATATACTCATGAAAACATAATAGGTTCAGATTTGAAATCATGGCACTCGGGCCCCAGTGACAAGCAATAAGCATAGCAAAGTCATAGCAACATCAATCTCAAAACATAGTGGATACTAGGGATCAAACCCTAACAAAACTAACTTGATTACATGGTAAATCTCATTAAATCCATCACCGTCCAGCAAGCCTACGATGGAATTACTGACGCACGGCGGTGAGCATCATGAAATTGGCGATGGAGGATGGTTGACGATGACGACGTCGATGAATCCCCCTCTCCGGAGCCCCGAACGGACTCCAGATCAGCCCTCCCGAGAGAGATTAGGGCTTGGCGGCGGCTCCGTATCGTAAAACGCGCTAAAACTTTCTCTCTGATTTTTTATCCGCGAAACGGAATATATGGAGTTGGAGTTGAGGTCGGTGGAGCATCAGGGGCCCACGAGACAGGGGGCACGCCCAGGGGGGAGGGCGCGCCCCCCACCCTCGTTGACAGGGTGTGGGCCCCCTGCCCTTGATTCTTTCGCCAGTATTTTTTTATATTTTCCAAAACTTATCTCCGTGGATTTTCAGGTCATTCCGAGAACTTCTGTTTTCTACACAATAAACAACATTGTCAGTGTCAAAACTGGCGAATCTCGGGTAGGGGGTCCCGAACTGTGCGTCTAGGCGTATGGTAACATGGGACAAGGGAAACGATGTTTTTACCCAGGTTCGGGCCCTCTAGATGGAGGTAAAACCCTACTCCTGCTTGATTAATATTGATGATATGGGTAGTACACGAGTAGATCTACCACGAGATCAGAGAGGCTAAACCCTAGAAGCTAGCCTATGGTATGATTGTTGTTCGTCCTACGGACTAAAACCCTACGGTTTATATAGATACCGGATAGGGTTAGGGTTACATAGAGTCGGTTACAATGGTAGGAGATCTACATATCCGTATCACCAAGCTTGCCTTCCACGCCAAGGAAAGTCCCATCCGGACACGGGACAAAGTCTTCAATCTTGTATCTTCATAGTCCAGGAGTCCGGCCAACGGTGATAGTTCGGCTATCCGGACACCCCCTAATCCAGGACTCCCTCAGTAGCCCCTGAACCAGGCTTCAATGACGACGAGTCCGGCGCGCATATTGTCTTCGACATTGCAAGGCGGGTTCCTCTTCCGAATACTTCATAGAAGATTTTGAACACAAGGATAGTGTCCGGCTCTGCAAAACAAGTTCCACATACCTCCGTAGAGAGAATAACTTTTGCACAGATCTGCTGACGTATTCCGCGGCGTGACATCACACCACGGCCAGGCCTTTATACGAATCGTTTTTACTGGTCCACCTCAGCGCGTTTAACGATCGGTTTCCTTGGCACGTCTTATCAAAGCAGAGATCATGCCCCCTTATTCCGGGATTCTCATCAGTACGGATGTGGGTAACCCAACCGCGCCATTGATTACGGCGCTTGGGAGATAAGCGAGTTTTTCCAGGCTGGCGGAGGACACATAGCTTTGTCCGTCCATATAAGGGGATAAGGATCCACCTTTTCACCTACGCCTTCTTCCTCCTTTGCTCATCCATTTCCGCGCACTCGAGCTCGAACGCCCAAGTCCGCACATCCCTCCTCAACCTCCTCCAGCCATGTCCGGAGCGGGAGGCAAGTGGATGGTCTCCTCCGTCACGGAGGGACAAGTCAAAAAGCTGCGGAAGGCTGGATACTTGTCCAGCGACATCGCGCACTGGCTCCCCGATGCGGGGCAGCTCATTCCCACCCCCAGGCCCCATGAGAGGGTGGTGTTCCTCACCCACTTCCTCCGCGGACTAGGTTTTTAACTTCACCCATTTGTCCGGGGGCTCATGTTCTACTACGGCCTGGACTTCCATGATCTGGCCCTGAATTTCATCCTCAACATCTCGGCATTCATCGTCGTGTGCGAGGCCTTCCTCTGCATCCAGCCCCACTTCGGCTTATGGCTGAAGACCTTCAATGTCAAGCCGAAGGTAGTGGGCGGCCGCCAAGCGAAGTGTAGAGGTGCCATGGTTGGCAAGATGGCCAAAGTCCTATGGCTCGAGGGCTCCTTTGTGGATACCATAAAGGAGTGGCAATCGGGTTGGTTCTACATCACCGAACCGCGCGACTCTCAATGGGCGGCGGCCCCCGAATTCCGATCCGGCTCCCCCACACGGCTCACATCATGGAAAGAGACGGGCCTGACGTGGGGTGATTCGGAAGAGCTGTCCGGACTCCAAACCTGCGTCCGAACCCTGGTGGACAAGAATCTCAGGCTTGTCAATGTAGTCCAGGTTATGCTCATCCGCCGGATCCTCCCATGCCAACAACGGGCCTTCAAATTGTGGGAGTTCGATCCGGCACAACACCAAACTCTGAAAAGGCTCTTCGACACTACGTATGAAGATGCCTGGAAGGTGCTGTTCAAAGGCGCCGAGGCTCCCACATCCGCTACCGAAGATCGCGGATTCAGCTCGCAGCGCCAAGCTACTGAGGTAAGCTATTTTGCCCTTCACGGGACTCTTGTTTTTCATAGTTTGACTCTACGTGGGATCTAAACTCCCTTACTTTTGACAGGACTGGCGTAACACGTCCGGGCAGGTTAACTGCCCGGCTCTCTTTCCAGAAGACACAGCATACGCCCGCTTGACGGGGCTGCTGGCTCCGGCACCTCACGTGTTGCTGGAGAAGAAGGCCAATAAGAAGGCCACAGGGACTCGAAGGAGCGCCCGACGCCAGGTGTTGTCGGACTCATCGTCCGACGATTCTGAGGCGGAATCCTCCCCTAAGGACGGGGAGGAGGAAAAAGAAGCCTCTCCCCCAGCGGGGGGGGGGGGGGGGAAAAAAAAACCCCCCCCCCCGGGGGGGGGGCTTTTTTTTCCCCCCCCCCGCCCCTTGGGGGGGTTTCCCCCCCAGAATCCGCGGAGGGTGGGTGCGAACACCCCGGGGCCCGGGGCGCCCTTCCTCTTTTTCCCTCCCCCCCCCCCCCCCCGGGGGGGGGGCTTTTTTTTCCCCCCCCCCGCCCCTTGGGGGGGTTTCCCCCCCAGAATCCGCGGAGGGTGGGTGCGAACACCCCGGGGCCCGGGGCGCCCTTCCTCTTTTTCCCTCCCCCCCCCCCCCCCCGGGGGGGGGGCTTTTTTTTCCCCCCCCCCGCCCCTTGGGGGGGTTTCCCCCCCAGAATCCGCGGAGGGTGGGTGCGAACACCCCGGGGCCCGGGGCGCCCTTCCTCTTTTTCCCTCCCCCCCCCCCCCCCCGGGGGGGGGGCTTTTTTTTCCCCCCCCCCGCCCCTTGGGGGGGTTTCCCCCCCAGAATCCGCGGAGGGTGGGTGCGAACACCCCGGGGCCCGGGGCGCCCTTCCTCTTTTTCCCTCCCCCCCCCCCCCCCCGGGGGGGGGGCTTTTTTTTCCCCCCCCCCGCCCCTTGGGGGGGTTTCCCCCCCAGAATCCGCGGAGGGTGGGTGCGAACACCCCGGGGCCCGGGGCGCCCTTCCTCTTTTTCCCTCCCCCCCCCCCCCCCCGGGGGGGGGGCTTTTTTTTCCCCCCCCCCCCCCCCGGGGGGGGGGGGGGGGAGAGAAGAAGAGGAAGGCCGCCCCGACTGGGGAGGCCGGAGGGTCCAAGAAAGGGATGACCCTTCCTCCGGACTTCTCCACCAACGCCGACAACGACGAGGAGGAGTGGCCACCAAGGGCCAAGCCCCTGGCGAGATCGTAAGTGTCCGGACTCCGGAATAGCTCATGACTTTTTATTTGTCGCATAGTGTCTTCTAACGCCGAATATAACCATGTAGCCCGCCCAAGGACGAGCTCGCTGCTTCGTCGAGCGGCTCCCTGGATTCGTCGGATGTGAATAGCACTTCACTTCCGACCGCCTCCTCTCCTTGTGACGCCGACGACATCGTGGTGGAGTCCCAAAAGGGGGCCAACCAGGAGGAGGTGGTCCTGGAGGCGCCGCAAGGCGACCTCCCGGACTCTGGGCACAAAGGGGGCGAGACCCCAGAGGGATCTAAGTCCGGCCCTGTGCCGGACTCCGTACCGGAACCTTCAGTGGTTCCGAAGTCTGACAAGCGGCCCCTTTGTAAGAAGGGCAAGACTGCGACGCCGGTGACCTCCGTCCATCCGGACACACCGGATAGCTTGCTGGAGGCGCTTAACGGCGCCTCCATAGACGAGGAGCACCGCACTGTTATGAGTGTGGTGATCCAGAAAGTTCAGTCCGCCAAGAGCGGGCTGACTGAAGCCTGTACCAGCCTCCTAACAGGCTTTCAGGTAAGTTTAGAATATGTAAAAATATTACCGCATAGATAGTAGCCCCTGATGCTTAGTTCGGTGTTCAGAAAGAAAAGCCGGACTGAGGATCTAAAAAGATATACGCAGGAGTCTAACATAAGTATGTCAATATGGGAATGCAGGCTGCGCTGCTGACCTTTGCCGCACTGACTGTGGAGGTAAATGCATTGAAGCAGAGCCTCGAGCGGTCAGAGAACGAGCTCGGCCTTGCCAAGAAGCAGCTCGAGGACAAGGAAGGTAAGTAATACCTTCTTAAAGTAATACCTTATAGAAAGGATTTGGTTGCAAAAATGACAGGACTAACGTGGGTATTGTAGGGGCCACGAACGAGGTGGCGACCCTAAAGGAAGCGGTGTCCACAGCCGAAAGCAAAGCGGCCGCGGAACGCACCGAGCGAGAGAAGCAGGAGGCGCGGGTGGCGGAGGTGCGGCAAGAGCTCCAGGCTCTCGTGGAAAAACACGAGAGTTTGGAGCGTGACTCGAAGACTCGAGAGTCCGAGCTCGCCTCGGCTCTTGAGAGTGCCAACGCCGCTAAGGCCGAAGCCCAAAAAGCCCTCCAGGAAATTGAATCATTAAAGAAGATAGCGGCGGGTAAGGCATTCTTTATGCAAAGCAAGCATGTGAAAGTGGATTATCTATTTTACCCGAATCCGGAGCTCTCCAGGAGCATTCGCAGATCTGCCCCGTAGTGTGTCTGATGCTGCCGCGTTCTACCACGCCAAGGAGGGGAGCTCGACGGAAAAGGTGTTCTGGTCTCAGTATGCTGAGGCCGGACATCCGGTGCCCCTGAGCGACCAGCTGAAGCAGCTGGTCGAGCTCCACAAGGTCACCGAACAGGCCATGAAGGGCCTCATAATTCGGCTGTGGCCATTGGAAGCCATGCCTGGGAGCTACTTCGGGCTAGTGCGGCGGCTGGTGGACGCCTGTCCATGGATTGAAGTCATCAAGCGCTCCATCTGCATTGAAGGTGCCCGTCGGGCCCTTGCCCGTGCTAAAGTGCACTGGGGCAAGCTGGACGCTGAGAAGCTTGTGACGGACGGGCCACTGAAGGGCAAGGAGCATCGCAAGCCTGAAATGTATTATGAGGGCGTCCTGAAGGGTGCCCGCCTTATAGCGGGTGAATGCTCCAAAGATGTAATTTTTGAATAGACTCGCATTTGTTATCCTGTACGCTGAAAACTTGTTCATATGCGCTAAGCAACGCTTGTGAATTTAAAATATTACCTTATGTGCGGCCGTTTATCAAATTTGAGAGATGGCAAGTCGTTGGCTTCAGCCCCCATGCCACGAGTGCTGGGGTGTTCGGGATAAACTTGAGCGCTCTTGTTCCCATTCTTGGGTCCTTCAGGGGAGGCGCTCAACGCAACGAACAAGGCAACCAGACTATAGTGCTTGAACACTCTCACTTAGCCATAGAATTCTATAATTTTAAATTTCGGCGAAGCCCTAGTATTCGGAAGACCGAGTTCGGGGCGCTATCCATGCCTTGGCCGGACAATGCCGACTCCTCGCTCTAAGCGGCATAAGTCTTTAGGGACCCAAAAAAATCTCTCGAACAGCGACCGGCTCTCGCCCTATCATGACGGTCAGTTTTAGCTTTCTCCACTAAGGTGCTCAACCCAGCTCAACCGAGGCACGCAGTGGTTCTCCCAGCGCTACCTTAGCCGATATAACGGAACGTAAGGTACCAAAACATGGGAGCCGGGCAAACCCATCTATTGACCCAAGACATGATTCAGAGCCGATGCATATAATGCTATAAGTTCGGGGTGCCGCACTTGTGAAAGTGTTCGGACTTATCTCACCATATTTTTGGGGTACTTAAGCCCCTGGTGTATTGGCCGTACCAAAGTGTACAGGTGCAACATTTCATGAATGAACATATATATATATATATATATAGATGAAAAAAGGAGTGCAATAATAGGCAAAAGCTATGTATTGTTTATTCAAAAAGGTACTGCGATGAAAGCAGAACGATACAAATAGTGCGATAAGCAAGGGATGCGACTATTTAACATGTCCCCCTCCAGGGGTAAGCTGCGTGATGGTATGTAAAACAGGTATAATGCTCGTAGTAGAGACCACCTAGACACTTGACGTAGCTTTCTTCTTCCCTGGCTGTTGCATCGTGAGTTCGGCAATTCTACTGCCGGACAGGGCTTCTGGAAAACGGAGTCCTAAAAGTAAGAGAAAAGAAGAAAGAAAAAGAATGACACAATCGGGAGCCCCTGGTGCGGTTGAGCCGCATTCTGGGCGTGCCGTGGTCGTGCCCCTCCCCTTATGCCCATGGTATCTCCAGAGCGTAGTTATGTGCGCGTAGTACTGGCTTTGCAATTTCGCGAGGGCTGGGGTTGGGGCCGGATTGCTACGCGTGCTCGGATCGTGCCAGGCGGTCTTCTTGTAGGTTACTCCGGGCGCGCTTGACGATGTCCGGACGTTTAATAGCCAGTCTCGAGAATTGCTGTGAGAGGCTGCTTTGCACCTCCACCGCGAGGGCCGCCGTGTGCTCCTCCGTTCGGAGAGAGCGTTCGGTGTTTCCATTGACTGTGATTACTCCTCGAGGGCCTGGCATCTTGAGCTTGAGGTACGCGTAGTGCGGCACCGCATTGAACTTTGCAAATGCGGTTCGTCCAAGCAGTGCGTGATAGCCGCTGCGGAACGGGACTATGTCGAAGATTAACTCTTCGCTTCGGAAGTTATCCGGGGATCCGAAGATCACTTCGAGTGTAACTAAGCCTGTACAATTGGCCTCTACACCTGGTATGACGCCTTTAAAGGTCGTCTTTGTGGGTTTAATCCTTGAGGGGTCTATGCCCATTTTGCGCACTGTATCCTGATAAAGCAGGTTCAGGCTGCTACCGCAGTCCATCAGGACTCTAGTGAGGTGAAATCCGTCGATGATTGGGTCAAGAACCAATGCGGTGAATCCGCCGTGGCGGATGCTAGTGGGGTGGTCCCTTCGATCAATGGTGATCGGGCAGGAGGACCATGGGTTAAACTTCGGGGCGACTGGCTCCATCGCATATACATCCCTTAGTGCACCCTTCCGCTCCCTTTTGGGTATGTGGGTTGCGTATATCATGTTTATCGTCCGCACTTGTGGGGGGAAGCCCTTTTCTCCTTTATTGTTCGGCGGCCGGGGCTCCTCCTCGTCATCGCTATGCAGCCCCTTGTCATTGAGTTCGGCATTTAACTTGCTTGCCTGTTTGAAGACCCAACAATCCCTGTTGATGTGGTTGGCTGGTTTTTTGGGGGTGCCATGTATTTGGCACGAGCGATCGAGTATTCGGTCCAGATTGGACGGGCCCTGAGTATTTCTTTTGAACAGCTTTTTCCGCTGACCAGGTTTAGAGCCTATGAATCCGGCATTGACTGCCGTATCTTCAGCATTATCGCCGTTAATGCGGCGCTTGTGCTTGTTGCGACGCGACCTGCCATTACTGTCCTTGGTATCCGAACTACCAGGGTTTTTGGTCAAGTTGTTGCTACGAGCTAGCCAGCTGTCCTCTCCCGCGCAAAAGCGGGTCATGAGCGTTGTGAGGGCTGCCATGGATTTCGGCTTTTCCTGTCCTAGGTGCCGGGCAAGCCACTCGTCGCGGATGTTATGTTTGAAGGCTGCAAGGGCCTTTGCATCCGGACAGTCAACAATTTGATTTTTCTTGGTTAGGAACCGTGTCAAGAATTGTCTGGCCGATTCTTCTGGCTTCTGAATTATGTGGCTAAGTTCATCGGCGTCTGGTGGTCGCACATATGTGCCCTAGAAGTTATCAAGGAATGCGGCTTCCAGGTCCTCCCAACAACCAATTGATTCTGCTGGCAAGCTGTTAAGCCAATGCCGAGCTGGTCCTTTAAGCTTGAGTGGGAGGTAATTGATGGCGTGTAGATCATCACCGTGGGCCATTTGGATATGGAGGAGGTAGTCCTCGATCCAAACCGCAGGATCTGTTGTGCCATCGTATGATTCGATGTTTACGGGTTTGAAACCCTCGGGGATTTGATGATCCATCACTTCGTCTGTGAAGCATAGTGGGTGTGCGACGCCTCTGTATTGAGCTATATCACGACGCAACTCAAATGAGCTTTGTCTACTATGTTCGGCCCGGCCGGAATTGCTGTATCCGGCGTGACGGTTATCATCACGTGTCGTGGGGCACCCACGCAATCCGTAGATCGATCTTTTTTGCCTTGCCTTGTCCTCCAATATGTCTCGCAGGTCTGGCGTGTTTCCCCGTGCCTTGGTACTTTTCGAGCGACGCCGGGGTGCGGCTTGAATGGAGGGTCTAGAGGCCTCTCTGTCGCGACCACGGGGTGGCCGGTCGGCCGCATCATGCGCTCGTGATGTAGGTTTGGGTGCTGCTTCCTCTAATTGGGGTAGCAGCCTGCGTTTTGGGTATCTCTTGGAGGGGTGTTCGAGTTCGTACTCTTCGGCTGCAAGGACTTCATTCCATCTGTCAGCTAGCAAGTCTTGGTCAGATCTAAGCTGCTGCTGCTTTTTCTTGAGGCTGCTTGCCGTGGCCATAAGCCTGCGTTTGAAACACTCCTGTTCGGCGGGATCCTCAGGCACGACAAATTCGTCATCGTCGAGGCTTGCCTCATCTTCGGAGGGAGGCATATAATTATCATCCTCCACCTCCCTGTCTGCCGCTCTATCATGAGGGCTGGCTTCTCCATCCTCCTGTGCTGAATCCTGCTGGAGGGGGTTGTCTTCGGCACTGTCTGGGGTGTTATTATCTCCCGTGCCTGAATCACCGTTTTTGCTGTGGCGGGATTTAGAGCGGCGCCGCTGCCGCTGGCGCTTGGGCTGTTTCTTGGAGGGGGTCATCCTCCGATGTTCCATCGCCGTTCCCATCTTTTGGGATGTCCACCATGTATATGTCGTATGACGAGGTGGCCCTCCAGTGCCCTGTAGGCGCTAGTTCTTGGTCGTCTCCAGCATCGTCGTCCATACCGTCGATGTCTTCGGAGTCGAAGTCGAGTATGTCGGTTAAATCATCGACAGTGGCTACAAAGTGGGTGGTGGGTGGGCGTTGAATTTCTTCGTCGTCCGCATCCCAACCTTCCTGACCGTAGTCCGGCCAGGGCTCTCCTGATAAAGAGAGAGACTTTAGTGAATTTAGGATGTCGCCAAAGGGCGAGTGCTGAAAGATGTCCGCGGCAGTGAACTCCATGACCAGCGCCCAATCGGATTCGATTGGCAGGGGCGCGGAGGGTTCGGAGTCCGGAGAGGAGTCCGGCACCTTGGAGTCATGGTCTTCGCGAAGGACAAGAATGGAGTTCATCTCAATCGCCGTAGAGATCGTAGCCCCTGAGGTGGTGTCCAACCACTCGTGCTCGATCGGCGGAGTCGGCTCCGAGCTAAGGGTCGGAGCGGACGCTGGTGCGGCCTCCAGGGCACTGTTCGGCGGCAGAGCTAGATCGTGCCCATCGAGACAGCGCGGCGCGCTTGGCTGTGGCTCGAATCCGTCGAAGATCAAGTCTCCGCGGATGTCGGCCGTGTAGTTCGAACTCCCAAATCTGACCTGATGGCCAGGGGCATAGCTTTCGATCTGCTCCAGATGGCCAAGTGAATTGGCCAGCAGTGCAAAGCCGCCGAATGCGAAGATCTGTCTGAGGAGAAAATTCTCACCCTGGACTGCGCCGTTGTTGATGATCGAAGGAGCCATCGGACCTAAGGATGACGACATAGAGGAACTCTCAATGAAAGCACCAATGTCGGTGTCAAAACCGGCGGATCTCAGGTAGGGGGTCCCGAACTGTGCGTCTAGGCGGATGGTAACAGGAGACAAGGGGCACGATGTTTTTACCCAGGTTCAGGCCCTCTCGATGGAGGTAAAACCCTACTCCTGCTTGATTAATATTGATGATATGGGTAGTACAAGAGTAGATCTACCACGAGATCAGAGAGGCTAAACCCTAGAAGCTAGCCTATGGTATGATTGTTGTTCGTCCTACGGACTAAAACCCTCCGGTTTATATAGACACCGGATAGGGTTAGGGTT
>LR880968.1:849560416-849582852 GCA_904067115.1 Aegilops sharonensis | reverse complement strand
TAATATTTTGAGGGATCCACTTTCATCATCCATGCCATGCCATTCATTGAGCTTTCCTGAAATATTTGTCTTGGAATAGCATTAGCTCAATGAGCTATATGTTGTTATGAATTACCAAAACCACCTAGGGATAGTTGCACTTTCAGACACTCAATCGGCAGAGTGAGAATACCATCAAGCAACATCGTGTTGACAATAGATTGTAACAGGTCTTCTGCCAAAAAAAGAGCAACGGAGAAAAGGGGTACCCTTGCCTAACCCCGCGCTTACATTTAAAATGATTGCCAGGGATGCCATTGAGTAGAACCTGAGAGTCACTAGAGGACATAATTTCCTTGACCCAACCAATCCATTTAGGAGGAAATCCTTTTGCAACAAGAAGAGCCAGGATGGCCTCATGTTCCACAGTATCAAAGGCCTTAGCAAAATCCAACTTTAAGAGAATGATTGGCTTCTTTGATTGCTTGCACTGATAGATATACTGAGAAGCCTAGGCCAAACAATCCTGAATAGAGCGATGCTTCAGAAATCCATATTGGTTCTTGTGTATGCACTTGAGGATTACGTTCTGTAATCTATTAGCCAGCAATTTTGTTAGGAATTTGAGACAGGTGTTAGTTAAGGAAATTGGCCGGAAATCATTAGGACCCATGGGCGCCAGCATTTTCGGAATGAGGGTGATGGAGGAAGAATTAATGTTCTGCATGCTGATCCTCCCCTCATAAAATTCCTTGACTAACTGTCAGAAATCTTTCTCAATAATAGTCCAACACCTTTTGACAAACATACCATTAAAACCGTCAGGCCCAGGTGCCCGATCAGTAGGCAGATCCTTTAACACAGCAGAGATCTCCTGATCAGAAAAGGGAGCATCCAAATCATCAAGTCCCAAGACCGGTTCAATAAGAGAAGGGAGATCAAAACCCATAGAAATACCCTACGCTTGGCCCATTCTAGACTTGAAAGAGTTCCATAAAATCCCTGCCATTTGGTCATGATCACTGACAGTTGAACCATCCTCTCTCTGCAGCGAGGAGATTGAGTTACGTCTGAGCCTCTCCGAGGCCATAGCATGAAAAAACTTGGAATTTTCATCCCCCACCATGATGTATCTAATAGTGCACCTCTGCTTCAAGTATATAGGATGCAGTTTCAGAAGGCGTTCATACTGTAGCTTAATGATTTTCCTGAAATTAAACTCAGGTCTGGTTAGGGGTCTGAATTCCTCAAGGGAGTCAAAGTACAGAACAACCTCAGAACATTTAGTGGCCAACTTCTTTAAGGAGGAAATATTAGTACTCCACTTCTTAAGGGCGAATCTCAACCTCTTGAACGTAACAGATAGAGTGGCAGGTGCAGATAATCCCTCAGCAACGGGCGCCTCCCAAGAGGTCCAAACACAATCCAAAAAACCTGGCATTTCCACCCAAAAATTCTCAAAGCGGAAGACCTTGGACTTTGGAATAGTAGTATCAATTGACACAACACAAGGCACATGATCAGAGGAGGTTTTAGCCAAGGGAAGAACTATTGTATTCGGATAGGCTGATATCCAGTCAGCAATAGTAAAAAACCAGTCAAGTTGCTCCATGAGAGGTTGCTCCTGCATGTTAGACCAGGTGTAGGCTCTGCCTTTCAGAGGTAATTCAAGCAAACCTAGGTGGCCAATGATCTCATTAAACAAAAAATGTCATTAACATCACCCCCGGGCCTATTCCTATTATCCAATGACCGGATAAAATTAAAATCCCCAAGGAGGAGCCAATTTTGATCCGCGGGTATAGAAAGGTTGTACAACCACTGAACAAACTCATCTCTTTGGGGCCCTTGGCACGGGCCATAGACAGACACCAACGTCCAAGATTCATAATTGTGCACAGACTTGAAAGAGATAACCAGACCATAGTGTTGCACCTCTACCAGAGTGCCACTGAAAACTGCCGAATTCCAAATATCCAAAAGACCACCTGACGCTCCCACAGAGGAGGAGAAAGCAAAATGATCAAATCTACGAGGACAAAATGCACGGATCGATTGCAGATCAAAATGCTCAAACTTAGTTTCCTAGAGGAAGATGATAGAACATTTACTCTCCTCAATCTTAGCCCTAACATCTCTTTGCATGTCCTCAGAGTTTAGCCCTCGCACATTCCAACACAGTACTCGGCAATTACGAAAAGACGTATGATCCATGAACACAGGAATAAAAGCATAGTAGACTCATAACTGCGTAACAGAATGAGTAGCATAGCATGACATAGTTCAGCCAATCCACAGATAAACCCAAAACACAGAAGTCCAAGATAAAGACAGCCCAAAATAACAGAGGTCTCTGAACCCTCCCCCAGCCTAAACAAATAAGATCACTTATCATTGGAAGGCTTGCTAGAATCATCAGACTCTGGGCCAGCCATAAGCTTGGCCACCGTAAGATCTTTGGGAGGGATTTGCAACGCCTCACCCAGCTGCTGCAGAAAAGAGATAGGCGTCGGAGGTGGAAGCGCAGCTCCATCGTCTCCAGAATCCGGCACGGGAAGGCGAGGCTTCTTGACCCGAGGTCGACAAAGGCTTGAAGGTTTCATCGGGATAGCAGAGGTGGGCTTGTATCCTGACGCCTTGGCGCAGCTCCGAGTGACCCGTCTGGTAGTGAAATCCGGCTCTGCAGCGGCCAGCTGGACAGACTTGCGAGATCTGCATGATGTGCGTTTGCCCAGGACAGGTGGAGTCTGAGCCTGAAAGTGAAAACCACCAGAAGGATTATCCTGGCTGGGCTGGTGCTGATCAACGTGCTGCACCACCTGAGTAGGCTGGTCGGGTTCAGACATGATGGGCAACTGCGACTGGAGCGGCTCGATTATAGCTGAAGATCTCTTCATGGGTACGCGCAGGGCAGACGAGAAGAAGCCATCATATGTCATCTTGGTGATAAAATCCAGCTCAATCGCCCAAGGCCAAAAGCGCGTAGGCAATACAAAAGGCGGGAGCACTGACAGAGAAGGAGAGCAGGGGATCTGTGCTTAGACAATCTCAGGTAGCAACATGCGGAAGGTTCGCTCCCAAATCATCTGCAGTGGCAAAACCGGTCCGTAGACCACACGCACAATGCCCAACTGAATTGGGTTGACCACAGGCTGATGTAATTGCTGCTGAACCTCCAAATTCAGACCATGCTGATCCATCTGCGCCACCGAGCCAGAAGAACCTAAAGATGGCGCATCCATGACCATAGAATTCTGTTCAACCTCCTCCTCATTATGCGCGGCGTCCTGAACATTATCCATAGGCTGATTCTGATCTTGTTCTTCCCCAGCCCTCATCCTGCTGTGCATTAGGTTCCCAACCATTCAAACCTTGCTGGAGTGGCTGGTGATTTGGCGGGACAGCATTCCACCCCAAAGCTGGGTAAGGTGGCATAGCCCAGAAAGGTTGTGGGGAATTTTCTCCAGGCATAGGGTGTGGATTACCATCCAACGGCATCGGGTCTTCGTCCGCACCAATCATGGCTTCAGCAAACTAAGCAGATAAAATATAGCAAGCAGAAGTCCAAGACACAATCGTTCCACCCCAATTAGCAAACTCTCTAAATACCACATCGCGAGGAACCAGGGCATTGTCCAGAAAAGAAGCTCTGACAAGGGAGCGAGCGCGTCGACGATCGGTGTGGTTCCAATAATGAAATTGACCGAAAGTCCTGACCACATCAGCAAGACCTTGTGTGTTCCGATAATCCATAGGGATGCCAATGAACATGAGCCAGCCCGTACGATAGCCATGCAATGCGTGAAACCCCTCACCATGGTCATGCGGAATAAATCTGACAAAGAACTCTGCTCCATCCTCATCCCGACCCAAAGGAAACGGCGAATGCAAAGTAAAGGATCCACGGACTATTGGGTCATCCATCTCAAAGACCAACTCCATGAACCCGCGGCTGAGCAGAACGTACCGGAACTTGCAGGGTCTGGGTGATGAAGTGAAGAACTTGCTCCCGCCTGATGGCCACCATATGAGTAGGTGGCACTGGCTCAACAATGGCCACCATGAACTGCTCATGCATGCATGGAGGTGGCTGTTGGGTGGTGAAGTAGGTGCGCGGCAATCTGTCTCCGCCGCCATCGATGATGTCGTAGCCGGCCGGAAGGAAACGCGGCGAGTCAAGTGCATAGGCTGCCACTGGGAGATCAGGCGGAGAAACCACAGGAGATTGCAGTGGAGGCATCGGCGGCGATGGAGGTGAAGCAGATTGGGGTTTTTTCGGAAGCGGCGGTGATTTGGAAGGCGGAGAGGCCAGCAGCTTTGCTCGGACGCGAGAAACGAAACCTAGCGATGGGACTTTGGGCACCCAGATGGACGACTCGGGCGGTTGGCGGACGCAATCTTTTTTTAATGTGACCAGACCTAAAACACTTGCGACCCTGAACCTTGTTGGTGCAGGTCGCTGAAGTGTGGGCCATACCCAAACAGTGTTGGCAGTCCCAAAATTTGGCAGCGAGGTATTCAATCATCTCATCAAAACTCTGCAGATCGAAAACAATATCCTGTGGGGAGGGAACATAAGCGGCCTGAGAACCAACATCAAGAGAATCATCATCAGATACGTCGATTGGGGCATTGACAGTATCTGGGCCCAGGGTGTCAGGACAAGGTGGGCCAGCGGCATCTAGATCAATAGGAAAATCTTTTAAACCCGAGAACTTTGGCCCAACAATAACTTTCAAAATCCCAGAAGATCCGGGCGATGACGGAACCGAACGCAGAGACTTCAGAGATGGTGGCAAAGATCCAAACTTGATGGCCACCGACGGCGAGGGAGTGTGCATCTCCGGCGAGGAAGGTTCCTCATCAGAATTAACCAAATAACCAGCCTCCCGAACAGTTAAACAATCTTGTGAAGAAGCAGGATAACGATAACCTTTGCACGCCTCATAATTAATGAACGTGGCAAACCTAAGCTTCTTCTTAGCACCATTGGTGGATTTGATAGAAGACTTGGCCGGTGGGTTTTGCATGGCTAACAACCCTAACTTGGCTCTAGCCTTAGAAGGACTGACCAAGGTCCATTCCTGTTGACACTCTAATTGCCAACGCTTAAACTCTTGCTCCCAATCAGGACCCCCATGTCCCCAAAGATGGAAGAAACACTTAAAATGATCGCACACAAAGGATCTTTGATGTAGAATGAAAAACCCAACATCCTTGCAGGAGACATGGAAGGAGAATACACGGTCACGTAGGCAAGATACCTTAAGTGAAGAACAATAACCTCCAATTGCAGCTTCGAGAGAGAGGCCAACATTATCCTCATCCAGACGGAAAGAGCTCCTAGCAAAAGAGACCACCATGATGAAGTGGCCAGATCTTTCCGTAGGATGCACCGTCCTCCGGAAAGAGCGCAGATCTCCTGAGAAAGGGCCATTTCCGGGTGAAAAAACCAACCCAAGAGAGATTGATGCATGCACCGCCATGGAGATGACAACCAGAAGAAAGAGAGGAGGACGCCGGAGCGAATGAGCGGATCAGAAGACCTGCCCCACGGTTGAACGTGGAGATCGCCGGCGTTGAGGGTGGCTAGGGTTTAGGGTGGTGGCAGGGGTGGGTTGCCATCTTTACCTAGTATATCTTTAATGTCCTTAGGACACGGCATAGCGTCAAATTTGTATCCTCCCACAAGTGTCGCCAATATTTTTGGTCATTGGTTGGACGATATTCCAAATAGATTGAAAACACTAATACGGATGGGAGCATACGCCTTACTATGGTCGCTTAGGCTATGTAGAGATGATTTGGTTTTCAATGATAAAAATGCTTCTCCTTTGTAGGTTATTTTCCGTTGTACGCACTCGCTTCGTACGTAGTCTACGCTACAACGAGCGGAGTACCAACAGCTGTTTAAGGTGGTGTGTACGCGGTTGGAGCAGGTGGCTACGGTGATTTTTACCCAACATGGGTAGCAGCATAATCTCCGGATCGGTCCATCATCCCTTACGACATAGGCATAGTGTCGGTCTATAGGACTCTACTGTCGTCGATTTTTCGTTTTTTTTTCTTTCATTTTGTCAGACTTTACGTGTTTGGCTGTGTACATCCTAGTTATGCAGAGGCCGGGTGTTATTCATAATGCTTTGTATTCGCTTGATGCTACATTTCAAGATAATAAAAGCGCCCTTTATTGAAAAATATTTTTAATAAATGTGACAGATACATTGATGTGCACGTGGTTGATCCAGGGAATGCTACTGATAGAAACTACGTATGTATGTATATGGCGAGCCGTGAATGGAAAATAGACATCTCACATGGGAACGTCGAGCACGTTTGCAGGCGATCTCTAATGAGCCAAAAAACACATATTTGACCTGAGGACGAAAAGAATTCACAATCTGAACTCCTTTCGAAAAAATTCCACCGAGCTGACCGTTTCGAGTGGCGTCTGACAGAAAGGCGCCACAGCGCCTGGAGCTTAGGCGCTACACGCCGGTCCAACGTGGCAGCCCGGGCCCCACTCCTGGTTGTGCAGCGCCTAGCTGAAAGGAGTTGCACAGTGTAATGCAGCGCCTAACCGAAAGGAGTTGCACTACCTTATATTAAAACTGTTGTAACTTCTAATCCATGCATTCGATGGAAACGTGCCTTATATGAAAGTTGTATATTTTTCCGTGTTCTACGCAATGGTGGCATCTTCATCTATGTTAGGATCAATTTGCTTGATGAAAACCCTGTTGCAAAAGTGCATCATAATATAACTGACAAAATCTGTTAAAATTTACAAACTTGGCATGATGATAGCCATTCACCTATAGCTCTTACGCGTTTTCAACCTACATGAGTTTTGCACTGCATAATGTGTACTTTCACGCCATGCCTATTCTTGCCATGTTAATCATCCTTAACATGTTCATTTCTTGGATCTAAGTGACTAACATGATATAAGTGAACTTCTGTTACAGAATGTTACATTTTGTAAGATCCATAGTAATTAATCCTGACATCATATGAATATGATCTAACCCGCCATGAAGCCACGTGACCCCCTCTTGAAGCTACCAAATGCGGCGCGGCTGAAGAAGTGCAAGGCATCCGCGAAGAAGAACAAGGCGGCGGACGGCCCCGGCTCTTCAAAGCCGTCGAGGAAGAAGCTTGCAGGGTGTGCGACGGGTGCGGCGGCTACCGAAGCGCCGACGAGCTCACTTGTTGAGCCGGCGGCCGACGCGCACAAGGTGTTTGAGGAAATGCCCCAAAAGTATAAAATTCGCCAACTTTTTTGTTGTTGTTATTTTTTGAATGCACACATATAGATAGCTTATTTGCTTCATTGTATATACTTTGTAGCTTCAACGATGAGGCATATATGTCAACTATGGGTGTTGGCTCCAACAACTCGCATTGGTCTCAAATCAATGACATGCATTTCGATGACCATGAGTTCGAGGTGGACGAGGATGGTGAGGGCATTGTCGACGCACCGAAAGGAAGAGGAGGCAACTACACCAACGAAGAAGACGTCTTACTATGCAATACTTGGTTGCAAGGGTCGAGGGGTCCATCCGTTGGAGGTGATCAAAGTAGAGATGCTTATTGGAACAGGATGAAGGAGCACTTTGATCTACACAACAAGAGTGGAATTGACCGCTCCGACCAATATCTTCGCTCCCGGTGGTCGACAATCAACAAAGATTGTCAGAAGTGGGCGGCCGCACAAAAGGCGGTTGACAAGTTGAACCCAAGTGGCAGAACTTTGCATTTTATCAGCAGGGTCGTGGCTTGGTGACATCCAGTGTCTTGGTGAAATTAATGTGTCAATCTGGCAGAATATTGCCTTAGGTACTTTAGTGTCTCAAAACATAGTGATGCAAATATTTAGTGGGTATGAAAATGACATAGACTTAAGGTAGATATAAAATTTTCCAACTTTCATAGTTAGATCATATTCATATGATGTCAGGATTAATTACTATGGATCTTACAAAATGTAACATTCTGTAACAGAAGTTCACTTATATCATGTTAGTCACTTAGATCCAAGAAATGAACATGTTAAGGATGATTAACATGGGAAGCATAGGCATGGCATGAAAGTACACATTATGCAGTGCAAAACTCATGTAGGTTGAAAACGCGTAAGAGCTATAGGTGAATGGCTATCATCATGCCAAGTTTGTAAATTTTAACAGATTCTGTCAGTTATATTATGATGCACTTTTGCAACAGGGTTTTCATCAAGCAAATTGATCCTAACATAGATGAAGATGCCACCATTGCGTAGAACACGGAAAAATGTACAACTTTCATATAAGGCACGTTTTCATCGGATGCACGGATTANGTCTTGGTGAAATTAACGTGTCAATCTGGCAGAACATTGCCTTAGGTACTTTAGTGTCTCAAAACATAGTGATGCAAATATTTAGTGGGTATGAAAATGACATAGACTTAAGGTAGACATAAAATTTTCCAACTTTCATAGTTAGATCATATTCATATGATGTCAGGATTAATTACTATGGATCTTACAAAATGTAACATTCTGTAACAGAAGTTCACTTATATCATGTTAGTCACTTAGATCCAAGAAATGAACATGTTAAGGATGATTAACATGGGAAGCATAGGCATGGCATGAAAGTACACATTATGCAGTGCAAAACTCATGTAGGTTGAAAACGCGTAAGAGCTATAGGTGAATGGCTATCATCATGCCAAGTTTGTAAATTTTAACAGATTCTGTCAGTTATATTATGATGCACTTTTGCAACAGGGTTTTCATCAAGCAAATTGATCCTAACATAGATGAAGATGCCACCATTGTGTAGAACACGGAAAAATGTACAACTTTCATATAAGGCACGTTTTCATCGGATGCACGGATTAAAAGTTACAACAGGTTTAATATAAGGTAGTGCAACTCCTTTCGGTTAGGCGCTGCACTACACTGTGCAACTCCTTTCAGCTAGGCGCTGCACAACCAGGAGTGGGGCCCGGGCTGCCACGCTGGACCGGCGTGTAGCGCCTAAGCTCCAGGCGCTGCGCAGTATAGTGTGGCGCCTTTCTGTCGGACGTAACTCGAGACGGTCAGCTCGATGAAATTTTTTCGAAAGGAGTTCAGATTGTAAATTATTTTCGTCCTCAGGTCAAATATGTGTTTTGTGCCCTCTAATGATCTCACCTTCACCAGTCGGCAGACGACGACGAAGAGTAGTACCTGAGACACAAACGTGCCCACATCCAGCAAGGAGCGTAGGGCGTGCCCTCACTGGACGTGGGAGACATATGCCCACATCCAGCGAAACATAGATTAGGCTAGGTGTACTTTTGTGCTGTATAAAAAATGTATTTTTTGAGGCTCTAAAAGAATGTATTAATGAAAAAGCAGTATCTGCTTTTCATAAATTTCATCTGGTTTGTTAAATTTTCGTTTGAAATGTGTCCAAACATTTTATCATGATTGGATGGCCGAACCCGTATCCATGTCCACGAAAACACGATGTTGAAGTTGCTCTAACATCATTGCTGTAGACACTGAAAAAACACCATCATTTGTTGTACCTGCACGATGATTGACTGCTAAACAGCGCACGCGTGACCGCAGCAGATGTCCTGGTTTGGCACATGTGGATTGTGTGGAATGGTTGCTTGCATGCTTCTCCAAGGCCAAATCCATCAATCCGTCCATCCATGGAAGTGTCAACCAGACCAGGCACGGCAGACACGGTCCCTTTCTTTCTTCCATGGTTGGCTCGGCTACGCTACGGTACGCATGCATTGCAATTACACTTTGCACGGTCGTCCGAAAAGGTCCATGAGGCACGGGCTCGCTCCCCTCTTCTCTCCTTCCTTTCGCTTGCAAGTCATCGCCATGACTCGTGTATGTACGCGCCGCAAAGAAAACGATGTGATGATGGAGCCGGTGAACAGACAGACGTCACGGGCTACGGCACCGCCTCCGAGGGAACATTTTCTTCGCGGAACAAGCAACACTCCCTCTGTCCAGATAATGCTTTTGGCTTCAGGAAGTATATGCTCCTACACAAAAAGTTTTTTGCCAATAAATATTTTTTTAATTACATGTGTTCATTGTCACACTCAAATGCTACCTAAGAGCAACTCCAATGGAAGTACCTATTTCGTTCGCCACCGTCCGTTTAAATTAGCGCGGACAAAAACGACGACCCAACACAGATGCCCATTTTTACTTTGTGTCCGCTTTGTGTCCGCGCAGGAGCGGTCCTGGGGAGGGGCGAACGGGGCGGCCGCCCCGGGCCCCCCAAAAGTCAGGGGCCCCCTCCCAGATACACGTACATTAGTACTCCCTCCGTCCGGAAATACTTGTCGAAAAAGTGGATGAATCTAGACGTATTTTAGCTATAGATACATCTAACTTTATTTATTTTTCCGACAAGTATTTTGAAACGGAGGGAGTATGTACAGGCATACACGTCTTGGAGTGGAAGGAAAATTTGAAGTCAATCTCAGCGCCTCGCTAAGCCTTTGGCGTGCTAGCCTAGGAAACAAAAGAAGATATGATTGGTCTGGTCCATGTTCGCATGTACGTGGAGACCGGAGATAAAAAGGAATGGTTTGATTCACTAATCACGATTTCTTTCCTAAAAAGACCTAATCACTATTTCCTGTAAATCGGTCGTTCCCTTCCCCTTTGGTTGTTCCGCCCTCTTGTTCGTCTAATCCTCTTCGACACTGCCTCCTCACGAACAACCACTCTAAGAAAGAGGCGGATGAGGAGATAGAAGAATTGAGAGGACCTTTTTTTAAATGTTATGAGAGCAATACAAGCACTCCAAGAAATTCAGAAGAGTTGGCGATAGTTCATGTGGGTGACCAAACTAATGTCAATCAGGAAGATGATTGTCATACTCCTATATGGAAGGCAATGTTGATGTCAACATGGATGATAGCAATGTGAGTGATCATGAGCTCATATTTATTTCTATTGCATATTAGATTTTTTTTTACTATGCATGTGAAAGAAAGTTTTTCAAAGTTGAAATTGTTAAAGAACTACCTGAGATCTACAATATCGCAATAGAGGTTAAATAGCTTGGAAACTTTATGCATTGAGAAAAAAATTGCTTGATAAAATTGATATTGATACTATCATTAGCAATTTCGCATCTCAGAATGTTAGGAGAAATTTTTCAAGGTAATATGTAAAACATTATGTGATATGCACAATCATTTTGGATGCACTTATTTGTTTTTTTTTTTGAAACAAATTATATCTACATATGATGATTATCAATTAGACATTTACACTAAAGACCCCGAAGGACCTCGGATTGGAGTTTCGCCCCGGGCCCCAGAAATCTCAGGACCGGCCCTGTGTCCGCACGGACCCATTTCCGGTCCAAATTTAAGACACATTTGGCGAAGCAGACACAAAGCGGACGCTTTATGCGTCTCTCTCGTCCGCCTCCGCCCATTGTCGGTCCTGCGTTGCCCACCTGCCATCCACTCACAGAATACTTTTTCTCTCTCCCCTCTCTCGCGCGTTAGCCATGGCACAGGTGCTGCCACGCCGCCGCGCTCGCCGTACAAGCATCCGTTGCATGGATGCCGGCCTGTGCATGGCGCCCCATGCTAGCTAGCTAGCTAGCTTCGATGCATTGTGGCCGCCGGCGCTCGAGCCACTCGCATGCCATTCTGCACTTCCGCCATGACTCGGAAGCTCGCTTGCATGCCTCGGCCACGTCGCCACTCGCGTCTGACCCGGCCTCGCCCTGCCACGCAGCCACACGAGCTCGCCATGGCCTCGTCCCGCCACGCAGAGCAGCCGCCTATGTCGCTCACGCGCTCGTTCCGGCCTCACCCCGCACGCAGCAGCAGCAGCAGCTCGCGTGCCCGGCCCGGCCTCGGCCCGCCCCGCAGTAGGAGGAGCTCGCACGCCCGGACGACCGCGCCCCGCCACGCAACAGGAGCGCGCGGACCGGGGCGCCGGGCAGGGGCAGAGCAGCTGCTATTCGGATATGTAGATTCTTTTCTCTGTAACCGACTCTGTGTAACCCTAGCCCCCTCTGGTCACGGGGTCGGGGCGAGCTGCGGCCCGTGCGACGCGCACGAGCCGCGGCGGGCACGGCGAGTGTCGGGCCCGGTGCCGGGGCAAGCGGGCGCCAGGGACATGCAGGGCGCGCGAGAGCTGCAGCACGGGAGCTTGACGGGGTCGACGTGGGAGCTCGCTCACCAGGTGTTCGACTAAATGCCGACGCGGACATGCACAAAATGCACCTGCCTCCCATTGGGCGTACAGACCGACCCAAATGAAAAAGCAGACACGGACGCACGGACGGGCGACCCAAACGGACGAAAAGCGGACAAAAGCGGTGTCCGTTTGGGTCGGCCCGTTGAAGTTGATCTAAGCACATTGCAAAAACAAAACAGAATACATGTCAAACAACAAATTTTACCTTCAGATGGCACACTTAACTTTTTTTTCCATCGATGAAGCATTGCTCTCCTGTTTCGTATGAAAGTTGACAAGCACACTTATTACACTAACATGAACATCAGCTTTTAAAATTTACTTGCTATTTGTTTTTAATTTACTGTTCGCTATGGAGCCGAGAGCCAAAACTCCGCGTCCCACTCTATCTACTCCCTCCGTCCGGAAATACTTGTCACCAAAATGGATAAAAAGGGATGTATCTAAATATATTTTAGTTGTAGATACATTTTTTTTTATCTATTTTAATGACAAGTATTTTCGGAAGGAGGGAGTATCTATTTAGTTTTCTTGGCGGAACAAGCAACACTCCCTCTCTCATTTCCAGGCTCTTTGTTCGAAGAGACCTGCCATTCAACTTTGGAGGCTTCTATATTTGGAATCAAAGGTAAATGATTTGCCTCATTCATTAATTAAGGAGAAGAGAATTGCACAGTTAATTAACGAAAAACCAGGATCGACACAACAAACACACGGATGACAAGCAGGCAGCCTGCATATCTCACATTGGCAGTGTTTGGGCCTCCACTGTACACATAAACCTCGTTCCAGGCCGTTGGTCAAATTTACCACACGCACAGCACCAGAATCTTTATTAAAAATATATTATTATTTTTCTGTTCATTATATAAAAATCTCCACTAACACGAACACAACACTAAACATGGCGTATCTCATCTTACACCAATGTCATACAACAAGCGTATCACATCTCAGGATGATATCAGTCTACAGTTCAGTTTATCTTCAGTAACATAGAGACGGCAACCAGCGTAGATCACTCTCATCTTACACCGTTACACAGCAAACGTAGCATCAGGCATCAGGAGTTCTTGGTCACTCACACCTCATGACATCTTCTTTGCTTTCTTGTCCGCCCACTCCTTGCGTTTAGCGTCAATCAGCTTCTGAACATTGGCATGAAAGCCAGGATACGGTTCGTAGGCAGCAAACTTGTGGAGAATCTGAAGCAAACGGCAAGATTGTCATGACTTGTAAGGCTCAACCATCAGAGTGATGATGCTTCAGAATGCTTACCTCTAGAAGCACGAAATATGGGGCCATCATCAAAGCCTGGACAAGGTTGTCAACTAGAGCAGGTGCCCGCTTCTACAATCAGAGCAAGTGCAAGTATTAATAATCCATGGGCAAGAATTTTCCATAGCTAGTGCTTAACCTAATATTGATAGCGTGATATGATAGAGACTTGCCTCAAAAACTCCATGGCCAATGAATTGCATAGTCCAACAGAACAGCTGAGCTACCAATACCACCTGCAGAAAAAAAATGCTTGATTCATTTGTGTTTTGTGAACTTCTAGTTTGTTAGCTACAAAGCATGTTGAACAGCGCAAACTATGCATCATCCGTCATCCTAGAAGCAAACTTGTCAGAACAAAAAATTCAGAAGTTAAGAAAAGAGATTGAAGCACAATGTAGGCACCTGCAGTCTAGCTTTTGAAACTTTAAGCATCAATCACCACTGGGACCAGATCAAAAGAACCGTGAATTTTGTAAGTACAGCAGAATCAGAAAAGCCCTAACACTACGGAGCAACAAACATGCTAAGACATCTGATGCCTTCTTGCTATCACGGCCGTTAAAGTACATGCTGGATGTAAATTGATCAATATCATGTGCAGTGACCTTTAATGGTGCAGCAATTAGGAGTAGATGGAGCAAGCAAACATCTAGTGCAGTGTGTTTTCTTGCGGGTTACAGGTAGCTCAATGTAAAGAGCAGTGCGTCAACCGTGAACAATGATCAGATCAGCACAATCCATGCTGTAATTTCTATGACAGGTAGATGAACTCCCTTCAGAACAATAGTATCATTTTGTGTTACAGAATATAACCTCTCTGCTTAAAAGATAGAAATCAATCGTCAATCGACCAACAGTCTCATCTTCTACCAGGAATTTCATTTCATGTTTAGTCCTGATTACTCCATACCCCTTTTCAGTTTAATTATATCTGATGTTGTTCAACGAAGATGACCACAAACTCTAAAAATCCCTTTCCCCACTACAGAAATCCAGCGCACGTAGCCTGATCAATCCAACTGTAAGTCAATTATTTTCTTCTCAAATCGCATAGCCTATCACCACTACACCAGATCAGAGAAGGATGAATAATGAAGACAAAGTCAAACAAAGGAAGAAGCCAAGAGTGGGGAGCGGGGCTGTGTGATGTAAAACCTTCCATCCGAGGGAGAAGCCGAGGCGGGCGGCGAGGGCGGAGCTGGCGCCCCAGCAGAGGAGGCAGAGGACGGCGGCGAGCGCGCCCGAGCGGCGGTCGAGGGAGACGTAGAAGGCCCCGTAGACGGCGGTGAAGACCGCGGCGGCGCGCGGGAACGGGGCGGCGATGTGGAGGAGCAGGAGGGCGGTGAGGAAGATGGGCCAGACGAAGAGCGCGTGGATGAAGACGTTGACCGGGTTGCTGTGGTACGCGCCGTAGAAGGCGAAGTGCCGCTCCAGGTCGAGGAACCCGCCGCCGCCGCCGCCAGCCATCGCGAGATTCGTCGATCGGGCGCTGCCGCTCGCAGACGGAGAAGGCGCGGGGTGAGGGGCGGCGCCGGGAGGAACGGATGGGGGAAACGGCGGCGCCTACAGTACGAAGGGCGGGGAGGAGTGTCGCTCTACTCTAAGAGATTGCCGTCGACTTTTGCCTTCCTTTTATTTGACGGAGAACAAGGCGGGGGCATGTCGCTGGTACTGCTCTGGCGGCTCTATCATTCTACAGTTTGGTCAGACGTGCTCCGGTCAGATAAAATATACAGTATTCAAAACTATTTTCGTCACGCAAACTTTTTTTAGAGTAGTACTCCCTCCGTTCTTAAATATTTGTTTTTCTAGACATTTCAAACAGACTATCACATACGGATATATGTAGACGTATTTTAAAGTGTAGATTCACTCATTTTGCTTCGTATGTAGTCATCTGTGAAATATCTAGAAAGACAAATATTTAGGAACGGAAGGAGTATTTTTTACGTCTGTCTAGAACACATCAATATCACATCTAACTTTGTGTCCACTGTATTATAGGTCTATTTTTTTGTCCCAGGTTTTTTTATTCCTTGTTGTTGTGTTATTTATGAAAGCTTAGATGTGACATCCTTAAAAAACATCTAAATGTGAATTAGACAAACTGTATTTTTTAATTAAATCGAAGAACCGGGACACAAGGTCGAAAAATGCATACGGTGCCGACCCATGGAGCCCTTTTTTCAGCGAAAATACTGTTCCACATCTAAAAAGACAAAATAATTGTACACATAAGCATATATTTTTAACCTAAAAAAGCATATATTTTTAACGTCATGTACACAATTTACGAACATATAATTCATATGTGATGCACACTGAAAAGATAAATGCATATATTACAATGGGTTTTTTCATTGTTGTGTAGCCTGCAAATAATAGCATTAGTTGATGAAACTTTACACATATCTGATGATAGCCTGCTGTTTATGAAAGCTAGTGTTGATGGAGCAACTGAGTTGTCCTCTCTGATGGAGAGTTATTATAATGCTTCAGGTCAAAGAATCAATTTGTCGAAATCCTCCGTTTATTTCAGTAAGGGCTGTTGTCGTGGATTTAACATGGCAGATGCCCTAGTGAAAGGACTTAGGTGCGGAGCCATCACAACTAGGTTATCTTAAAGGGGTTAAACGGGACAAAGGACACAAGGAGTTTACCCAGGTTCGGCCCCTCTCAACGAGGTAAAAGCCTACTTCCTGCTTCTAGTTGTATTGCTCGAGTTTCGAGTACAAGGGAGCGAATACGCTTGACCTAACTCTCGGTTGGTTGTTTCTTGACTTAACCCGCCGCCAGGTCACCCCTTTATATACAGGTTGATGCCCGACGGCTTACAGAGTCTCGGCCGGCTCACACAAACGTGACCGGCTCGGTTTCTAACTAAACATGTCTTACATAACAAGTTATCATATGGCGGTTCACACCTTCGGGCCTTAAGTCATCTTCGGGTCTTGGGCCTTCTCACCTTAAGCCGCCAACAGTGTGACCCAGCCCCTCTTGGGCGGGTCATACCTCGGAGTTATATCCCCAACATTAGGCCCCAGGTTGATTTGAACTTGTTCACATCAATCTCCACTACTTGACTTAGCAGAATTTTCCATTATCAATTCCTTACCAACCCGATGTAACCCGCCATGACGTCACATAGCAGAACCATTGTAACCCGCCATGACATCATGCGCATTAACTCCGCACAAGGCCCATGATACCTCAACGGATGTTTATCTTAATGGACCTCCCAAAAATCGAGGCGCACGCTTTGCCAGCATAATCATTTTTGCCTCATTGATTTCCGTGCATGCCGTCTCGTCACCTCCTTATAAGTAGGGACAGGGGTACTCCTTTTTACTCTTTACCCCTACCTCCTCTTCTTCGTCTCCTTCCTCGCGACGCCACTGCAATCTGAGCTCGGCTGCCGCCGTCTTCCTCCAGCGACGTCAACTCCGGCCGCTGCATCGACCTGAACGGACCAGAGAAACACGGTGCACATCCGCTCTCCATCTCCATCGCCAGGTACGCATCCCCCTTCCATTATAAATCTGCATTAGGGTTTGCCAAGTTCATCTGTGTTCGTTGGCCATTCCTTGGAATTCTTCTCAATACTCCCGTTCATGCTTTATTCAATCTCTCAATAGTACAGGAACTGCGTAATTCTTGTTTGCAATACCCACATGTATCCGTGGATGCCTCCCATCTGTTTTAGATTTAAACCTTAATGCAGCAGTTCATCCGCTGTGCGCTAGGCTTAGCAACTTCCTTCTATTTTCTGAACTGCAGTAGATCCAAAATCGTAGAACTGATCTGTGGAACTTGTTTGTTCAGTGCTTAGCAAAATTTCACTTATAGATCTACAGATACCTGTGCACTGTAGCCACACGGGTGGCTTATATGATATGCCGTAACTTGCCAAACACCGTTAATCCCGCTTTAAACCACCTGTATATATTTAGTGTATGTATAACCCGACGATGTCTTGCCGGTTTAATCATGCCAACTTTTATAGCACGTATTCTCTGCCTACGAATTAACCTTGCATGACGCACTTGCTTTCTGATCATTGGACAACTTAACATCATGAACTTGACCCGACAACAATTCCCTTTCTAGGTTTTTCATTTGAAAAGATGACTAATTCCATGACTGCATGCAATTGGACTGCCTCAATCATTACCAAAGAAACCTTTAAAGAATACGCTTAAATGGACATCTTAGCATCCAAGGATGTTATCCACTGGAGGGCTCCGGGGACAGAGATCAGCCCTGAGCCAAAGGAAGGCGAGGTCGTGGTTTTTGCTGATCACATGCTCCGGGGATTTTCTCCACCCGACTCAAAATTCTTTCGTGACGTCTTGCACTTTTTCCAACTGCACCCCCAAGACATTGGCCCAAACTCTGTTTCCAACATCTGCAACTTCCAAGTCTTCTGCGAGGTATACCTTCAAGAGGAGCCCGGTGTTGATCTTTTCAGAGAGCACTATTACTTGAACCGCGAGACTGAGTTCACAAACGGGCCTAGCTTAGAACTTGGAGGATTTTCCATTCAAAGGCACAAAGAAGCCACCTTCCCTTCGGCCCAACTTCCTAGTCATCCTAAAGACTGGAACCAAACCTAGTTTTATTGTCAAGATACATCTCCAAGCGATGAGAATCCTCTGCCAGGTTTCCGTGATAGCCGGCTTAGCTCAAGACATCCACTCCCAGACCGGATCAACACTGAAGAACGGGCTAAATACATGCCCACTTTTTCGAAGATCAGAGCCTTGATGGCCAACGGTTTAACCAGAGTTGATTTAGTCCGGTGCTGGCTCGCCTGGAGGATTTTGCCCTTGAGCCGCCGGTCCGGCTTAATGTGTGAATACACTGGTGACGTGAAAGACCCACAAAGTCATTGTAACATCCGGCTGGACGATAGCGAAATCAACAAGATGACAAAAATGTTTCTCAGAAAGAACTTGGAAACTTGTAGCAAGATGGGACTGAATCCATTTTGCACTCTTAACCCGGCTCCTGCTGTAAGTACTTGAAGCTATTTCTACTTTGTCAATTATTCATACATTGCTTTCTCCTCATTTTCACTTGTTTTCTTCAGGCCAATTCCTCTTTCTGGAACAAGAAACTTCAGGATAAGCCGGCCAAGAAGGCCAGGGCAAAGAGCAAGGCTCCCAAGAAGCCTGCCAAGAAGAAGGCAGATGCAATTGACCCATTTACTCTGGATGACGAGTAGGAGGTAGAACTTGACTCCCTTGGCTCCTTTTTTATACATCTTATTGACACTGATTACTATCAGGATGACGCGGAGGCCAGCCATGCAGATGGTGAAGAGGTAACTATCCTTTCCTCCAACTCAGAACCTCTGCCAAGACAGAAAGTTCGACAAGCGAGCCGGAAAGTAAGGTTTTCTCACCCTTTAGCTTACTTGGATCCCAACTTTATTTTGAAGGAACAACAGCACGAAGTTTGCCGCACAACCCGGAATAGTGGCCGTGGAAATCTTTCCTCCGGCTTACCCAACACGTCGGTTCCCCAGAAGCGCCGAAATGAGGTGCCACCAAATTCAACCTTATCTTTTTCAAAGGCGGGTATTATCCATCAACCGCTTAACCCTTCCGACTAAAATTATCAGGGAACCTCTCACTCCTTGATAACCCACAAGTATAGGGGATCGCAACAGCTTTCGAGGGTAGAGTATTCAACCCAAATTTATTGATTCGACACAAGGGGAGCCAAAGAATATTCTTGATTATTAGCAGTTGAGTTGTCAATTCAACCACACCTGGATAACTTAGTATCTGCAGAAAAGTGTTTAGTAGCAAAAGTGGTATGATAATAAAGGTAACGGTAGCAAAAGTAAAGATAAATGTTTTTGGGTTTTTGTAGTAGTTGTAACAGTAGCAACGGAAAAGTAAATAAGCGAAGAACAATATGTGAAAAGCTTGTAGGCAATGGATCAGTGATGGATAATTATGCCGGATGCGATTCCTCATGCAATAGTTATAACATAGGGTGATATAGAACTAGCTCCAATTCATCAATGTAATGTAGGCATGTATTCCGTAAATAGTCATACGTGCTTATGGAAAAGAACTTGTATGACATTTTTTGTCCTACCCTCCCGTTGAAGCGGGGTCCTAGCGAAAACTAAGGGATATTAAGGCCTTTTAATAGAGAACCGGACCAAAGCATTAACACATAGTGAATACATGAACTCCTCAAACTACGGTCATCACCGAGAAGTATCCTGATTATTGTCACTTCGGGTTTGTCGGATCATAGCACATAATAGGTGACTATAGACTTGCAAGATAGGATCAAGAACACACATATATTCATGAAAACATAATAGGTTCAGATCTGAAATCATGGCACTCGGGCCCTAGTGACAAGCATTAAGCATAGCAAAGTCATCGCAACATCAATCTCAGAACATAGTGGATACTAGGGATCAAACCCTAACAAAACTAACTTGATTACATGGTAAATATCATCCAACCCATCACCGTCCAGCAAGCCTACGATGGAATTACTCACGCACGGCGGTGAGCATCATGAAATTGGTGATGGAGGATGGTTGGTGATGACGACGGCGACGAATCCCCCTCTCCGGAGCCCCAAACGGACTCCAGATCAGCCCTCCCGACGGAGATTAGGGCTTGGCGGCGGCTCCGTGTCGTAGAACACGATGAAACTTTCTCCTTGATTTTTTTCTCCCCGAGACGGAATATATGGAGTTGGAGTTGGGGTCGGAGGAGGTCCAGGGGGCCCACGAGATAGGGGGGCGCGCCCTAGGGGGGGGGCGCGCCCCCCTGTCTCGTGGACAGGCTGTGGGCCCCCTAGTGTATTTCTTTCGCCCAATAATTCTTATAAATTCCAAAAAGTGCCTCCGTGGATTTCCAGGACATTCCGAGAACTTTTCTTTTCTACACATAAAACAACATCATGGTAGTTCTGCTGAAAACAGCGTCAGTCCGGGTTAGTTTCATTCAAATGATGCAAGTTAGAGTCCAAAACAAGGGCAAAAGTGTTTGGAAAAGTAGATACGTTGGAGACGTATCAAATCCCCCAAGCTTAAACCTTTGCTTGTCCTCAAGCAATTCAGTTGATAAACTGAAAGTGATAAAGAAAAACTTTTACAAACTCTGTTTGCTCTTGTTGTTGTAAACTTGAAAAGCCAGCATTCAAGTTTCAGCAAATATTATGAACTAACCATACTAACAATAACACGTAGGTCTCACAATTACTCATATCAATAACATAATCAGCTAGCGAGCCATAATAATAAAACTCGGACTACAACACTTTCTCAAAATAATCATAACATGATATAACAAAATGGTATCTCGCTAGCCCTTTCTGAGACCGCAAAACATAAATGCAGGGACCTTCAAAGATCAAGGACTGACTAAATATTGTAATTCATGGTAAAAGAGATCCAGTCAAGTCATACCCAATATAAACCAATAGTAATGAATGCAAATGACAGTACGCTCTCCAGCGGGTGCTTTCTAATAAGAAGGGTGATGACTCAACATAAAAGTAAATAGATAGGCCCTTCGCAGAGGGAAGCAAGGATTTGTAGAGGTGCTAGAGCTCGATTTTAAAATAGAGATTGAATAACATTTTGAGCGGCATACTTTCGCTGTCAACACAACAACTATGAGATGGATGTATCTTCCATACTACATGCATTACAGGCAGTTCCCAAACAGAATGGTAAAGGTTTATACTCCCCCTCCTCCACAAGCATCAATCCATGGCTTGCTCGAAACAACGAGTGCCTCCAACATTCAACGGGTCCTAGGGGGAGTTTTGTTTGCAATTATTTTGATTTAGTTTGCATAAAGCATGGGACTGGGCATCCCGGTAACCGGCCCTTTCTCATGAATGAGGAGCGGAGTCCACTCCTCTTGAGATTAACCCACCTAGCATGGAAGATATAAGCAGCCCTAGTTGTACATGAGCTGCTCGAGCATACAAAACAGAATTTCATTTGAAGGTTTGGAGTTTGGCACATAAAATTTTCTTGGAACGGCAGGTAGATACCGCATATAGGAAGGTATAGTGGACTCATATGGAACAACTTTGGGGTTTAAGGAGTTTGGATGCACAAGCAGTATTCCCACTTAGTACAGGTGAAGGCTAGCAAAAGACTCGGAAGCGACCAACTGAGAGAGCGACAACAGTCATAAACATGCATTAAAATTAATTCACACCGAGTACAAGCATGAGTAGGATATAATCTACCATGAACATAAATATCATGAAGGCTATGTTGATTTGATTCAACTACATGTGTGAACATGTGCCAAGTCGAGTCACTCAATTCATTTAAAGGAGGATACCATCCCATCATAACATATCATAATCATTCTAATAGCATGTTGGCACGCAAGGTAAACCATTATAACTCATAGCTAATCAAGCATGGCACGAGCAACTATAATCTCTAAATGTCATTGCAAATATGTTTACTTCATAATAGCTGACTCAGGAACGATGAACTCATCATATTTACAAAAACAAAAGAGGTCGAGTTCATACCAGCTTTTCTCATCCCAATAAGTTCATCATATATCGTCATTATTGCCTTTCACTCGCACGACCAAACGATGTGTATAATAATAAGAGTGCACGTGCATTGGACTAAGCTGGAATCTGCAAGCATTCAACTCAAGAGAGAAGACAAGTAATATGGGCTCTAAATTAAGTAAACAATCATGCATATAAGAGCCATTAAGCATTTTCAATATGGTCTTATCGACCCCCAAAAGAAAGAAAAGAAAGTAAAACTATTTACACGGGAAAGCTCCCAACAAGTAAAAAGAAGAACTAGAAATCTTTTTGGATTTTCATTTTAATTTCTACTGCAAGCATGGAAATTAAACTAACTATTTTTTTGGTTTTTCTTAAGGTTTATCAAACACACAAGAAGAAAACTAGAAAAAGAA
>LR880968.1:849532479-849543931 GCA_904067115.1 Aegilops sharonensis | reverse complement strand
AACTTTCTTTGGCCATGTTATTTTGAGAAGACATAATTGCTTAGTTAGTATGCTTGAAGTATTATTATTTTTATGTTGATATGAACTTTTGTCTTGAATCTTTCGGATCTGAATATTCATACCACAAGTAAGAAGAATTACATTGAAATTATGCCAAATAGCATCCACATCAAAAATTATCTTTTTTATTAATTACCTACTCGAGGACGAGCATTAATTAAGCTTGGGGATGCTTGATACGTCTCCAACGTATCTATAATTTTTGATTGCTCCATGCTATATTATCTATTGTTTTAGGAAATATTGGGCTTTATTTTCCACTTTTATATTATTTTTGGGACAAAACTATTAACCGGAGGCCCAACCCAGAATTGCTGTTTGTTGCCTATTTCAGTGTTTTGAAGAAAAGGAATATCAGACGGAGTCGAAACGGAACGAAATCAACGAGAGAAGTTATTTTTGGAAGGAAAGCTACCAGATGGACTTGGACCCCACGTCAGGAGAGAAGGGAGGTGCCCACGAGGGTGGGGGCGCGCCCCCTGCCTCGTGGGGCCCCCGAAGCTCCACCGACGTACTTCCTGCACCCATGTATACCTAAGTATCCTAAAACTTCCAGAACAGGGAATAGATCGGGAGTTCTGCCGCCGCAAAACCTCCAGAGCCACCAAAAACCAATCGGGACCCTGTTCCGGCACCCTGCCGGAGGGGGGAACCCTCACCGGTGGCCATCTTCATCATCTCGGCGCTCTCCATGATGATGAGGGAGTAGTTCACCCTCGGGGCTGAGGGTATGTACCAGTAGCTATGTGTTTAATCTCTCTCTCTCTCTCTCTCTCTCTCTCTCTCTCTCTCTCTCGTGTTCTTGATTTGGCACGATCTTGATGTATCGCGAGCTTTGCTATTATAGTTGGATCTTATGTTGCTTCTCCCCCTCTACTCTCTTGTAATGGATTTAGTTTTCCCTTTGAAGTAATCTTATCAGATTGAGTCTTTAATGATTTGAGAACACTTGATGTATGTCTTGCCGTGCGTATCTGTGGTGACAATGGGATATCACGTGATTCACTTGATGTATGTCGGATTTCGGGTTCCAGCAGACCCTTGAGGTTCGAACACTGGGGTGCGCGCGGAGATTCGCCCTCTACCTACCTGTACCCCGCCGCCTCGCTAAGATCTAAGCTATGAAAGGAACAACACAAGAGACACAAGGTTTATACTAGTTCGGGCCACCATTGTTGTGTAATACCCTACTCTAGTTTGTGGTGGGGTGGATTGCCTCTTGGGCTGATGGTGATGAACAATACAAAGAAGAACGGCCTCGCGAGGGTCTGTTCTTAGCCGGGGCGATGAACTGCTTGGGGGACTTCAGTCGCCTTCCCTCTCTTTCTCTCTCTCTCTCTTGGATCCAGCTCAAGCTATTCCGGATCTCGATCTCGATCCCTCTACCCTGTGGAAGGCTAGTCCTATTTATAGGCAGAGGCCCCGGGCCTCTTCCCAAATATTGAGCGGGAAGGGCTCCAACAATTGGCCATTTTGAAGGGGAACATCTGGTACACTTATCCTGACTAAAGTTGGTCCTCGCCTGTCAAAGGCTCTGGTGGTGACGCCGGCTTGGGCTCCACAATGACTGCCTTCCTGCCGTCGGACTGGTCTTGGTCTTGTTGCACCGAAATGGACGCCTTTGCTTGATGCTCTCGCCTGCTTGCTCCCTTTGCACCAAAGAGGAAAGGAGGACACTGCGCGGGCTGGCACCCGCCTGGCGCCCTTGGTCGTCATGGCTTGCGTCATGGGCATCTCGTGAGGTACCCCGCCTTGATCTCTCCGCCTCCTCGCGAGCCAGCCTGATGAGGCCGTGCCTGAGGAAGCTCCCTGTCGTCCACCCCGCGAGGCTTGGCCCCTCGCGAGGGTCTTGAGCTTGTGTTGATGAAGATGGGCCGTGATGGGCCCCCCTTTGAGCCACGCCGCAGGCAGGCAAGTCTGGGGAACCCCGTTCCCAGAACGCCGACAGTAGCCCCCGGGCCCAAGGCGCGCCCGGACTTGGCTGAGCAGAGAGGCGAAGGGGCAAGTGCGAAGCGCCGCGGGCCCTAACAGCCTGCGGCCTTGGGCGCCGCGTGGCGGTTGATTGGACGTGGGCAGCACTGTTCCCCCACGCCTCCTTATTTTGTGTCGTGCTAGGCGGACTCGTAGCCGCACACAGCCGCTCCCCTTTTCGTTGCTCGACCGTTCCCCACTCTTCCACCTCTCGAACTCCAGCTTCTGCTCCCAATCCAATCTCGAACCTTCCTCTCCCCTTCCGTTGCCATGGCTCCGACGAAGAAGGGAAGAGGGAAGAAACCCATGCCTCCGCCTCACTCGCCATCGTCGGCGGCCCCCGCCGTCGATCGGTCAATCATACTCAATCGAGAGGGCCTGGGCAAGGTCAGCTCGGCTTTGGCCACCATCTTCAACGAATGCGGGCGGACGACGGCCTGGACCGCGTCCCACTTCGCCGTTGACAGGATAATCACCGAGGTCTAGTATTTTGCCGATGCCCTGTGGGCGGGGCTGGTTCCCCAATTTTACGATTTCTTCAATGCTGTGCTCTCCCACTATCAGATCCATATGATGCACTTGGGTCCGGAATCCATCACTCTTCTTGCGGTCTTTGCCTTTGTTTGCGAGGCGATGATGGGCATCCCTCCCTTAGTTGCCTTGCTGCACCACTTCTTCTCTCTGCGCCTTGTTGACCCCACCCAATGTTCGGGGCGTGTGAGCTTCATTGCTGCATCTGAAACAGCGGCTTCAGGGATTGACTTCACCCTTCCTCCGCCCGCGCCTGGGTTCCGCGAGCGATGGCTGTACGTGGACGTGGGGGTGCCCAGCCCCTGCTGTCGGAGCCAACATCACCCGCTGTCCCCAATTCAGGCTGGGGCCAGGAGACGTTCACGAGCTCCCGGCTCGCCTTCGTCTGGCGTCGCTTCACGTTCCTGAGGGCGCTCGATGTGACGGCGCCCAAGGTGGTGAAGGAGTTCCTGTTATGCCGCATTGCCCCTCTCCAGCGCCATTCCCGCCGGATGTGGGCCTTCAGCGGGCGTGAAGACCGCATGAGGCTCCAGGAAGAGGACTTGACGCCCGAAGCACTGAGGAAGGTGCTCTTGGTCTTGACTGGGGATCCCAACCCTGGCAGCATCCGGCAAGGGGGGGGGGGGGCTTGCTGTACTTCTGCTCGAGCAGGGGCGACTTTGTGAAGCAGATGCCCAACTTTGATGAATGGGGGCTGCGCCCCGCAGGCCTCATGGGGTCTCGCGAGAACCCGGTGGTGGTGACTGCCCTTCCAGTCGGCCATGGCGGCTCTTCCTCGAGTGGCGGAGCAGGGAGGCACGAGCCGCTGGAGGCCGAGTGGGCCTCCGCAAGGGTGACGGTGCCAGGCGGGGCTCTTGAGGGAGCAGCTCCTGAGGCCCAGGCTGCCGCGGCTGGGGGTGGCGAGCAGCTACCCGTAGTGCCTGCAGCTGAGGCCCCTGGGGCCCGAGTTACTCTTCTTGGTGAGGCGACCGGCGGCATGCATCGGGTGGACGCCCCCGTCGCGGGTCGCCTTGACGCTCCTTCCTCGTCGCAGGCTGACCCCTGTGCTCGACTCTTGGGTCGCTTCCGCGTGGACTTCGAGGCTCTCCGGAAGAGAAGGGAGGCCTTGGGTGACGATTACCCTTGCCGCCTGCTGAAGCGTAGGAAGTACTTCGCCACTGATGAGTAAGCCTTCCCCTTTTCTTGCTCCTGATCCTTCTATTGCTTTTACTGATCCTTGCTCCGCAGGGCCCTTCCTACCGAGCTTATGGAGATGGCTGAGGAGCCATCCCCCTTGGTTCCGCCCTCTCCACCGTCCTCGAGCACCCCGAGCAGCAGGGCCCTTGTGGTGAGGCCGATCGAAGAGACAAACAATCTTGAGGCGCATCGCGGCCCCGCGCGCCTCGCGACCCTCCTTCGCGAGCCTTCTCATGGCATAGCCACCCTGCCGTGGGCTTCTCGTCTGGTCGTCGACCGTGATTGGCTGAGGTATTCCCTGCGCTCTTCTTTGGGGGATGGGCTGGCTCCTGGCCGGGCTTGTGACGAGGCGTGCCCGGCAGTGGCGAGGGCGCCAGCCCCCAGCCCCCTGCCCGGAGGGGGAGTGCTGATGCGTGGCCACCGGCGCTCTCTTGGAGCGGATGATGGTGCGGAAGACGTACTTGAGCGCGCCCGGGAGCGTCGCGCTCGTCGCCAAGGGTTTCTTCGGAGGGCGGCTGACGCGGTGAGCCTGCTTGGTGAAGAGCTCGCTGATGAAGACGCACGCCTCGAGGCCGAGGGCCTGCGCCTGGCCGCGGAGAGGCGCGAGCTGAAGGCGGCTGTCACCCTCGCGCGCCATCAGCGTGATCTTGACAATGAGGAGGCCAAGGCGTCGCTGGCGGCCTCTCGGGAGGTCCGTTCTCGGGCCGTTGAAGAGGCTCAGGAAGCTGACCGGCGGCGAGAGGCGATGGAGGAGCGGGCGCTGGAACTCCTGGCCCGATGCCGCTCACTGGAAGAGCAGGTGGAGCTGCGCGAGATGACCCTTGCGTCGATGAGGGTGGCCTCAGGCGACCCAGCAGAGCTCCAGAAGCGAGAGGAGGCGCTGAACACGCACGCGAGTACAAACGCCTGGAAACAAGGGAGCGCTTGGTGACCAGGGCGGAGGACGATGTCGCTGCACGGGAAGCCCGTGTCCTGAAGGAGGTCGGGCGTCGGGTGGCGGCGGCGCGCTTGAACCTTGAGCGCGAGTTCGAGGAGAGGCTGGGGTTGATCCGGGCTGAGGCCGAAGGCAGGACCGCCGCCTTGAGGGCCAAGCAGGAGGAAGTGATGCGGCGGGCCGATGCTTTTCGGGCCGCCCTTGAGGTGGCGCAGGAGGATTTGACTACCTCCCATGCCGAGGTGCTTCTTCTTCGCCAATGGGTGGACGAGGCTGAGGCCGTCGCGCGACAGAACGGGACGAGATGCGCCAGCGACGGGTCCTGGAGCATGAGCACGGCCCCATGGTCACCACGCTCCGGGAGAGAGCCAACACAGCCTTGGGTAACATCTGCGAGGTGGCTGTTGGCGAGCCGCACACAATTAACTACGCCGGCAACCTTCAGTTCTTCATCGACGTGGTGACTCGGCTGGAGGCGCGGTCGGTCAGGGCCGACAGGTTGGTGGACGAGAGGAGCTGCACCCTGCTTGGGTGTGCCTTTTCTCGCGTCTTCAGCCATCTCCGGAACATGGACCCCCACTTCGACTTCGATGCCGCCATCGCCCCGGTGCCGCAGGCCATCAGGGACGACCTAGCGCACTGGGTGGAGGACAACGTGGACGCCCTCGTCAGGGCCTTCGCTTCAGACAACGATGGCGTGATCGTGGCTGCTGATGAAGGCAGCGTGGTGAACGGCCCTGACGCTGCTGGTGACGACACAGAGAGCGACGGCAAGGCCAGCGACGCCAGCGACAGTTCAGGAGGCGCCCCTGAGGATGCATTGGGGGATTTATCCGACTGACTGCGCATCGCTCCTGTTTCCTGCACGAATAGAGCTCAGGTTTTGCCCTGACGGTTGTGAGAGCATTTTGGGAGGGGGAGCCCCTCATGTAAAACTTGTGTTCTGTGTATTAGTTGATGCTATATTACCCGTATGCCTGCGCCAAGCGGCTGGCTAGTTTACCTTTGTCCCGTGCGGGCCCTGAGATAGCCTGTGGAGGGTTGTGGCGTCCTAAGTGCCTCCTGATCAAACCCGTAGGATCTGCAGTAAAAACCTCCTGAGAGGATGCGGCGGCGGCAGTCTGGGCTGCGCGCAAGCTAGGCCCAACCCGGCTCGCGAGGGGCTCACGAGGGGAGGCAGCTGAGGCAAAGCAATGACCGGAACGCGAGAGATTGCTCGAACGAGACTAAACACCCCCTTCCCCAAACACACGCAAATCTCAAATTCGAATCCAACTTAAATCTAGCGGGGGAAAGTGACAACCAAAGGGAAAAGCAATGAAAGCAAACCAAAAAGGCCGCGTCCGGCACCTAGTCTAGTCTTGGACGTCTTCTCACCAGCGCAGAGCTAAGTGCTGCCACTGGGCGTGGGAGGGAGCCCCAGGGCCTGAGGCCGGCACCCCTGAGACTCCGGGGCGTGTACAACCCCACTCATTATTACGTGAGAGTGTCACGGGGCGGCGAGCTTCACAGGCACTGGGCCTTCTTCACAGGTACCGGTCTTGCTTCATATCGCCAGACGAGGGCCCCGCCTTACGCCGCACTCTAGTGCCATCAACGACGACCGGAAACCAGGGCGCCGCTGATGGGGTAGAGCGGTCGCCAGCGGTTCCCCAGACGACCACGGGTCCTCCGCCAGGGGCAAGCCCTGAGGCACCTCCCCAACAGAGGGCCTACCTCCTGAGAACGCCTTGCTCCGAACGCCGCGGTGATGCCGGATCTCGGCCCCTCTCCTGCAGCCCCCGACGCCCTCCTCCCGAGGGGTAGCAGACTGTGGGAGCGGGGCAGCCGCTCGCTGCGGTGACCTGCACCTCCTGCGATTCATGATTAACGTATGCCTGCTCCTGAGGAATTAGTGGTACCCGATAATCGTCGCTTCCAGCGTGGTCGGTGGGGCCTTCACAGGGCTCTTGGAAGAGCTCAGCTTTCGTCGCCTCGTCCCCCCAGCCTGGGCTGAGGAGCGAGCCTTGTTCGCCTTCGTGCTGGTGCCCTTGATCCATCATGTGGGGCACGTATTCTTCTGGGGCCGTCATCCCGAAGGCCGCGCCATAGTGCTCCGCGTGCCATGCGGCCCTGCTTGAGACGCTCACCTGGGGGTGGTAGCGCGGCGGCCCACTGGGGCCGTGGGTCGCAGCGAGTCCTTCTTCGCTGGCCGGGAGCGGAGGCAGTGCTGGCGCTGGCCTGGTGTTGACAGCTTCGCCGGTGTTGGAGTAGCCTTGGAGCCCGCGGCCGCGGGTGGAGCCCCCGCACGGGCCGCCCTGGACCTGCGGTGGGAGCTGGGTGCAGAAGGGGTGAGCCCCCGAGGCGGCGAATCCCAGGAGCTCTGCCACCCACTCTAGCAGCATGTTGCGGCCGCCTTCCGGCAGCCTGCACTGCAGTAACTCCCGGGCCACCGTGAGCGCGGCCCTCGAGTTCGCATGTTCCCGGCGGGTGTACGGCGTCGCGGCCGCGGCGTGGTTGGAGGCCCTCGCTGCCGACCGCGCCTGCCGTGGCGTGAGAGCTGTCGAAGCCTGTCCGCGTCGCCCGCGGCCCGCAGCACCCTGCGGACCGCGAGCTGCCTGGGGCACGGGGTCGCCCGAGGCGAGCGGCTCTGCGTGGGCGGGCCAAGCCGCCTAGGGACCGGGGTTGCTCGCCTGGTCGCCGGACATGATGATGAGGATGCGACGGGACACGAAGTGGAAGAAGGCGGATCCCGGCGCACCCCTACCTGGCGCGCCAAATGTCGGATTTCGGGTTCCGGCAGACCCTTGAGGTTCGAACACTGGGGTGCGCGCGGAGATTCGCCCTCTACCTACCTGTACCCCACCGCCTCGCTAAGATCTAAGCTATGAAAGGAACAACACAAGAGACACAAGGTTTATACTAGTTCGGGCCACCATTGTGGTGTAATACCCTACTCAAGTTTTTGGTGGGGTGGATTGCCTCTTGGGCTGATGGTGATGAACAATACAAAGAAGAACGGCCTCGCGAGGGTCTATTCTTAGCCGGGGCGATGAACTGCTTGGGGGAGTTCAGTCGCCTTCCCTCTCTTTCTCTCTCTCTCTCTCTCTCTCTTGGATCCAGCTGAAGCTATTCCGGATCTCGATCCCGATCCCTCTACCCTGTGGAAGGCTAGTCCTATTTATAGGCAGAGGCCCCGGGCCTCTTCCCAAATATTGAGCGGGAAGGGCGCCAACAATTGGCCATTTTGAAGGGGAACATCTGGTACACTTATCCTGACTAAAGTTGGTCCTCGCCTGTCAAAGGCTCTGGTGGTGACGCCGGCTTGGGCTCCACAATGACTTCCTTCCTGCCGTTGGACTGGTCTTGGTCTTGTTGCACCGAAATAGACGCCTTTGCTTGATGCTCTCGCCTGCGCTTGCTCCCTTTGCACCAAAGAGCAAAGGAGGACACTGCGCGGGCTGGCGCCCGCCTGGCGCCCTTGGTCGTCATGGCTTGCGTCATGGGCATCTCGTGAGGTACCCCGCCTTGATATCTCCGCCTCCTTGTGAGCCAGCCTGATGAGGCCGTGCCTGAGGAAGCTCCCTGTCGTCCGCCCCACGAGGCTTGGCCCCTCGCGAGGGTCTTGAGATTGTGTTGATGAAGATGGGCCGTGATGGGCCCCCCTTTGAGCCACGCCGCAGGACGCAGGTAGGCAAGTCTGGGGACCCCCGTTCCCAGAACGCCGACAATGTATGTTTTGGTGATCAACTTGCGGGTTCCGCCCATGAACCTATACATAGGGGTTGGCACACGTTTTCGTCGTGATTCTCTGGTAGAAACTTTGGGGCACTCTTTGAGGTTCTATGTGTTGGTTTGAATAGATGAATTGAGATTGTGTGATGCATATTGTATAATCATGCCAACGGATACTTGAGGTGACATTGAAGTATCTAGGTGACATTAGGGTTTTGGTTGATTTGTGTCTGAAGGTATTATTCTAGTACGAACTCTAGGGCTGTTTGTGACACTTATAGGAATAGCCCAACGGGTTGATTGGAAAGAATAACTTTGAGATGGTTTCGTACCCTACCATAATCTCTTTGTTTGTTCTCCACTATTAGTGACTTTGGAGTGACTCTTTGTTGCATGTTGAGGGATAGTTATATGATCCAATTATGTTATTATTGTTGAGAGAACTTGCACTAGTGAAAGTATGAACCCTAGGCCTTGTTTCAACGCATTGTAATACCGTTTACGCTCACTTTTATCGCTTGCTACCTTGCTGTTTTTATATTTTCAGATTACAAAAACCTATATCTACCATCCATATTGCACTTGTATCACCATCTCTTCGCCGAACTAGTGCACCTATACAATTTACCATTGTATTGGGTGTGTTGGGGACACAAGAGAATCTTTGTTATTTGGTTGCAGGGTTGCTTGAGAGAGACCATCTTCATCCTACGCCTCCCACGGATTGATAAACATTAGGTCATCCACTTGAGGGAAATTTTCTACTATCCTACAAACCTCTGCACTTGGAGGCCCAACAACGTCTACAAGAAGAAGGTTGCATAGTAGACATCAATCACCATTGGGACATATGTCATCCATTTATTGGACAGGAGTCGCCTATGATACGTCGACACGTGGCACGACCCAATAGAGGCCCATTCCGGTGAAAAGGCCGGCCCATTTGACTTGGTCAAAAGGTAACGGGCCGGCCCATGAAAAGCATGTTCATATATAGCCTATTTACGGCCCGCTAACTCACGGCCCGTTACGGCCTATCGGAATTAAGCCCAGTAGCTTCATCTGGGCCGTCCAATATGATTCCAACCCGTTGTAAGTTCCGGCCCATGTATGGCCCATGATGTCTTTCGGCCCATAGGAGGCCATTTGTAACTCTTGGCCCATTAATGGCCCATGGTGAATCTGGCCCGCAATGAACGGTGTACCGCTTTATACCCATTTACGACCCATTATTCCATTGGGCCGTTTCCAACCCGTGTTATCTTTTGGCCTTCTCAGGGCCCATTTATTCCTGGGCTCATTTCCAGCATTCGGTTACTTACGACCCGTTACTGGCCTTTTCTGCTTGTGGGCCAAATTCAGCACGTGGTTACAATCGGCCTGTTTGCGGCCCGTTAATCCGTTGGGCCATTTTCATAGCGTCATAAAATACGGTCGGTTAACGACGGCCTGTTATTGTCGGCCCATGAACGGACGATTCCAAATCTAGCCCGTTTACGGCCCATAATGCGGTCTGTTATTGGCCCATGTTTGGTCGATCCATCATACGACCCGTAGAAGGCCCATTATTTCTACGGCCCTTAGAAGGCCCATTGTTTGTACGGCCCGTAGGAGGCCTATGGTAACTACAGTAAATATGTAGCCCATGGTTATTGTGGCCTAGTTTTAAAAAATAGGTTATTGCGGCTACTAGCAATCCGTGGAAAAAGATTTGCACTAACTACAAGCAAACAAATAAACAAGACAACAAGGAAATAAATAAGCAAGCAACTTATGCTAGGCTATCACGGCTACACATATTACATCCATTGGGCATCAAAGTTCGCCACCAGTGCAAATTTAGGGAACAAAGCAGCATATCATATACACTGGTAGTCAAAGTAGGCGACTAGTGCAAATAAACGCCACAGCAAAACAAGTCCAGAACTGAAACCACTTCAGAAGAGCTCAAGAAACAATATTCTGGGTACCCATAATGCTGGCAAGATGCTTAGCAAGCTTATTAACTTTCTCTTGCTTGGCGCTTAAATCCTCCAACACTTGCTTTTGCACCAGAAAGTATGCATCTGAATTCTGTAGGGACTTCCTCAGTCCTTCGGCTTCCTGACGCATAACATCTGATCGATGTCTTTCAACTTGAAGTTGAGACTCAAGAAGCCAAACTGATTCAGGCAGCGAGTTCGAAGAGCTGGTGCGAGCAGTAGTAGCCAGTAACTCGAACACTACATCAAGACAGGACTTTGGGGTTGTCTCAGTGTCTTCAATATAGTTTTTATCAGCTTTCTTGGAGACTAACAGGGATGTCTCACTATCTTGAACCTTATCTGCATTACTTCCTTTAACATTGCATAACGGGGTACTCTTCTCCAATATTTTATCCGCGTTCTAAAAGAGAAACAAACAAACACATCACAGGTTTACCATGTTGCATATGAAACTCATTTTGGTAAACCAGTTCAGTAGTAAGGTGGACAGGATAACAGCATGAAACAAACGCATATCTATGTAGTATGGTCATTGTATGGTCTATATCATTCTAGTTTATGTTTCCAAATCAAGACAGAGATAGTTCGAATCATATCTATTTAAGACAAAGCAGCATAGACAGAATATAAGTGTGGGAAACTACACATCAATAACAACACTTGTAATGTGCATGGCATGAGAACATAATTGTTTATTCAATTGAAACTGAAATCAACATAGAGCAAGTTACAACGGCAAACACGTTAAAGAAACATGTTTAAAACATACCTGATGTGCCATTGGAGTTTCAATTGCATCCTTCAAATTTGAAATTAGTTGGTATGAGTAAACACAGTTGTGTAAGAGCAAAGTAGTATGAACCATTGCTACGGAACCTGACCTGAGAACAATTCTTCTTCTGCTTTAAGAGTTGACTTGGGGTTCGGAGTGGTGGTCCTCGTGCTTTGGGCACTGCAATTGCCTTACTAACTGCTCGTGTTTGGGTGCTCTGTGGTGGAGACGGTGCTATGTCAACTGGAACTGGGTTACTATCTGCTCGGGTTGGGGTTAGAAGGGGTGTAGCTGGTTCTCTGTCCAACT
>LR880968.1:849500098-849522500 GCA_904067115.1 Aegilops sharonensis | reverse complement strand
GCTCCCTTTTACCTCTTTTCGTGTGTGGGTATTAAACGGTCTCGGAATGGACCGAGGTTTGTCAAGCGGCCTTGGTATAGCACCGGTAGACCGCCTGTCAAGTTTCGTGCCATTTGGAGGTCGTTTGGTACTCCAACGGTTAACCGGGTAACCGCAAAAGCCTCTTTTGTTGCAGCCCAACACCCCTTTCTAAGTTGCCCAAAACCCACCAAACTCCTCTCCATGCTCTCGGTCGTTCGATCACGATCGCGTGGCCGAAAACCGCACCTCATTTGGAGTCTCCTAGCTCCCTCTACCTATAAATAAGCCCTCCCCGTCCAAATTCGCGGATGAATTCCCCCCCGAAACCCTAGCCCCGCTCCTCTCGCCTGCCGGACATGTCCGATCTGGGCCGGACATGTCCGCCGCCGCCCCCTCGGCCAACCGCAGGCCGCCGCGTGTCCAACCGCCGCGCCCCGCCGCCGCGGCCCGCCGGGCCCAGGCGCGGCCCGCCCAGGCCCGCGCGCGCCGCCGCCGCCGCCCGAGCGCTCCGCCGCCTCGTCCCGCCGCCTGCCCGCGCCATCGCCGGCCTCCGCCGCCGCCTGGGAGCCGTCGTTGCCCCGCCGCCGTCCAGCCGCCGCCCGGCCGGGTCGCCGCACCCGCGCGCCCGCGCCGCCGCGGGGCATGCCGCCGCCGCCGACAGCTCCCCGCGCCGCCCCGGAGCTCGCCGGCGCCTCCGTCCGCGCCCTCCGGCCGGCGAGCTCGACGCCGCCCGCGCCCGGCCCGCGCCCGCGCGACCCCGCCGCCTCTGCTCCGGAGCTCCTCCTTCGCCGGCCCCGCCGACCCAGCGCGTCTCCTCCCGGCCCCGCCCTTCTCCGGCCATTGCCGGTGCTCCTCCGGCGAGGTTCGGTGGATCGGGATGAGATCCACCGGGATCTCATCCAAACGGCTTCCCCGAACCCGGATCTCCTCGTCCCGCACGCCTCCGTCCCGGGTTGACTTTCCCGGAGGTGATATTTTCACTAAGTCCCCGAAATTGTTGCATATTTTGTTGCATTTTCTTCGCATCACAACTCTGCATCCGTAGCTCCGTTTCGTGCGTATAATATGTCAAAATGTTCGTATAGAAGAGTAGATCATTTCATCTCATTGCATCATTTTCATTTGAGCTCATCTTGATGCCCGAAATGCTGTTGGAAGAGTGCTATGTGATGTTAGTTTCTGTTTCTTAACAGAACTTGCACTTTTGTCATTTTTGCCATGATTGATATGTGCATCCTATGGACTTGAGCCCTACATGTGTTTTGTAATATGCCATGCCATCTTTCCAGGGGTGTATGCCATGTATTTTTATGATCTATGTGGTGACTAGCACAAGCATGCAAACTAGGTGTCCTGATGTTGCTGATTTCAGCCCTGTTTTGCTGATATTTTGATGTCATGTTAACTTGCTGCTACATAGGGTTCCATGCATATTTTGAGATACTTTAGTAAGGATGTTTTGTTCTACATGTCTTGCTCTATCCATCCATGCCCTTTTTTGCAATTATGGAGTAACATAGCTTGAGTCAATCGAGCTCTACTTTTGCTATCAAATGTTTCCTGGCAGATTGTTTACATGTTATTCAATTTTGCCTAGGTTGTTGTGGTTGATCCATGTATGCTATGTTATTGTACTTGCCATGTATGTCTTCTATGTCATGTCTTCTTGATGTATGTATGCTTAGTTTATCATATAAGGCTCTGTAGTGAGTGCTTTGAGCTTGTAAACATGCCTACTTGTTATCAGTTTTTGACATGCCATGTTGCTGAATCTGTTAACGAAACTTTCAATATTGACATGGGTGTTACTATATTTTCTGATCCTTTTTGGCTTATGGTCACTAAAGGACTTTTGTTCTATGCAATTAGTAGATTCATGCCATGCCTTTGTTTGCCATGTTAAGTTCCTGTAACATGTTGTTTCATAGCTCTAAACATTGCAACCTGATGTTATTTCTGCTAAAGTCTGAAACTGTTATTATTTGCAATCTTGCCTTGTCATTTTGAGCATGTTCTAGTAGTTTCTGGAGATAGCTCAGTGTTCATGTTTTGTAATGCTTTACCTGTACATCGTGCCCATGCCTTTTGTTATTATGTTGAGATGCTGTAGCTTGTTGTTTTGATGCTTGCAATATGCCTAGTTGCTGTTTTGGACAGATTGTTGCTATAACTTGTTTCTTGTGTATGTGTTGAACCGTTGCTCCGTTTTGAGTGTGCTCTATATGAAACTTGCTTGATTTTGCATGTAGTTTCATATTCTCATGTTGCATCCTTGTTTTGAGGTGTTTGCTTGATGTTGGTATGCATTTTGCATCAATGCCATGCTTAACTTGTTTTGCTCATATCTTCTAGGCCGTAGCTCCGAATCTAATGAACTTTATATGTAACTTGACTAGAATTTCGTGTAGATCATCGTGGTGCATTTTAACTCGCTGTTTAACAACTTGAACATAAATTTATTCAGATCTGGACCAATTTCGAAATTTGCATATGAGGACTTACCGGAATTGTTATATGTTGTTTCCGGCCTCATTTAAACTTGTCTTGATGTGTTGCTCTTGTTTGCATCATCTCTTGCCATGAGTAGCTTCATGTAGCTTTGTCTTGCATCATGCGTGTTGTGCATCATGTCTTGTTCATGTGTGGTGTGTTTACTATGTTGTGTGCTTCTTCTTGTTAGTTCCTGTTTCGTTGCGATCGTGAGGATTCGTTCGTCTACGCTTGGTTCGGCTTCATCCGTTCATCTTCTTCATGGACTCGTTCTTCTTCCTTGCGGGATATCAGGCAAGATGACCGCTACCCTGGATCTCACTACTATCATTGCTATGCTAGTTGCTTCGTTCTTTCGCCATGCTGCGCTACCTATTCACTTGCTGCTCAAGCCATCTCATATTGCCATGTCAGCCTCTAACCTTTTGCACCCTTCCTAGCAAACCGTTGTTTGGCTATGTTACCGCTTTGCTCAGCCCCTCTTATAGCGTTGTTAGTTGCAGGTGAAGATGAAGTTTGTTCCTTGTTGGAACATGGAGATGTTGTTCCTTGTTGGAACATGTTTACTTGTTGGGATATCACAATATATATATCTTATTGAATTAATGCATCTATATACTTGGTAAAGGGTGGAAGGCTCGGCCTTATGCCTGGTGTTTTGTTCCACTCTTGCCGCCCTAGTTTCCGTCATATCGGTATTATGTTCCCGGATTTTTGCGTCCCTAACGCGGTCGGGTGATTTATGGGACCCCCCTTGACAGTTCGCTTTGAATAAGACTCGTCCAGCAAGGCCCAACATTGGTTTTACCATTTGCCTCACCACCACCTACCTTTTCCCTTGGGAGTCGCTCTCTCGAGGGTCATCTTTATTTACCCCCCCGGACCAGTGCTTCTCTAAGTGCTGGCCCGAACCGAGTAGACTGCGGGGCCCCCTCGTGGCAACTCGAGGTTTGGTTTTACTCGTAGGATGTCTCATCCGGTGTTGCCCTGAGAACGAGATATGTGCAGTTCCTATCGGGATTGTCGGCGCATCGGGCGGTCTTGCTGGTCTTGTTTTATTGCTGTGAAATGTCTTGTAGCCGGGATTCCGAGACTGGTCGGGTCTTCCCGGGGAGAAGGAATCTCCTTCGTTGATCGCGAGAGCTTATCATGGGCTAAGTTGGGACACCCCTGCAGGGTTTGAACTTTCGAAAGCCGTGCCCGCGGTTTTGTGGCAGATGGGAATTTGTTAATGTCCGGTTGTAGAAAACCCGAAGTTGATCTCAATTAAAATACACCAACCGTGTGCGTAACCGTGAGTGTCTCTTTTCGGGGTTGATCGAGAGGAGAACACGGTTTCTGGGTTATGTCTGACGTAAGTAGGAGTTCAGGATCACTTCTTGATCATTGCTAGTTGACGACCGTTCCTTTGTTTCTCTTCTCGCTCTCATTTGCGTATGTTAGCCACCATATATGCTTAGCCGCTGCTGCAACCTCACCACTTTACTCCTTCCTTTCCCATTAAGCTTTGCTAGTCTTGATACCCATGGTAATGGGATTGCTGAGTCCTCGTGGCTCACAGATTACTACACCTCCAGTTGCAGGTACAGGTTTGCGATGGTCATGACGCGAGAGCGATGTTTATTTGTGTTGGAGTTCTTCTTCTGCTTCTTCTTCGATCAGGGGATAGGTTCCAGGTCGGCAGCCTGGGCTAGCAGGGTAGATGTCGTTTGAGTTTCTGTTTATGTTTCATCCGTAGTCGGATGTTGATCTTGTATATGATGTTGATGTATTCTTGTGGCATTCGTGCCTTATGTATGTATCCCTATGTATTATGTAATGTTGATGTAATGATATCCACCTTGCAAAAGCGTTTCAATATGCGGGTCTATCCTTGGTGGGACCGTCGAGTTCCTTTTGGATAGGGTCGCATATTGGGCGTGACAATGATCAACGGTGCTAGCATGTTCTTAAGTTGGCTGAGCAGAGCTCCACCCTGAGGAACTTCTTGTTGCGTTGGAGCTGCAACATTTGTGAACTTCTTGGCCAGGTTTACAAATCTGACTTTGGCTCCTTGCCAATCAGCATAATAGGCATCAAAGTCATCACTGAGGGCTTTGATTTCAGACTGGATCTTGAGGAGTTCCTTAGTTGTCATTCTCACAACGTTTTTCCTCAGGAACTTTTCTTTCCTGAATTGAGCTTTCTTGATCTGCCTAGCCTTTTCAAATTTCCATTTCTCTTCAAAAATGAAATGGGTCAGCATATGAATTTGTCCAGGAGTCAAATGAAAATCAGGCATAGGTGTCTCTGGATCCTTGTGCCAGAGATCAATGTACTCGAGGATCAGCCTTGGATCCAAAAGCAGTGGCACAGGTGTGCCTTTGGCTCTAGCGGCCCTTTCTTGTCTGTCTCTGATGATTTCTGCAAGTTCATCATCATCAGCTTCATTGTCAGATGGCACTTGGAAGGCAATCTGTTTCTTCTGTGGACTAGGCTGAGGACCTCGACCAGCCATTGCCTTTTTCTTCAGCAGAGTGGGGCCTGATGAAGAATTTGGTGCAGCTGAGGAACTTGCTGAGACACCAGAGGCAATAGAGATGCCTGCAGTCCTTTGGCACGTGGCCAGATGCACATGTGTTGAGGACTTTGCCGGAGCAGCTGAGGACTTTGGAGGAGCAGGAGCAGCATGAGGAACTGGCCGTGAGGGCACCGTCGGTGATGCACTTGGCCTGTGAGTGGGCTTCTTTGCCATTGATTTTCTAGGCTTGACAGAGGCCTCAGTGGCAGCAGCAGTAGCAGAGTCTTCATTCAATTTCCTCACTGCTTCTTTGGCTTGTCTCGCCAATTTGGCTTGGCGCTTGGCCCATTCTTCAGGGAAATCCTCACCACGCTTGATGCTGGTGGGGTCAGCTACTTGGCCAGGTGCCAATGGAGCTCTTGGGCATGGAGGATTAAGTGCGAATTTGTTCATATACTTTGGAGTAACATACCTGTACTCCCTCCATTCTCTTGCCCATCTCCTTTCAATCCTCTGAATGTGCACCTTGCACCAATTTTTGTTTTCCTTGCCAAACTTGGCTTCATCAGGTGTGCAATAGTCAGCATAGATGTCCTCGGGTATCTCGAAAGCAGTCATGACCTCAGGCCTGTTTCCTCCTTTCTGTGGCTTCTTTCCTTCTGGCATATTCTTCAGCTGAGGAATTTGAACAATCGAATTCTCTGAAGAAGTATGCAACTTTTCTTCGAGGAATGCTGCAAATGAGTTAAGTTGACGAGAACCTAGTGATTCAGCAGCGGACATGAGTACCTGTGAATAGAGTATAGTTGCGAGGAATTTGGAGAGGTCATATGCGTTCTCAGAAGGTTTTTCAAAAAGAACTAGTTTGAGGAATTTGACCAGATGAGCCTTTAAGAATTTCACTAAGCGATCTTTCTCATAGGTTCCAGAGTTGTATAGATCGAGGATCCACATAATTGAGGAATCTTGAAGAAAAATCATTGCTTAGAGAAACGAATCAAGAGCATATTACGTTTGAGGTGTTCATATGTGTGAAGATTTGAAGAATAAACACCTTTGAAGATTTTCTGGAAGGTTTGAGAATCAAAGCGAGTAATAAAAGCAACTTTTAATTACCTGAACTGAAGAACACGACGAACTGAGAAGAGTAGATTAGAAGTTCGTCAGTTCAGATCTCCCATGCCCTAACTCGGCGGAGGAAGATAGCTACGGCAGCGGCGGAGTGAAGATTTCCGCGGTCGGCGCGAGTACGACGGCGACGAGGTCGAGGTAGTGAAGCTCTTCCTCACCGGCGACGATGGAGTAGCGGCGGCGCTAGGGTTTGAGAAGATCGAGCGAGAGCGAGAGCGGTCGAGTGGAGTAAAGGAAGTGAGGAAGGGGAGAGGGGGTATTTATAGTCACAGTGAAAAACTGTTCGCCCGAAGATTTAGGACGAACGTGCCCCTGACCCTTCTCATTCGCTTGACATGTGTCACCCACGTACTGAAAAGTGGAGATCGTGGGTGAATAGATAAGTCTAACGTAGGAAGCGGAACGGTTTGAGCAGCAAAGCCGATAATTTGAATAAGATAAGTTAAAAGTTCCGTTCGCAATTTCTTCAACTGACAAGGACACAGTGAAGATTTTGAACGAGTTTCAAATAGAACGCACATGAAGAATTTGTGAATAGATTGGGTTGAGTATAACATAGAGGGGGAAGGGTCCGATCACATTCACTTAGCAAAAAAAAAAACAATTTGAAGAGATAGCCATAAGTGAATGTTGTAGAGGACATAAACCCATATATATATAGCCAATGAAGAAAGACAACGAAAACAGTGAAGATTTTGCAAAGTTGAAGAATTTGAAAAACTGAAGAATTTCAAAACTGAGGAAAAACTCAAATTGAAGATTTTCAACTTTGGTGGTGGCGTGACCCACCATATAAGAATGATGATTTCAGACACCGCGTACAATTGTCGTAGGGTTCTGAGAATCAAATTCTTCACACTTAGAGTGTTATTCTTCATTGATTGAAGAAAAATGTTTCTTCATGTGTTGCACATCTAAGTCATCAATTTTGCATAAGTGTCAGGATGTGTGTTCTTTTCTAAGAACATTCGAAGATTCTAAGATATTTAGCTCACACCGCAACTTGCTAAATCTCTTCTCATCCAAGGGCTTTGTGAAGATATCTGCTAGCTGTTCTTCAGTCTTCACATGCTCGATGGAGATGTCGCCCTTGAACACATGATCACGAAGAAAATGATGACGAATCTGAATGTGCTTTGTCTTCGAGTGCTGAACTGGGTTGTGAGCAATCTTGATGGCACTCTCGTTGTCACAGTAGAGAGGCACATTCTTCACGTTGATGCCGTAGTCCTTGAGAGTTTGCTTCATCCAAAGCAATTGAGCACAGCAAGAGCCAGCAGCAATGTACTCAGCTTCCGCAGTAGACAGTGATACACAATTCTGTTTCTTCGAGGACCAACAGACCAAAGATCGTCCGAGGAAATGACAAGTACCAGATGTTGACTTGCAGTCCACACGATCACCAACATAGTCAGAGTCAGAATATCCAATGAGATCAAAAGTAGAGCCCTTAGGGTACCATAATCCTAGTGTTGGTGTGTGAGCTAGATATCGAAGAATATGCTTCACAGCCTTATGGTGTGATTCCTTTGGTGTAGCTTGAAATCGGGCACACATGCAAACACTAAGCATTATATCTGGCCTAGATGCACATAAGTACAATAAAGAACCAATCATGGAGCGGTATACCTTGTGATCGAAGTCAATACCATTTTCATCAGTGCATAGATGGCCATTTGTGGGAATAGGAATTTTGACGCCTTTGCAATCTTGCATGCCGAATTTCCTCAGAACATCCTTGAGGTATTTCTCCTGAGATATGAATATGCCATTGTGTTGTTGACGAATTTGAATACCTAAGAAGAATTTCAAATCTCCCATCATAGGCATTTGATATTCTTCACTCATCATATAGGCAAATTCATCACTATAATGTTGGTCAGTACAACCAAAGATAATATCATCAACGTATATTTGGCACACAAACAGTTCACCATCATAAGATTTAGTAAAGAGAGTAGGGTCGAGTGAACCGGGTGTGAAGGCATTCTTCACGAAGAATTCCTTCGAAGTATCATACCACGCCCGTGGAGCCTGTTTGAGGCCATAGAGGGCCTTGTTTAGTCTGAAGACTTTGTCGGGATTCTTTGGATCTTCAAAACCTGGGGGTTGAGCAACATATACTTCTTCCTCAAGCTTACCATTGAGGAATGCACTTTTCACATCCATTTGAATAGAAGTGATATTATGATGGTTAGCATAAGCAAGTAATATGCGAATAGCCTCAAGTCCAGCAACAGGTGCAAAAGTTTCACCGAAATCAATTCCTTCAACCTTTGTGTAGCCTTGAGCTACAAGTCGTGCCTTATTCCTCACCACAAGGCCATTTTCATCTTGCTTGTTGTGGTAGATCCACTTTGTGCCAATGATATTATGCTTGCGAGGATCTGGACGTTTGACCAGTACCCAGACGTTGTTGAGCTCGAACTGATGTAATTCTTCTTGCATAGCCTGAACCCACTCGGGCTCCAGAAATGCTTCATCTACCTTAGTGGGATCTGTGATAGAGACAAAAGCATAGTGCCCACAAAAGTTAGATAAGTGTGAAGATTTTGAGCGTGTGAGAGGACCTGGTGCTTCAATGTCATCGATGATCTTGTCAACTTGCACTTATTTTGCAACGCGAGGATGAGCTGGTTGTCGTCGAGGAATTTGATCAGCATTTTCTTCAGCACCTTTTTCTTCAGCATTATCTTCAGGTGCATCAGCTCGATGTTCTTCGCGTTCAGGAATGAATTCTTCAGCAGATTCTTCAGTAGGAATGACATCCTCAGTTGCCTTGAACTTGGTAGATTCTTCAGGTGTTGTTTCATCTATCATAGAAGGTAGGTGCTCTCTTTGCGAGCCATTAGTTTCATCGAACCGCACATCTACAGTTTCAACAATCTTGTAAAGAACATTGTTGAAGACTCTGTAGGTGTGCGAGTCCTTTCCATAACCAAGCATAGAACCTTCATGTGCTTTCGGTGCAAATTTAGCATTGTGATGAGGATCTCTAATCCAAAATTTAGCACCGAAGACTTTGAAATAACTCACATTTGGTTTCTTGTCAGTGAGGAGTTCATAGGCAGTCTTCTTGAAGAATTTGTGAAGATATACTCTGTTGATGATGTGGCACGCGGTATCAATTGCATCAATCCAAAAACGACGAGGCGTTTTGTATTCATCAAGCATAGTGCGAGCCATCTCAACAAGAGTTCTGTTCTTGCGCTCCACGACGCCATTTTGCTGAGGAGTATAGGGAGCAGATAACTCATGAGTAATACCAAGTTCATCAAGATAGTCATCAAGACCGGAATTCTTGAACTCAGTTCCATTGTCACTCCTGATGTGCTTGATCTTCACACAAAAGTTGGTTGAAGCCCTCGAGGAAAATCGTTTGAAGACTTCCTGCACTTCATGTTTGTAAGTAACAATGTGTACCCATGTGTAGCGAGAGTAATCATCAACAATAACAAAGCCATATAGAGATGCATCATTAGTGACTGCTGAGTAATGATTAGGACCAAAGAGGTCCATGTGAAGCAATTCGAATGGACGAGTAGTGGTCATGATAGTCTTCGCTGGATGCTTGACCTTGGTCATTTTTCCAGCTTCACAGGCTCCACACAAGTGATCCTTGAGGAATTTGACATTCTCAATGCCAATGACATGTTTCTTCTTCGCAAGCGTGTGCAAATTCCTCATGCCTGCGTGATCAAGTCGTCGATGCCATAGCCAGCCTTCTGAAGCTTTTGCAAGTAGGCACACGGCTGGTTGTGGTCCTGTAGAGAAATCAACAATATACAAGTCTCCTCTCCTAAAGCCTTTGAAGACTTTGGAATTGTCAGCTTCCATAATCACAACACAACGATACTTGCCAAAAACAACAACCATATCAAGATCACAAAGCATTGAGACTGACATGAGGTTGTATCCTAAGGACTCAACAAGCATGGCTTTGTCCATGTGTATGTCCTTAGAGATCGTAACCTTACCAAGACCCAATACCTGACTTTTTCCTTTGTCAGCAAAGATGATATGCTTCAGATGTGACGGTGATAAGGGAGCATCCATCAATAGGTTCTTGTCACCAGTCATGTGATTTGTACATCCACTATCGAGGACCCACTCATTTGCTTTGGGTTGATCATCCTGCAGATGAATTAGTGCAACTTACGATCTCATATACTTCATCAGTGAAGAATATGATATCAAATTCATCAGATGAATTTCATCAAGCAGTAAAACAGATATAGCAGTATGAGGACGTGTGAAATGAAAGTTCATTTCTTCATGATTAGCCTGCGTCCTTTCAGGCATTTTTGTCAGGTCCCCAGCAAATTCTTCAGACGTTAAAGCACGTCTGGAGACCTGACCCTGCAGAAGAGATTAGTTCCTTTTCTTCACCACCCACATCTGAAGGGGTGGCAAAGAGTTCATCACTCTACGAGCTCCATACGAGAATGGTGGCATAGAGGCCAATCCATTTCGTTTCACATAAGAGGGGTTAGGGTAAGCATATGAATAAGCATAGAAATTCTTCGAGGACTTATGAACATATTGGTTTGAACAATAATGCACATATTCATAGCCCTTAGCTCTACCCTGCGAAACAGAGTTGTTAGCACGATGATAATCATATGAGGACTTCGATCCTTTTGAGGAATTTGATCCACGTGAGGAATTTGGTCCGTATGAAGAGTTTGATCTGGGGTTCCTATTCTTCACAGGTGGTGTCATGAGGACATTCACCTGTAGACTTTCAAGGCACCTCTTAGGAACCCAGATTTTCTTCATAGGAGAACCGTTCCTGCAGTTAGTGCCAACATATCTAGCAAATACTTCACCATTCTGATTTTTGAACAGTTTATAGTTGGAGTCAAATGACTCAACAGAAGAATGAGGAGATTCACATGTAAAGCCAGATAAGTTAGATGGATCAACTGGAGGTCCCTTTGCAGCAACCCATGAGGTTTTGGGGTACTGCTCAGGCTTCCAATATGTTCCATCAGCATTGAGTTTCCTCTCAAAGGCAATACCCTCTTTCCTAGGGTTCCTGTTGAGGATCTGCTTTTTAAGCACATCACAAAGAGTCTGATGCCCTTTGAGGCTTTTGTACATGCCTGTCATGTACAATTCCTTCAGCCCTGCATCGTCAGTGATACTAGCAATGCCCTCAGATAAGGAATTAGTAATAGCAGAGGCATGTGAAGAATTTGTAACAATTGAAGCATTTGAACATTCAGGTGAAGAATTAGCAGATTCACGTTCAATGCACTTTATGCATGGAGGAACAAATTCTTCCTGAGAAGCGCTGATTTGTTGAGCTAGCAATGAATCGCGCTCCTTCTGAAGATCTTCATAACTCACTCTTAGCTTCTCAAGATCTTGCTTTCTTTGAAGAAATTCATAAGAGAGCTTCTCATGATCAGACAAGAGAGAGTTATGATGACCTTGAAGGCTGTCAAACCTAGACTGAAGTCTCTGAAGATTTTCAGTCAGGGCTTTAGTGCGATCCATTTCTTCACCCAACATATCATCACTTTTGTCTAGCATGTTTTGAACCTTTTCAAAAGCCCTTTGTTGTTTTACAGAAATCTTAGCAAGTTTAGAGTAGCTGGGCTTGAGATCTTCATCGAATTCATTTTCACTAGATTCAGAGGAGGTATATTTGAGTACCTTGGCACCCTTTGCCATGAAGCAATAGGTGGGAGCGTAGTCATCACTATCTTCATCAGCCTTGTTGGTGAGGTCAGTTTCTTCAGAGTTGAAGATGGACTTGCTGACGAATGCAGTAGCGAGAGCCAGACTCGCCACACCAGACCCGGACTCCTCTGATGCCTCCTCTTCCTCATGTTCCTCAGATTCAGCTTCAGAGTCCATTTCATTGCCGATGAATGCCCGAGCCTTCTTGGAGCTGCTCTTCTTGTAAGATGAAGACTTTGAGGATTTTGATGATGAAGATTTTGACGATTTCTTCTTCTTCTTAGCGTCATCAGAACTGTAATCCTTGTATTTCTTCTTCTTTAATTCCTTTTCCCACTGAGGACAATCTTGAATATAGTGACCAGGTTTCTTGCATTTGTGGCAAAGTCTTCTCTTATAGTCACTGGATGAGGAATCACTGCTCCTTGAGGATTTTCCAAAGCGACCACGTCTTGTGAACTTCTGGAATTTCTTCACGAGCAGTGCTAGCTCCTGGCTCAATTCTTCAGGATCACCAAGGCTACTACCAGAGTCTTCACAATCAGATTCAGATACAGCCTTGGCCTTCAGGGCACGTGGTTTTCCATAGCTAGAACCATAGAGATCTCTCTTTTCAGCAAGCTGGAACTCATGAGTATTTAGCCTCTCGAGGATATCAGCTGGATCAAGTGACTTGTAGTCAGCACGTTCTTGTATCATCAGTGCCAGAGTATCAAATGAGGAATCAACAATTTCTTCACCACCTCATGGTCGGTGATGTCAGTGGAACCAAGTGCTTGAAGCTCATTTGAGATGTCAGTGAGGCGATTGAAGGTTTGTTGAACATTTTCATTGTCGAGTCTTTTGAAGCGGTTGAAGAGATTGCGAAGAACATCAACTCGAGAGTCACGCTGAGTTGAGACTCCTTCATTTACTTTAGACAGCCTGTCCCAGATGAGCTTAGCAGTTTCCAAAGCATTCACTCTTCCATACTGTCCTTTGCTCAGATGGCCACATATGATATTCTTCGCTTGAGAATCGAGTTGCTTGAATCTCTTCACATCGGTAGCGTTCAGTGAGGGTGAGACAGAGGGAACACCATTTTCCACAACATACCAGAGATCATTGTCAATTGCCTCAAGATGCATTCACATCTTGTTCTTCCAGTAGGGGTAGTCTGTTCCATCAAAGGTAGGACACCTAGCCGAGACCTTGATCATACCTGCGGTCGACATAACTAAAACTCCAGGTGGTTAAACAAAAATCACACAGAACAAAGGAGTACCTTGCTCTGATACCAATTGAAAGTGCATTATATCGACTAGAGGGGGGGGGGGTGAATAGGCGATTTTTATGAATTCTTCACCGAGGAATTTGCCAGTGGGGAACACTACACCACAACACTTAATTGGGGGCAGTTAACTGCCGAGAGAAGTTGCTGAATAAGGGCAAACTATCTGCTGGGACATTTGTTACTACCAGTATACATACTTGAGGGCACGCAAACTGCCGGTAAAACTTGAGCCATAGGGGCATTGACACTGCCGGTATACTTTTCAGGCCCATATTCTGCCGGGACAACACAACCACGGCCCGTTTTCTGCCGGGCCCCTTTATTTGGCGCCAACCTGAAATAGTATTGGGCCTAGCGCGAGAGACATCCAAAAGGTTTCGCGGCCTAGCCCAACCTCTCTTCCCCAAATCCCTGCGAATTGACCCGCCCACTCCCGTCCATTCCAAACCCTACTTCCCCAAATCACAGACCCAGCGCCGCCGCCGCCGTCCCTTCCTAACCCTACTTCTGGCCGGCCCATTCTCCCCTTCCCTGTGCGCCGCCGTCCTACCTCTTTTCCTCTGCTCAGCTGCCATTTCCATGGAAGCGGACCGACCTGGTCATTGCCGGATCTGGCGGTCTGGCCGCACCGGTGGTCGATGCTGCCGGATCTGGCCGCTCTGGGCCTCATCAACGCCGCCCCGGTTGTTCACCTCCCCATCACCGCTTCCCCCAGACGGCCTCTCTAAGGACTCCCTCCCCTCACTCCCAACTCCACTGCCTTCGGAACATGGTCTCTTCTTCGTGGCATCCAGTTCAAGAAGGGTCAACAACGAGTTGCATCGACATCGAGCGTTCCTCTTCTTCGTCGGGCCTGCACCTTCTCGGGGTGCAGCCGTGTAGCACCTGCTGCTGTGGAGGACGGATGGCGCAGTGCTGGTAGAGCTGCTCCACGCCGGCCCTGTGGAGCTCAACCACTAATTGTTCAACCACGCGCTGCACCACCACTTCCTGTACACTCGCTTACCAGTGAGCACCACAACGCCTCTATCATCATCAAGCTCATCACCTGTATGTATGGATCAAGATGCTATCACCTGTTTGTTTCCCTGTATGTCTTTTCAGAGTTAACAAGGATACTCACGGTCCAATGCACCAACTAAATCTTTTGTTCCTTAGGTGCTTCTTCACATATTTTATTAAGGAATATAGATGGATGGCTTCTATCAGTGGCAATTAACAAAAAAACTTGAGATTTGTTAAAAAAACAGAGGAGAAATTACATTGGTGGCTTCGTCTCTTGTAGATGCCTGGTTAGATGGATGGCTTCTAGCGCCTTGCCGGCGAGGCGTGGGCCGGACAGCCGGAATCAACCTGCCGGTTCCAAAATGCAAAACGACAGATTGATCAAAACAGAACATGAGTAATTTTGATTTTAGTTTTTAAGCTGGTTGATTGAGCATGAACAGGTTACATGTACAGAAATATCATCTAGGCTGATGCCCAATGGCATAAACGACATTATTTTCTTCAAGTAGATGTATATTCCTTGGAATTGGATTCTTCAGCTAGTGAAAACCAACACTACTAGTTTTCGAAAAAAACATCATTACTAACTATCATATGACTATATGAGGTGAGCAGGATTCAGATTTCAGAAAGGGAAATTACCTTGGTGGCAGGTGGCTTGGTCTCTTGACTCTTGTAGATTCCTGGATGGATGGATTGCTTCTAGCGCCTAGCCGGTGTCTGGCGAGGCCGCAGGAGGCGAGCCGAACGATCCAGAGCAGCGGGAAAAACCGTGGAAGGCAGACTATTCAGTTATGCGTTCATTTTGTGTAGGTTTGTTTGCTCCACCTTGTGAAGCCATATAGTTAGTTTGTCCCTATCAGCTATAATAGCAAAAGTATATAGTCCTATTTCAGGTCTAAGAGTCAGTTTAGAAAACAAAAAAAGACAAGGCTCAGGTATACGAGGTCATATGGAAGATTCTTAGAATGTAGGCCATGTTTCGCTAAAAAATAAGATGGGCATGTTACTGACGTTTGCTTTCATTTCTGATCCATCTGTCAAACATAAATATTGCGAGCAAGATCACTGCCCAAATATGAACAGTTTAGAATCTTCAAACTTATGCAAAGTTCTTCTCCTAACAAAATCTTGAGAATTGGAAATTTTCATCAGCTGCTTCGATTATGTTGTCTTATTTCCCATGCCTTAATTTTTCTATTGGTTTGATGAATTGATGATAAATCGCACTGGCATTTTCTTGTTAATTCTTGTGTGTATGATTTTTTTGCCTCTATTAGGATTTCAGTTATATTTGTTCCAATGTGGGTTAAAACTCCTTACTGTTTTAGTAAAGTGCATGCTCTTGGTTTTCCCCATTGACCTTTGTTGCTCTGAATTTGGGCACCTGGGTAGTGTAGCAGTACTTGTTACATGCAGGTAGTGTTAGAAATCAGCACTAATTCCGATTTTTTTTCCATCATTGCTGCTTAGCACTCACATTTCTTCGCTGAAGGATAGAATATGGAGTGATAGAAGCTTTGGGAAAGGGCTGGAGCTCTAGGGCTTATGGTGGTTCTGCCTAGAAATTGTTAGAAGCAATCTTGTCCCTAAAAATTAAACATAACTAAATCTAGGCTCTTCTCAAAAGCCTCTCACTGTTAATATATATATATTGACATTGTAGTTAACCTGTATCCTGCTTCGAGCAGTACACCTTATATTGTTAGTATATATTATTACTCAACAGTTTTGAATTAAAGCTATGCATTTCGTCCATTAACTCTAGATGAACTTCTACTAAACCTGATAAAAGATAACGCTACGACAACCACTTAAAAAATAGTCATAGCTACACAAGCATGTAATAATATGTACTTATTGATATATTCTACCAAGGAATATAATTCAAGCTACTTGTCATTGTTTTATTTTTGCAGATGGAGGTGGATTATAATGCTTTGGCCATAATAACACCAACCTTACAGCCATATCATTTATGAATAACTACGACAAGGTAATGTAAGTTCCTTCTTGGAAGATGTTCTTTCGAGATTCATGTCTGTCAGGCATTATCTGTCTCTGCATGTTGCAGGCTCCAATGTATATCATGAGAAAGAAGTTTGCTTGAATAACAAAGAAGTTTCCCATATGATGTTTATGGATTACTTCTGGCAAGGAATCAGAGCTTGGAACCAAATGCTTATTCATTGTTATTGTTGGCCTGAAACTTAATATATAACTACCAATCTGCTGCTGCACTTTTGAAATCTTAGATTTGTTAATATGATTCAGTTTCTTAAATTAAAGTTGATTGTGGACATCTTTAGTGTCTCTGCCTTCTTAGGAGTGTCATTTGATGAACTTACTTGCATTCAAGATTTTTGGATGGTAACACCTTCGTCATATTGCGAAGTTTTATATTATTATTTTCTTAAGATATTTGCAAGCCTGTCAAACTGTCGTCTCAAAATTCCTGCCCTCTTGCAGTGACAATCCTCAAGCTGATAAGGATTCAAATTAGTTTTCCTTTTTTCGCTGGCTAGTACAGCAACTTTGTGCATGTAACATGCTTATACCACTTTCTGCTGTACAAGATAGGTACACGTACTATTTACTGTTAATTATTTGTAGAGACTTTGCACACTATATTTGGATGAGAAGTAAGATAAACTTGCTACTGTCAGTATGATAAAAATGGACATGTTCTCTACTAAAGTAGAGATTACTCTAGATATGTTACTTGTACAGACTTTGCATACTACATTTTGATGAGAAGATAAGCTTGTTACTTGTTAAGATAATAAAAAATGGACTTGTTCTCTACTATAGTAGAGATTTTACTAGTTGCTCTATATTTCAGAACATATGCAGCTGTTGCATGTGATTGTTGTAACTTCTTCCTTAAGTGCTGAATGCATCTGTTGTATGTAACATTTTCTTATTTGTTGCAGGTTTCCCAAAGGTACACAAGTTCACTTGTAAGATCTTCAAGCTGCTGGTAATTTGGAAGACCTACAATTAAGATGGAGTGATAATGTCATGTCTTGTTTGTTGAACCTAGATATTTGCTTTTGCTCATTTTCGTGCTTGTTAAGCTCATTTTGGTATGCACATCTGCTCTTGTGGCACTACTTTATTTTGGTTGTGGCAAACATATATGTACTCCTTTTGTGACACAACCTCCTTATATATGGTCTCGTTTTGTTTATCGAATGAAGTTTAAGATTTCGATGAAGCCTGTATGTTACTTTGACTGAATTGCATGTATAAATTGTGTGATATGTCCTGGTTGCCTAGACATATATAGTGGATGGGTATTACATAATACGAATGCCTAGAAAATTTCCTAGCCAAATCAACTTGCTGGCGTAATATTTGCCGGGTAAATGTGCTTGTGCAGGCAGTTCAACTGCCGGTAATTGTAGTTTCACTTGTCCTGACCAATCTGCCGGGAGAAAATAGACTGTCGGCAAATGCATGGGCCAGGGCAGAAAAACTGCCGGGAGAAGTTTATCTGCCGGGACAAGTAATCCCCGACAGCCGTTCTCGTGGCGGTTCTATCTGCCGGGAGAACCACTGTCCCGGCAGTTTATCTGCCCTTTAAAGAGCCTTCTCCCGGCAGTTTTTATGTCCTTACATCAGTGTTGTGGTGTAGTGGAAATTCCTTAGCGAAGAACTACTTGCAGCGGAATAATTACTCAGAAGTAAGCATAACAGAATGCGGGCATGGTTATCATGATGAAATGAAGACAATCACAGAGTACAGAAAGCGTAAACACATGATAGCACAAGATGAAGACAAACAGACTGAAGAAATTGACTGAGGAAATTGAGAAAGTCTTTAGTCAAAGTCTTCAAACACAGATATGAACAAACACTCAACATAGTAATGAGGAAATGAATGAGTTGAGGAAATAGAACCAGTAAGGTTGGTGAACACAATGATTTGGTAAACCAGTTCCAACTGCTGTCTCAGTTGTACGTCTGGTTGGAGCGGCTGAGTATTTAAACTCGAGGACACACAGTCCCGGACACCCAGTCGCTAAGCACGCAGCTCAGGACACCAAGTCCTCACCGTATTCTCCTTGAACTAAGGTCACACATACCTCGTCCAATCACTCGTGGTAAGTCTTCAGGCGACTTCCAAACCTTCACAGACTTGGTCACTCGGCGATCCACAATTCCTCTTGGATGCTCTAGACCATGACGCCTAACCGTCTGGAAGAAGCACAGTCTTCAAAGGTAACAAGCGTCGGATCCACGCAGGATCAATCTCTTCAGTGATACACAATCACTTTGGGTTTGTAGGGGTTTGGTTTTGGGTTTTTCCTCACTCGATGATTTTCGCTCAAAGTCCTCAGAGGATGGGTTGCTCTCAATTGACAAGTGTCAGTTTCTCTCGGAGCAGCCAACCAACTAGTGGTTGTAGGGGGCGGCTATTTATAGCCTAGGGAGCAGCCCGACATGATAAGACATAAATGCTCTCCAATGATATGACCATTAGGTGGATAAGATATTTTGGGACAGCTGGCACGCAGCACAACAACGGTCAGAAATTTGACTCTCAAATTCCTCAGGGCTATCATGTTCCTCACTGTGTAGGCAATCCGCACTGGCGAATTCCTAACTCCTCAGTCAGAACAAATTCCTCAGCGACCAGAAGAACTTCGTCTCTGTCACTGAAGAAATTGACTGAACTGTATGAGATTTCCAAAGGCTTCACTCGAAGGGATTGGTAGGTGTAGGATTTTGAGTTGAGCATCACATGGAAATTTTTCCTTAATATTTCCTCGACCCCCTTTAACAGTACGATGTTTCCTATGACTCAAGAAGGAGAAAACGAAACTATGAAAACAAAAGTCTTCACGCTTCATGTTCCTCAAATGAATACCAAGTCTTCAAGGTCACACCAATTTCTTCACTTTCAAAGTCTTCAGAAAGTCTTCAGAAAGTCTTCAGAATACCAAAGTCTTTAGTCGAAGAACTTCATTTTTAGGGGTCGACTTTCTCTGTAAATATGAAACTCCTCATAGACTTATAGACCTGTGTACACCCACAAACACATTAGTCCCTTAACCTATAAGTCTTCAATACACCAAAATCACTAAGGGGCACTAGATGCACTTACAAACCCTGATACTTCAAAAGAGATTGTCCGTTTTGTACACGAAGTGCATCCAGTTTTTGCCGTAACCCTCTCTACTTTCTTGCACATGCTATGTGGGTCAAATGATGATACCATGCCAACTTTCAACCTTTTCAGAGTTCATTTGAAATGCTTTTCATTTTCATGGTCTTATAGCTCAAAATAATTAGTAAATGCATGAAACATAACAAATGAAGTCAGAAAGGGTTGAAAATTGATGATGTGGCTTTGAATGGTGCATTTTGAACATAGAAAAACTTGTGTTCTACTCGTGCATAGAAACTACGCATAGACCTGGCTCATGATGCCACTGTTGGGGAACGTAGCAATAATTCAAAATTTTCCTGCGTGTCACCAAGATCAATCTAGGAGATGCTAGCAATGAGAGAGAGGGAGTGCATCTTCATACCCTTGAAGATCGCTAAGCGGAAGCGTTGCAAGAACGCGGTTGGAGGAGTCGTACATGTAGCGATTCAGATCGCGGCCTAATCCGATCTTAGCACCGAACAACGGTGCCTCCACGTTCAATACACGTGCAAACCGGTGACGTCTCCCGCGCCTTGATCTAGGAGGGAGAGGTTGAGGAAGAGGGCTCCAACAGCAGCACGACGGCGTGGTGGTGATGGAGTGACAGTTCTCCGGCAAGGCTTCGCCAAGCTCTTGCGGAGGAGGAGAGGTGTTGGGGACGGGAGGGGCTAAGCCTTGGATGTGCTGCTGCAGCCCTCCCCTCGCCCCTCTATTTATAGGGAGAAGGGGGAAGGGGGCCGGCCCCTCTAGATGGGATCTAGAGGGGGGGCGGCGGCCAAGGGGGAGGGGGCTTGCCCCCCAAGCCAAGGGGGGGCGCCCCCTTTAGGGTTCCCCCAACCCTAGGCGCATGGGCCCTAGAGGGGTTGGCGCACCAGCCCACTTGGGGCTGGTTCCCTTCCACCTACAGCCCATAAGGCCCGCCCGGGCAGGTGGACCCTCCCGGTGGACCCCCGGAACCCCTACGGTGGTCCCGGTACAATACCGGTATACCCCCGAATATTTCCGGCGACTGTATGATGACTTCCCATATATAAATCTTCACCCTCGGACCATTCCGGAGCTCCTCATGACGTCCGGGATCTCATCCGGGACTCCGAACAACATTCGGTAATCACATACAAATGTTCCTTATAACCCTAGCGTCATCGAACCTCAAGTGTGTAGACCCTACGGGTTCGGGAACCATGCAGACATGACCGAGACAACTCTCCGGCCAATAACCAATAGCGGGATCTGGATACCCATGTTGGCTCCCACATGTTCCACGATGATCTCATCGGATGAACCACGATGTCGAGGATTCAAGCAATCCCGTATACAATTCCCTTTGTCAATCGGTATGTTACTTGCCCAAGATTCGATCGTCGGTATCCCAATACCTCGTTCAATCTCGTTACCGACAAGTCACTTTACTCGTTCCGTAATGCATGATCCCATGACTAACTACTTAGTCACATTGAGCTCATTATGATGATGCATTACCGAGTGGGCCAAGAGATACCTCTCCGTCACACGGAGTGACAAATCCCAGTCTCAATTCGTGCCAACCCAACAGACCCTTTCGGAGATACCCGTAGTGCACCTTTATAGCCACCCAGTTACGTTGTGATGTTTGGCACACCCAAAGCATTCCTACGATATCCGGGAGTTGCACAATGTCATGGTCTAAGGAAATGATACTTGACATTAGAAAAGCTTTTAGCAAACGAACTACACGATCTTATGCTATGCTTAGGATTGGGTCTTGTCCATCACATCATTCTCCTAATGATGTGATCCCGTTATCAATGACATACTATGTCCATGGTTAGGAAACCATAGCCATCTATTGATCAACGAGCTAGTCAACTAGAGGCTCACTAGGGACATGTTGTGGTCTATGTATTCACACATGTATTACGGTTTCCAGTTAATACAATTATAGCATGAACAATAGACAATTATCATGAACAAGGAAATATAATAATAACCATTTTATTATTGCCTCTAGGGCATATTTCCAACAGTCTCCCACTTGCACTAGAGTCAATAATCTAGTTCACATCACTATGTGATTGTAATGAATCCAACACCCATGGGGTTTGATCATATCTCGCTTGTGAGAGAGGTTATTAGTCAACGGGTCTGAACCTTTCAGATCCGTGTGTGCTTTACAAATCTCTATGTCATCTTGTAGATGCAGCTACCATGCGTTACTTGGAGCTATTCCAAGTAACTGCTCTACTATACGAATCCGGTTTACTACTCAGAGTCATCCGGATTAGTGTCAAAGTTTGCATCAACGTAACCCTTTACGATGAACTCTTTTACCACCTCCATAATCGAGAAAATTCCTTAGTCCACTAGTTACTAAGGTTAAGTTTAACCGCTGTCATGTGATCCATTCCTGGATCACTCTTGTACCCCTTGACTGACTCATGGCAAGGCACACTTCAGGTGCGGTACTCAGCATAGCATACTGTAGAGCCTACGTTTAAACCATAGGGGACGACCTTCGTCCTTTCTCTCTCTTCTGCCGTGGTCAGGTCTTGAGTCTTACTCAATAATCACACCTTGTAACACAGCCAAGAACTCCTTCTTTGCTTATTTTGAACTCCTTCAAAATCTTGTCACGGTATGTATTCATTTGAAAATACTATTAAGCGTTTTTGATCTATCCTTATAGATCTTGATGCTCAATGTTTAAGTAGCTTAATCCAGGTTTTCCATTGAAAAACACTTTTCAAATAACCCTGTATGCTTTCCAGAAATTCTACATCATTTCTGATCAACAATATGTCAACAACATATACTCATCAGAAATTCTATAGTGCTCCCACTCACTTCTTTGGAAATACAAGTTTCTCATAAACTTTGTATAAACCCAAAATCTTTGATCATCTCATCAAAGCGTATATTCCAACTCCGAGATGCTTACTCCAGTCCTTAGAAAGATTGCTAGAGCTTTGCATACTTGTTAGCATCTTTCAGGATTGACAAAATGTAGGACATTGAGAAGAGGTGTCTAGAGGGGGGGGGGGGGTGATTAGACACTAAGTACCAAAGTTGCAGTTTTTAAGTTTCTTTAAAGTTTGAGTGGAGTTTAGGCACAAGTTTAACATTCACAACATATATCAAGCAAGCATGCAAAGAGTAT
>LR880968.1:849452824-849471409 GCA_904067115.1 Aegilops sharonensis | reverse complement strand
GATCGTAGAAATTTTATTTTCTTGTTACGATGATTTTCCACTTCACTCTGAAATTCTTTGAACTTTTCAAATGTTTCAGACTTCTGTTTCATCAAGTAGATATACCCATATCTTCTCAAATCATCTGTGAAGGTGAGAAAATAACGATACCCGCCGTGCGCCTCAATATTCATTGGACCACATACATCAGTGTGTATGATTTCCAATAAATCAGTTGCTCGCTCCATAGTTCCGGAGAACGGCGTTTTAGTCATCTTGCCCATGAGGCACGATTCGCAAGTACCAAGTGATTCATATTCAAGTGATTCCAGAAGTCCATCAGTATGGAGTTTCTTCATGCGTTTTACACCGATATGACCTAAACGGCAGTGCTACAAATAAGTTGCACTATCATTATCAACTCAACATCTTTTGGCTTCAACATTATGAATAAGTGTATCACTACTATTGAGATTCAATAAAAATAGACCACTCTTCAAGGGTGCATGACCATAAAAGATATTAATCATATAAATAGAACAACCATTATTCTCTGATTTAAATGAATAACCGTCTCGCACCAAATAAGATCCAGATATAATTTTCATGCTTAACCCTGGCACCAAATAACAATTATTTAGGCCTAAAACTAATCCCGAAGGTAGATGTAGAGGTAGCGTGCCGACCGCGATCACATCGACTTTGGAACCATTTCCCACACGCATTGTCACCTCGTCCTTTGCCAATCTTCACTTAATCCGTAGTCCCTGTTTCGAGTTGCAAATATTAGCAACAGAACCAGTATCAAATACTCGGGTGCTACTGCGAGCATTAGTAAGGTACACATCAATAACATGTATATCACATATACCTTTGTTCACCTTGCCATCCTTCTTATCCGCCAAATACTTGGGGCAGTTCCGCTTCCACTGTCCAGTCTGCTTGCAGTAGAAGCACTCAGTTTCAGGCTTAGGTCCAGACTTGGGTTTCTTCTCTTGAGCAGCAACTTGTTTGCTGTTCTTCTTGAAGTTCCCCTTCTTCTTCCCTTTGCCCTTCTTCTTGAAACTGGTGGTGTTATTGACCATCAACACTTGATGCTCCTTCTTGATTTCTACCTCCGCAGCCTTTAGCATTGCGAAGAGCTCGGGAATAGTCTTGTCCATCCCTTGCATATTATAGTTCATCACGAAGCTCTTGTAGCTTGGTGGCAGTGATTGAAGAATTCTGTCAATGACACTATCATCAGGAAGATTAACTCCCAGTTGAATCCAATGATTATTATACCCAGACATTTTGAGTATATGTTCACTGACAGAACTATTCTCCTCCATCTTACAGCTATATAACTTATTGGAGACTTCATATCTCTCAATCCGGGCATTTGATTGAAATATTAACTTCAAATCTTGGAACATCTCATATGCTCCATGACGTTCAAAACGTCGTTGAAGACCCGGTTGAGGGAGTCCTGGACTAGGGGGTGTCCGGATAGCCGAACTATCATCTTCAGCCGGACTCCTAGACTATGAAGATAAGAGATTGAAGACTTCGTCCCGTGTCCGGATGGGACTTTCCTTGGCGTGGAAGGCAAGCTTGGCGATACAGATATGTAGATCTCCTACCATTGTAACCAACTCTGTGTAACCCTAACCCTATTCAGTGTCTATATAAACCGAAGGGTTTTAGTCCGTAGGACACAACAACAATCATACCATAGGCTAGCTTCTAGGGTTTAGCCTCTCTGATCTCGTGGTAGATCTACTCTTGTACTACCCATATCATCAATATTAATCAAGCAGGAGTAGGGTATTACCTCCATCGAGAGGGCCCGAACCTGGGTAAAAACATCATGTCCCTTGTCTCCTGTTACCATCCGCCTAGACGCATAGTTCGGGACCCCCTACCCGAGATCCGCCGGTTTTGACACCGACATTGGTGCTTTCATTGAGAGTTCCTCTGTGTCGTCACCGATAGGCCCGATGGCTCCTTCGATCATCGACAACGACGCAGTCCAGGGTGAGACTTTTCTCCCCAGAAAGATCTTCTTATTCGGCGGCTTTGCACTACGGGCCAATTCGCTTGGCCATCTGGAGCAGATCGAAAGCTACGCCCCTGGCCATCAGGTCAGATTTGGAAGTTTGAACTATACGGCCGATGTCCGCGGAGACTTGATCTTCTACGGATTTGAGCCACAGCCGAGTGTGCCGCACTGTCACGATGGGTACGATCTAGCTCTGCCGCCGAACAGTGCCCTGGAGGCCGCACCAATGCCCGCTCCGACCCTTAATCCGGAGCCGGTTCCCCTAATCGAGGACGAGTGGTTGGACACCGCCTCGGGGGCTACGATCTAAATGGCGATTGAGCCAAACTCCATCCCTGTCCTTTGCGAAGACCGTGACTCCAAGGTGTCGGACTCCTCTCTGGACTCCGAACCCTCCGTGCCCCTGCCAATCGAATCCGATTGGGCGCCGGTCATGGATTTCACTATCGCGGACATCTTTCAGCACTCGCCCTTTGGCGACATCCTGAATTCACTAAAGTCTCTCTCTTTATCCGGAGAGCCCTGGCCGGACTACGGTCAGGAAGGTTGGGACGCGGACGACGAAATTCAACGCCCACCCACCACCCACTTTGTAGCCACTGTCGAAAGCTTAAACGGCATGCTCAATTTCGACTCCGAAGACATCGACGGTATGGACGACGATGAAGGAGACAACCATGAACCAGCACCTATAGGATACTGGACAACCACCTCATCCCATGATGTATACATGGTGGACACACCTAAAGGAAGTAAGGACGAGGAACAACGGGACACTAAGAAGGATAAATCCCTCGAAAAGCAGTCAAAACGGCAATGTAAACGCCGCACCAAGTCCCGCCTCGACAAAAACCCAACCATAGAGCAGGGCGAACCGGTGGACGACGAACATACTACCGAGCAACCGTCCGAACAAGACAACTTGGACGAACAACCCGTCCCCGGCGAAGATAACAGTCCGGACGATCTCACGCCGGACAAATTGTTGGAGCAGAAGAACCTCCACAAAAGGCTCGTCGCCACTGCGCGTAGCTTGAAAAAGCAGAAGCGGAAGCTCAAAATAGCGGAAGATGCACTCAAAATCAGATGGAGCAAAGTACTCAACACCGCATACAAGTACGGCGACAGTCGCCGAACAAAGAGCTACCCAAAGAGAAAACTACTGCCCGAATTTGATGAGGAAGCCGTAGAGCCCCCACAATCAAAGAACAAGAAGGCCACCCGGTCGGATGGACGATCCCACGACAAACAGAGAGCGGCAAATGGCGCCGCACACAAGCCGGTATGCGATCCACATAAGGATTCAAATCAAAAAGACGACCCAGTTAGGTCCATCTATGGGCCGAGAAATCAAGCTCTTCAAAGCAATGCAACAAGCCAAATATCCGAACATCACGGCACACCCAAATATAGGGGTGCCGCACACCCCCTATGTTTCACCGATGAGGTGCTGGATCATGAATTCCCAGCGGGATTCAAACCCGTAAACATAGAGGCATACGATGGAACAACAGACCCTGGAGTCTGGATTGAGGATTACATCCTCCACATACACATGGCCAGAGGAGATGATCTCCACGCCATAAAGTACCTACCCCTCAAGCTTAAAGGGCCAGCTCGGCATTGGCTTAAAAGCCTTCCCGAATACACCATCGGAAGTTGTGAAGAGCTCGAGGATGCATTTCGGGCAAATTTTTAGGGGACCTATGTCTGCCCTCCGGATGCAGACGACCTAAGTCACATAACTCAACAGCCCGGAGAGTCAGCCCAGAAATTCTGGAACAGGTTCCTTACCAAAAAGAACCAAATAGTCGACTGTCCAGACGCCGAAGCCTTAGCAGCCTTCAAACACAACGTCCGAGATGAATGGCTCGCCAAACACCTCGGCCAAGAAAAGCCGAGAACAATGGCCGCACTAACAAGCCTCATGAACCGCTTTTGCACGGGAGAGGATAGCTGGCTAGCAAGATGCAGTACCAGCGACCCAAGTACATCCGAAGTCAGGGATGGGAATGGAAAACCATGACACAGCAAGGACCAACGCCGGATTAAGGGGGACGGTCCAAAGAGCGCGGTAGTCAACACCAGATTCAAAAGCTCACGGCAGAACAATAAAAAACTGCCCCTTAAGGACAACAACGATGAGCTATCCAACTTAAACAAAATCTTGGACAAGATATGTCAAATCCACAGTACTCCCGGGAGGCCTGCAAACCATACCCACAGTGATTGTTGGGTCTTCAAGAAGTCCGGCAGACTCAACGCCGAACACAAGGGGCTCGACACACCAAGTGAGGATGATGACGAGCACCACAAGCAGAGCCCCGGAAAATAAAAGAATTTCCCACAAGAGGTTAAAACAGTAAACTCAGCTCACGTGATAAAAGGGAAAAACAGCGCGGCGCCCACTAAACTACGCGCCACACAGACTACCCTAGTGGAGTACCAACACTGGTTGTCAAAACCAATCACCTTCGACCATCAGGAATACTCCGAAAGTATCCGGAACGCTGGATGGACTGCCTTGATATTGGATCCCATAATTGACGGATTCCAATTTACACAAGTCCTCATGGACGGTGGCAGTGACATAAACCTGATATATCAAGACACAATCCACAGGATGGGGATAGACCCAACCAAAATTTGCCATAGCAACACCTCCTTTAAAGGGGTAATGCCAGGACTATATGCCCATTGCACGGGCTCCCTACTGTTAGAAGTTGTGTTCGGCTCATCCGACAACTTCCGCCGCGAAAGGTTAACCTTCCACATCGCCCCATTCAATAGTAGCTATCAAGCACTACTGGGGCGTGAAGCTTTCGCCCGCTTTAACGCAATACCGCATTATGCATCTCTTACACTTAAAATGCCCGGTCCACGCGACATCATCTCATTAAAAGGGAGTATTAAGTGTTACTCGAGCACAGAAGAATGCAATGCTGCCTTGACAGCCCGATATCAATCCGGCTCCGCTAACCAAAGCACCTGAATAGGTAATTCGAACCCCGGACACGGCTAGACGAGTCCGGCGCCTACTAGCGGCATACCCCCGTACAAGGGGCTGCACGCATGTACAACAAGAGGCTATAGAGCTCAATTTTCTTTACTTTTCGAACCATACTCTGTTTATTTCATATAGAGTACATTTTTTGCATGATCCTTTTTCTTTTCAACTAAGTTCCTCTATCTTATAGATGAACAACGTGCTACACCCATCCAGGATACGGCACAACGGAGACACAGGCGCAGACGTGCAGTAGGGACCCGTTGCAAGGATTCTTTTCAGATTAAGACCCTGCGTAAACCTTTTTTACTGTCTCTTGTTGATACACATCCCCCGGTTCTAAGCTATAACCGAGGAGGAGGCTGGTGCTTTGGCATCGGCCGCACCAGAATTGTTGCACGTACCTGGACACCAGGGGCTTAGGGAATTATTCTGCCCGTTTTTATAAAGACCGAATACGTTAGGGAGTGTTCGGCGTCTCGAGTTAGGCCTTATATGCATCAGCTCCGAATCATGTCTTTGGTCAAATGTTGGGTTTGCCCGGCTCCTGTGTTTTGCGGCCTTACGTTCCGTTCTATCGGCTAACGCGACACCAGGAGAACTACTGCGATTGTGCCCCGGTTCGGCCGGGCGAGCACCTCAGTAGAGAAAGCCGAAAACTGACTGTCATTATATAGCGAGAGACTAGTCAACCACTCGATGACTCACCGGAATGTTTAGAATTCCTCCGCATTAACGGAGGACCGTTTTTCAGTCAGGCACATATGCACCCCGACTTCGGGAGAGTGCGGTGCCCCCAGGGGCTATATAGTAGCCCCACCCTCGAACCCCTATGGCTAAGTGAAAGTGATAAAGCATTATAGTCATGTTGCCTAGTTTGCTACGCTACCACCTCCTTTACAGGACCCGTACGTTGGATTAAGTGTGAAAAGCGCGACTTCTTTGCAAACACCCCCGCACTATGTGCGTGGGGGCTGAAGCCGAAGACTCCCATCTTTCAGGTTATATACATATATACATCAACGGCCGCACAGGAGGTAGTTTACTACTTGAAGGCACAAGTATAAAAAGCTCTTACATTAAATTGAAACGTTGTTTCATAAAATTATACATGTCATTCAAACATAACATCCTTCGAGCACTGCGCCTCTATTAAACGAGCGCCCAGAAGAACTTCCTCAAAATAGTGCTCGGCGGGTACTCGGCTTCTGTCCGAGTCTTGGGATGCAACATCGGTGGCCTTCATCTCCGCCCAGTATGTCTTGACACGGGCAAGAGCCATCTGTGCTCCCTCTATGCATGCCGATCGCCTCATTGCGTCGATACGCGGTACCCCACCAAGGAACTGCTGCACTAAGCCAAAATAACTCTTCGGCTGGGGTCCGCCTGGCCACAAATGAGTAAGGACATGCTTCATGGCAAGTCCGGATAATCGATTCAGTTCGGCCCATTCGGCCAACCGATCGGACAAAAGAGGACGCTCCGGACTATGGAATTGCGACCAATATAGCTCTTCCCTTCTGTGCCCCTCCTGGCCTCGGAAGTGCTCAACCGCGTCCGCAGCGCTCGCCGCTAAGTCCAGATAAGCATCCTCCAAACTCCACAACTTGTCAAACTGAGCATACTTCGGATCCGTATATTTCCTACGCAGCAGAAACGGCTTTCCAGCAGGAACATCCACAGCTTGGCGCAGCTCTTCCTTTGCAGCTCTCATTGCGGAGCGGGCATCCTTGGCTTCGGCGGTGGCCTTTTTTAACTCCTCTTGCTCCGCTTGACTCTCTTTTTCAAGAACCCCGCAGCGGTCGGTAGCATTCTTCAACTTTATGGCCATATCGGCCATTTCCTCTTTGCTTCGGCAGTGAGCAACCCGTTCGGCTTTTAGCTGTTCGGTCGCCGTTAAAGCGGCCACATTACTATTTCCGGCTTGCTCTTTAGCTCGGGCGAGTTCCGCCCGCAGCTCTTCCACAACAGCGGCACCACCTGCATTACGCATACAAGTAGTAATGCATGGGCGTCATGCTACCTTACTAAGTGTCCGCTGACAAGTCGCATACCACGTGACTCGTCAAACCGTTTGTTGACCAGCGCGATGTCTGCATCCGCCTTGTCAAATTGTCGCTTTAGTTCGGCAAATTCATCAGTCCGGCTGGCCACCGGACGCCCCGCCACCTATTTAGAGTGGCGACATGTTATAACTGAGATTATGATCCTCGGCACGCTGTCAATTTTGACAGCATACCGAGTCTCAGGGGCTACTATCTATACAGGAAGCATTCTATATGCATAACTGTCAGATGGTACATCATTTTTGCGTACCTCAAACCCCGTCAGCAAGCTTCTGACGGCTTCATGCAATCCGCTCTCGGCGGACGCAATTCTTTCAATCACCGCACCCATTAGCGCACGGCGATCTTCTGTGATGGCCGCTCGCCCCAGCAGATCCTTCAACTCCTTCGACCGCACGCCAGCCGGCGCCGGACCCTCCGACCCCGCCGGACCCGGAGAAACCCTCCGTGACGACACCTCAGGGTCTTCCGCCTCGCATGAAGGTGTGACATGTGGAGGCGTTTCGCTCTCCATCATCTCCGGAAGAAGATCCCCCGAAGACGAGCTCTGCTGAGAAGGGCTGAGATCCGAACTACAAAGTACAATTTCGGTTATCTTTAGAAATAAATACAGGGATGTTATTTATTTACAAGACCCCTTCTTTTTACTTACGGCTCGCTGGAGGGCTGATCCCCTTGGGGAAATTGTGCGGCTGGGGTACTTCCCAGCGTCAGACTCTCTGACGAAGATTTCTTTCCCCTCTTCGAGGCCTTGGCCTCCGGATCTTCCGAAGCAGTCCTCTTCTCTCCTTGGAGGGTGGGACTTTTGATCTCTCCTTCCTTGAAAGCCTCCTTCATGGAGGCAATTGCTTCCCCGCTCCCCCCTTCGCCTTCTTCAAAAGGCGCGGCCTTCAACATCTTGGTCAGGATGGGATCCGGCGTGGTCTCTGGGAGGGGAGCCGGACACCTTATCAACTTTGCCTTCGCTATCCACTCCTGTTCAAAAAATAGCTCCTTTAAGGGCAAGTTTATGATTAATGAACGGACAGCCCGTCCGGGTACATGACTACTTACTTGAGTATCTGGGTGATTGCAGCTTAGTCCTGCATCCTCAGTCAGGTCCGGACACTTCTCTTGTGATCCGAAGAACAGTTTATACATCTCCACGGGCGTCGTACCCATAAAATGTTGGAGAACTCGTGGTCCCTCCGGATTAAATTCCCACAGACGGAGGGGGCGACGTTGGCAGGGCAGAAGGCGTCGAATCAACATAACCTGCGCCACTACGACCAGATTGATCTCTCTTCCTTTGAGGTCTCAAATACGGCCCTGCAACAGAGGAACGTCCTTGGACGGCCCCCAGTCGAGCCCCTTGTTGACCCAAGACGCCAGCCGCTGTGGTGGACCTGAACGGAAGGCAGGAGGCGCCACCCATTTGGTGCCCCTGGTAGCGGTGATATGGAACCACTCGCGTTGCCACAAACCAAGCTCCTCTTGAAAAGAGCCCTCGGGCCACGGAGCATCAGCACACTTGCTTATAACCGCCCCTCCGCACTCTGTTTGTTGCCCCTCGATCATCTTTGGTTCCACCTTGAAGGTCTTGAGCCACAGTACAAAGTGAGGGGTAATACGGAGGAAGGCTTCACATATGACAATGAATGACGAGATATGGAGGATGGACTCCGGATTCAAGTCATGGAAATCCAGCCCATAATAAAACATGAGCCCCCGCACAAAGGGATCCGTCGGGAAGCCTAAACCCCGAAGGAAGTGGGACACGAACACCACGCTCTCGCCGGGCTCGGGAGTGGGAATAACCTGCCCTGGGGCAGGCAGCCTATGCGAAATCTCGCCGGTTAGATACCTGGCGTCTCACAGCTTTAGCACATCTTCTTCTGTAACGGAAGAAGACATCCATCGGCCGAGCTGATCGGAGCCGGACATCGTCGAAGGTCCGAAGCGCCTAAATCTGAAGCTTTGGGTGTTAGAACTCGAAGCGCAAGGCGAACTCGATGGAGGGTGGAAAAAAGAAGGGGGCCTTGGTCTCATTATAAAGAGGTTGAATACCAAGAGCCCTCCCCGTGGCCGATTGGGACTCGCCTTCGATAGAGGAGGCGTGCCAACGGGCACGGTTGGGTTACCCACGTCCGTATTGATGAGAATCCAGGAATAAGGGGGCACGATCTATGCTTTGATAAGACGTATCAAGGAAACCGCCTCGATAAACGCGCTGAGGTGGGACAGTAAAAAACGATTCGTATAAAGGCCTGGCCGTGGTGTGATCTCACGCCGCGGAATACATCAGCAGATCTGTGCAAAAAGTTATTCTCTCTACGGTTGTATGTGGAACTTGTTTTGCAGAACCGGACACTATCCTGGTGTTCATAACCTTCTATGAAGTATTCGGAGGAAGAACCCGCCTTGCAATGCCGAAGACAATATGCGCGCCGGACTCGTCGTCATTGAAGCCTAGTTCAGGGGCTACTGAGGGAGTCCTGGACTAGGGGGTGTCCGGATAGCCGAACTATCATCTTCGGCCGGACTCCTAGACTATGAAGATACAAGATTGAATACTTCGTCCTGTGTCCAGATGGGACTTTCCTTGGCGTGGAAGGCAAGCTTGGAGATACGGATATGTAGATCTCCTACCATTGTAACCGACTCTGTGTAACCCTAACCCTATCCGGTGTCTATATAAACCGAAGGGTTTTAGTCCGTAGGACACAACAACAATCATACCATAGGCTAGCTTTTAGGGTTTAGCCTCTCTGATCTCGTGGTAGATCTACTCTTGTACTACCCATATCATCAATATTAATCAAGCAGGAGTAGGGTATTACCTCCATCGAGAGGGCCCGAACCTGGGTAAAAACATCGTGCCCCTTGTCTCCTGTTACCATCCGCCTAGACGCACAGTTCGGGACCCCCTACTCGAGATCCGCCGGTTTTGACACCGACACCGGTTCTAAACTGTAAAGCATGGCACACTGACCTATTGAGTAGTCAACAACTTTGCTCTACCAGACGTTCTTAACATCGTCTGTTGCATCTGTAGCAGGTCTGGCACCCAGCGGTGCTTCCAGGACGTAATTCTTCTGTGCAGCAATGAGGATAATCCTCAAGTTATGGACCCAGTCCGTGTAATTGCTACCATCATCTTTCAACTTAGCTTTCTCAAGGAACGCATTAAAATTCAACGGAACAACAGCACGAGCCATCTATCTACAACAAACATAGACAAGCAAAATACTATCAGGTACTAAGTTCATGATAAATTTAAGTTAAATTAATCATATTAGTTAAGAACTCCCACTTAGATAGACATCTCTCTAGTCATCTAAGTGATCACGTGATCCAAATCAACTAAACCATGTCCGATCATCACGTGAGATGGAGTAGTTTCAATGGTGAACATCACTATGTTTATCATATCTACTATATGATTCACGCTCGACCTTCCGGTCTCCGTGTTCCGAAGCCATATCTGTATATGCTAGGCTCGTCAAGTTTAACCTGAGTATTCCGCATGTGCAACTGTTTTGCACCCGTTGTATTTGAACGTAGAGCCTATCACACCCGATCATCACGTGGTGTCTCAGCACGAAGAACTTTCGCAACGGTGCATACTCAGGGAGAACACTTCTTGATAATTAGTGAGAGATCATCTTAAAATGCTACTGTCAATCAAAGCAAGATAAGATGCATAAAGGATAAACATCACATGCAATCAATATAAGTGATATGATATGGCCATCATCATCTTGTGCTTGTGATCTCCATCTCCAAAGCATCGTCATGATCACCATCGTCACCGGCGCGACACCTTGATCTCCATCATAGCATCGTTGTCGTCTCGCCAACTATTGCTACTACGACTATCCCTACCGCTTAGTGATAAAGTAAAGCAATTACAGGGCGATTGCATTTCATGCAATAAAGCGACAACCATATGGCTCCTGCCAGTTGCCGATAACTTGGTTACAAAACATGATCATCTCATACCATAAAATATAGCATCACGTCTTGACCATATCACATCACAACATGCCCTGCAAAAACAAGTTAGACGTCCTCTACTTTGTACTTGCAAATTTTACGTGGCTGCTATGAGCTGAGCAAGAACCGTTCTTACCTACGCATCAAAACCACAACGATAGTTCATCAAGTTAGTGATGTTTTAACCTTCTCAAGGACCGGGCGTAGCCACACTCGGTTCAACTAAAGTTGGAGAAACTGACACCCGCCAGCTACCTGTGTGCAAAGCACGTCGGTAGAACCAGTCTCGCGTAAGCGTACGCGTAATGTCAGTCCGGGCCGCTTCATCCAACAATATCGCCGAACCAAAGTATGACATGCTGGTAAGCAGTACGACTTGTATCGCCCACAACTCACTTGTGTTCTACTCGTGCATATAACATCAACGCATAAAACCTAGGCTCGGATGCCACTGTTGGGTAACGCAGTAATTTCAAAAAATTTCCTACGCACACGCAAGATCATGGTGATGCATAGCAACGAGAGGGGAGAGTGTTGTCCACGTACCCTCGTAGACCGAAAGCGGAAGCGTTATAATAACGCGGTTGATGTAGTCGTACGTCTTCACGGCCCGACCGATCAAGCACCGAAACTACGGCACCTCCGAGTTCTAGCACACATTCAGCTCGATGATGATCCCCGGACTCCGATCCAGCAAAGTGTCGGGGATGAGTTCCGTCAGCACGACGGCGCGGTGACGATCTTGATGTTCTACCGTCGCAAGGCTTCGCCTAAGCACCACTACAATATTATCGAGAACTATGGTGGAGGGGGGCACCGCACACGGCTAAGAGATCTCAAGGATCAATTGTTGTCTCTAGGGTGCCCCCTGCCCCCGTATATAAAGGAGCAAGGGGGGAGGTGCGGCCGGCCAAGAGGAGGTGCGCCAGGAGGAGTCCTACTCCCACCGGGAGTAGGACTCCCTCCCTTTCTTGTTGGAGTAGGAGAGGAGAGGGAAGGAGAGAGAGGGGGAAAGGAAAAGGGGGGCGCCATCCCCCTCCTTGTCCAATTCGGACTAGGGGGGGGGGGGGGGAGGGGCGCCCGGCTCCCCCTTGGGCTCCTCTCCTCTTCCTTCACTTGGGCCCAGGAGGCCCATTAACCTCCGGGGGGGGGGGGGGGGCCGCGCGCCCCTCCGGGACGGACTGGGGCTGGGGGGGGGGGGGGGGAGGGGCGCCCGGCTCCCCCTTGGGCTCCTCTCCTCTTCCTTCACTTGGGCCCAGGAGGCCCATTAACCTCCGGGGGGGGGGGGGGGGCCGCGCGCCCCTCCGGGACGGACTGGGGCTGGGGGGGGGGGGGGGGAGGGGCGCCCGGCTCCCCCTTGGGCTCCTCTCCTCTTCCTTCACTTGGGCCCAGGAGGCCCATTAACCTCCGGGGGGGGGGGGGGGGCCGCGCGCCCCTCCGGGACGGACTGGGGCTGGGGGGGGGGGGGGGGAGGGGCGCCCGGCTCCCCCTTGGGCTCCTCTCCTCTTCCTTCACTTGGGCCCAGGAGGCCCATTAACCTCCGGGGGGGGGGGGGGGGGGAGGGGGTTCCGGTTACCCCCTGTACTCCAATATATCATTCCGTTGTCCGAATATAGCCGTCCAATATATCAATCTTCATGTCTCGACCATTTCGAGACTCCACGTTATGTCCGTAATCACATCCGGGACTCCGAACAAACTTCGGTACATCAAAAACTATAAACTCATAATAAAACTTTCATCGTAACATTAAGCGTGCGGACCCTACGGGTTCGAGAACAATCTAGACATGACCTAGAACTGTTTCCGGTCAATAACCAATAGAGGAACCTTGATGATCATATTGGCTCCTACATATTCTACGAAGATGTTTATCGGTCAAACCGCATAACAACATACGTTGTTCCCTTTGTCATCGGTATGTTACTTGCCCGAGATTCGATCGTCGGTATCCAATACCTAGTTCAATCTCGTTACGGGCAAGTCTCTTTACTCGTTACGTAATGCATCACTCCGTAACTAACTCATTAGCTACATTGCTTGCAAGGCTTGTGATGTCTATTACCGAGAGGGCCCAGAGATACCTCTCCGACAATCGGAGTGACAAAACCTAATCTCGAAATACGCCAACTCAACATGTACCTTTGGTGACACCTGTAGAGCTCCTTTATAATCACCCAGTTCCGTTGTGACGTTTGGTAGCACACGAAGTGTTCCTCCGGCAAACGGGAGTTGCATAATCTCATAGTTATAGGAACTTGTATAAGTCATCGAGAAAGCAATAGCAACATACTAAACGATCAAGTGCTAAGCTAACGGAATGGGTCAAGTCAATCACATCATTCTCCTAATGATGTGATCCCTTTAATAAAATGACAACACATGTCTATGGTTAGGAAACATAACCATCTTTGATTAATGAGCTAGTCAAGTAGAGGCATACAAGTGACTTTAAGTTTGTCTATGTATTCACACATGTATCATGTTTCCGGTTAATACAGTTATAGCATGAATAATAAACATTTATCATGATATGAGGAAATAAATAATAACTTTATTATTGCCTCTAGGGCATATTTCCTTCACCTAGCCCATAAACAATAGTGGTAATTTGATAAGAGACATCATTGTATGCACCATATCCAATAGGGTGCAGTTATGATGTTCGGATACACCATCACACTATGGTGTTCCAGGCGGTATTAGTTGTGAAACAATTTCCACAATGTCTTAATTGTGTGCCAAACTCGTAACTCAGATATTCATCTCTATGATCATATCATAGACATTTTATCCTCTTGTCACGACGATATTCAACTTCACTCTGAAATTACTTGAACCTTTCAATAATTCAGACTTGTGTTTCATCAAGTAAATATACTCAGCATCTACTCAAATCATCTGTGAAGTAAGAACATAATGATATTCACTGCGTTCCTCAGCACTCATTGGACTGCACACATCAAAATGTATTACTTCCAACAAGTTGCTTTCTTGTTCCATCTTACTGAAAATGAGGCCTTTAAGTCATCTTGCCCATGAGGTATGATTTGCATGTCTCAAGTGATTAAAAATCAAGTGAGTCCAAATGATCCATCTCTATGGAGTTTCTTCATCCATATCTACCAATAGACATGGTTCGCATGTCTCAATCTTTTCAAAAATGAGTGAGTCAAAAGATCCATCACCATGGAGCTTCTTCATGAGTTTTATACCAATATAACTCAAATGGCAGTGCCACAAGTATGTGGTACTTATATCTTTTGGCATGAACATGTGTATCAATACGATCGAGATTCAATAAACCATTCATTTTAGGTGCACGACCATTGATGGTATTATTCAAATAAATAGAGTAACCATTATTCTCCTTAAATGAATAACCGTATTGCGATAAACATAATCCAATCATGTCTATGCTCAACGCAAACACCAAATAGCAATTATTTAGGTTTAACAAAAATCTCGATGGTAGAGGGAGCAGGCGATGCTTGATCACATCAACCTTGGAAACACTTCCAACACACATCGTCATCTCTCCTTTAGCTAGTCTCCGTTTATTCCGTAGCTCTTTTATTTCGAGTTACTAACACTTAGCAACCGAACCGGTATCTTAATACCCTGGTGCTACTAGGAGTACTAGTAAAGTACACATTTAATACAATGTATATCCAATATACTTCTGTCAACCTTGCCAGCCTTCTCATCTACCAAGTGTCTAGGGTAGTTCTGCTTCAGTGACCGTTCCCTCATTACAGAAGCACTTAGTCTCGGGTTTGGGTTCAACCCTGGGTTTCTTCACTAGAGCAACAACTGATTTGCCGTTTCATGAAGTATCCCTTCTTGCCCTTGCCCTTCTTGAAACTAGTGGTTTTACTAACCATCAACAATTGACGCTCCTACTCGATTTCTACTTTCGCGGTGTCAAACATCACGAATTTCTCAAGGATCATCGTGCATATTCCTGATATGTTATAGTTCATCATGAAGCTCTAATAGCTTGGTCGCAGTGACTATGGAGAACCATCACTATCTCATCTGGAAGATTAACTCCCACTCGATTCAAGTGATTGTAGTACTCAGACAATCTGAGCACATGCTCAATGATTGAGCTTTTCTCCCTTAGTTTGCAGGTTAAGAAACTTGTCGGAGGTCTCATACCTCTTGACGTGGGCACGAGGCTGAAATCCTAATTTCAGCTCTTGGAACATCTCATATGTTCTGCGACGTTTCAAAATTGTCTTCGGTGCCTTAATTCTAAACCGTTCAACATTACGCACTGAACTATCACGTAGTCATAAAAACGTGTATGTCAGATGTTCGCAACATCCACAAACTACCCTCAAGGTTCAGCACACCGAGCGGTGCATTAAGGACATAAGCCTTCTGCGTAGCAATAAGGACAATCCTCAGTTCACGGACCTAGTCCGCATAATTGCTACTATCAACTTTCAACTAAATTTTCTCTAGGAACAAATCTAAAATAGTAGAACTAATGCATAAGCTATGACATAATTTGCAAAGACCTTTTGACTATGTTCATGATAATTAAGTTCATCTTACTATTTAAGGAACTCCCACTTAGATAGACATCCCTCTAGTCATCTAAGTGATACATGATCCGAGTCAACTAGGCCGTGTCCGATCATCACGTGAGACGGACTAGTCATCATCGGTGAACATCTTCATGTTGATCGTACCTGCTATACGGCTCATGTTCGACCTTTCGGTCTCTTGGGTTCCGAGGCCATGTCTGTACATGCTAGGCTCGTCGAGTCAACCTAAGTGTTTTGCTTGTGTAAATCTGGCTTACACCCGTTGTATTGGAACGTTAGAATCTATCACACCCGATCATCACGTGGTGCTTTTAAACAACGAACCTTCGCAACGGTGCAATGTTAGGGGGAACACATCTCTTGAAATTTTTGTGAGGGATCATCTTATTTATGCTACCGTCATTCTAAGCAAATAAGATGTAAACATGACAAACATCACATGCAAATCATAAAGTGAGATGATATGGCCAATATAATCTTGCGCCTTTTGATCTCCATCTTCGAGGCGCGGCATGATCACCTTCTTCACTGGCATGACACCATGATCTCCATCATCATGATCTCCATCATCGTGTCTTCATGAAGTTGTCTCGCCAACTATTACTTCTACTACTATGGCTAACGGTTTAGCAATAAAGTAAAGTAATTACATGGCGTTATTCATTGACACGCAGGTCATACAATAAATTAAGACAACTCCTATGGCTCCTGCCGGTTGCCATACTCATCGACATGCAAGTCATGATTCCTATTACAAGAACATGATCAATCTCATACATCACATATATATCATTCATCACATCCTTCTGGCCATATCACATCACACGACATATGCTGCAAAAACAAGTTAGACGTCCTCTAATTGTTGTTGCAAGTTTTTTACGTGGCTGCTATCGGTTTCTACCAAGAACGTTTCTTACCTATGCCAAAACCACAACGTGATATGCCAATTGCTATTTACCCTTCATAAGGACCCTTTTAATCGAATCCGATCCGACTAAAGTGGGAGAGACAGACACCCGCTAGCCACCTTATGCATCAAGTGCATGTCAGTCGGTGGAACCTGTCTCACGTAAGAGTACGTGTAAGGTCGGTCCGGGCCGCTTCATGCCACAATGCCGCCGAATCAATATAAGACTAGTAACGGCAAGAAAATTGAACAAATCATCACCCACAACAACTTGTGTTCTACTCGTGCATAGAAACTACGCATAGACCTGGCTCATGATGCCACTGTTGGGGAACGTAGCAATAATTCAAAATTTTCCTACGTGTCACCAAGATCAACCTTGGAGATGCTAGCAATGAGAGAGAGGGAGTGCATCTTCATACCCTTTAAGATCGCTAAGCGGAAGCGTTGCAAGAACGCGGTTGGAGGAGTCGTACACGTAGCTATTCAGATCGCGACCTAATCCGATCTTAGCACCGAACAACGGTGCCTCCGCGTTCAACACACATGCAGCCCGGTGACGTCTCCCACGCCTTGATCTAGGAGGGAGAGGTTGAGGAAGAGGGCTCAAACAGGAGCACGACGGCGTGGTGGTGATGGAGTGGCAGTTCTCCGGCAGGGCTTCGCCAAGCTCTTGCGGAGGAGGAGAGGTGTTGGGGACGGGAGGGGCTGAGCCTTGGATGTGCTGCTGCAGCCCTCCCCTCGCCCCTCTATTTATAGGGAGAAGGGGGAAGGGGGTCGGCCCCTCTAGATGGGATCTAGAGGGGGCGGCGGCCAAGGGGGAGGGGGCTTGCCCCCCCAAGCCGAGGGGGGCGCCCCCTTTAGGGTTCCCCCCCAACCCTAGGTGCATGGGCCCTAGGGGGGTTGGCGCCCCAGCCCACTTGGGGCTGGTTCCCTTCCACCTACAGCCCATAAGGCCCTCCGGGGCAGGTGGACCCTCCCGGTGGACCCCCGGAACCCCTACGGTGGTCCCGGTACAATACCGGTATACCCCCGAATATTTCCGGCGACCGTATGATGACTTCCCATATATAAATCTTCTCCTCCGGACCATTCTAGAGCTCCTCGTGACATCCGGGATCTCATCTGGGACTCCGAACAACATTCGGTAATCACATACAAATCTTCCTTATAACCCTAGCGTCATCGAACCTTAAGTGTGTAGACCCTAGGGGTTCGGGAACCATGCAGACATGACCGAGACAACTCTCCGGCCAATAACCAACAGCGGGATCTGGATACCCATGTTGGCTCCCACATGTTCCACGATGATCTCATCGGATGAACCACGATGTCGAGGATTCAAGCAATACCGTATACAATTCCCTTTGTCAATCGGTACGTTACTTGCCCGAGATTCGATCATCGGTATCCCAATACCTCGTTCAATCTCGTTACCGGCAAGTCACTTTACTCGTTCCGTAATGCATGATCCCGTGACTAACTAGTTAGTCACATTGAGCTCATTATGATTATGCATTACCGAGTGGGCCCAGAGATACCTCTCCGTCACACGGAGTGACAAATCCCAGTCTCGATTCGTGCCAACCCAACAGACAATTTCGGAGATACCTGTAGTGCACCTTTATAGCCACCCAGTTACGTTATGACGTTTGGCACACCCAAAGCATTCATACAGTATCCGGGAGTTGCACAATCTCATGGTCTAAGGAAATGATACTTGACATTAGAAAAGCTTTTAGCAAACGAACTACACGATCTTGTGCTATGCTTAGGATTGGGTCTTGTCCATCACATCATTCTCCTAATGATGTGATCCCGTTATCAATGACATCCTACGTCCATGGTCAGGAAACCATAACCATCTATTGATCAACGAGCTAGTCAACTAGAGGCTCACTAGGGACATGTTGTGGTCTATGTATTCACACATGTATTACGGTTTCCAGTTAATACAATTATAGCATGAATAATAGACAATTATCATGAACAAGGAAATATAATAATAACCATTTTATTATTGCCTCTAGGGCATATTTCCAACAGATTCA
>LR880968.1:849426761-849449661 GCA_904067115.1 Aegilops sharonensis | reverse complement strand
TGCACAATCTCATGGTCTAAGGAAATGATACTTGACATTAGAAAAGCTTTTAGCAAACGAACTACACGATCTTGTGCTATGCTTAGGATTGGGTCTTGTCCATCACATCATTCTCCTAATGATGTGATCCCGTTATCAATGACATCCTACGTCCATGGTCAGGAAACCATAACCATCTATTGATCAACGAGCTAGTCAACTAGAGGCTCACTAGGGACATGTTGTGGTCTATGTATTCACACATGTATTACGGTTTCCAGTTAATACAATTATAGCATGAATAATAGACAATTATCATGAACAAGGAAATATAATAATAACCATTTTATTATTGCCTCTAGGGCATATTTCCAACATGCCAACTTTCAACCTTTTTAGAGTTCATTTCAAATGCTTTTCAATTTCAGGGTCTTATAGCTCAAAATAATCAGTAAATGCATGAAAAATAACAAATGAAGTCAGAAAGGGTTGAAAATTGATGATGTGGCTTTGAATGGTGCGGTTTGAACACAGAGAAACTATGGAGTTCAAATAAGTTCAAAGTATTTTCTGTTCAAAATCATTAAAAGCAAAAAGAATTTTCATGAAGAACTTTTCTGTTACAAACTTTAATAGCAAAAAGAATTATCATAAAATAAAATAAATAAGTAGTTAGAAACAAAATAATATGAACTTTAATAAAATATAAAAGTATAAACAAAATAAAATAAGATAAAAAAGAAACTTTAATAACATAAATAAATTTATGAAACTAAAAATATCAAAGTATTTTCTGTTCAAAATATTATAACCAACCTCTAGTATTATTGAAACTAAAATTATATAAAATTGATGCAACTAAAATTATCAAAGTATTTTCTGTTCAAAATCATTAAAAGCAAAAAGAATTTTCATAAAGAACTTTTTTTGTTAGTAACTTTAATAGCAAAAAGAATTATCATAAAATAAAATAAATAAGTAATTAGAAACAAAATAAAATAAAATAAATAAGTATTTTGTTGCAAGTAGAAACAAAACAAAATAAATAAAGCAAAAAATAAAACAAAAAACTGGGAAAACATAAAAAATTGCCACCTACTGGGCCACCACGGCGTTAATACGACTAGAAAGCCATCCATGGGCCAGGATTCAGGCCCGCAGAAGGCCCAGTAGGCTCATCAGGCATAGCAGTCACAATTAAGCCCGAAAACCTGCAATGGAGAGGAGCTCGAGAGGGGTGCGGCAGTGGGGCTTATAAACCACCGCATGCCCCTCTCAACTAGCGAGGTGAGACTAAACTCCCACCACCACGCCGCTGTGCAAGGCCTTTGGTCCCGGTGGTGGCACCAACCGGGACTAAAGAGGCGCATTGGAACTGGTTCGTGGCACTAACCGGGACCAATGCCCCCCTTTACTCCCGGTTGGTGCCACCAACCAGGACCAAAGGCCGCCGGTTCCCGCCCTTTGGGCTGCTGAAAACTGACCTTTGGTCACGGTTGGTGGCACCAACCGGGACTAAAGGGGGCATTAGTCCCGATTGGTGCTATGAACCGGAACCAATGCCCTGGGTATATAAGCAGGACTTGTGAACATCTTCACTTCTCATCTCGCAGTTGCAGTCTCGACGACGCTGACAACATCGACGCCACTAGGCTGCCGCCCCCGTCAGCCGTCTCGTCGTCGCCGTCGCCCCTGCCCCGGCCTCGACACACCCTGCCCCGACCTCGCCGTCGCCGAGCCCTTGCCCGACCTCGCGCACGCTGCCCCGACCTCGTCGTCGCGCACGCCGAGCGCCCTGCCCCGACCTTGCCGCCGCTCCCCTGCACTGTTGTCCGATTTAGGGTTCCGGCAGACCCTCTAGGTTCAAACTTTGGGGTCCACGCGGAGATCACACCTCCAACCTACCTACACCTCGTCACCTCACAAGGATCTAAACTACACAAAGAGCAACACAAGGGACGCAAGGTTTATACTGGTTCGGGCCACCATTGCGGTGTAATACCCTACTCCAGTGTGTGGTGTGGTGGATTGCCTCAGAGGCTGATGATGAATAGTACAAGGAAGAACATCCTCGCGAGGGTCTGTTCTTGGCCGGTTCGATGAACTGCTAAGGGGACTTCAGTCGCTTCTCTCTCTCTCTCTCTTGCCTATTTTCCGGTCGATTAGGTCTCGATCTCCCCTCTTTCTAGATGCCGATCCTCTACCCTGTGGGTGGCTAGTCCTATTTATAGGCAGAGGCCCTGGGCCTCTTCCCAAATATTGAGCAGGAAGGGCGCCAACAATCGGCCATTTTGAAGGGGAACATCTAGTACACTTATCCTGACTAAAGCCGGTCCTCGCCTGCCAAAGACTCTGACGGTGACGCCGGCTTGGGCTCCACGATGACCTCCTTCCTGCCGTTCTGCTGGTCTTGGTCTTGTTGCACCAAAATGGTTGCATCTGCTTGATACCCTTGGCCTGCGGTTGCCTCCCTTGCACCAAAGGGGAAACGAGGACACTGCGCGGGCTGGCGCCTGCCTGGCGCCCTCGGTCGTCATGGCTTGCGTCATGGGCACCTCGTGAGGTACCCCGCCTCCTCGCGAGCCAGCTTGACGAGGCCGTGCCTGAGGAAGCTTCCTGTCGTCCGCCCCGCGAGGTTTGGCCCCTCGCGAGGGTCTTGAGTTTGTGTTGATGAAGATGGGCCGTACTGGGCCATCCCTTAAGCCACACCGCAGGCCGCAGGTAGGCAAGTTTGGGTACCCCCGTTCCCAGAACACCGACAGTAGCCCCCAGGCCCAAGGTGCGCCTGGACTTGGCTTAGCAGAGAAGCGAAGGGGCAAGTGCGAAGCGCCGCGGGCCCTAACAGCTTGCGGCCTTGGGCGCCACGTGGTGGTTGATTGGACATAGGCGTCCCTGCTTCCCCGCAACGCCTTGACAATTGCACGAATCGACAAGAGAGCGGTACCCGTCTAGGCTTTACCTCCTTTGCCTTCTCCAGTCATTGCCCAGATCCCCTTTCTCTCTCCTATCCTTCCTGCTTCCAAAATCCCTAGATCTACTCCGACCCCGCGCCCTAGCAAGGTATGGCGGCTCGCCAGACCCCGACTAGAGCTTGGTACTCGCCCGCTTTGGACTTGCCGAACGTGTCGGAGAAGAGCCTTGCCCGGGCACGCCGGATGATGGCGGCGCAAGGCAACGACGGGGCGGCGGTGCTCAAGGTTGGCTCTGCCCTTCCTGAGGACCAAGGAAGCACCTTCTACCCGCTCTTCGTGAGCGCCATTGCCGCCGGCCTGGTGCCTCCCTTTTCTGAGTTCTTCTTTTCTGTCCTCCGCCATTACAAACTGCAAGCTCTGCACCTCCACCCCAACTCTGTTCTTCTCCTGGCGATCTTCGCCTACTACTGTGAGGCTCATGTCAGGGTGCAGCCCTCAGTGGCCTTGCTGCGCCATTACTTCTACCTCCGGGCCTCTCGCGGCTCCATCATCGCGTGCGTGAGCTTTGTCGCGTACGGCAGCTCCAACGCCATCTCGAAGCCCGGGAAGAGGATTGAAGGCTTCAGGAGCAAGTGGGTCATGGTAGATGCTGGGCGCATCCATCCTCGGCTGATTCTGCCCACGGAGCAGCCCAAGCCCATCGAATCTTGGTCTCGCGCGGAACTCGTGGATTCCCGCGCGAAGCCAGTGCTGGAGAAGATGGACGCGGACCTGTGGCCGGGCAACACGGCGACGGCGAAGCTGACCGGGGCGTCGCTCCCGAGGGAGTTCCTGGAGCACCGGGTGGCTCCGCTTCGGCAATACTCGCTTCCGCTGTGGAGGCCTCGCCCGAGCCCCGTAGTCTTGGCCGACGAAGATCTGGCCGCGGTCCTCCAATCTTTGGTCGGGGGAGACGTGGCGAGGCTGGAGGGTGCTCCTGTACCCCTGTTCCTTCGAGATGATTGGGAGCAGGTGGTGGACTCCATGCCCGCTTTCTACTGGGACGGGCCTGTGCCCGCGGAGGTTCCCGAGGACCCGGCGGCCATCGCGATGGTGAACGTGTCCTCCGGCGACTCCAGTGAAGAGGAGGAAGAAGAGGAGCGGGAAGAGGGGTTCGACTCCGAGGCGACCGACGGGGAGTCGAGAGTGCCCCTCCCTCGGTGCAGGTCCCGCGCTCTCCGCCTCTTGCCGGACGACGACGAGGATGGCAACGAGCGAGGTGGCGAGAGCTCGCCCCTGATCCCGAAGAAGGACAGGACGGGGCTGGTTCCCTGCGGGTCTGCCCCGGCTCTGAGGCGATCTGCAGACGCGCCTCCTGCTCCCGAGCCTCTTGTGGTTGATCCCAGCAGCCGGCTCTCGGGCTTCAAGTTCGGCCGGAGGTTGCTCGAGCCCACGAGCGATGACCAGTAAGTGCTTGATTCTCGTTTTGCTTCTCGCTTCGTCGTTGAGGCTTGATATCCGTATTCCTTGGTTAGGCCGGCGCCTGCGGCAAAAAAGCTGAAGGGGGCTCCTGAGGCTTCGTCCGGGGCAGCGCCTCCATCCGCGAAAGAAGGGGACGGCAAGACGCAGGCCTCTCCTGCCCGATCATCCTCGCGAGGCCTAGCAAGGCTAGCTGGGGCGTGCTCAGCCCCCATGGCCCAAGCGACTCCCGAGGTATCCTTGCCTGACGCCACTACCGCAGTCGCTGGGGCGCTGAAGGTCCCGACTCATGGTGCTGTGATTACGCTGCCGTCCTCTCCTCCTACTCCGCCAACTGCCGTTTCTCCGACTCCTTCTACTGTCCTGGATCGTGCTGCTGCTGAACTGGACCGGCTGCGGAAAGATCTTCTGGGCACCGGCCCTCGCTTGGTGGCCGGATGCCTGGAGCTGGCCTCCGGCTGGGTTCGCTCTGATGCTTCAATTCGAGCGGCGCTGGTTCAGGCCGCGACGACCTGCGACGAGGACAAGCAGGCCATCCTCGAGGCGAAGGCCGCTCGCGACGCCGCCTTGGGGGAGGTAGCCGATGTCCGAGGTCGCTGCAAGGTGCTGGAGAGCGAGCTTCAGGGCCTGCGCGACCAGCTTGCCAAGGAGGCCCGCGTCCGCCAAGAGAAGGAGGAAGACATGAAGGCTCGTGAGGCGGCCGCCAAGGACCGGGATGCCAATCTTGATGAGCTCCATGGCCACTTAGGTGCGCTGGAGCAGGCGTTGGAGGCGAAGAGGATCGAGCTGGATGGCAAGGCGCGGATCCTGGCCGAGGACCGCGTGGCCTTCGCGAAGCTGGAGGTGAAGGCTCACACCTTGCTGAAGTCGCTTTACGACAGCGGCCTGGAAAGCCCGCTGGCCGGGACCGAGGACGGCCCCGCCAAGCTGCTTCCCTTCCTGGTCCGCGCCCTTGAAGATGTCGCCCTTGGCCTCGGCCCCACGGCTGAGGCCAAGGCGCGTGTCCTATCTTCTGCAGCGCTGACGCGCGTCTTCACCCATGTCTACCTTCGCGACCCCGACGTTGACCTTGACAGCATGTTGTAGCCCGTGAGCGGCGAGCTTGGCGCTGTCGCTGCTGAGGCCGTGAAGGGTCGAGCGGAGGCTCTGCTGGCGAAGTTCCAGGCCTTCAGCACCAAGCCGAAGCGAGGCGCTGCCAATCCTGAGGCTTCACGAGGCGAACCCGCCCAGTGCAGCTCCGCCGCCAGCGACAGTGCTGCCGACAAGTGACTCCTTCGTGGCTCCTGTCCTGCTTTCAGCTCCTGCAACATGCATCATGCCTCTTGGAGGCATTTAAAATTGTGTTTGGCATTGTGAAAACAGTTATGGACTGTAATATTTGCTTTTGAATTCCTTGAGATTTGCGCTTTTCCTTCCTACTTGCTTATATTCTACGTCGGCAGAGCCCGGCCCCGCGCATACCTCAGCCGTCGTTATCCCTGACCAGAAACCAGGACGGGACCAAGGAGTGAGGGGCTACGTGAAAAGTTAGGCTCCTGAGTCGCGATGCTCACGAGTCCCCCTTGACGCACGAACAGCAAGTAGGGAGGTGAGATGTATGGATGAATTTACCGTTCTACATCGGCAGAGCCCGGCCCTGCGCATGCCTCAACCACCGTTGGCCTTTCGGAACTAAGGGGTGAGGGGGCTACGTGACCAGTTAGGCTCCTGAGTCGCGATGCTCAGGAGTCCCCCTTGACGTTCAAACGGCCTTCGTACCTTGGCTCCGCTCGGGGAGAGACGTGTGACGAACCAGGCCCGAGGGGCCTGGCTGGGTGGCGTGCGTCTGGGCGTGACCAGGAGTAGCCCCCGTGCCCAACCCCCTCGCGCGGCACTCCCGAGGGGAGGCGTTACGATGAGGAAAGACATTGAGCTCTGGGCTCCCTGAGGTTGATGCGGCCGGGGGCCACCCTCAGTTGTTTATCACCAGCGCGGAGCATAGCGCTTCCGTATGTGTACGGGCATAGCCGCTCCTCGGCAGTGTCGTCAGCCAGCGCGGAGCATGGTGCTTCCACTGGTGCATGGGAGGGGGCTCCCCTCCGGGAGGAACCCCCGGGGCGTGTACAGCCCCGCCCTGACACGTGGCTGGCACGGTAGGGCCTGGCGAGGTTTATCTGGGCACCCGTGAGCCAGCGTGGGACTCACTGGGCCCTACCTCAAGGCGGGCTGCGCTTGGCTCTGGGCCATTTTCTTGTAATGTGTTCCTGCAAATATGGTTAGATGTCGGCGCTCTACGTCCTCGGGTCCCGACCCTCGAGCGGGCTCAGCCGTCGCTGGTATGCCAGGTCGCGATGCCGTGGACAAGGCTAGAGTGTGAGGGCTAGAGAGCCAGTAGGAGCCCATGAGTCGTGATGCTCAGGTACCCCCCTTTAACGTGCAAGCGGTCGACATGACGGAAGAGGGGTGCCGTGGACAGGCATCAAATAATGATCATGATGGGTCAAACGCACGACCCGAATAAACGCAAGAGGGATACATGCCACTGGGTCTGGCCCGGGTGGCTTGGGGATGATGCAGCCCGAGGGGCGCCCCCAATAAAGTAAACTAGAAACATGAATCAAAAGGGATACATGCCGCAGGGACGGACCCACGAGGCCTGGGAATGATGCAGCCCTGGGGGGCGCTCCCAGCTGAAAATGAAACTCGAAGGATGTCACCTGATAATGTCGAAGATGAAGGGATGCTGAAGTAGCGGATGTCGTGCGCTGCGGAAGCCGATCTTCACGAGCCCCCATGCCCAGGAGCCTCAGGAGGCTCCGGAGGCGCTGGTGGCTCCTCGCGGACCATCTCCATCTCCGCCAGGACTGCGGAACGCCTGGCCACTTGAGCCTCCAGGATGCTCCTCATGAGGCGCTAGCGCGTGGCAGCCGCATTCGGCAAGCCATAAGGCATGCGAACGTTGCTGTGGGGTGGACCTTCACAGCGCCCCGCCGTGAGGGCCAGAGGCGCTCCTGAGAGGCGGCTCGGTTGAGCCCTGGTATGCCGATGCAGACACGCAACCCACCATCCTCGCCTGGATGGGGAGCTACAACGGGTAAGCGGCGGCTGCCACTCATGACTCTTGACTCCTGCAGCTCCCAAATGGCCTTGCTGACGAACTCCCGAGGGTTCGTCCCTCCTTGCTTTGCTCCTTCCTGAGAGAAACATGCTTTGAAACACGCCTCCAAGTGGTGCCCGAGCGCCTCCCTCGTGATCTTAGCAAAGTCGGTGGCCCTCCAGGAGAGAGCCCCCGAGCCTTGCTCGAGGAGGGCGCCGGGCGCGCCTTCCTATGCGACAGGAGGAAGTGCCCCCTGAACAGGCGCGGGCCCTGAGGGGCCTGCCTCCCGAGGGGTCGGGCCAGGCGATGTCTTCTTCTTCTTAGGAGCAGCCTCGGGAGGCCTCCCGCTCCTGTGATCTGGGTCTTCAATTGATGCGGCTTGGGAAGCACGCTCCAGAGAACACACTGCGTCTCTTTCTTCACAAGGCACCGTGATGACTCCACCGCTTCCTGGCATCTTGAGGACATTGTAGCCGTGATGAGTCACGGCCATTAATTTGGCCAGAGCTGGGTACCCGGGTATGGCATTGTATGGCAGGCGAATGTGGGCGACGTCGAAGTCAATGAGCTCGGTGTAGTAGTTGTCGCGTGTCCCGAAGGTGACAGGGAGGCGGACCTGCTCAATCGGAACTGTGGAGCCATCAGTGACTCCGGAGAAAGGCTTGGTTGGCTGAAGCTGATTGTATGGCACTTGGAGATTGTTGAATGTCTCGACGGACAGGACATTGAGCCCTGCTCCGCCATTGATGAGGGTCCTGGTGACTTGCACGTTGCTGATGATTGGCGAACAAAGCATCGGGAGGACTCCGGCTGTGGCTGCGCACTTGAGCTGATCCCCTGAGCTGAACGTGATGGCGCACGTTGACCACCTAAGAGGGCGCGTGGCTTCGAGCTTGGGGAGGACTGCATTCACTTCGCGGGCAAACTACTTGAAGATGCACTGAGAGGCTGGGGCTTGAGCTCCACCCAGGATCCAAGCGATTGCGCGCGACTCCTGGAAGCCCCCAGCCCCCTCGTCCTGATGATGGTCTTCATTTCCCCTTGGCTGTGGTGGTAGAGGAGGGAGGCCTGCGTTGCCTTGTGGGCGATCCTTGCGAGGCTGATCCCTCCAGCCTCCCTCGCGAGGCGGGTCCCTCCAACCTCCCTCACGAGGCTGGTCCTGCCAGCGGTCCTCGCGAGGTCGGTCACGCCACCCTTGGCGAGGGCCACGGTCTTCCCAACGTCCTGTGCTTCTTCCTCCTCCTCGGCCGTAGCCTCGATCACTGTGATCGGGGCGTCGACCGATTCGCCCTTCTCGCACGGCCCTGATCTCTTGGCATTCGTTGGTGTTGTGGGTGTGGAGGTCGTGGTACACGCAGTACCGGCTGCCCTTGGAAGACTCGGGCTGATCCCTTCCTTGCTTGGTGTCTGGTTCTGCCGCGAGCACGACAGCCCCCTTGCGCTTCACGTCCTTGACCTTGGGCTTCTTCTCTTCTGGGTCGGCAGCCGACAAATCGAGGAGGGAGAGGCGTCCTTCCTCAGCCCTGGCGCACTTGGTCGCCAAGTTGAACAACTCCAGGGATGTGCACAGGTCTTCATGCATCGCCAGCTCCTCCTTCATCTTGACGTCACGCACACCGTCGGAGAAGGCTGAGATGATGGCCTCCTTGGTCACCTTGGGAATCTTGAGGCGTGTGTTGTTGAAGCGCTGGATGTACTTCTGCAGGGTCTCTCCTGGCTGCTGCTTGATGCGGCACATGTCGCTCACGGCAGGAGGCCGGTCGTGAGTGCCTTGGAAGTTGGCGATGAAGCGGGTGCGCATTTCGTCCCAGGAGGAGATCGTGCCAGGAGCCAGGTTCAGGAGCCAGGTGCGGGCACCGTCCTTGAGCGCCATGGGAAACCAGTTCGCCATGACCTTCTCGTCCCTGTTGGCGGCTTTGATGCCCAGCTCGTAGAGCTGGAGGAACTCCGCAGGGTCGGCCGTGTCGTCGTAGTGAGGAGGAAGGTCTAGCTTGAACTTGCCGGGCCATGCGACGATGCGTAGCTCGGTGGTGAAGGCGCGGCAGCCTGCATTGGCCACGAGAGGCCTTTGGTGACGGAGGGCTTGATCTTGCGGGTCCCCGTGCGCTGCCGCTGGGAGCAGCGCGGGGTCTTGGCATGCTGGAACAGGAGCGCGGTCTTGACGGGCCGGTGCAGGGAGCACTCGGGCAGCTTCTTGGGGGCGAGGGACCTCTTGGCAGCTCTGCTCTTGCTGCGCTGGTGCCGGACGGAGTGGGTTCCGCCCAGGGGCCACGCGCCTCGGGGCCTAAGCGCCTTCTTGAGGGGGAGGCGGCTGAGGCGCCCTCGGAGATTCATCGCCCGTGCAAGGCGGGCACGGTGTAGTGAGAAGGACGGCGCGGGGGAGCCCCCCCGCAGCGCAAACGAGCTCAGCGACGCGGTCGAGCCACTCCTCGTAAACGTCGTCGACGGGGTGGTAGTGCAGGAGCTCGTTTGCCACGATGAGCACGGCTCGAGCCTCCATGGGCGCGCGGAGCGCGCGGGACGAAGAACCAGCTGGGGCGAGCGAAGGAGTAGCGTTGCGGCCGTCTCGCCTCACGGATGGATGCTGGGACGACGCCTGCTGCTCGTTCCCCGCCGGGCCGGTGGCGGCGTTGACGGCAGGCGACGGGGAATGGCGGGGGCGGCCGCCGACAGGGGCCGTCTGGGCGACGCAAGTAGCGAGAGCGGCCCGACACTCGGCGCAGGCCCGACAAGCGTTTGACATGGACGCGAGGGGCAGCGAAGAGCAGGGCGGCGGAAGGCGGATTCCGGTGCACCCTTACCTGGCGCGCCAAATGTCGGATTTCGGGTTCCGGCAGACCCTCTAGGTTCAAACTCTGGGGTGCACGTGGAGATCACACCTCCAACCTACCTACACCTCGTCGCCCCGCAAGGATCTAAACTACACAAAGAGCAACACAGGGGACACAAGATTTATACTGGTTTGGGCCACCATTGCGGTGTACTACCCTACTCTAGTGTGTGTGTGGTGGATTGCCTCAGGGGCTGATGATGAACAGTACAAGGAAGAACAACCTCGTGAGGGTCTGTTATAGGCCAGTGCGACGAACTGCTAGGGGGAGTTCAGTCGCTTCTCTCTCTCTCTCTCTCTCTCTCTCTCTCTCTCTCTCTTGCCTATTTTCCGGTCGATCAGGTCACGATCTCCCCTCTTTCTAGATGCTAATCCTCTACCCTGCGGGTGGCTAGTACTATTTATAGGTAGAGGCCCTGGGCCTCTTCCCAAATATTGAGCGGGAAGGGCGCAAACAATTGGCCATTTTGAAGGGGAACATCTAGTACACTTATCCTGACTAAAGTCGGTCCTCGCCTGCCAAAGACTCTGACGGTGACGCCGGCTTGGGCTCTGCGATGACCTCCTTCCTGCCGTTCTGCTGGTCTTGGTCTTTTTGCACCAAAACGGTTGCATCTGCTTGATACCCTTGGCCTGTGCTTGCCTCCCTTGCACCAAAGGGGAAACGAGGACACTGCGCGGGCTGGCGCCCGCCTGGCGCCCTCGGTCGTCACGGCTTGCGTCATGGGCACCTCGTGAGGTACCCCGCCTTGATCTCTCCGCCTCCTCGCGAGCCAGCCCGACGAGGCCGTGCCTGAGGAAGCTTCCTGTCGTCCGCCCCGCGAGGCTTGGCCCCTCACGAGGGTCTTGAGCTTGTGTTGATGAAGATGGGCCGTACCGGGCCACCCCTTGAGCCACGCCGCAGGCCGCAGGCAGGCAAGTCTGGGTACCCCTGTTCCCAGAACGCTGACAACTGTGAGCGACACCGCGCCGTTCCCCCTCCTCTCCCCCTTCCCCCCACGCCCCAACGCCGCCGCGCACCCGCCCCAACGCCGCCGCCGCCCCGACGCCGCCGACGAAGCAGGCCCCCTATTCACATATATATTATTATTATTGTTCATGTTGTAGTAGTAGATGATGATGATGATGATGATGATGATGTATGTATGTATGTTCATATGCAAAAGTTAGGATTTTTTTCTGTTCATAAATTTTTTTGGTGATATTATTGTAGAATATGCAAATGTTTGTATGTTCATATGCAAAGAATATGTCATTTTATTATAGAATTTTTATGATTTTTTTCGGTTGTAATTTTGTTCATAGAATTTTTTTTTCTGTTGTAATTTTGGTCGTAAAGTTTTAGGATGAAAAAAAAGAAGAAGAATAAATAAAAAGGGAGGAGGAGAAGTTTCGTTCAGTTTTATTATTATTTTATTTTATGTTTAGTTTAGGAAGAAGGAAAAGAAAAAGGAGAAGAAGAGGAGAAATAAATAAGAAGAGGAAAAAAGGAAAAAAAAAAGAGGAGAAGAAGAAAGGAATAGAGGAGAAGAAGAAAAAATAAAATATTTTCTATTTTTTGTGCTTTCTCCTCTATTCCTTTCTTCTTCTCCTCTTTTTTCTTCTTCTTTTTCTTCTTCTTCTTCCTTTTCTTATTTTTTATCGGGTATGTCGTTATTTACATACCCCCTCCCCGATAACTTCGACATGAGGGGGGGGGGTAGGGGTCGCCGAGGGTTCGAGGGGAGAGGGTCAGGAACTAGCTAGGGTAGAGGGTCGGGGGTCACTGAGGGGTCGAGGGTCACCGAGGGTTCGAGGGTCGAGGGGTCGTCGTATGTCGTCCTTGTTGATATAACTCCCTCTCGACCGTGATAACTTATACCACGGGAGCACCCCCCGGCCCTCTCGCTCGACGAAAACTCTCGAGGACACCCAAACCCTAGAAAAAAAGTATGTCGGTCTCCTACCCCTTCCCGCCGCGCCCCTACCCGACAAACTCTCTCGAGGCCACCCAAATTTACCAAGTTAAAAGAGCGTTGTCGTCGAGGCCACCCCAAACCCTTGAAGCATTGTCGAGGCCACCCCAAACCCTTGAAGCGTTGCCGACGGAGGCCACCCCAAACCCTAGAGAAGCAGCGTCGAGGCCACTAATATGATTCCTTATTGTGATTAGCTAGCTAGTTCTACGTTTGCCACTAATATATCCATCTGTCATGTTTGAATAATAATTGCCATGTTGTAAAAATTTGCAGAAACTATGGACCGCCGAGACGAAGCAACAGAAGCGGTGTTGGGGGACATAATCGCACAAGGAAGTGATGTTATCTTCTCGTTTTCTCAACGACACCGATGGTCTGGAAAGAGAGGGTGAAGAAGCAGACTACGGTGACCGGACAATGCAGGAGGAAGGACATCGGTGACCCAGTGCCGGTGCAAGAAGGACGCCGTGATGACGGCTCCGGTGACCGAACAGAGTCCGGCCAGGTATATATATTAATTAAGCATGTGCTGACTATAGCTAATTGATGCATTAATTGTTTTTGGTATGTACACGTATTAATGAAATTCCGTCTTTCTTCTTTTTTCTAGCCCTCCGGATCAAGCACAACTTCGGTAAAGAGACGAGGCCCGAAGAAAAAGTTGCGCTTGGATAAAAGGTTTGAGATCAGAGAGATCGCGCACGATGGCATGCCGATTGAACCCATCCGGACAAAGGAAGCATTTGCTGCTCAGTGCGGGGTTATTGTTAGGGACAAGATCCCGATCAGCATCCACCAATGCTTTAAGCCTAAGAAGGAAGACCCTGAGGTGTAGTATGTCAACGATATGCAGAAAGATGATCTTTGGACCGCGCTTCAGGAAAACTTCACCTTACCGCCAGAGGAGGGTCCGGAGAAGCCAGTTATAGAGCAATTGATCAAGTCTTATGCTCTTAAGAAGATGGCAGAACTATTCAGGAGGTGGAAGAATGAGCTAAAAAAATTGTCGACAAAGAAGAGACACCAGAATTCACCGGCTGGTATGAGAAGACCAGAGATTACTGGCCTGCATTTGTGGCCCACAAGACATCAGACAAGAGTAAGAAGATGTCAGCGACAAATAAGAAAAATGTTGCAAAGAAGAAGCATCACCATCGCACGTGGTTAGGTGGTTACCTCAAAGCCCGACCGTTGTGGGCCAAGGCTGAGAATGACCTGATTGATAAAGGGGTCGAACCAGAGACATTGAACTGGCCAGACCGTTGCCGGACTTGGTACTTCGGGGTTGGCGAAACCTTGGACCCTGTATCAAGGAAGTGCGTTTGGACAGACGAGCAACTGCGAATACCTGTCATGAGGCTTCAGGAGTATATCGAGGCAACGCAGCAAGGGACGGTCATTCCAGATAGAGAGAACGACGAGCTCACAATGGCCCTCGTGAATCCTGAGCACCCTGGACGGACACGAGGCACGCCAGGCTCCGTTCTGTTGAAGGTTGGGTTTCCGGACGCAGGGGTTACAAATGCCAGGAGAGGAGGAAGAAAGTGGAGCATACCCAACTGTAGGCGCTGCACGCAAGGGTACAAGCGATAGAGGAACGAGAAGCAAATCATAGCAAACGACCTGCCGAAGCTTCCCCTGAAGCTACCCCGCCATCTCAGCGGAGAAGCAGTGTGGCTTCCACCGAGCAGCTTCAGTTGGAGCATGTCTTCACGGCTCCTGCCAGCTACCCCGTGGATGCTATCACGGAGTCTCAACATTGCCACCTTATGACGCAATGGATGAAATTCGAAGTCAAGGCGGTTGTTGGGTCTGTTTTACCTACTGAACCCGGCGCAACCTACCACTGCCGGCCGATTCCAGAAGGATATGCTAGGGTGATGGTGGATGAAATAACAGAAGGATTTGAGGACCTCGAGCTTGACCACCCTACGGGTGAAGGGGAGACTCGGCTGGGTTCTTCTCTGAAGACTCCATGCCTATGGCGGAAGGAGCTCATCAACCTTCCGAAATGGACGCCTCCTCCTCCTCCTCCTCCTCCGGCGAGTTAGGGCACTCCGCCTCCTCCTCCACCTCCTCCTCCAGTGAGTGATCAGGGCACTCAGCCTCCTTTTCCAGCGTGTGGCAGCTCTCCGCCTGCGCCGGCGCGCCCGAGCAGCCAGCCTCCTCCTTCTCCGCCTCGCCATCAAGGGCGGAAGAGACCCGCAGCCGCTACGGCTGCTCTGGCGCGTCGTAGTCCTTCTCCTCCGCCTCGTAAGCAAGCATGAAAGAAGACAGCCGCAGCCGCTCCGTCTGCTCCGGAGTCTAGCAGTACAGCCAGAGGCGGGAGGCAATACAGATTCGGTCCACCTCTCAAGCCTCTAGAGAAGTTACCATATGAGAGGACCGTGGAAGAAAATGCGAAGATCGTGGAAAAAGAAGTGAAGGACTTCTTTGAAGGGGTGAAAGCAAAGAAACATCCACCTCCGGAGGAGAAGATAGATTCGGTGAAAGCAAAGCGCACTATCAATGCCCTGAGGAAACCACCAAAGTCTTCGCCGAAAACCAACTATGAGCGCATTACTGAAAAGGTATATATCGAAGCTGAGCAGTCGGGAAGTACTATCAGTGATCGAAGGTTAGCAGAACGACGAGTTGGGAAAAAAATTCCCCAGCTCGACAAACAAGCAGACCAATCGTGCCCCCCGCTCAAGGTGTCTAGCGATATCGTCGCTAATGATCCGAGGATGGTGCCCGGTTATAGCAATCTTGGAGATTACCTGCCCGACGATGTACATTATGATTTCTTGGAGGTGGACAAACACAAATACCATTACGGGAAGCCTCGCGTCAAAGATGAAAAATCTCTAACAACGATGATGCGAAGATTCCATGATTGGTACATGAAAACCTGCAGAGAGTCTGGGGGGACGAATACTTTGTATCTGAGAGTTAAAGAGGAGCACGACCTCGCTGGAATTGATGTGTTGTCTATTTCATTTGAGGAGTTCTTTCAGTTTTTCAATCGAAAGGCCCTCGATAAATTAACAGTCACTTGTTACTATCTGTAATTACTACTTCTGTCATTAAGTCTCTATATATAGCTCAGCTATTTCATTGCATGTATTTATAATTATCCTCACTATAGTATGCAGATTGAAGATCGTCGAGTGCAGAAAAGCAGAAATGTATGATATTGGGTTCATTAACCCAAATCTCATAGATGAATTTCAGGTTAAAAAGAGCGCCAAAGATGCCGAGGCCAACTTGCTCAAATTGTTGATAATAAATCAATACAAAAATAAAATACTCTTTCCTTCCAACTTCAAGTGAGTGTTACTGTCTTGTGCATATTCGGTTTCCCTTATTACTCGAGCGAGGTTGTAGTAATGTAACTGATGAGTTATGCATGTGTGCACAGCTTCCACTATATTATCCTGGAGATTAAGCTTGAGCAGGGACAAGTAACCGTCTTAGACTCGAGACGAAAAGATCCCGAGACCTATGCGGGCATGACTAAAATTCTCAACAAGTAAGTTCAATCGATCATTATCGCACTATATCGGCAACTTTTTGTTCATTTCCTGATATCTCAAGTAATAATTATTTTCTTTGTCTTGCAGGGTTTGGAAAAAGTTCACCGCAGAAGCTCCGAGACTGCCGAAGGAGCTGCGATATACATACCCGAAAGTAAGTACTACTAGCTAGCTAGTTCCGCGCATCTCCCGTTGATTCTAGCTACTTTCATCAATGCCATTTATAATGCTTCATTATCAGTTTGGTTGACCTCTATTTCTCGTGAAGTGCTTGTGGCAGGAACAAGGGAATGATTACTGTGGATACTACGTGTGCGAGTTCATCTACAACGCGACTTGCAAAGATAAGCGGGGCTACTCTAAAAGACAATATGAAGTGCGTAAGCAATAATATTCACAATTTCATTTTATTACACCATCATTTCTGTTGAGTTTCATTCATATATATGTATTAACCCCTTCTTCAAAGTAGACGTGGCAGATGCGGAATGAACTCCTACCAAAAGATCGCATGAAAGCAATTCAAGAGGAATTGGCGGGATTCTTTCTTGACCATGTCATCAATAAAGCCGGAGAATACCATGTTGATGCTGAGTTCATATATAATTAGGGGAGATTATATTGTAAGATATCTTAATATACCAGTAGCGTCGGATAGATATACGAAAACTTGTTGTTCGCGCAATCTCTTGGAGAAGAAGAGGTCGATATCACTTCTATTGGTATGCATGACGAACTTCTGTACTTAATGGTTTCCTTCATTTGCTTACTAGCTAGCGTGTCGAGGGCCTCTCTATACGTATAGTACGTAGCGTCGACCAAGCATGGAGATAAGAGAGGACACTTCTCTCTATTAATAAATTAGCTACCTAACACAATATATGAAACACCTTAATTAATCATACAAAACCCCCACCCCCCCTTCAGAAAAAAACAAAAACCCTAGCCCCTGAACAGCTGACGCGTGGATGCCTATTGGTCCCGGTTGGTGCCACCAACCGGGACTAAATGCCCTCCTGCCTGGGCTCGCAGCACCGGCCACGTGGAGGCCCATCTGTCCTAGTTCGTGTAAGAACCGGGACTAAAGGACTAGGGCTTTAGTAACGACCATTTAGTCCCGGTTCATAAACCAGGACAAATGGGCCTTACAAACCGGGACAATAGGCCCTTTTTCTACTAGTGTCACCTAGTCTTTTACACCCACACAGTCGTCTTCTCTTTATAATTGTACCACTATCTTTCTCTCGTGCATGCATGCACACACACTACCAGTCGGCATTATCCATCGCATACATGCAATCTTTTTCTTCAGGTCGGTCTCCCATGCATGCACACACACAGACACCTCCCCCTCTCCATCATATCGGGCATTCTTTATCTCTCACGTGCATGCGCAACGATCGATCTTCCTCTCTCTGTGTGTGTGTATAGCTAGGTCTTTCCCAGCTTTCCACACAAACCGATCAATCTATATATCTAGTGAGGTCTCACCCTCTTTCCCACATCCATATCCATCAATCTATACCTCTCTATATAGGATTACATAGCTAATACAACCACATTAATTATATATCCAACGTCCCCCTCTCATCATCCATGCCTTCCGCTTCATCTCTCAGATGCACGCACAGTAGCGAAGACAGTGGGCAGCAAGGGCCCTGCCCCCTAACATCACTATATATCGAGGTTAATATGAATGCGATCATTAGACAATTGCTGGTAAAATGGTTTAAGTTGATGAATTGGCCCTCCTCGCAACAACGCACGTTCTCGCCCCCTCTCTTTAAATATCGACCTCGCACTTGTGCACTCCTTCATAGTCTCCCTCCACCTGGCCCATCGCACCATCTTCTATCCCCCACCGGATTTTGCCACATGTACAGTCTAGCAGACTCCATGGTTGAACTTAAGCATAATGCACAAACCTCAAAACACAAGTGCTTCTCCTTTGTTCTAGAATCTTCCGTATCATAACTGCCCAAACTTTTTTTTCTAGTTGAATTGCCATAATTTGATTTTACTTTATGATCTACAACACACAATTCCATGAATCATAAAATAGATTAAGGGCTTCTTTGATTCAAAGGATTCTCAAAGGAATTTTGGAGGATTCTAATCCTTAGGATTTTTTCCTATCTTGGTTGTTTGATTCGTAGGATTGTAAACCATAGGAATTTTTCCATAGGATTCATTTGCACTAGATTTCATAGGAAACATCCAATCCACTCAAACCTCTTTGAAAGAATCCTGCATTTTTTCTATGCACAATCAAACACTTGTACAATCCGGTAGGATTCAAGACGACATTCCACTCTAATCCCATGTTTTTCCTATTCCCGCGGTTTGGAAATCCTACGAATCAAAGAGGCCCTAGCTTTTTATAAAAACTAATTGATTTTGAATGAGATGAACTATAAGAATTAAGCGAACATCTACATCAGGCATATATGACTCAAAGCGTACATGCTATAGTGTGGTATTTATTCATAATTTGGTTGCTAAATCGGATGCGTGCAATGCACGTGTACCTTACTAGTACTTCGAGTATGTGCAAAACACATAATTCGAATTCCAATGGCACGCTACACGGTGTCTCTCTTACAATTCATGAAGCCACGTGGCACATGTGGCGGCGTTGTCGCGACCTCCTTGTGTGGATTGATCATTGTGATGTGCTGCTAGTTCCAGAAGAATGTACTCATCCTCTCCGAGGCACACTGGCGGTACATGCACGAAGCGAAGATGTGCACGCACGCCACACACGCACTCATTCCCTCGCACGCACACGCAGATACACAGGGGGACACATTTTTCTACAAAGATCCACCCCATGTGATAATTTGACGCGTGTAAAGTCCTTCACTTCATTGATGGTCAATTAATACAGCGCATGCAAATTGAGTGGACATGAGGGAGGAAGAAAGAAATTACTACTCCACTGCGTGCATGCGAGTAGTTAAATCATGGGGTGCTACTTCCATTGGTATCCTTAGTATTTTGTGCCAATTTTTGACCATATTTTTAAGTAACACAATATTTATGCATATCATAAAAAGTGGCACAAAAAAGGGGGCCAATAAATCAGGACGCAGGGAGCATGATCAATTTTTGCCAGGGCTACTATTGTTGGCCTTTGTATTTAAATATGGACGGAGTGGAGTAGTACTATCTTTATCTTAGCCTCGTAGGGCTCTCCCAACGACTAGGCTCGCCTCCCCGCCGCTCCCACCGTATCCCGCCATGAAGGATCCCTTAGATCCGAGGATCCCGCGGGCTGCCCTCTTGCTGCGGCCCGCGGCACTGCCACCTTTGAGAAAAACCCACATGTGTTCTAGAGGGGATCCATTGCTCTGGAATCACAGATCGGTGGCGCCGGAGGACATGCCAGGGCTGCGTTTCAGGTGGTGGGCAGCAAGGGCACATCGGATCGAGGAAACGTCAAATCGATTGGAGAGAAGTTCCAAGGAGCTGCGCCTAGCGCAGCACAAGGCGGAGGCGCAAGTCGATCTCAGGGGAGAGATGCTGAGGGATGTGAGCATCTGGCAGTGTCACGTTGATTTCGAGCTAGGGCTAATGGTAGAGATCATATTCACGGAGTCGGCTGCGGAGGAAAGAACGCATATGCCTGCACAATGGCATGAGCAGCCTGTGCGACTGTTCAAATGGGCGGTAGGAGAAGCCAAATCCCGGGACCGGTTGTGGCGGCACCGCTGGGCATGCATCATAGGCGAGGTGAGCTGCCCTCCTTCCCCGCCAGCGATACAGTGACCTAGTCGGTTGCTGCTGCAGTGAACTTGCAACGCCATGTCGGTTTGCAACCTTGACAATCACTCCATCTATATGTATTGTATTCCTGTGAAAATACTTGGTCATTTGGAAAAGCATGGTAATTGATTTATCACTAGTTTTAGAATGCTTGGTCATGAGAACCAACTGAAGCCACAACCAGAAGTCTCCATCGCATAATACTTTACGGTCGGTCGCACCAACAGACGGTCGGTCGGACCCGCATCTCACCGAAGGGACACGCATCGGCTTGATCTGACATGTACGAACAGTTACATCACTGACTTGTGCAACCGCATTTGAGCAGTGTAGTACTCCCTCTATCTCAGTTTACAAGTCTTGCACATGTACCTAGGTCATTAATTTGACCAACTTAATAAAAGGCATACATTACAAAAAATATATCATTACAAACTTCAAATATTCTATTTTTAATGATATATTTTTTATGTTAAACAATTTATTTCATATAATTTATATTGACAACCTAGATACACGTGCAAGCCTTGTAAACTAGGATGGAGGGAGTACTTGAAATTTATGTTCCAATAAACTCATCGGGAGCCATTTCGGGCCTCGAAACCAAAACCATCAATTAATCTTTACCTTGTTCCCATCACATTCCAAAGTACTAGTGCTTCAATTAAGTGCAAGCCTGCTCACACCTACTATTACTTATGAAACCTGAACGTGTTCCCACTATGCAGGTTTTAGTAATAGTGCTAGTACTTAGGTTATAAAAAGGGGAACTACCTAACCGAAAATTACTCTACCTTCCTCCTCATAAGTCCTTCTTCGCCCGTCCTTGCCATGGCCGGTGTGCAGAGATCTAGGTCGAGAACTACTCGTAACAAGGGAGCGCCAACCAAGGCTATGAAAAAAAGAAGGCTCGCCGCCTCGCAGAGACCTCGAAATATCTCTCATGGACATGCGATGGCTCCCAGGAGCACCCTAACCGCGGAGGTGAACATGCCGAGCTGGCGGCGCTGGAGTCGTTATCCCTCCACGGCTTGGTGGAGCTGCTGAAGGAGAGCCTCGACGACATGCCCGCTGAGCTCAATGAGCAGGGGGAGTTGACCGCCGGCTTGGTGATGCTTCTGAAGAAGAGCATTGCCTCGAAGAAGAAGGCGACTGACGAAATCCTGCAACTTCATGAGGACAAGGAGAAGCTCTGCCACGAGCTCGACCTGCTGAAGGAGGAGAACACCGGCTGGAAGAAGCTGCATGAGAAGAGTAGTTCCTCGATGAAGATGCTGTAGGCCCTCGTCATGGAATAGAAGGAGGAGTTGGCGAAGCTCAGCATCGAGCACCCGGCTGCTGTCAAGGTACGTAATGCGGCCGTGGAATAGATGATGAAGGCTCGTGTCGAGAAATCCCGCGTCATGGACAGAATGAAGAAGATGGCAGAGGAGACGTGCAAGGAGATGGAGGTCGTGGAGGCGATGAAGAAGTAGTTACGACTTTGTGGCCAGCAACCCTTCATGTAGTAGAGAGTAGCACCCCGGACTTGTGTGTGCCTTTTCCTTATTTTTTGGGGGTGATAATCTTCCTTCTTCTTTTACTCCTATGGTTGTTCTTTTGCTTCGGGTGTTTCGCCGCACGTGTCATGTTCTCTGTGAGGCCTGAATAGTACAATGCTAACAATGAGATGACTAGCAAATTAGATCATTTTTATCGCCATATGGCACTGGGCTGTCGTGTTTCGTGCACCTCCGTCGTACTCCAGTGGAAAACTTGAGTATACCGCACGGTTCTTGCTCCTCCTCAGGTCGTCGGCACATTTATACAAGCAGTCAAATCACAAGGCCCCGCCTTCCGGCAGTAATGAGCCGTCAAATCACAAAGGCCCTCGCCTCTCTTGAAACCGACCAAGCTAGACTGCCCCGCCCTCTAGCCTTTTAAAAAATGTATACTTTTGCACAGTAGTAGTATCGATGGATTGCACCATGGAGCAAAATTAACAAGATGAAATTAAAGAAAAAAGGTGGTACATATAGAGAGCGCTCGTCGCCAAATTATGCATATAGTACTATTTAAAAAGCTAGTACGTGCTTAAATGGGGTGCTAAATTCTATTAAAGAAATTACCATACCCATTTAATTCTTGGGTTCTTATTATTTATGCCACTAGTTGTGTATCACTACTCAGTTTTGCCATTAGAAGTTACAACTACTCAAAAATGAAATCGATCAGTGAGATGCCTGCTCAAAAATGCAATTAGATATCTAAAAAATGCCATCGTTAAGTTAGATGTTTGCTCAAAAATGCCATTAGCCATTGTTATTGTCACGTCAAACTCGTTGACCATGTTATATGACAAAAATAAGCCGATTCTCACAATGATAAGTGTGGCCCCGCTTGTCAGGAGTAACCAAGCGAATAATTTTACAGGAAAATAAGAACGCTGTTGGTATCAAGTAGGCCCCACACTTTATTTTACTGTAGTGAGATAGAGGGAGAGCTCGCATGTTGGTCCATTGGTATTTATGTCATTATAACATGGCAAAAGAGATTTGAGTCACAATAATGGCGTCCAGCACAACACACCCCTCAAATAAAACTAAGCAACCTGAATTTCTTTGACAAAACTAAGCACCCTGAAATTCTTTGACAACTAAATAGCTGGCTATATGATGTTGGCCATATATATTGTACGTATATAATGTGAAGAAACGAGTGGTAGTATTATACCAACTAAAAGATGGACTGTAAGAAATACTAGTATGTACGTACTGAAGAGTTAAAGTAACGAGAAGGAACATAACATAGTTCTGTCGGGGGCTCAGCACAACACACCCCTCAAATAAAACTAAGCTCACCTGGAATTAAACTAAGCAACTAATCCGGTAGACACTGCATTAGAACCACCATGAGCAACGACACTGCCACCTTACTCGGACTCCTCGTCCATGTGCTCGACTTTGTCCTTGTCCCTCGTCCTTTTGGCCGATACTTCTTTGCTTGAACCGCACACTTGGCTCTTGCTCTTCATCCAACCCTTGTAGATATTGAAACAAAGGTAGGCATCCATTGCAGCGTAGTAGAAGTGGTCTATATCTAGTACATTCCACTGCCATGCACGATGAAACTTGGGCGGAGGTTTCTTCAGTTTACAGTATGAAGGATGAACCATGGCTCCTTCCAGGGTCATCATTGAAGGCTGATCACGGGAGGGTACCGGCCCATCCTTCTGGAGGTCAAAGGGCTTGCCTACAATCAGGCCTATCCGACCCAAGACTGTTCTGTCGTTCATAAAGTCTACAATAAAGAATTTGACTAGGCTTCCCTTGAGGAAGTTCTTAAATTCCTCGCACTCAACGTCGGCATGCCATATGTGGTAGACCAAGAATAAGTCATGCACGCAAACCTGGATCACGGCGGGCTTC
>LR880968.1:849393206-849410790 GCA_904067115.1 Aegilops sharonensis | reverse complement strand
TTGCTAAATTTATACCACCTAGTTTCACATACCAGCAAAACAAAAAGTTTTTCTATGATTTGAGACATTACTTCTGGGATGAACCACATCTTTATAAAGAAGGAGTAGATGGTGTTATTGGACGTTGTGTACCTGAGCATGAACAGGAACAGATCCTACGCAAGTGTCACTCCAAAGCTTATGGAGGACACCACGGTGGAGATAGAACTGCACATAAGGTATTGCAATCCGGTTTTTATTGGCCTACTCTCTTCAAGGATGCCCGTAAGTTTGTCTTATCCTGTGATGAATGTCAAAGAATTGGTAATATTAGTAGACGTCAAGAAATGCCTATGAATTATTCACTTGTTATTGAACCATTCGATGTTTGGGGCTTTGATTATATGGGACCATTTCCTGCCTCTAATGGATATACACATATTTTAGTTGTTGTTGATTACGTTACTAAGTGGGTAGAAGCTATTCCAACTAGTAGTGCTGATCATAACACTTCTATTATGATGCTACAAGAAGTTATTTTTCCGAGGTTTGGAGTCCCTAGATACTTAATGACTGATGGTGGTTCACATTTTATTAATGGTGCCTTCCGTAAAATGCTTGCTAATTATGATGTTAATCATAGAATTGCATCTCCTTATCACCCACAGTCTAGTGGTCAAGTAGAATTGAGTAATAGAGAGCTCAAATTAATTTTGCAAAAGACTGTTGATCTAGAAAGAATTGGTCCAAGAAACTTGATGATGCATTATGGGCCTATAGAACTGCATATAAAAATCCTATGGGTATGTCTCCGTATAAAATGGTTTATGGAAAAGCATGTCACTTACCTCTCGAACTAGAACATAAGGCATATTGGGCTATTAAAGAGCTCAATTATGATTTCAAACTTGCCGGTGAGAAGAGGTTATTTGACATTAGCTCACTTGATGAATGGATAACCCAAGCCTATGAGAATGCCAAGTTGTTTAAAGAAAAAGTTAAAAGATGTCATGACAAAAGAATACAAAAGCGTGAGTTTAATGTAGGTGATTATGTATTGTTATACAACTCTCATTTAAGATTTTTTGCAGGAAAACTTCTCTCTAAATGGGAAGGTCCTTACGTTATCGAGGTCTATCGTTCCGGTGCCATAAAAATCAACAACTTCGAAGGCACAAATCCGAAGGTGGTGAACGGTCAAAGAATCAAACATTTTATCTCAGGTAATCATATAAATGTTGAAACCAATGTTATTGAAACCGTAACGTTGGAGGAATACATAAGGGACACTTTCCAAAACGTTTCAGACTCCGAAATGGAATAGGTATGTGGTATGGTAAGTAAACCGACTCCAAAACAGTTCTAATGGCAATTTTTCTCCGTTTTCTAATATTTATAAAAATAGAAAAATAAGAAGCAGTCCGGGAAGAACACGAGGCCTCCACGAGAGTGGAGGGCGCGCCCTACCCCCCTGGGCGCGCCCCCTGCCTCGTGGGCACCTCGTGCGCTCTCCAGACTCCGTTTTCTTGCACGATACGTATTTTGGTCGGTTAAAATTTGTCATATAATCTCCCGAAGGTTTTGACTCCTGTATCACACAATTGCCATCTATTCTTGTTTCGAGCTGTTTTCTGTCAGGGTTGTCAAGGCCAGGCATCATGTCGTCCCCCTCCTCCAACAATGGTGACAACGATGCTTGGCTAATGAAGATAGAGCTGAAGAGGGAAGAACCTGTGGAGATCAACAAGGATGAAGGGATCAAGAAGGCCAATGAGGACCAAGTTCCGGCAGCAGAAGACACCCTTCAACTTGATCACAATTTTCTTACCCCAACTGAGATCGAAGCTTTCAAGATGATTGAGTTAGCTCATATACAAAACAAGTATCTCACACATGAAAATATTTTGTTGAAGGAGCATATCTTTGCACTCAAGGGCATTATCCGCAAGTTGGAGGATCTCCTACGCTCGATGTGTGACTACCCCTCATCACCACCATCTTCTTCACCAGCAAAGGAGACATAATCACATGGGTATGGGCATTCCCCTTGGCAACTACCAAGCTTGGGGGACGTGCCCCGGTATCGTATCACCACCACATCTCCTATCTTTACCGTTTTTATTAGTTTGATCCTTTTAGTATTATCTTGATCTAGTAGAATAGAAGTTTTGGTATGATCTAGTTTTGAGTTTGATTTATGATCCCTCTATGTAATCGAGTCCATGAGCTATATAATAAAGACTAGTGTTGAGTCAAGGGCTTGATTATTTTGCTATGATCTTGAGGGAATAAAAGAAAAAGAAAGAATAAAAAGAAACAAAGAGATCATATTGATCTTATGGAGAGTAATGACTTCACATAGAAAGAGTATGATGATTAAAAGTTGTTGGGAGTTCGCAAATTTAGTTTTGGTCATCGTTGCAATTAATAGGAAGTGATAAAGAAAGAGAGGTTTCACATATAAATATACTATCTTGGACATCTTTTATGATTGTGAGCACTCATTAAAATATGACATGCTAAAGAGTTGATGTTGGACAAGGAAGACAACGTAATGGGTTATGTTTTCTTGTATCTGAAATAAATTATATTGTCATGGATCATCCAACATGTTGAGCTTTCTTTTCCCCCTCATGCTAGCCAAATTCTTTGCACCAAGTAGAGATACTACTTGTGCTTCCAAACATTCCTTAAAACAGTTTTGCCATGAGAGTCCACCATACCTACCTATGGATTGAGTAAGATCCTTCAAGTAAGTTGTCATCGGTGCAAGCAATAAAAATTGCTCTCTAAATATGTATGATTGATTAGTGTGGAGGAAATAAGCTTTATACGATCTTGTGATGTGGAAGAAATAAAAGCGACGGACTGCATAATAAAGGTTCATATCACAAGTGGCAATATAAGGCGACGTTCTTTCGCATTAAGATTTTGTGCATCCAACCCTGAAAGCGCATGGCAACCTCTGCTTCCCTCTACGAAGGGCTTATATTTTACTTTTATCTTCTACCCTATGCAAGAGTCACGGTGATCTTCACCTTTCCTTTTTTACATTTTATCCTTTGGCAAGCACAGTGTGGTGGAAAGATCCTGACATATATATTTAATTGGATGTAAGTTAGCATGAACTATTATTGTTGACATTACCCTTGAGGTAAAAGGTTGGGAGGTGAAACTATAAGCCCCTATCTTTCTCTCTGTCCGATTAAAACTCTGTAACCACAAGTATTGCGTGAGTGTTAGCAATTGTGAAAGACTAAATGATAGTTGAGTATGTGGACTTGCTGAAAAGCTCTGACATAGACTCTTTCTGATGTTATGATAACTTGCAATTGCTTCAATGACTAAGAATATAGTTTGTTAGTTCTCAATAAAGTTTCTGATTCATACTTTGCATTGTGAATAGATTATTACTTGAGCATAACAAATCATATGACATTATCCATATATGTTGCTATTATGAGAATAATCATGATGCCCTCATGTCCGTATTTTATTTTATCGACACTGCTACCTCTAAACATGTGGACATATTTATCGTTATCGGCTTCCACTTGGGGACAAGCGAGGTCTAAGCTTGGGGGAGTTGATACGTCCATTTTGCATCTTGCTTTTATATCGATATTTATTGCATTATGGGCTGTTATTACACATTATGTCACAATACTTATGCCTATTCTCTCTTATTTTACAAGGTTTACATAAGAAGGGAGAATGCCGGTAGCTGGAATTCTGGGCTGGAAAAGGAGCAAAATATTAGAGACCTATTCTGCACAACTCCAAAAGTCCTGAAACTCCATGAAGTTGTTTTTGGAAATAATAAAAAATACTGAGCGGAAGAAATACCAGAGGGGGCCCACACCCTGGCCACGAGAGTGGGGGGCGCGCCCTACCCCCTGGGCACGCCCCCTGCCTCATGGGCCCCCAGTTGGCCCTGTGGTGCCCATCTTATGCTATATGAAGTCTTTCGTCCGAAGAAAAATCATAAGCAAGCTTTCGGGATGAGACTCCGCCGCCACGAGGCGGAACCAATCTAGGGCTCTGGCGGAGCTGTTCTGCCGGGGACACTTCCCTCCGGGAGGGGGAAAACATCGCCATCGTCATCACCAACATTCCTCTCATCGGGAGGGGGCCAATCTCCATAACATCTTCACCAGCACCATCTCCTCTCAAACCCTAGTTCATCTCTTGTATCCAATTCTTGTCTCTAAGTCTGGGATTGGTACCTGTAGGTTGCTAGTAGTATTACTCCTTGTAGTTGATGCTAGTTGGTTTATTTGATGGAAGATCATATGTTCAGATCCTATATGCATATTAATACTCCTCTGATTATGAACATGAATATGCTTTGTGAGTAGTTACGTTTGTTCCGGAGGACATGGGAGAAGTCTTGCTATTAGTAGTCATGTGAATTTGGTATTCGTTCGATATTTTGATGAGATGTATGTTGTCTCTCCTTTAGTGGTGTTATGTGAACGTCGACTACATGACACTTCACCATTATTTGGGCGTAGAGGAAGGCATTGGGAAGTAATAGGTAGATGATGGGTTGCTAGAGTGACAGAAGCTTAAACCCTAGTTTATGCGTTGCTTCGTAAGGGGCTGATTTGGATCCATATGTTTCATGCTATGGTTAGGTTTACTGTCGGTGTCAAAACCGGCGGATCTCGGGTAGGGGGTCCCGAACTGTGCGTCTAAGGCGGATGGTAACAGGAGGCGGGGGACACAATGTTTACCCAAGTTCGGGCCCTCTCAATGGAGGTAATACCCTACTTCCTACTTGATTGATCTTGATGATATGAGTATTACGAGAGTTGATCTACCACGAGATCGTAGAGGCTAAACCCTAGAAGCTAGCCTATGGTATGATAGTTGTTGTCCTACGGACTAAACCCTCCGGTTTATATAGACACCGGAGGGGGATAGGGTTACACAGAGTCGGTTACAATGGGAGGAGATCTACATATCCGTATCGCCAGGCTTGCCTTCCATGCCAAGGAGAGTCCCATCTGGACACGGGACGCAGTCTTCAATCTTGTATCTTCATAGTCCAACAGTCCGGCCAAAGGATATAGTCCGGCTGTCCGGATACCCCCTAATCCAGGACTCCCTCAGTAGCCCGTGAACCAGGCTTCAATGACGATGAGTCCGGCGCGCAGATTGTCTTCGGCATTGGAAGGCGGGTTCCTCTCCTCCGAATACTCCATAGAAGTTTTGAACGTAAGGACAGTGTCCGGCTCTGCAAAATAAATTCCACATACCACCGTAGAGAGAATAATATTTCCACAAATTTAATCTGCTGACGCATCTCGAAGCATGACATCACACCACAGCTCGGTCACTATTCGAACCGTTTTTCTCAACCAGCCTCGGCGCATATCGCGAGGCGGTTTCTTGGGCACGTCTTGTTGAAGCAGAGAACGTGTCCCCTTTTCACGGGATTCTCATCAATACGGGCATGGGTAACCCAACTGCGCGATCAATTACGGCGCTTGGGAATAAGCGAGTTTACTAGGCAGGTGGGGCGTATAGCTCCGTCCGTCCTTATAAAGGGATAATGATTCACCTTTTTCACCCATGCCTTCTTCCTCCTCGCATATCCATTCTTGCGCACTCGAGCTCCAACACCCAAATTCGCGTCTTTCTCCTCAAACCGTTCCAATCATGTCCGGAGCGGGAGGCAAGTGGATGAAATCCTCCGTCACGGAGGAGGAGATCAAAAAGCTGCAGGGAGCCGGATACTTGGCCGCGGATATCGCACACCAGCTGCCCGATGCAGGGCAGATTGTCCCTACCTTGGAACCTTATGAGAGGGTAGTCTTCCTCACCCACTTCGTCCGCGGACTGGGATTTCCCCTCCACCCATCCGTCTGCGGTCTCATGTTCTACTACGAGCTGGACTTCCATGATCTGGCCCCGAACTTCATCCTCAACATTTCGGAGTTTATCATCGTGTGTGAGGCCTTCCTCCGTGTCCAGTCCCACTTTGGCCTATGGCTGAAGACCTTCAATGTCAAACCGAAGGTGGTTGGCGGCCAGCAAGCGGAATGCAGAGGCGCCATAGTGGGCAAAATGCCCAATGTTACATGGCTCGAGGGCTCCTATGTGGAGACCATAAAGGGGTGGCAATCAGGGTGGTTCTACATCACTGAGCCGTGCGACAGCAACTGGGTGGCGGCCCCCGAGTTCAGATCCGGAATCCCCACGCGGCTCACCTCCTGGAAGGAGAAGGGCCTGTCTTGGGGTCCATCGGCGGAGCTGACCGGACTCCAGAAATGTATCCGGAACATGATAAGCAAGAAACTCAAGCTTGTCAACGTGGTCCAGGTCATGCTCTTCCGCCGGATCCTCCCGTGTCAACAACGACATTCAATTTGTGGGAGTTCAACCCGGCCGAGCACCAGACGCTGCACGAGCTCTTTGGCACGACGCACAAAGACGTCTGGAGGGTGCTGCTCAAGGGCGCCGAGGTACCTCCTTCCCTTACTGAGGACCGTGGACTAAGCGCGAAGAGCCCTGCGAATCCGGTAAGTTCTCTACACCTTATAGGGTATTTATTTTCTCCAGTTTAATCATGTGCGGGATCTAAGCTCCCATGCCTTTGACAGGAATGGGTTGAGACAGCAGAGCAAATCGACTGCCCAGCCCCCCTGCCCGAAGATCCAGCAGCCGCTCTCCTGACAGAGATGCTGACTCCGGCACCTGATGAGGTGCCAGAGAAGAAGGCCAAGAAGAAAGCCACGGGGACCCGAAAGGGTCTCCGGAGTCAGGTGATATCAAACTCAACGTCTGATAACTCCGAGATGCACTCCTCCCATGAAAACGAGGAGGAGGAGGAAAATTCTCCCCCCCCCCCAGCCGGGGGAGACAAGAAGAGGAAGGCCGCCCCAACTGGGGAGGCCGAAGGGTCCCAAAAGAGGAGGTCCCTTCTTCCGGACTGCTCCACGACAGCCACCCATAGCGACGATGAGTGGTTGCTCAGGGACAAGCCCCTCGCAAAGTCGTAAGTGTCCAGATTCCGTTGTAATTCACTGTATGTTTTATCGCACTGCTCCTCATCACGCCGAACATGATTGTGCAGCCCACCCCGAGCCCGCATCGACGTATCCTCGTCGGATGGTTCTTTGGACTCGTCGGATATGAATAGTGATTCACTTCCGACCGCCTCTTCCCCTCGCCCTACGGACAAGGCCAAGGTGTTGTCCCGAAAGGCGGGACGAGGGGAGGCAGTCCTAGAGGAGCCTCGAGGCGACTTTCCGGACCCTGGGCGTAAGGGGAGCGAGCCTCCTGCGGGCTCCAGTTTTGGCCCTCAGCCGAACACTGTGCCGGAACCTCCTATGGTTCGGACTCCGGCAGGCGACCCCTTGTTAAGAGGGGCAAGCCGCCCGTGCCGGTGACCTCTGTCCATCCAGAGGCACCGGACAACTTGCTGGAAGCGCTTCGTAGCGCTTCCATTGACGAAGAGCACCGCACTATCATGAGTGTGGTGATCGAGAAGGTTCAGTCCGCCAAAAGCGGACTAACTGAAGATTGTGCCAGCCTCCTAATAGGCTTTCAGGTAAGTAATTAGGTTGTGGGAAAATAGTACCGCATAGACAGTAGCCCCTGATGCTCTGTTTGGTGTTTGCGAAGAAAAGCCGAATAGAGGATCGAATAATAATCACAGGAGTCTAATTATAATATGTCTATGTGAATGTGCAGGCTTCACTGCTTGCCGCTGCCGCACGTACTGTGGAGGTCGCTGCACTGAAGCAGAACCTTGAGCGGTCCGAGGAAGAGCTCAGCCTTACCAAGAGGCAACTCGAGGAGAGAAAAGGTAAGCAATACCTTGTCTATATATGAAAAATAAATTTGGTTGCAAAGTAATAGGATCATCATGAACGTGCCAGGGGCCACGACCAAAGTGGCGAACCTGAAGAAGGCGCTGTCCGAGGCCGAAAACAAAGCGGCCCAGGAGCGCACTGAGAGAGAGAAAAAAGAGGCCCGAGTAGGCAAGGTACAGCAAGAGCTCCAGGCTCTCGTTAAGAAGCACGAGGCCCTGGAGCTTGACTCTAAGATGCGAGAGTCCAAGCTTGCAAAGGCGCTCGACAGCGCGAAACATGCCAAGGCCGAAGCCCAGAAGGCCCTCCAGGAAATTGAGGCGGTGAAGAAGATAGCAGTGGGTAAGGCATTCATTATGCAAAGCAAGCATGTGAAAGAAAATTTCCTTTTACTTACCCGAGTTCGGAGCTCTCCAGGAGCGTTCGCAGATCTGCCCCGCAGTGTGTCTGATGCCGCAGAGTGCTACGTCTTGAGCTTGCGTTGGTTTTCTCTGAAGAGGATAGGATGATGCAGCAAAGTAGCGTAAGTATTTCCCTCAGTTTTTTAGAACAAAGGTATCAATCCAGTAGGAGACCACGCAAAAGTCCCTCGTACCTGCACAAAACGATAGCTCCTCACAACCAACGCGATTAGGGGTTGTCAATCCCTTCACGGTCACTTACGAGAGTAAGATCTAATAGAGATGATAAATAATATTTTTGGGATTTTTGGTATAGAGATGCAAAGTGAAAAGTAAAAGGCAAAGTAAAAACAAAGCAAGTATTAAAGTGATGGAGATTGATATGATGAGAATAGACCCGGGGGCCATAGATTTCACTAGTGGCTTCTCTCAAGAGCATAAGTATTCTACGGTGGGTGAACAAATTACTGTTGAGCAATTAACAGCATTGAGCATAGTTATGAGTATATCTAGGTATGATCATGTATATAGGCATCACATCCAAGACAAGTGGACCGAAACGATTCTGCATCTACTAGTATTACACCACTCATCGACCGCTATCCAGCATGCATCTAGAGTATTAAGTTAAAAACAGAGTAACGCCTTAAGCAAGATGACATGATGTAGAGGGATAATTTCATGCAATATGCTAAAAAACCCATCTTGTTATCCTCGATGGCAACAATACAATATGTGCCTTGCTGCCCCTTCTATCACTGGGAAAGGACACCGCAAGATTGAACCCAAAGCTAAGCACTTCTCCCATTGCAAGAACTACCAATTTAGTTGGCCAAACCAAACGGATAATTCGAAGAGACTTGCAAAGATAACCAATCATACATAAAAGAATTCAGAGAAGAGTCAAATATTATTCATAGATAAGCTGGATCATAAACCCACAATTCATCGGTCTCAACAAACACACCGCAAAAAAGAAGATTACATCGAATAGATCTCCACGAGAGAGGGGGAGAACATTGTATTGAGATCCAAAAAGAGAGAAGAAGCCATGTAGCTACTAGCTATGGAACCGAAGGTCTGAAGTAAACTACTCACACTTCATCGGAGAGGCTATGGTGATGATGTAGAAGCCCTCCGTGGTGGATGCCCCCTCCGGCAGAGCTCCGGAACAGGCCCCAAGATGGGATCTCGTGGATACAGGAAGTTGCGGCAGTGGAATTAGGTTTTTGGTTCCGTATTTGATCGTTTGGGGGTACGTAGGTATATATAGGAGGAAGGAGTACGTCGGTGGAGCAACAGGGGGCCCACGAGGCAGGGGGACACGCCGTAGGGGGGGGGGTGCCCCCCACCCTCGTGACCGCCTCCGTTGTTCCTTGGCGTAGGGTCCAAGTCTCCTGGATCACGTTCGGTGAGAAAATCACGTTTTCGAAGGTTTCATTCCGTTTGGACTCCGTTTGATATTCCGTTTCTTCGAAACACTGAAATAGGCAAAAAAACTGCAATTCTGGGCTGGGCCTCCGGTTAATAGGTTAGTCCCAAAAATAATATAAAAGTGGAAAATAAAGCCCAATATAGTCCAAAACAGTAGATAAAGTAGCATGGAGCAATCAAAAATTATAGATACGATGGAGACGTATCAGAGTTCTACCTGGCCGAGGAGGGGAGCTCGATGGAGAAGTTGTTCTGGTCTCAGTATACTGGAACCGAACACCCGATGCCCTTGAGCGAACAGCTGAAGCAACTGGTCGAGCTTCACAAGGCGGCCGAACAGGCCATGAAGGGCCTTATAGTACGGATGTGGCCTGGCGATCCCCTGCCCAACAGCTTCTTCGGTCTGGTGAGGCGGCTTGTAGATGCCTGCCCCCGTTTGGAAGTCATCAAGCGGTCTATCTGCATCGAAGGTGCGCGCAGGGCTTTTGCCCGTGCGAAGGTGCACTAGGAGAAGATGGACGCCGAGAAGCTGGTGAAGGAGGGGCCGCTGCAGGGCAAGGAGCATCGCCACCCCGAAATGTATTATGAGGGTGTCCTGAAGGGTGCCCGTCTTGTGGCGGAGGAGTGTACCAAAGATGTAATCTTTGAATGAACTTGCTCGGGTGATCCTGTAATATGAAAACTAGTTCGTTTGCGCTATGCAACACTTTTGTATTTAAAATATTACCTTCTGTGCAGCCGTTTATAAAATCTAAGAGTTGGCCAGTCGCCGGCTTCTACCCCCATGCAGCTAGTGCTGGGGATGTTCGGGATAGATCTGAGCACTCTTTTCCCATTTTTGGGTCCTTCGAGGGAGGTGCTCAGCGCAACGAACCAGGCAATCGGACTGTAATGCTTTATCACTCTCACTTAGCCATAGAAGTCTACAATTTTAAATTTTGGCGAAGCCCCTAGTATTCGGAAGGCCGAATTTGGGGCGCTATACATGCCTAAGTTGGACAAGTCTGACTCCTCGCCCGAAGCAGAAAAAGTCTTTAGGGACTTGAGACCTCTCGAACAACGACCAACTCTCGCCTCATCATGACATTCAGTTTTGGCTTTCTCTACTGAGGTGCTCGTCCGGAAGAACCGGGACACAATCGTTGTAGTTCTCCCAGTGCTACCTTAGCCGATTTAGCGGAACGTAAGGTACCAAAACATGGGAGCCGGGCAAACCCAACTATTGACCCAAGACATGATTCGAAGCTGATGCATATAGTGCTATAAGTTCGGGGTGCCGCACTATCGAAAGTGCTCGGACTTCTCATGCTGTATTATGGGGTGTACGAAAGCCCCTAGCGTACTGTCCGTACCAGAATGTACGGGTGCTGATTGTCGTAAATAAACACATATAAAAAAGAATAGATACTGCAAATAATAGACTAGTGCTATGCATTGTTATCCAAAGAATACGTTGACACATACTGATACAAGTGGTGTAATAAGAAGAAGAAAATAGGATTATTTAACATGTCCTATCCAAGGGCAAGCTGCAGGCTGGTATTTAAAGCGGGTATTCCGCTCGTTATCAGAGACCACAAGGGATTCCATTGTACGACGTAGCTTCCTGCCTCCTTGGTTGTTGTATTATGCGTATGGCAATCACACTGCCGGATAGGCCTTCCAGAGAGTAAGGTCCTGAAAGGGAGAGAATGATAAGGGCAGTAAGCCCCTAGTGTGGTTGAGCCGCACTGTGGGACGTGCCATGATCGTGCCCCCGCCTGTGCCCATGGTATTTTCAATGCGTAATTATGTACGCGCGGGACGGATTTCACCGTTTGACTGGGACTAGGGCGGGGGCCGAATTGCTAGGCGAGCTCTGAACGTGCCAGGCGATCCTGTTGCAGGTTATTCCAGACTCGCTTGACGGTGTCCGGGGGCTTTATCGCCGAATTGGTGGATTGCCTTAGGAGGCTGCTTTGTGCTTCTGCTGCGAGGGCCGCAGTGTGCTCCTCTGTGCGGAGCGAGCGCTCTGTGTTTCCATTGACTATGATGACCCCCCTAGGTCCTGGCATCTTGAGCTTGAGGTATGCGTAGTGCGGTACCACATTGAATCTTGCAAATGCGGTTCGCCCGAGCAGTGCGCGATAGCCGCTGCGGAACGGGATGATATCAAAGATTAACTCCTCGCTTCGGAAGTTGTACGGAGATCCGAAGACCACTTCCAGTGTGATTGAGCCCGTGCAATGGGCCTCTACGCCTGGGATGACACCTTTAATGGTTGTTTTTGTGGGTTTGATCCTTGAGGGGTCTATACCCATTTTGCACACTGTATCCTGATAGAGCAGGTTCAGGCTGCTGCCGCCGTCCATAAGAACTCGAGTGAGGTGAAATCCGTCAATGATGGGGTCTAAGACCAATGCGGAAGATCCGCCATGACGGATACTAGTGGGGTGGTCCATGCGATCGAAGGTGATCGGACAAGAGGACCATGGGTTGAACTTTGGGGCGACGGCCTCCATCGCATAGACGTCCCTTAGTGCGCGCTTTCGTTCCCTCTTGGTGATGTGGGTTGCGTATATCATGTTCACCGACCTCACTTGTGGGGGGAACTTCTTCTGTCCTCCCGTGTTCGGCGGCCGGGGCTCCTCCTCGTCGTCACTATGCAGCCCCTTGTCCTTGTTTTCGGCATTTAACTTGCCGGCCTGCTTGAACACCCAGCATTCTCTGTTGGTGTGATTGGCTGGCTTATCGGGGGTGCCGTGTATTTGACACGAGCGATCGAGTATGCGGTCCAAACTGGACAGGCCCGGAGTGCTTCTTTTGAATGGCTTTTTCTGCTGACCGGATTTAGAGCCTCTGAATCCGGCATTGACTGCCGTATCCTCGGCGTTATCGCCGTTTTTGCGGCGCTTGTGTTTTCTGTATCCGAAGTGTCAAGGTTCCTTGATATGTTATTACTGCAAGCCAGCCAGCTATCCTCTCCCGCGCAAAAGCGGGTCATGAGTGTCGTGAGGGCTGCCATAGACTTCGGCTTTTCCTGGCCGAGGTGCCGGGCGAGCCACTCTTCATGGATGTTATGCTTAAATGCCGCTAAGGCCTATGCATCCAGACATTTGACAATTTGATTTTTCTTGGTTAGGAACCATGTCCAGAATTGCCTGGCCGATTCCCCCGCCTGTTGAGTTATGTGGCTCAAGTCATTGGCATCCGATGGTCACACATAAGTGCCCTGGAAGTTGTCAAGGAATGCATCTTCCAGATCCTCCCAACAGCCAAAGGATTCTGCTGGCAAGCTATTCAGCCAATGCCGAGCTGGTCCTTTGAGTTTTAGTGGGAGGTACTTGATGTCATGTAGATCATCACCGCGGGCCATGTGGATGTGGAGGAGGAAGTCGTCGATCCATACCGCGGGATCTGTTGTACCATCATATGATTTGATATTTACGGGTTAAAAACCCTCTAGGAATTCATGATCCATTACTTCGCCAGTGAAGCATAGGTGGTGTGCGGCGCCTCTATGCTGGGCTATATCGCGACGCAGCTCATATGAGTCTTGCATGCTATGTTCGGCCCGGCCAGATTTACTTTTACTGTATCCGGCGTGACGGTCATCGTCCCGCGTAGGGGCGTGCCCCCTTGATCCGTAGATCGATCTTGCGTGTTTTGCCCTGTCTTCCAATACATCTCGGAGGTCTCGCGTGTTTCCCCGTGCCTTGGTATTTTTGTTTGAATGGCGGCGGGGTGCGGGCTGAGCTTCTGGCTGAAATACCTCTCTGTCTCGGCCACGAGGTGGCCGATCAGCCGTATCATACACTAGTGATGTAGGTTTCAATGCTTCCTCCTCAAATCGGGGTAGCAACCTGCGCTTTGGGTAACCCTTGGAAGGGTGTTCGAGTTCATATTCTCGGCCGCAAGGACTTCAGTCCACCAGTCTGCTAGCAAATCTTGATCAGTTCGAAGCTGTTGTTGCTTTTTCTTCAGGCTATTTGCTGTGGCTATAATCCGGCGCTTAAAGCGCTCCTGCTCGACGGGATCCTTAGGCACGACAAATTCTTCGTCGCCGTGGCTCACCTCGTCTTCAGAGAGAGGCATGAAATTGTCATCCTCCACTTCTCCCTCTGCCGCTCGCTCAGGGGGGCTGGCTTGTTCATCCTCCGGCTCTAAATCTTGCTGGAGGGGATTGCCGTCATCTTCGGCACTGTCCGGAGTACTATTATCTCATGTGCCGGTATCACCGCTTTTGTCGTGGCGAGACTTAGAGCGGCACCGCTGATGTCGGTGCTTGGGTTGCTTCTTGGAGGGGTCATCCTCCGCTGTCTTGTCGCCATTGCCTTCTTTGGGTGTATCCACCATGTAAATATCATATGATGAGGTGCCGGTCTAGTGTCCTGTGGGCAGTGGTTCCTGTTCGTCTCCTGCATCGTTGTCCATACCGTCAATGTCTTCGGAGTCGAAGTCGAGCATGTCGGTTAAATCATCGACAGCGGCTACTAAGTGGGTGGTGGGTGGGGAGTGAATTTCTTCGTCATCTGCATCCCATTCTAGCCGGACATAGTTCGGCCAAGGTTCTCCCGACAAGGAGAGAGACCTTAACGAGTTTAGCACATCGCTGAAGGGCGAGTGCTGAAATATATCCGCGGAGGTGAACTCCATGATCGGCGCCCAATCGGATTCGATAGGCATGGGCGCAGGCGGTTCGGAGTCCGTGGCCGGAGATGAATCCAGTGGTTCGGCGTCACGACTCTCATGAGGGGTATGGTCAGTATTCGGCTCTATCGCCACTTAGAGTGCGGCCTCCAAGGCAGGGTCTATCCGCCCGTCCTCGGGTGGCGCGACCTGCTCCGGATTGAAGGCCAGAGTAGTTGCTGGTGTGATCTCCCGAACACTGTCTGACAGCAGAGCTACATCATGCTCGTCGTGATCGTGCGGCACACCTGGCATGGGCTCGAATCCATCGAAGATCAAGTCTCCGCGGATATCGGCAGAGTAACTCAAGTTTCCAAACCTGACCTGGTGGACACGGGCGTAGCTCTCGATCTGCTCCAGATGGCCGAGCGAGTTGGCCTGCAGTGCGAAGCCGCCGAATATAAAGATCTGTCCGGGGAGGAAGACCTCACCCTGGACCGCATCGTTACCGATGATTGAAGGAGCCATCAAGCCCTATGGTGACGGCACAGTGGAACTCTCAATGAAAGCACCAATGTCGGTGTCAAAACCGGCGGATCTCGGGTAGGGGGTCCCGAACTGTGCGTCTAAGGCAGATGGTAACAGGAGGCGGGGGACACAATGTTTACCCAGGTTCGGGCCCTCTCAATGGAGGTAATACCCTACTTCCTGCTTGATTGATCTTGATGATATGAGTTTGATCTACCATGAGATCGTAGAGGCTAAGCCCTAGAAGCTAGCCTATGGTATGATTGTTGTTGTCCTACGGACTAAACCCTCCGGTTTATATAGACACCGGAGGGGGCTAGGGTTACACAGAGTCGGTTACAATAGGAGGAGATCTACATATCCGTATCGCCAGGCTTGCCTTCCACGCCACGGAGAGTCCCATGCGGACACGGGACAAAGTCTTCAATCTTGTATCTTCATAGTCCAACAGTCCGGCCAAAGGATATAGTCCGGCTGTCCAGATACCCCCTAATCCAGGACTCCCTCATTTACCTTAATACTTCTTTTGTAGTTGCGGATGCTTGCAATAGGAGTTAATCATGATTGGGATGCTTGTCCAAGTAAGGACAGAACCCAAGCACCGGTCCACCCACATATCAAATTATCAAAGTACCGAACGCGAATCATATGATCGTGATGAAAACTAGCTTGACGATAATTCCCATGTGTCCTCGGGAGCGCTTTTCTTTATATAAGAGTTTGTCCAGGATTGTCCTTTGCTACAAAAAGGATTGGGCCACCTTGCTGCACTTTATTTACTTTTGTTACTTGTTTCTCGTTACAAATTATCTTATCACAAAACTATCTGTTACCTATAATTTCAGTGCTTGCAGAGAATACCTTGCTGAAAACCGCTTATCATTTCCTTCTGCTCCTCGTTGGGTTCGACACTCTTACTTATCGAAAGGACTACGATAGATCCCCTATACTTTTGGGTCATCAAAAACTACACTAGAAAACAAGATCACTTCAATGCAAATGTTATGAAACAATTGAAATACAATTCTGATATGATTGCTTCCTTGAGTGACTTGTTATTTCGAATTTCAAATGATGTTAGAGGTCTTGGAAAACATGCTTCTATGGTTCAAACCTAGTTAGAACAAGTTGCTAAATCACAAAGAGAATTGCTTTATGGAATGAATAATAATATGGATGACTTTGTTGTTAGAGTTGCAACTAGAGGAGGTAAAATGACTCTGGAACCACTTTATCCTGAGGGACACCCAAACAGAATTATACAAGACTCACAAAGAAATAACACTAGTGCACCTACTCCTTCTAAAAAGAAAAAGAAGAATAAAAATGATAGGACTTTGCATGCTTCTAGTGAACCTGAAATAGAGAAACCTCCTGATAATGAAAATGAAACTTCTATCTCTGATGCTGAAACTCAATATGGTAATAAACATCCACCTAGTGATAATGAAAAAGATAAATATGATGTTCATGAAGATGCTCAACCAAATGAAAAAGAATCAGATAATGATGTTGAAATAGAACCACCTGTTGATCTTGATAACCCACAACCTAAGAATAAAAGGTATGATAAAAGAGACTTCATTGCTAGAAAACACGGTAAGGAAAGAGAACCGTGGGTTCAAAAACCTATGCCTTTTCCACCAAAGTCAACTAAAAAGAATAATGATGAAGAATTTGAATGCTTTGCTGAAATGCTGAGGCCAGTCTTTTTGCGTACTCGCTTGACTGATATCTTGAAAATTCCTCCTTATGCAAAGTATATGAAAGACATCATCACAAATAAGAGAAAAATATCAGAAGCTGAAATCTCCACTATGCTTGCTAATTATACTTTCAAAGATGGAGTACCTAAAAAACTTGGAGATCCGGGTATACCAACTATACCTTGCTCTATCAAAAAGAATTATGTGAAAACTGCTTTATGTGATTTAGGAGTTGGTGTTAGTGTTATGCCTTTCTCTTTATATAAAAGACTTGACTTGAATAAACTCACACCTACTGAAATATCTTTGCAAATGGCTAACAAGTCAACTGCCATACCTATCGGTATCTGTGAGGATGTGCCCGTTGTTGTTGCTAATTTTACTATTTTGACTGACTTTGTTATACTTGAGATGCCCGAGGACGACAACATGTCGATTATCCTTGGTAGATCCTTCTTGAATACTGCTGGGGCTGTTATTGATTGCAATAAATGCAAGGTCACGTTTCATATTAATGGTAATGAGCATACAGTGCACTTTCCGAAGAAACAATTCCAAGTGAACAATATTAATGTTATTGAAAAATATCCGACAATCACTATTGGAAGTTTTCAAATACCTCTACCTACTTTCAAAAAGAAATATGAAATGCTTATTGTTGGGGACATTCATATCCTATCACGCCCAATATGCGACACTATCCTAAAGAGACTCAAAGGTCCCACCAAGGATAGAACCGCATATTGACACGCTTTTGCAAGTTGGATATCATTACATCAAACCATTACATAAATAGTTGGGGATACATACACGGCATACAAATGCCGCACGAATACATCAACATCATACAAGAGAACAACAACCGACTACAGATGAAACACAAACATAAACTCAAACGACATCCACCCTGCTAGCCCAGGCTGCCGACCAGGAACCTAACCCAAGAACGAAGAAGAAGAAGAAGAACTCCAAAACAAGTAAACATCGCTCTCGCGTCATGATCATCGCATTACCTGTACCTGCAACTATTGTTGTAGTAAACTGTGAGCCACGAGGACTCAGCAATCCCATTACCATGGGTATCAAGACTAGCAAAGCTTAATGGGTA
>LR880968.1:849337243-849393199 GCA_904067115.1 Aegilops sharonensis | reverse complement strand
GACAATCACTATTGGAAGTTTTCAAATACCTCTACCTACTTTCAAAAAGAAATATGAAATGCTTATTGTTGGGGACATTCATATCCTATCACGCCCAATATGCGACACTATCCTAAAGAGACTCAAAGGTCCCACCAAGGATAGAACCGCATATTGACACGCTTTTGCAAGTTGGATATCATTACATCAAACCATTACATAAATAGTTGGGGATACATACACGGCATACAAATGCCGCACGAATACATCAACATCATACAAGAGAACAACAACCGACTACAGATGAAACACAAACATAAACTCAAACGACATCCACCCTGCTAGCCCAGGCTGCCGACCAGGAACCTAACCCAAGAACGAAGAAGAAGAAGAAGAACTCCAAAACAAGTAAACATCGCTCTCGCGTCATGATCATCGCATTACCTGTACCTGCAACTATTGTTGTAGTAAACTGTGAGCCACGAGGACTCAGCAATCCCATTACCATGGGTATCAAGACTAGCAAAGCTTAATGGGTAAGGAAGGGGTAAGGTGGTGAGGTTGCAGCAAGCGACTAAGCATGTATGATAGCTAACTTACGAATACAAGAGTAAGATGAGAAACTACGCACACGATTGCCAACTAGTAATAATCAATAAGTGATCCTGAACTACTTACGTTCAAACATAACCCAACCGTGTTCTCCTCTCGAACTTCCCGAAAAGAGACAGTCACAGTTACACATGCGGTTGGTGTGTTTAGTTGAGTTTACTTCAAGTCTTCTACAATCGGATATTAACAAATTCCCATCTGCCACATAACCGCGGGCACGGCTTTCGAAAGATTAAACCCTGCAGGGGTGTCCCAACTTAGCACGTGACAAGCTCACGATCCGCGGAGACAATCCTTCATCGCGGGACCCTCCGATCAGACTCGGAATCCCGGTGCACAAGACATTTCGACAATGGTAAAACAAGTCCAGCAAGACCTCCCGGTATTCCGACACCCTGTTAGTAGCCGCGTGTATCTCGTCTCAGGCCACGTCCGATGAGCGAAGCGTACAAAATCCAGATACCCCAAGTTGCCTAGGGGCGGCCCCGCAAGGTGCTCTAATTGGGACCAACACCATCAGCACTGGCCCCACCCTGTATGTAGAAAATCCTCGGGTTCACGATGCCCTATGCCAATTAATTATTAGGTTCAAGTATTATTATGGCAAATGTTAAAACCAATGTTGGGCCTTGCTGGAAGAATTTTATTCAAAGCGAACGTCAAGAGGATCACATACCCCTCATCGTGTTAGGGAAGCAAAATCAAGGAACATAACACCGGTATGCCGGAAACTAGGGCGGCAAGAGTGGAACAAAACACCAGGCATAAGGCCGAGCCTTCCCCCCTTTACCAAGTATATAGATGCATTAGTTATATAAGAGATATTATGATATCCCATGATATCCATGAAAACCATGTCCCATCATGGAACAACCTGCAACTGCACCTGCAACTAGCAACGCTATAAGAGGGGCTGAGCAAAGCGGTAACATAGCCAAACAACGGTTTGCTAGGAAGGGTGAAAAGGTTAGAGGCTATCATGGCAATTTGGGAGGCTTGATGAACAAGTGGTAGGAAGCGCGACATAGCGATAACATCGAGACAACTAGCATAGCAAAGATAGTAGTGAGATTCAAGGTGACAGTCATCTTGCCTGAAATCCTGCTAGGAAGAAGAACGAAACAGGAACAAATCCTCACAAACGCAACGAAACAGGAACTATCGAGAAGGAGCACAACCGGAAAGAAGCAAAACATCATGGTAAACAACCATCCCATAAACATGGCATGATGCACAATCAAGTATGATGCATGTTCGGCTTAATGAGGCATGGCAAGGCAAAGTGCAACAAACAATACTACAAATGAAGTGGAGCTCAATATGCAGCGAGTTGCATATCGACGAAACCACATTCCACATATTTAGTTCGCTCTTGTTTTGCTACTCATCAATATTAAATATTGTTAAACATGGCAAGAAATGAAACATAAGTAAACTACATTGTTAGGCATTTTAAATGAGGCCGGAAACAACAACAATTCTGGAAAATCCCCATATGCATTTAGCATTTTAAGGCAACCAACAATTATTAAGCATTTAAATATTGTTATCATGATGCGGATGACATATGCAAGTTTTATGCAGTTTTTGTTAAAAGTTGACATGAACATGATATGAAGCATTTGTCACCATGACAGAATGAAAGAGTGCCACGGCGACGATAACGGGAATGGTGCAACATCAACATGCCGATGATCCGGCAATTCGTGGAAATGCCGGTGCAAAAGAACAAGTGCATGGAACATGCTCGAGATGGAGGGGTGATCCCGGTTACCGGGTGTCCCACATGACGATAGCAAGGAAACGAGTGACAACGTGCGACGAACAAGTCGGGCACGGTACAAACACGGCATCTCATACATCACACATGCATTCGTCCACGGGTGTCGTTCCGGCGGTTATACCTTCCAAGGGTGCATTCTCGGAGCGGTTCGGGTTCGTACAGGAAGTAGTCGTACACGTTCGTTTCGGATAGGAACTTGACGAATCCGAGTAACTTGGGGTCGACGGTAGTTGTACACGACAAGGTAGTCAAACTTGACGTTTGCGTTACACAGGCCTTTGGCGACGGTAGTGGTGTACGGGTCTTCGGCCATGGTAGTTGTGCACACGTTCGGAGAGGAACTCGGCATTTCGGTGCGGTGTAGGGGTACATGTCGATGGTCGTCGTGGTACTTGGCGTTCCGTGTAGTCGGTCTTGCCGGTCTTGACGGCTTGAGCAGGGCCTTGGTCAACGCGGCAGGTTTTGGCCATGGCTCTATGCGGCTTGTACTGCTGATCCTCTCCTTTGCGAGGTGACGGATCGAAAGCGTCGGTAGAGGAACTCCGGCGCAGAACGCAGCGAGGCAGGGGCACGACAAAGGACCTCCGGATCTGGCAAGGAGTCGAACGAGGAGGTCGGGGATGGGTCGTCGAGGCTGGATCAAGGGTGGAGGCGCACATGAGGAGGCTCTAAGCGCGCTGGAGGGTCCTGGCGGCCGGAGGTCTGTCGAACCTGCAACTACTGCAGATGACGACGGCGAAGGAGAGCTTGGGGTCGGCCATGGCGTCAGCTGGGCCATGGAGATGACGGAGGTTGGCGGCTGGAGGTGGTGGTGCTCGCGGGTGGGCGACCGGTGCTGGGGCTCCTGCTGGGCGCGGAGGACGACAGATGCGGGCGCAGGTGCTCGAGGAGCTCCTCTCCTCGAGCGCTCGGGCGACGGGGACTTGGCGAGGAGGAGGCGCGGTCGTGGCCTGCCGCTGTAGAGGGAGGCACGCAGGAGGCAGGAGGCGAGGCAATGCGTCGGAGGGAGCTTGCGAGGGGCCATGGCGAGGAGGCGGACGGCAGCGGCCTGCTCGTCGGCCACGGCTGGAGGCGGAGGTCGGCGGCGCAGGCGCATGGAGGCGCGACGGTTTGCTGGCTCGGGCAGAAGGCCACCGGGATGGTTGGGCCTAGATTTTTTTAGGGGAACCAAGTTTATTCATTCATAAGCCACAGAAAGTGGAATACATCTCGGATTATGGGGTTGGCCAAGCAACACATGGCGTCCCTAAGCTGAAGAACGAGCAAACTTGGCTATGCTATGAACATCGTTATTCGAGTCTCTACTTTCAAAAACGAAATTACAAGTAAACATGGTAGCTCTATGAAGTATCTCTGAAACAATGGCTTCATATTTTCCATGATTGAAATTATGGATATCCATAACCACTTGCTTCGCATCAGATGCCAAGATAAAATTCTGCACAAGCAGGTCTTCAGCCAACGCTATTCCTTCCCTGCATGCAATAGCTTCCAACGTCGCCAGATCTTGGAGTCCCCGTACGACTAGAGCCGAGCTACCCATGTAGTTGCCTTGTTCATCTCGACAAAATGCGGCTGCGACACCACCCCTGGCTGAAACCCCGACGTCAACATGGATTTTGGCGTATCCTGCCGGTGGTGCCTTCTGTCGTTTATTGCCCCTGGACACTGCTGCATCGCCTGTACACGGCGATGCCCTCGGTTCCCTTAGGATCTCTAGATCTCTGATATATATCTGTCAATAAACATATGTGTTGCCTTGAGGGCTTTGAAAAATTCCTTCATGAATAGCTTTCCTCCTAGAGGACTAAATTGCCCAGAGTGTTACAGCAACCTTAATGAATTGCATTTGAGGTAAAGCATCCATCAGTGCAAAGAGCCAGTGACGAGCATGTGGTTCCGTCGTTGCAATGAGGTGCTGAGCGATGTCGTCATCCATCAGCGCCCACGTACACCGAGCAACCGTGCACTCCAGCAATGAGTGTCTCCAAGAATCTGGTCCTCCACATAATCCGCATGCATCAGAATTTGTCATATGGCGGTGAGCTCTAACATCTTCTGTTGGGACTGAGTGCTTAGACAACCTCCACAAAAACATCCGAATCGTACCCGGTACTTGATTTTTCCACAACATATTCCAAGGTTTCTCTTCGGTGTTTATACTTGAGGATCCGGCCGATTCCACCAGCCACGCCTCCCTTCTTAATTTCGTTGCCACAAGCATTCTATAGGCTGATTTTACTGTGAATACTCCGCTCCTCTCAAAATGCCAGCCCCAATAGTCCTCCACATTCCTTGTGCACAAGGGTATTCCCATGATGGTCGTATCCATCGGCATAAACACCTCATGCAGCCTATGAAAATTCCACGTTGCCGAGGTAGCATCTATTAGTTCAGACACCATCACCGGGGGGTTTGGAACCCTACTCCCATACGATCTCACCATCTCGTCCCGCGGTATCCAGTTATCGTCCCATGTATTAATTGTTGTTCCATTGCCAATTATGCCTGATCAAACCCTGTTTCAAAACATCTCTTCCTTCAATGATAGCTCTCCATATCTGGCTAGGGTGGTTGCCGAGGGTAGCCTGTAAAATTGATGTGTTTGGATGATAAACACTCCTTACCACACGGGCGCTCAATGACTCTGGATCTTGCAACATGCGCCATGCTTGCTTCGCTAACATAGCCAAATTGAACAGTTCAAAATCTTTGAAGCCCAAACCGCCCATGCCTTTTGGTTTTGACATTTCCTTCCACGAGACCCAGTGTGGTTTACGATGACCATCTTTACTACCCCACCAAAATTTCCGAATTAACATATTGAGATGCTCGCAGAGCCCTCTAGGCAATTTAAAACAAGACATAGAGAAAACTGGTACTGCCTGAACTACTGCTTTGACCAGAAATTCCTTCCCCGCAGATGACATTGTTCTCTTTATCCAACCCTATATCTTGTTCCACAATCTGTCCTTCAAATATTTAAAAGCCCCGTTCTTTGATGTCCCAATATAAGATGGCATGCCCAAGTATTTTTCATTGAGGGTTTCACTTGGCACATTAAGGATTCCTTTAATTTCATCTCTCACCGACTTTGGAACTCCCTTACTAAAAAAGATTGAAGACTTATCATAATTGATGTGCTGACCAATTGCATTACAATATATATCCAACAGCTGGTGCACCTCCTGAGCACCCATACCATTCGACTTGAAAAACAGCAGGCTGTCATCTGCAAATAATTTATGGTTGACCGGTGGTGCCGTAGGAGCCACTTTCAGACCATGAAGATTTGATGACTCACTTCTAGATTTTAGTAGGCACGAAAGGCCCTCTGCTGCAATCAAGAACAGGTATGGGCATATGGGGTCCCCTTGCCATATACCACAAGAAGGTTTGAACTCCTGCAACTTCTTTCCATTGAATAACACCGAAAATTTGACAGTGCTTACCAGTCCCATTACTATATCAACCCAATTGTTGGTGAAGCCCAATTTGAGCATAATTGCCCTCAGATAAGTCCATTCCACCTTATCATAGCGGCCTTCATCATATCAAGCTTAAGAGCACAATGTTGATTTCCTTTGGCCTTGTTGCGTTTCATAAAATGAAGGCATTAATACGCAGTTATTATGTTATCTGTTATCAATCTCCTAGGAACAAAAGAAGACTGCTCCTCAGAAATTATGTCAGGCAAAACAAGTTTCAATCGATTTGAGATAACCTTGGATGCAATTTTATACAACACGTTGCAAAGACTAATGGGCCGAAATTGTGACAAGAGGGTAGGGTTTTTCACCTTTGGGATCAGAACCAATATGGTCTCATTGATGCATTCTCCTGATTCTGTACCCATAACAATTCTCAGCATCGCCCTAGTCATCTCTTCGCCACAAACATCCCAATGATGCTAGAAAAATGCGCCAGAAAACCATCGGGCCCCGGGCCTTCAAAGGGAACATCTGAAAAAGCACATTTTCACCTATTGCGAAGTGTAAGGAGCATTTAACTTGGCATTCATATTAGATGTAACCCTGCATGGCACTGTATCAAGAACCCGGTCCATATCATTGACTCCCCCAGACGTGTACATATTTTTATAAAAGGTTGTAGCCAATTCTTCCATTTCCACTGTGTCGGCTGTTAATTGACCATCCGGGCATTGCAGATTTTCAATTTGATTTTTACGGCGCCTTCTGCTCGCTCTAAGGTGAAAATTTGACAGTGCTTACCAGTCCCATTACTATAAAAGGTTGTAGCCACACACCTATCTAGCCGGACTCGAGTAAACGAGCCCCCTGTAACTTTTTGTCAAATGTCCATCCCTTGCCTGTATAGCCAATATCCGTCAATCCGCATGTGTCTAGAGCATCGTGGAACGCGTCCATCTGGGCCTGGCTACGCTGGCCTACTCCATCATGCTCATGTGCGTGAAGTGATGTAGACATAAACCTAGGGTAGGGTAATAGGCCTGACCTATACATCCTACCCAAGGTCCTAGTCCTAAGAACAAAGAAGTTCAAGTATCAGAAGAAGGGATCCAGTAAAGGTGTCGAGTGAAGTCCACTCGACCTACCATCCAGTCGGAGATCTCACTTTATCTAGGTCACTCGACCATCAAACCACTAGACGATAAGAAGACCTAAAGCCGCCCTGCACAGCAACGGTCGAGCATTCACTCAGATATTTAATGACCATTTACAACATTTCAATACAGGCGTTACCTGTAACGCCACCTCTTTATGTACATTGAATCCTACGTAACGGAGGGAAACTGGGGTCCTAGCGCACTCTATATAAGCCACCCCCTCCTCTGGGACAAGGGTTCGCACCCCCTATAACTCACACGCGTATAATCCAGTCGACCGCCTCCGGGCTCCAAGACGTAGGGCTGTTACTTCCTCCGAGAAGGGCCTGAACTCGTAAAACCAGCGTGTACAACTCCTCCATAGCTAAGATCTTGCCTCTACATTCCTACCCCTCTACTGTAAGACTCAGAACCACGACAGTTGGCGCCCACCGTGGGGCAGGTGTCTTAGCAACTTGTTGGAGAAGTTGCAATTTTTCCGATCCCCTTCATCATGGTTTCAGGCGGAGGTTTGGCTGAGGGCCGCGAGATCCGTCTCGGCGCGCTCGTGTTCGTCGCCGACGACTCCGCTTGGCTTCAGGAGGCTCCACTCGACATCGATGCACTCCCCGTCCGCGGGGCAACGCACTTTCGTGCATGCGTCCGCGGTGTCCTCCTGAGGCAGCCGTCGACCCAGTATCGGTCGGCACCTGTGGCGTCCTCCCTCCCTGTCGCCCGCCGGCGCAAGCGCCCCGGTCGGTCAAGGCTTCAGCGATGGGTGAGGCACGCAGTGGCTCGCCAAACGGCCACCCCTCAAGTCGTGGCGATCGAGCTCGGCGAATCGCTCTACGGCCTGTTCGATCTGTTGACTGGCTCCGCAGAGACCGCATCCGAGTGCGACAACAGTGATCCAGCGGCGGAGGTCCTGATGGTCGATGGACCTCGCAGTCCTCCAGGCTTCCCTCGCACCGACGGTGGCGACGGCAGAGGCGATCCATCCCATGCTCATGAGGAATACCGCCCCGAGCCCCTCTCTTCGGAGCAGAGGGAAGAGCTTCGCCGCCGGAACATGGATGCTCTTCACACTCCTATCGTTGGAGAAACCCCCGAGGCCCGGGCCTTAGAGGACACGCGCTTGGCCAATCTGGCTGAGCACACTCGACTGGAAAATCTCCAGCGAGTACTCGACGAGCGTGCGCGACAAAGGGTTCAAGAATCCAGTCGACGCCAACTTTTTCCACCTCCGACTCAGGTATATCGAACTCTGATTCAAAATCTTACAGCTACAGCTCGAATAGCAGAGTCAATTCAGCACTCCCAGTCAGAAGCTTGCAGAGGTTTAATGCAGATAAGAGCTTTACTTCGGGCAGCAGGAGAGCAAAATGCGGCTGTGTCGCAGTCACGGAATAGGATCCATAGCAGGTTTGTTGTTGCGGATACAGTCCAGTCGGCTCACAGCCCAAGATCGCCCCCGAGGCATGAGGGACATGGTGACCGACGTGATCACTACAGGAACCGTGAGTAGTATGATCACCGACTCGATCGTGATGATCGTCGTCGAGTGCCCAGTCGTCCCCCAAGGAGTGGATCATATGTACATCGACAGCAGGATGACAGGCGCCCTCACAGCGTTGGGCGAAGGATTCCAGTCGACCCCAGGGAGCCAGGATTTGATGCGAGATCTATTCTCGTTCAAGGTTTGGTTGACAGGAATAGAGCTCACCGAGAAGGTCATGATAGAGATGTACCCACCAGCACTAGAGCGCGCGTCTCAGGACCAGAGTGCTTCAGCAGAGCCATCAGGGCCGCGGTGATTCCTCCCAACTTCAGGTTGGCGACTGGAGTCAGTAAGTTCACTGGTGAGTCCAAGCCTGATAATTGGCTTGAGGACTACCGAGTGGCCGTTCAGATTGGCGGCGGTAATGATGAAGTGGCTATGAAACACCTGCCTATGATGTTGGAGGGTTCGGCCAGAGCGTGGCTGAATCAGTTAGCACCCAACAACATTTACACTTGGGAAGATCTTGCCCGAGTGTTTGTCAGAACATTTGAAGGGACATGCAAACGACCAGCAGGGCTGACAGAGTTGCAATCCTGTGTGCAGAAGACAAATGAAACTTTGAGGGATTATACCCAGAGATGGATCACACTGCATCACGCAGTTGAGAACATTTCTGATCACCAAGCAGTCTGCGCCTTCAAGGAAGGCGTCAAATATCGAGAGTTGAACTTGAAGTTCAGTCGGACCGGAGACATGTCTCTGAGTCGAATGATGGAGATTGCCACCAAGTATGCTAATGGTGAAGAAGAGGATCGGCTCCGGAGTGGCAAGCACAAATCAGTCGCCCATGAAACCGGAGGAGGAAATTCCAGTCGGAAGCAGAAGCGCAAAGCTGAGCCAGCTGCTCCTGGGGAAACCTTAGCCGTGACTCAGGGAAAACCCAAAGGGAAGCCCAAGGGGCCATGGAACCCTAAGAAGATAAAAGATCAAGATGGAAATGATGTGTTAGATTTGCCGTGCCACATCCACACAAAGAAAGATGAGGAGGGTAAAATCATTTACCCGGAGCATACCACTCGGCAGTGTCGGCTCCTGATCTAGCAGTTCCGGGATAAACAACCAGAGACAAGGAAAAAGAGTCAGACAAGGTTGAGGCCAAGGAGGAGAGTGATGATGGTTACCCTCACGTCAATTCCACTCTGATGATTTTTGCTGATGTTGAGAGTAAGATTTAACTGAAAGTGATTAACAGAGAAGTGAATATGGTCGCTCCGGCGACGCCCAGTTATTTGAAATGGTCTGAGACTGCCATCACATTCGACCAGTCTGATCACCCGACACACATAGCAACCCCTGGGAGTTGAGAGTAAGAAGGCCGAATCACTCGGCCAGATTGCTCTTGACGTGGATTTCGGTGATTACAATAATTACCGCGAAGAAAAGTTGACATTTGAAGTGGTGGATTTCCAGAGTACTTATCACGCCATTCTGGGCAGGCCGGCTTACGCGCGTTTTATGGCTCGACCATGCAATGTGTACCTCAAATTGAAAATGCCTGGTCCCAAGGGAGTGATCACTATCACCGGCAATCGAAAGAAGGCAGAAGAGTGCTTCCAGAAGGGCTAAAAATTGCTGATGCGCAGATGGCAGTAGTGGAATTGCAGGAGTATCAGAAAAATGCAGATCCGAGTGATTTGCTGCGAGCTAAGAAGCCTGCAACGGATTCAACATTTCAGTCGTCCGGTGAAAGGAAACCGGTTCATATCCACCCGACTGATCCCAACGCTGCTCCGACTCACATTTCAATGACTCTCGACTCCAAATAGGAAGAAGCGCTCATCCAGTTCCTCCGTGAGAACTGGGACGTCTTTGCATGGAAACCTTCTGACATGCCGGGTGTTCCCAGGGAACTGGCTGAGCATCATTTGCGAGTCGACCCAAAGATAAAACCGGTCAAGGAACATTTTCGACGGTCCGCCGTACAGAAGAGAAAATCAATCGGTGAAGAAGTGGCTCAGCTCCTGGCAGCTGAGTTTATCCGAGAGATTTACCACTCCGAGTGGTTAGCTAACGTCGTCATGGTCCCTAAGAAGGACAATTCACTTCGCATGTGCATCGACTTCAAGCATATCAATCGGGCCTGCCCGAAGGATCACTTTCCTCTCCCTCGCATCGATCAGATAGTCGATTCGACTACGGGATGTGAGCGTCTGTCCTTTCTGGACGCTTATTCCGGGTATCATCAGATCCGTCTGTTTGGACCCGATGAAATTAAACCACCTTTCATCACCCCATTCGGGTGCTTTTGTTATGTCACTATGCCATTCGGCCTGAAGAACGCTGGAGCCACATTCATGCGAATGATTCAGAAGTGTGTACTCACTCAAATCAGTCGGAATTTGGAAGCGTACATGGATGATATTGCGGTCAAGTCACGTAAAGGTTCCGACCTACTGAATGACCTTGCTGAAACCTTTGCCAACCTCAGAAGGTACGATATCAAGCTTAATCCATCAAAGTGCACGTTCGGAGTTCCAGAAGGAAAGTTACTCATTTTTCTCGTTTACGAACGAGGGATCGATGCTAACCCTGAGAAAGTTGGTGCCATACTCCGAATGAAACGCCCAGTGCGTGTGCACGATGTCCAGAAGCTACTGGTTTTTTGGCCGCCCTAAGTCAATTCTTTTCTAGACTTGGTGAGAAGGCGCTACCTCTCTACCAACTGATGAAGAAGTCATATAAGTTCGAGTGGACTCCCGAGGCTGATGCAGCGTTTGCAGAGCTAAAAGCCCTGCTTTCCACCCAGCCGGTGCTTGCTACCCCAATCAGCAAAGAGCCTTTACTGCTTTACATAGCAGCCACTGGACAAGTCGTCAGTACAGTACTTACGGTCGAGCGACAAGAAGAGGGAAAAGCCTATAAAGTTCAGCTCCCGGTTTATTATGTTTCTGAAGTTCTGACTCCGTCGAAACAGAGATATCCGCACTATCAGAAGCTTGTTTATGGGATTTATATGACCACGAAGAAGGTTGCACACTATTTCTCTGACCACTCTGTTACAGTCGTCAGCGACGCTCCATTATCAGAGATTCTGCACAACAGAGATGCAACTGGTCGAGTGGCAAAATGGGCGATTGAACTCCTTCCCTTAGATATTCAGTTCGAGGCAAACAAAGCTATCAAGTCCCAAGCAATAGCTGATTTCCTCGCCGAGTGGATCGAACAGCAACTGCCGACTCAAGTTCACTCGGAACACTGGACCATGTTCTTTGACGGTTCCAAGATGCTGAATGGTTCGGGTGCCGGGGTGGTATTAGTATCCCCCCGAGGAGACAAGCTCAGATATGTACTCCAGATTCACTTTGATTCCTCCAACAACGAAGCAAAATATGAAGCGCTCTTATATGGGTTGCGCATGGCCATTTCACTCGGCGTCTGTCGCCTCATGGTCTATTGCGACTCAGATTTGGTGGTCAATCAAGTGACGAAAGAGTGGGACGTCAGAAGCCCAGCCATGACTGGCTACTGCAATGCAGTGAGAAAGCTGGAAAAGAATTTTTAGGGGTTAGAGCTCCATCATATACCCCGACTGAAAAATCAAGCAGCCGATGATTTGGCGAAGATAGGTTCCAAGAGATAAGCCATCCCCAACAATGTGTTTCTGGAACACATTCAAACACCAACAGTTCAAGAAGATCCTTTTACAGAAGAGCCCCCGCAACCTAAGAGCGCCACAGATCCGACTGAAGTCGAGGTTCCAGCCTTGGTCGACCTAATCATGGAAGTTCTGGTCATTACTCCCGATTGGGTTGTGCCCTACATCGCGTACATCCTTAGAAAGGAACTCCCAGAGGATGAAGAAGAGGCTCGACAGATCGTCCGTCGATCCAAAGCCTTTACGGTGATAAAGGGACAATTGTTCAGAGAAAGTGTGACTGGGGTCAGTCAGAAATGCATAACACCAGAAGAAGGTCCAATGATCCTCAACGACATCCACTCGGGGACCTATGTTCACCATGCGTCCTCTCGGGACATTGTGGCTAAAGCGTACCGAGCCGAATTTTATTGGCTCCGAGCAAATGAAATGGCGAAAGATATAGTCGACAGATGTGAAGGTTGTCAGTTCTACTCTGATATGTCTCACAAGCCTGCATCAGCCCTGAAGACCATTCCCCTCGTCTGGCCCTTTGCTGTTTGGGGGTTGGACTTGGTCGGGCCGCTGAGGACTGGTAGGAGCGGATTTACTCATGTGCTTGTAGCAGTCGACAAGTTTACGAAATGGATTGAAGCCAAACCTATCAAGAATCTTGATGCCAACACTGGTGTCAGCTTCATCAGAGAATTGACATTCAGATATGGAGTTCCACACAGCACCATCACTGACAATGGTTCTAACTTTGATTCTGACGAGTTTAGAGCGTTCTGCGCTTCTCAAGGCAAACGAGTCGACTATGCTTCAGTCGCTCACCCACAGTCGAATCGTCAGGCAGAGAGGGCGAATGGTCTAATCCTCAAAGGACTGAAACCCCGACTGATGCGTGATCTCAAACACGCAACAGGCGCCTGGGTCGATGAGCTTCCATCAGTTCTTTGGGGTCTAAGGACAACTCCCAACCGATCGACCGGACGAACCCCTTTCTTTCTGGTCTACGGAGCCGAAGCTATTCTGCCAAGTGACCTGCTCCACAACGCATCCCGAGTCGAACTCTTCTCTGAAGAAGAAGTAGAGCAAGCCAAGCAGGATTCAGTTGATCTCTTAGAAGAGGAAAGAGAGATGGCATTGATCCGGTTGACCATCTATCAGCAAGATTTGCGTCGATTCCACGCCAGAAACGTGAAGGGTTGAGCTTTTCAGAGCGAGACTTGGTTCTTCGAGTGGATCAACAGAAGCCACACAAGCTTGCCCCTTCTTGGGAAGGTCCCTTCATTATCACCAGAGTTCTCCACAATGGAGCGTACCATGTTTACAATGTCGAACATTAGAAAGACGAGCCACGAGCTTGGAATGCGGAGATGCTCCGCCCCTTTTATACTTAAGTACTCACTCGATGAGATGTAATAAGAAATACCTTTGTAGTTTATTTATTAAACACAAGAGCTATATAATCTTCCTAAAAGATTGTTGTTGCTTGTGTTTCCATTTGAAATCCCCCAGTGGGTGACTTTGCTGCGAATCCGTTTCGCCCAAGTCTGAAAAAATCCTACCGAGTGGTGAGCAAGCCTCTCACTCGGAGGCTTAGCTGCGAATCCGTTTCGCCTAAGTTCAAAAAATCCTACAGAGTGGTGAGCAAGCCTCCCACTCGGGGGCTTAGATGTAGTCAAGTACTCGCCAAAGTTTGAAAAATCCTACCGAGTGGAGAGCAACCCTCCCACTCGGGGGGCTTAGCTGCAGTCAAGTACTCACCTAAGTTTGAAAAATCCTACCGAGTGGAGAGCAGCCCTCCCACTCGGGGGCTTAGCTGCAGTCAAGTACTCGCCTAAGTTTGAAAAATCCTACCGAGTGGAGAGCAACACTCCCACTCGGGGGCTTAGCTGCAGTCAAGTACTCGCCTAAGTTTGAAAAACCCTACCGAGTGGAGAGCAACCCTCCCACTCGGGGGCTTAGCTGCAGTCAAGTACTCGCCTAAGTTTGAAAAATCCTACCGCGTGGAGCCCAACCCTCCCACTCGGGGGCTTAGCTCCAGTCAAGTACTCACCTAAGTTTGAAAAATCCTACCGCGTGGAGCCCAACCCTCCCACTCGGGGGCTTAGCTCCAGTCAAGTACTCACCTAAGTTTGAAAAATCCTACCGCGTGGAGCCCAACCCTCCCACTCGGGGGCTTAGCTCCAGTCAAGTACTCACCTAAGTTTGAAAAATCCTACCGCGTGGAGCCCAACCCTCCCACTCGGGGGCTTAGCTCCAGTCAAGTACTCACCTAAGTTTGAAAAATCCTACCGCGTGGAGCCCAACCCTCCCACTCGGGGGCTTAGCTCCAGTCAAGTACTCACCTAAGTTTGAAAAATCCTACCGCGTGGAGCCCAACCCTCCCACTCGGGGGCTTAGCTCCAGTCAAGTACTCACCTAAGTTTGAAAAATCCTACCGCGTGGAGCCCAACCCTCCCACTCGGGGGCTTAGCTCCAGTCAAGTACTCACCTAAGTTTGAAAAATCCTACCGCGTGGAGCCCAACCCTCCCACTCGGGGGCTTAGCTCCAGTCAAGTACTCACCTAAGTTTGAAAAATCCTACCGCGTGGAGCCCAACCCTCCCACTCGGGGGCTTAGCTCCAGTCAAGTACTCACCTAAGTTTGAAAAATCCTACCGCGTGGAGCCCAACCCTCCCACTCGGGGGCTTAGCTCCAGTCAAGTACTCACCTAAGTTTGAAAAATCCTACCGCGTGGAGCCCAACCCTCCCACTCGGGGGCTTAGCTCCAGTCAAGTACTCACCTAAGTTTGAAAAATCCTACCGCGTGGAGCCCAACCCTCCCACTCGGGGGCTTAGCTCCAGTCAAGTACTCACCTAAGTTTGAAAAATCCTACCGCGTGGAGCCCAACCCTCCCACTCGGGGGCTTAGCTACAGTCAAGTACTCACCTAAGTTTGAAAAACCCTACCGAGTGGAGAGCAACCCTCCCACTCGGGGGCTTAGCTGCCGTCAAGTACTCGCCTATGTTTGAAAAATCCTACCGAGTGGAGAGCAACCCTCCCACTCGGGGGCTTAGCTGCAGTCAAGTACTCGCCTAAGTTTGAAAAATCCTACCGAGTGGAGAGCAACCCTCCCACTCGGGGGCTTAGCCGCAGTCAAGTACTCGCCCAAGTTTGAAAAATCCTACCGAGTGGAGAGCAACCCTCCCACTCGGGGGCTTAGCCGCAGTCAAGTACTCGCCTAAGTATGGAAACCACCCTATCCGCAAGGACGACGACGTGCAGGTCGACTGCAACCTTCCCCTTTGGAGCTACGCTACAAGTACAACGTTCGCTCCATCCCTCTCCGCAAGGACGACGAGGTGCAGGTCGACTGCAACCTTCCCCTTTGGAGCTACGCCACAAGTATAACGTTCGCTCCATCCCTATTCGCAAGGACGACGAGGTGCAGGTTGACTGCAACCTTGCCCTTTGGAGCTACGCCACAAGTACAACGTTCGCTCCATCCCTATCCGCAAGAACGACGAGGTGCAGGTCAACTGCAACCTTCTCCTTCGGAGCTACGCCACAAGTACAACGTTCGCTCCATCCCTACCTGCAAGGACGATGAAGCGCAGGTCGATTGAAATCTCAAACACAAAGATTATTCCGAGTGAAGAAAATTCCACTTGAAGGCAAAAGCAAGCATATTCGGAAATAAACCAAGTTCGGATAAATCCTAAGGTTCCGGACGACGGTTCAAAAGTATTCGAGCATCAAGCCCAAAGAAGTTTAATGGTTACACAATCACTCGGCATCCCGAGGCAAATAAAGGTGAAGCTTAATGTTTTTTCGATCACGGATTAGGAGAAGGACTGGCTGGGTCGCAGAAACTGTCAAGGTCGATGTTGTCTGCAATGCGAGTGGCGGTGGCAAGAAAATTGTCCATGAAAGACTGGAAAGTATGCTTCTTCGTGTTTGCAACTTTAAGCTCCGCCAGCTTGTGTTCTTTGGCATCCTTGCAGTGCACTCAGACCAGAGACAGAGCGACGCCAGCACCACAGCGAGCAGAGGACTTCTTCCATTCTTGCACACGCTCAGGGATTTGATTCAGTTGAGCTATCAGAGACTCGAGATCTTGAGACAGTTCCGCCTGAGGCCAAAGTTCTGTATCAATCCGGGTCATTGCAGCCTTCAGACGGGCTAGATAGTCAATTGCGCCATCCATGCAAGACTCCAACCGCAGCACGTTCATTGCAACTTCATCCTTGACTGGACAGTTAATGGGGTCAAGACCCGTCTCGACCCGCCCAGTTTCCGCTTCAAAGTCTTGGCAAAATTCTGCACAGTCGAGTGAATTATGAGTCGACGGCGCAAAATTCTCCACAATCGAGTGAATTGTCAGTCGACAAAAAGAAGACAGATTAATCGGTACCTTCAAGTTTCAGGACCAGTTTCGGAGCAAGTTGGCTCAGATAAGACCCTAATTCGCCATTCTTGATCTTGAGGCTCCCAAGTTCATCGGTCAGTTTCTCCTTGTCCTTCTTCAGTCTCTCGACTTCTTGGCTGGCGTCAGAAACAACAGTCTTCAATTTGGAGTTTTCCTCTTCTAACTTGCCGACTGAAGCAAGCTTCTTGTCAGCAAGCGCTGTCTTCTCGCGCGCCTCCTTCTGAGCTGCAGCTGTTGGGGAACGTAGTAATTTCAAAATTTTTCCTACGATCACGCAAGACCATGGTGATGGCATAGCAACGAGAGGATAGAGTGTCCGTCCACGTACCCTCGTAGACCGAAAGCGGAAGCGTTATAACAACGCGGTTGATGTAGTCGTACGTCTCCACGATCCGACTGATCCAAGCACCGAACGTACGGCACCTCCGAGTTCTGCACACGTTCAGCTCGATGACGATCCCCGGACTCCGATCCAGCAAAGTGTCGGGGATGAGTTCCGTCAGCACGACGGCGTGGTGACGATCTTGATGTTCTACCGTCGCAGGGCTTCGCCTAAGCACCGCTACAATATGACCGAGGTGGAATATGGTGGAGGGGGGCACCGCACACGGCTAAGGAACGATCACGAAGATCAACTTGTGTGTCCATGGGGTGCCTCCTGCCCCCGTATATAAAGGAGCAAGGGCGGGAGGAGGCCGGCCCTATGTTTGGCCCGCCAAGGGGGGTCCTCCCCCCCCCGGGAGTAGGATTCCCCCCTTCCTAGTCCAACTAGGAATCCTTCCATGTAGGGGGAGGAAGGGAGAAGGAAGTGGAGGAGTAGGAAAGGTGGCCGGCCCCCTTTTCCCTAGTCCAAGTCGGACTAGAGGGGAGGGGGGGCGCAGCAGCCTTTTTCCTCTTCCCACTAAAGCCCATCAAGGCCCATTACGTCTCCCGTAACTACCCGGTACTCCGAAAAATACCCGAATCACTCGGAACCTTTCCGCACTCCGAATATAGTCGTCCAATATATCGATCTTTACGTCTCGACCATTTCGAGACTCCTCGTCATGTCCCCGATCTCATCCGGGCCTCCGAACTCCTTCGGTACATCAAAACTCCTAAACTCATAATATAACTGTCATCGAAACCTTAAGCGTGCGGACCCTACGGGTTCGAGAACTATGCAGACATGACCTAGAACTATTCTTGGTCAATAACCAATAGCGGAACCTGGATGCCCCTATTGGCTCCTACATATTCTACGAAGATCTTTATCGGTCAAACCGCATAACAACATACTTTGTTCCCTTTGTCATCGGTATGTTACTTACCCGAGATTCGATCGTCGGTATCCAATACCTAGTTCAATCTCGTTACCGGTAAGTCTCTCTACTCGTTCCGTAATACATCATCTCGCAACTAACTCATTAGTTGCAATGCTTGCAAGGCTTAAGTGATGTGCATTACCGCGAGGGCCCAGAGATACCTCTCCGACATTCGGAGTGACAAATCCTAATCTCGAAATACGCCAACCCAACATCTGCCTTTGGAGACACCTGTAGTACTCCTTTATAATCACCCAGTTACGTTGTGACGTTTGGTAGTACCCAAAGTGTTCCTCCGGTAAACGGGAGTTGCATAATCTCATAGTCATAGGAACATGTATAAGTCATGAAGGAAGCAATAGCAACATACTAAACGATCGTGTGCTAAGCTAACGGAATGGGTCATGTCAATCAGATCATTCAACTAATGATGTGACCTTGTTAATCCAATAACAACTCCTTGTTCATGGTTAGGAAACATAACCATCTTTGATTAACAAGCTAGTCAAGTAGAGGCATACTAGTGACATACTGTTTGTCTATATATTCACACATGTATTATGTTTCCGGTTAATACAATTCTAGCATGAATAATAAACATTTATCATGATATAAGTAAATAAATAATAACTTTATTATTGCCTCTAGGGCATATTTCCTTCAGTCTCCCACTTGCACTAGAGTCAATAATCTAGATCACATCACCATGTGATTAACATCGATAGTTCACATCATCATGTGATTAACACCCATAATTCACATCGCCATGTGACCAAGACCCAAAGGGTTTACTAGATTCAGTAATCTAGTTCACATCGCTATGTGATTAACACCCAAAGAGTACTAAGGTGTGATCATGTTTTGCTTTGTGAGAGAATCTTAGTCAACGGGTCTGCCACATTCAGATCCGTATGTATTTTGCAAATCTCTATGTCAACAATGCTCTGCACGGAGCTACTCTAGCTAATTGCTCCCACTATCAATATGTATCTAGATCGAGACTCAGAGTCATCTAGATTAGTGTTAAAACTTGCATCGACGTAACCCTTTACGACGAACCTTTTTTCACTTCCATAATCGAGAAACATATCCTTATTCTACTAAGGATAATTTTGACCGCTGTCCATTGATCTACTCCTAGATCACTATTGCACTCCCTTGCCAAGCTTAGTGGTAGGGTATGCAATAGATCTGGTACACAGCAGGACATACTTTATAGAACCTATGGCTGATGCATAGGGAATGACTTTCATTCTTTTTCTATCTTCTGCCGTGGTCGGGTTTTGAGTCTTACTCAATCTCGCACCTTGTAACACAGGCAAGAACTCTTTCTTTGACTGTTCCATTTTGAACTCCTTCAAAATCTTGTCAAGGTATGTATGCATTGAAAAAAGTATCAAGCGTCTTGATCTATCTCTATAGATCTTGATGCTCAATATGTAAGCAGCTTCACCGAGGTCTTTCTTTGAAAAACTCCTTTGAAACACTCCTTTATGCTTTGCAGAATAATTCTACATTATTTCCGATCTACAATATGTCATTCACATATACTTATCAGAAATGCTGTAGTGCTCCCACTCACTTTCTTGTAAATACAGGCTTCACCGCAAGTCTGTATAAAACTATATGCTTTGATCACACTATCAAAGCGTTTATTCCAACTCCGAGATGCTTGCACCAGTCCATAGATGGATCGCTGGAGCTTGCACAGTTTGTTAGCTCCTTTAGGATTGACAAAACCTTATGGTTGCATCATATACAACTCTTCTTTAATATATCCATTAAAGAATGTATTTTTGACATCCATTTGCCAGATTTCATAAAATGTGGCGACTGCTAACATGATTCGGACAGACATAAGCATCGCTACAGTTGAGTAAATCTCATTGTAGTCAACACCTTGAACTTTGTCGAAAACCTTTCTGCGACAAGTCGAGCTTTGTAGATAGTAACACTACTATCAGCATCTGTCTTCCTCTTGAAGATCCATTTATATAATATGGCTTGCCGATCATCGGGCAACTCCATCAAAGTCCACACTTTGTTCTCATATATGGATCCCATCTCAGATTTCATGGTCTCAAACCATTTCGCGGAATCTGGGCTCATCATCGCTTCCTCATAGTTCGTAGGTTCATCATGGTCTAGTAACATGACTTCTAGAATAGGATTACCGTACCACTCTGGTGCGGATCTTACTCTGGAAGACCTACGAGGTTTGGTAGCAACTGGATCTGAAGTTTCATGATCATCATCATTACCTTCCTCACTAATTGGTGTAGGAATCACTGGAACTGATTCCTGTGATGAACTACTTTCCTATAAGGGAGAAGGTACAATTACCTCATCAAGTTCTACTTTCCTCCCACTCACTTCTTTCGAGAGAAACTTCTTCTCTAGAAAGGATCCATCTTAGCAACAAATATCTTGCTTTCGGATCTGTGAGAGAAGGTGTACCCAATAGTTACCTTTGGGTATTCTATGAAGACACATTTCTCCGATTTGGGTTCGAGCTTATCAGGTGAAAACTTTTTCACATAAACATCACAACTCCAAACTTTAAGAAACGACAGCTTAGGTTTACTGCTAAACCATAGTTCATACGGTGTCATCTCAACGGATTTAGATGGTGCCCTATTAAACGTGAATGCAGCTGTCTTTAATGCATAACCCCACAACGATAGTGGTAAATCGGTAAGATACATCATAGATCGCACCATATCAACATAAAGTTCGGTTACGACGTTCGGACCCACCATAATGCTGTGGTGTTCCAGGTGGCGTGAGCTGTGAAACTATTCCACATTGTGTTCATTGAAGACCAAACTCGTAACTCAAATATTCATCTCCACGATCAGATCGCAGAAACTTTATTTTCTTGTTGCGATGATTTTCCACTTCACTCTGAAATTCTTTGAACCTTTCAACTATTTCAGACTTATGTTTCATCAAGTAGATATACCCATATCTACTCAAATCATCTTGTGAAGGTCAGAAAAATAACGATACTTGCCACGAGCATCAACATTCATTGGATCGCATACATCGGTATGTATTACTTCCAATAAGTCAGTAGCTTGTTCCATTGTTCCGGAGAACGGAGTTTTAGTCATCTTGCCCAAAAGGCACGGTTCGCAAGCATCTAATGATTCATAATCAAGTGATTCCAAAAGTCCATCAGCATGGAGTTTTCTTCATGCGCTTTACACCAATATGACCTAAACGGCAGTGCCACAAATAAGTTGCACTATCATTATTAACTTTGCATCTTTTGGTTTCAATATTATGAATATGTGTATCACTATGATCGAGATCCAGTGAACCATTTTCATTGGGTGTGTAACCATATAAGGTTTTAGTCATGTAAACAGAACAACAATTTATTCTCTTACTTAAATGAATAACCGTATTGCAATAAACATGATCAAATCATATTCATGCTCAACACCAAATAACACTTATTTAGGTTCCACACTAATCCCGAAAGTATAGGGAGTGTGAGATGATGATCATATCAATCTTGGAACTACTTCCAACACTCATCGTCACTTCCCCTTCAACTAGTTTCTGTTCATTCTGAAACTCCCGTTTCGAGTTACTACTCTTAGCAACTGAACCAATATCAAATACTGAGGGGTTGCTATGAACACTAGTAAAATACACATCAATAATCTGTATATCAAATATACCTTTGTTCACTTTGCCATCCTTCTTATCCGCCAAATACTTGGGGTAGTTCCGCTTCCAGTGACCAGTTCCATTGCAGCAAAAGCACTTAGTCTCAGGCTTAGGTCTAGACTTGGGCTTCTTCACTCGAGCAGCAACTTGCTTGCCGTTTTCCTTGAAGTTCCCCTTCTTCCCTTTGCCCTTTTTCTTGAGACTAGTGGTCTCGTCAACCATCAACACTTGATGTTTTTCTTGATTTCTACCTTCGCCGATTTTAGCATCGCGAAGAGCTTGGGAATTGTTTTCGTCATCCCTTGCATATTATAGTTCATCACGAAGTTCTAGTAACTTTAGTGATGGTGTCTAGAGAATTCTGTCAATCACTATCTTATCTGGAAGATTAACTCCCACTTGATTCAAGCGATTGAAGTACTCAGACAATCTGAGCACATGCTCACTAGTTGAGCGATTCTCCTCCATCTTTTAGCTATAGAACTTGTTGGAGACTTCATATCTCTCAACTCGGGTATTTGCTTGAAATATTAACTTCAATTCCTGGAACATCTCATATGGTCCATGACGTTCAAAACGTCTTTGAAGTCCCGATTCTAAGCCGTTAAGCATGGTGCACTAAACTATCAAGTAGTCATCATATTGAGCTAGCCAAACGTTCATAACGTCTGCATCTGCTCCTGCAATAGGTCTGTCACCTNTCATAAACTCATAATATAACTGTCATCGAAACCTTAAGCGTGCGGACCCTACGGGTTCGAGAACTATGCAGACATGACCTAGAACTATTCTTGGTCAATAACCAATAGCGGAACCTGGATGCCCATATTGGCTCCTACATATTCTACGAAGATCTTTATCGGTCAAACCGCATAACAACATACTTTGTTCCCTTTGTCATCGGTATGTTACTTACCCGAGATTCGATCGTCGGTATCCAATACCTAGTTCAATCTCGTTACCGGTAAGTCTCTCTACTCGTTCCGTAATACATCATCTCGCAACTAACTCATTAGTTGCAATGCTTGCAAGGCTTAAGTGATGTGCATTACCGAGAGGGCCCAGAGATACCTCTCCGACATTCGGAGTGACAAATCCTAATCTCGAAATACGCCAACCCAACATCTGCCTTTGGAGACACCTGTAGTACTCCTTTATAATCACCCAGTTACGTTGTGACGTTTGGTAGTACCCAAAGTGTTCCTCCGGTAAACGGGAGTTGCATAATCTCATAGTCATAGGAACATGTATAAGTCATGAAGGAAGCAATAGCAACATACTAAACGATCGTGTGCTAAGCTAACGGAATGGGTCATGTCAATCAGATCATTCAACTANTTCTTGATAATTTAGTAAGGGATCATCTTATAATGCTACCGTCAATCAAAGCAAAATAAGATGCATAAAGGATTAACATCACATGCAATCAATATAAGTGATATGATATGGCCATCATCATCTTGTGCTTGTGATCTCCATCTCCGAAGCACCGTCATGATCACCATCGTCACCGGCGCGACACCTTGATCTCCATCGTAGCATCGTTGTCGTCTCGCCAATGTTATGCTTCTACGACTATCGCTACCGCTTAGTGATAAAGTAAAGCATTACAGGGCGATTGCATTTCATACAATAAAGCGACAACCATATGGCTCCTGCCAGTTGCCGATAACTCGGTTACAAAACATGATCATCTCATACAATAAAATATAGCATCACGTCTTGACCATATCACATCACAACATGCCCTGCAAAAACAAGTTAGACGTCCTCTACTTTGTTGTTGCAAATTTTACGTGGCTGCTACGGGCTGAGCAAGAACCGTTCTTACCTATGCATCAAAACCACAACGATACTTCGTCAAATAGACTCCGTTTTAACCTTCTCAAGGACCGGGCGTAGCCACACTCGATTCAACTAAAGTGAGAGAGACAGACACCCGCCGGTCACCTTTAAGCAACGAGTGCTCGGAGCGGTGAAACCAGTCTCGCGTAAGCGTACGCGTAATGTCGGTCCGGGCCGCTTCATCTCACAATACCGCTGAACCAAAGTATGACATGCTGGTAGGCAGTATGACTTGTATCGTCCACAACTCACTTGTGTTCTACTCGTGCACATGACATCAACGCATAAAACCAGGCTCGGATGCCACTGTTGGGGAACGTAGTAATTTCAAAAATTTTCCTACGATCACGCAAGACCATGGTGATGGCATAGCAACGAGAGGATAGAGTGTCCGTCCACGTACCCTCGTAGACCGAAAGCGGAAGCGTTATACCAACGCGGTTGATGTAGTCGTACGTCTCCACGATCCGACTGATCCAAGCACCGAACGTACGGCACCTCCGAGTTCTGCACACGTTCAGCTCGATGACGATCCCCGGACTCCGATCCAGCAAAGTGTCGGGGATGAGTTCCGTCAGCACGACGGCGTGGTGACGATCTTGATGTTCTACCGTCGCAGGGCTTCGCCTAAGCACCGCTACAATATGACCGAGGTGGAATATGGTGGAGGGGGGCACCGCACACGGCTAAGGAACGATCACGAAGATCAACTTGTGTGTCCATGGGGTGCCTCCTGCCCCCGTATATAAAGGAGCAAGGGAGGGAGGAGGCCGGCCCTATGTTTGGCGCGCCAAGGGGAGTCCTACTCCCACCGGGAGTAGGATTCCCCCTTTCCTAGTCCAACTAGGAATCCTTCCATGTAGGGGGAGGAAGGGAGAAGGAAGTGGAGGAGTAGGAAAGGTGGCCGGCCCCCTTTTCCCTAGTCCAATTCGGACTAGAGGGGAGGGGGGGCGCAGCAGCCTTTTTCCTCTTCCCACTAAAGCCCATCAAGGCCCATTACTTCTCCCGTAACTACCCGGTACTCCGAAAAATACTCGAATCACTCGGAACCTTTCCGAACTCCGAATATAGTCGTCCAATATATCGATCTTTACGTCTCGACCATTTCGAGACTCCTCGTCATGTCCCCGATCTCATCCGGGACTCCGAACTCCTTCGGTACATCAAAACTCATAAACTCATAATATAACTGTCATCGAAACCTTAAGCGTGCGGACCCTACGGGTTCGAGAACTATGCAGACATGACCTAGAACTATTCTTGGTCAATAACCAATAGCGGAACCTGGATGCTCATATTGGCTCCTACATATTCTACGAAGATCTTTATCGGTCAAATCGCATAACAACATACGTTGTTCCCTTTGTCATCGGTATGTTACTTACCCGAGATTCGATCGTCGGTATCTCAATACCTAGTTCAATCTCGTTACCGGTACGTCTCTTTACTCGTTCCGTAATACATCATCTCGCAACTAACTCATTAGTTGCAATGCTTGCAAGGCTTAAGTGATGTGCATTACCGAGAGGGCCCAGAGATACCTCTCCGACATTCGGAGTGACAAATCCTAATCTCGAAATACGCCAACCCAACATCTGCCTTTGGAGACACCTGTAGTACTCCTTTATAATCACCCAGTTACGTTGTGACGTTTGGTAGTACCCAAAGTGTTCCTCCGGTAAACGGGAGTTGCATAATCTCATAGTCATAGGAACATGTATAAGTCATGAAGGAAGCAATAGCAACATACTAAACGATCGTGTGCTAAGCTAACGGAATGGGTCATGTCAATCAGATCATTCAACTAATGATGTGACCTTGTTAATCAAATAACAACTCCTTGTTCATGGTTAGGAAACATAACCATCTTTGATTAACAAGCTAGTCAAGTAGAGGCATACTAGTGACATACTGTTTGTCTATATATTCACACATGTATTATGTTTCCGGTTAATACAATTCTAGCATGAATAATAAACATTTATCATGATATAAGGAAATAAATAATAACTTTATTATTGCCTCTAGGGCATATTTCCTTCAGCAGCTAGGTCCAGATCCTTCTGCTCCAAAGCCTGCTTCATTTTCTCTAAAGAAATAACATTCTTCAGACGGGCTTGGAGTTGGCGGTTTTCACTACATACATCTGCTCGAGTGGAGTCAGTCGGTTCAAAAAATGGAAAGGAAAAGTGTGAGTAGTGGGATAAACAGTCGGCGAAGCGCTCTGGAGATTCTTCTTGGCCAAATCCAGATCAAGGTTGAGGCTGATTTGCTGCTTGTTCATTGCAGAGAGTTGAGCCCCAAGATCACAAGATTTCTATAGTCACTAGCCATATCAGTCGACCGAGATAAAAAGACATCACAATACTAGATACTCTAAGACTACCACTGAATCAAACATCCAATGGCAGTCTCTGGGACTACACCCAGTGGGTGCACTTAGCGCGCCCCCACTGATTTTGCAAAAAAGAAGATTCTTAGACCACAGTCGACTGCCCGCAGTCACATATGGTCTCGGGGACTACACCCAGTGGGTGCACTTAGCGTGCCCCCACTGGTTTCGATTCCACTCGGTGTGGTCTGCCCAGCTCGAGTGGCCCAAAAAAAGAGAGTGGTTCCCATTCTTAGACCACAGTCGACTGCCCGCAGTCACCCATGGTCTCGGGGACTACACCCAGTGGGTGCACTCTGCGTGCACCCACTGGTTTTGATTCCACTCGGCGTGGTCTGCCCAGCCCATTTCGAATCGACACAAAGAGACATACAGAATCAAAACAACCACACCCCAGTGGGTGATCAGACAAGAAATACAGTCGATCAGAAAGTCAACTAACCTGGACATTGGCTTGCAGAGCAGCTCCGGCGTTGAAGGCTACCTGACTAGCCTCATGCACCATTTTCATCTGTCCCATCACAAGATTCAACTGAAGAAGAGCTTCCTTCGCAGCAGCTGGCGGATCGTCTGGAGTTTGATATGCAGTGAAAAGTGATGGAGGCAAAGCAATCGAAGCAACCGCCGGGTCTGTAGCAGAGAGTAGTATCGGCGCAGCAGAGGTCTGAGCAGCTGATACCAAGGGACAGTCAGTCGACAGCGGAACAACGAAGGTGACGTTGGTTCGAGCCGGATCTGTCGAGCGCTCGACCACCACTCCAGGCGTCACAGTCGGCTGAGGGACTTGGACCTCAGGCGCCTTCCCACCCAGCTCCCTGTCCATCTTCCTCCTCCCTCTCAGCGGCACCTCTTCGTCGTCATCCGGAAGCACAACAACATCTCGTGGATCTGCAAGGAACATAGAAAGCCATAAGGATAACTGACCAATCGTTCAGTCGACCAGGCGAATTTGAACCGACCTGACTTACTGGATTTGGAGGTGACGGTGTCAGCTTCCTCATCAGCTAGAGTCTTATCGATATCCATGTCAGTTGCAGCTGAGGTCGGGCTACACAAATTCATCGTCCACTCGGTCAGAACAGAAAAAATTGATCACAACAAAGATATGAGAAGAGCGTTTACCCAGAAGCAACAGGGACGTCCATCTTAATCCTAGGCAAGGTCTTCCAAGCCTTCGAAGGATTGGCTTTGGGCTGCTTGGTGACCTTCTCAGTCAAATCTGGAGACGGGGAACGAGTGCGCTTGTGAGATGGAGCACTCGACACCACAGCCTTACCGTGCCAGTTCGCGGGGTCATGTCGCTGCTTGGATCGATGTTCGAAGCGGGGTGGTGAGTCAGCTACCTCCTCATCATCCGACTCTTCGCTCTGATCTTCATCATCATCTGCTGGGGACTCCCACTCGCCGCTCTCCTCAGCACTGTCCTCTCCCTCTTGGTCTTGCTCCAGAGCTTGTTCACCATTGGGCATTGAATACATCTCCGTGTAGATCTGCAAAACAAGAGACCGATCTTAAAGTCAGTCGAAACAACAATCAGTCGGAAAATACATTCAAAAATTCAGTCATGATGACCAGACCTTCTCCGGTGGGTTGCTGCTGCTAAAAGGGTCGACTCTCTTAGCGCCTCTGGGGTTGTCCTTGTTCCCGGTGATACCCATCAACCACTCGGCTATAGTATTAGCCTTCACCTCCTCCGGATGAACCCGAGCAGTGTCGCCGGCCCCAGAGTACATCCACATAGAATGGTCGCGAGCTTGGAGGGGTTGGATCCGCCGACTGAGGAACACCTCGAGCAGATCCATACCGGTGACACCTTGGTTAATCAGCTGTACCACTCTCTCAACTAGCATGCCTATCTCCGCCTTCTCCGAGGCAGTCACTTTCAAGGAAGATGGAGTTCGAACATGGTCGAAAGAGAAAGGAGGAAGCCCAGTCGACTGGCTTGGGATTGCGAGGTCCTGGCAGTAGAACCAGATCGACTGCCAGCCCCTGACCGACTCAGGAAGGGTCATCGGAGGGAAAGAGCTCATCTTCCTCTTCTGAATGCCTAGCCCCCACACATCTGAATGACATGGGTTTTCTCATTCTTCGAGTTTGCTTTTTTCACAGTTTGGGATCGAATGGTAAAGATGTGCTTGAAAAGGCCCCAGTGCGGTCGGCATCCCAGGAAATTCTCACTCATGGAGACGAACGCAACAAGATATGTTAGTGTTGGGAGTGAAATGGTGGAGTTGGGCCCCAAAGAAATTCAGGAATCCATGAAAGAAGGGATGCGGAGGAAGCGAAAAACCACGATCGACGTGGGTGGCGAGCAGGACACACTCACCCAGCTGCGGTTGTGGCTCCGTTTGTCCCCACGGTAGGCGCGCAGACTTATGGATGGTCAGCCCCAGCTCGACCATATCGTCCAAGTCCTCATGTCGGAGCGAGGATCGGATCCAATCTCCCTAGATCCAACCCGACGGCAACCCCGAGCGCGACGAAGACCCCCGATTCACCTTCTTGCTCTTTGCCGCCCCCATTGCTTTCTTCGCTCCAGCGCTGCCGTTTTCTCCTTCCCCATGGCGGCGGAGCGACGGCGTCGAGAGTGGGTGGTCTGGGCAGAGCAGAGTCGCGAGAGGAAGAAGAAGGGAATGAGCACGCATAGTGTAAACGCTTCGGTCTCGCCGCTTTTAAGGACCTACTTCCGAGTGGCTAACGCGTGGGCCCGAGCGGTCCTGTCAAATCTCCCCAACAGTTGCACACGGGATACACGGCGAAAAAGGTGGCGCAGTAATCGAAAAGTCCTATTTATCTGCTCCACTTACCGCGGGACGCTCCATCTGGCGCGCTCCTGCCAAAATTTCGAATCCCAGGAAATCCGGGATCTTCTGCAACCGATCACGCCAAAGATTTCGTGTCAGAGATTTCGTCGACGGATGTGATGGTATAAACCAGTCGGTAATTTCTGAATCGATCAATGCTACTGAAACGAAGCTGAAGTTCTGTCAACTGGCCTCTACTCGGAGATATAGACGAGACAATCAAGGGTAAAAGCAAGGTCAACTCCGTCCTTCTGTTTCACTCAAACCTCGATCCATTCGGGGGCTAATGATGTAGACATAAACCTAGGGTAGGGTAATAGGCCTGACCTATACATCCTACCCAAGGTCCTAGTCCTAAGAACAAAGAAGTTCAAGTATCAGAAGAAGGGATCCAATAAAGGTGTCGAGTGAAGTCCACTCGACCTACCATCCAGTCGGAGATCTCACTTTATCCAGGTCATTCGACCATCAAACCACTCGACGATAAGAAGACCTAAAGCCGCCCTGCGCAGCAACGGTCAAGCATTCACTCAGATATTTAATGACCATTTACATCATTTCAATACAGGCGTTACCTGTAACGCCACCTCTTTATGTACATTTAATCCTACGTAACGAAGAGAAACTGGGGTCCTGGCGCACTCTATATAAGCCACCCCGCTCCTCTGGGACAAGGGTTCGCACCCCCTGTAACTCACACGCGTATAATCCAGTCGACCGCCTCCGGGCTCCGAGACGTAGGGCTGTTACTTCCTCCGAGAAGGGCCTGAACTCGTAAAACCAGCATGTACAACTCCTCCATAGCTAAGATCTTGCCTCTACATTCCTATTCCCCTATTCTACTGTCAGACTCAGAACCACGACATGAAGCATTTCATTAAAATCGCCGATAACAGCCCAGGAAAGATTGCTATTGCTTGCAATGTCTCGGAGCATATCCCAAGTTTTGTACCTCTCCGGAACCCGCACTTCTCCATAAATAAAGGTCACCCTTGTTCTAGTGTCAACTAGATCATCAACCAGCACATCAATATGATACTCCGAGTAACCAGCAATTTCTACCTTTATTGAATTATTCCAAAAAATTTGAAGACCACCACTTCTACTAGTGCTACTAACTGCAAAACTGTTATCAAAATTTAAAGTGCTAGACAAACTCTCTACTCGAGATCCCTCGATCTGGGTTTCTAAGATGCAAAGGATTGAGGGAGCAAACCGCATCGCCAAATCACGAAGCTCTCGAACTGTCGCCGGTTTGCCAGCACTGCGACAGTTCCAAGCTAGGACACTCATTGGGCCCGGTGGTGCCCATCACTGGGGCCCGTCAAACTTGGTTTTGCAGCAACACTGGTTCCATCCTTGCCTTCAGTGGCCTTGACCTTTTTTGGGTCCTGCTTTGGGGGAGGGCTGACCGGATTCACACCTGCTGGGTGCTTGTCATTAAGGTCAGATGGGGCATGATCCTTTAAGTTCAGCATAGCATCTCTGTCACTCCTTTTCCTGTTTGTATCCAGCATCTCTTCGTCAGCGACCATAGCAGGGTCGCTTGCGTGAACAGTTCCATAATCCTCCACATCCTTCTCTCTCCCGGTCCTTGCACTGGCTCGGCCAGCAGGCCTCTTCCTCCCCTTCGTTCACGCCCGCCACCAGGACCGGCACCTGTCCTCATAGCCCATGATGCATGGAGATCTTTTAAGAACCGTTTTTCCGGTGCGTGTATGCTGTCACCATGTTCCTTGAAAACGTGGCCAAGATTCCCGCACACAGCACACCAATCAGGAAGTTTTTCATACTTGACTCTGTAGATTTGGCACTCACCGTCTCTGATCATCGAGACCGCATTCTTTAATGGTTTGAAGACATTGACCTTGACCCACACACAGTAGAAATTGCCCGCAAAGTCCTGAGATTGTGGTTCCGTGAAGATAACCTCACCCACCTTACCAGCGATAGCTTTGACCAGATGGGCATACTTGTCTGGGACGTCATGGATCTGAACCCATATGTCCATTGTATCCAGGGACACCATGGACAGCTGAGTGACACCATCATATGGTGCGAGGATGACTGTGTTTCCACGGAAGGTCCACGGGCCGTCCTGCATGACCCGATCCCAGTCCCCCAAACAGGAGAATTGCACCGTGTAAAGATTGTCTTCTAGAGGACGGAACTTGCAGTCATGCGCTAGATCCCATGCCGCTCGCATGTTCTTGAAGAACCAGAACTGGTTGTAGAGCTTGTTGATGTGGACATGGGCTACGACAATCCATCTCACTGCCTCTGGAGGTGCCTCTTTCTCATCATAGACAACGTCGTCCAAGTCTTCCTCGCGAAGTCCAAGCTCCTCAATCATCTTTGCTATCTCACCAGCGGGATTTCCTCCCGGCGCCCTTGCCGTTGAGGAGCTTTCCGTTGCCATATATTTGGAACCCTAACCCGACTTTAGATCCAATCGAGTGTTGCAGGAGCCCTAACTCCCTTCTCGCGGCTGAGGAGTAGACCTAGGTCCCGCGGTGACCCTGGGTCACCCCGAGGTCGGCCAGGGGTCAAGACCAGAGGTGTGATCGGGGGAGGGAACGGAAAAACTCGACGGCGGCGACTGAATCGCCCCGGGAGAAGAAAACCCTAGCTAGAGGGAAGCATGTGGGCACAACAAATGGCAATACATGGTTGCGCCTAGATGGTCAGACCCAAGAGGTCGTCTGGGCTGCTGGGCTCTCTGCTCCTCTCTCTTATCACCTTTAATAGAAAAGAATTAGAGAGAAGAAAAGAAAGGGAGGGTTAGGAAAAGGATTTGTGCAAGGGGGCTATTTTCCCGGACTCATAAAAATACTAGGGATTTGACAAAAAATGGCCTGAGGATTTTTAGGGGAAGTAAAATCCGCACATGTTGAATTTAACTCGACATGTTTGAATTTCGAAACCCATTCAAATGATCTCCAAATGGGTTTGAATTATAGGAGCTGACCCTACACACCAGATGTGATTTATGGCAAGATTTGGAACATTTATGGAGAAGTAAAATTGCAACTCAATTTTACTAAAAGGTCAAAAAGGAAGGATAGGAAAGTTGAGTCGGATAAAAGAAGAGTTGAAGAATAACGCAAATGTGTTATGGGTGATTCCAAGTTAATGGAATATTTAGTATAGCTCCCTAAGTATTTGGACGGTATGTTATAAAGAGAAATCACCATGTGAATTCCCTCGATTTAAATGGATCAAATATCCATGCAATTTATTTAGCTGAGTTTTAAAAAGGGGTGCAAGATGACATGATGCAATGCACATGATGCAAAGATGAATGCGACGAACAAAACAAATCACACGATGAATCTCGTAATCCATGGAAGGCATCTGAAGCATCGGTCTTGGGGCGTTACATATCCCCATTGAGGTAACTTAGTGATTTACGAAGTTCTTCAGTTCATGCTAATCGAAAGTGGTTGTTAATAGGACCTGATCAACCTTATTAATGAATCATTTTGAGCGGTATGAAGTTGATGAATTTAGTAAGCACTACCTTCTATATTTACTTTTTGTTTTCTGTTTTTATTAGTTAAATAAAATAAAATGCCATGTTTTGTCTGTTTTTCTGAATTTCCCGTGCAATAAAAAAGGACCCAAAAATAAAAGTTCTCAGAATGCTCTGAAAATTTTATATGATTTTTTTCTGAATATTTCTAAATTTTTTGTGCAAATAATACAAGAGGGAGGTGCACCAGGTGGGCACAACCCACCTGGGCGTGCCAGGACCCCCAGGCGTGCCCTCGTGGGTTGTGGTCCCCATGTGGGCCCCCTCACTTATCTCTTTAACCCACATCATCACTTACCTCCAGAAAAAAAATCCCCATTGCCTTCTCTCCCGTGCTCTTGAGCTCAAACCCGTGGATTTCAATCTCTTTGCTTGAAGCTCCGTTTCAGAAACTATTTGGGGGATTGTTGCTTGGTATGTGACTCCACCGTTTGTCCAATTAGTTTTTGTTTTAGTGGTTTATACTTTGAATAATTAACTACTCCTGGTGCTGATGTAGATGAGCTTGCATGTTGAATTATTAGTGTTCTAAGTAGTTTGAATGCTTGCTATGGCCTCTATGTATCCCTATGAGTAGTTTCTATCAATTTTGTGAAGTTGTGTTGAGAAAATTTTGTGAACTAAAAATTCAGATTTTTGTTCATAGGAAAAATTGTACGCGGACATGAATATCTTCAGGAAGTTTGGCTCTAAGAAGAACTCCAAGGGTGTTATTGGGGAGTCTTCTGACAGTGATCTCCAGCCTCGGAGGTTGGCGGAAGTACGGCCGTGCGAATGGCCGCACACCCCGTTCCTGCAAGAGGCTGGAATTCTTGAGGAGTTCACGCATTATATTGCTAATGTCGGCCTCACCGACTTCATCGCAGATGAGTGTGACCAACACCAAATCCTCACAAACATCTTTGTTCAAAGTTTTACTTTCCTGCCTAGGAATAATCCTCCTGAAGTGAGCTTTGACTTATATGCTGAAAACCATCAGATACCACTTGCTGAATTTTGTGACATATGCATGATCCCGTATTATGGGAGCTTGGCTGAGCCTAGGCCGGTTGAGTTTGAGGCCTTTTATCGCACTTTGATAGTGGGTGATGAGAGAGGAGTGTCAGCCATCACTGCCGCTGGCTTACGTTTTCCTACTATTCGTTACTTTGCACTTTTCATTACCAAATGCTTGATTGCTAGGGAGAAGGTGGGTGCACTTAGTTCACCAGACCTTACTGTTTTACATCGTGCACTTGAGGGCGACAACACACATAGCTTGGGAGCTATCGTGGCTCGTCGCCTGCATATTAATAAAACCCAGGGTAAAATACATGGTGGCATTTTGCTACTCGTTTGGTGGGTCGCTTCAATGTTGGGATACGCCCTCATGATTACCCTATGACTAAGGTTTACCTAGACCGTGCAGCCATGGAACACCATCACTTTTTTCACATGATCATCCTGACATCGCCATTCCTTACAACCTGGTCTGCAGCGTTGAAACTCGTGATGTTATTCCATTGTCTATGCCTGCTTTGTTTGATTCTGCTGCCAGGGGTGGATACCGGATTATGCCTGCAGACATCATCACCTACTGGAACGCTCACGCTGCTGCAGAGGCTGCGGAGGAGCCTCAGCAGTGGGATGATTGGATTCCTGCTCGTCAGGATCCCTACAACCATCCAGACTACTGATTGACTACCAAGCTAGGCCAAAAGCCTAAGCTTGGGGGAGTACGTGTTTCTCACCGACATTACATTCATGTTCACATATCATTCTATTTGTCGGTTCACACTTTTCCATTGTATCATCGATGCGGAGATTTATTTTCTCGCTTTCTTCTTGTGTGTTTGAAAAACTTTAGAAAAAACAAAAAAAAATTAGTTGTAGTAATTTACATTCCATGCATGCTTAGTAGTAGCACTAAAAAGAAAATCCAAAAAGATTTCCTTGTTCTTCTTTTGCTTGTTAGGAGCTTTCCCGTGTAAATAGTTTTCTCATTTTTGCTTTTCATTTTTTATTTTTTTGCTTGTTTAAGAAAACCAAAAACTCCAAAAATATTTCAGTGTGTTTCTCTAAATTTCTTTTTTTATTTGAGTCGTACCAAGGAGAAGACCACGATGAAATGTTGAGTGGCTCTCATATGAATAACTGTTGAACTAATAAGAGCACATTTTACATTGTCTTCTCCTGTTGAATAAAATGTCTTGTAGATTCCAGCTTAGTCCATGGCACTCTTGCACTATTATTATTTTCATATCATTTGGTCGTGCAAGTGAAAGGCAATAATGACGATATCCAATGAACTGGCTGTGGCAAAGAGAAACCGGTATGAACTCGACTTGTTCTGTTTGTGTAAATATGTTTAACCTAGTATCCATGATTCAACCCATTATGATTAAACATGTTTGCAATGACAATTAGAGATCATAGTTTCTCATGCCATGCATAAGTAGCTAGGAGTGGATGATGATTTATCTTGGATATCAACATAGCGTTAAAATGATTGTGATGTAGTATGATGATATGGTATCCTCCTCTAAATGTTCGAGTGGCTTGACTTGGCACATGTTCATGCATGTAGTTGAATCAAAACCAACATAGCCTCTATGATATTTATGTTCATGGTGTTCATATCCTACTCATGCTAGTGTCCAATGTTACTTATGCATAATGCATGGTTATGATCGTTGTCGCTCTCTAGTTGGCCGCTTCTCAATCTAATTGCTAGCCTTCGCCTGTACTAAGTGGGAACTCTACTTGTACATCAAAAACCTTGAACCCAAAGTTATTCCAGATGAGTCCACCATACCTACCTATATACGGTATTACCCTACCATCCTAAGTAAATTTGCATGTGCCACCTCTAAAAACTTCTAAAAATTATCCTTTTTGTGTGCCTGGATCGTTCATGGAATGACAGTAGGTGGTCGGTATCTTCCATGCTAAGCAGGTTATTCTCAGGTCGAGTGTTTATTCACTCGCCATCGCACGAAAAAAGGGCGGTAATAGGGATGCCCAGTCCCAAACTGTAAACATGAAAAAGAGTTCATCTCTTAATAATCAAACAAAAACTCCCAATGGAGTCAAAACCTTTACTTTTATCGCTTGGGAACCGCCACTAGCGTGCTTAGCATGGAAGATGTTGATAACTGATGGTCGTAAAGTAAATGAGAAGGGTGCATGTCTCAAAATATCATTTATCACTATTTTAAAAATTGAGCTCTAGCACCTCTACAAATCACTGCTTCCCTCTGCGAAGGGACTTTCTATTTAATTTTATGTTGTGTCATCACCTTCTAAAACAAGCGCCAGAAACTGAGTAGAGAACAGCTGTCATGATTCGATCTTGCAAGTTATAGTCACCTACCACGTGTTATGATCTGACAACCCCAGAGTGACAACAACCGAGCCCACTCTCAATGATGACCGTAGTTTGAGGAGTTCATGTATTCACTATGTGTTAATGCTTTGTTCCGGTTCTCTATTAAAAGGAGGCCTTAATATCCCTTAGTTTCCAATATGGACCCCGCTACCATGGGAGGGTAGGACAAAAGATGTCATGCAAGTTCTTTTAATAAAGCACGTATGACTATTTACGGAATACATGCCTACATTATATCGATGAACTGGAGCTAGTGCCATATCGCCCTAGGTTATAACTGTTACATGATGAATATCATCCAACAAGTCACCGATCCAATGCCTCAGAATTTATTTACATTGATATTGATGCGTTACTATTGGTATCATCACTGTTACACTTGCTACAAATTACTGCTATCACTGTTACCATTACCGTTGCTACTGTCACTATTATCAAAACTATCAAACTACTGTGCTACTGATTACTTGCTGCAGATAATTAATTTCCAGGTGTGGTTGAATTGACAACTCAGCTGCTAATACCTTCAAATATTCTTTGTCTCCCCTTGTGTCGAATCTATAAATTTGGGTTGAATACTCTACCCTCGAAAAGTGTGGCGATCCCCTATACTTGTGGGTTATCAATCTAGTACTACTTGGTTCAAACAAGGAAGAAAGGGGGTGGGGGTGGCGGAAGATTTTTTACCTGGATCTAGGACTTGGTCGGAAGAGGAAATAATGGGGGCGAAAAGTAGCAGAGACTGGCTATCCAACTTGTCTCTTGGTCTAATAGGGAAATAAAGGGAAAACAAAGTACAAACTCAATATAAACCCGATCTATTTGTTGAAAAAGGAAAGAAAGTGGGGACTGGGGGACAAGTCAACAGAGTAAGTCCAACACTAGATTTGCTAGCCTCACACAGTATAAGTTGGCTATACCGAACAAAAATGGGACCAACCCAGATATCATGTTCTGATGTTTGTTGCCCCGAGCCACTCTTATGTAATGCCACTGGTAAAATGTAGCAGTCGCACTCTTAAAAGTAAGGACACGTTAAACCAATGTTGTTTTCAATATAATGCCTCCAGTAATATGAATCAATGGCACTTTTTGCATGTCCTGCTAAATTTCCCATTAAGATAAGTTGCTTCTTTTCGTTAGAAATGCAACTGTCCTGGTCCGCCTACTCTCCCGTGCCCAAATACCAACTCTGTTCAGCTGTTAAAGTAATTTTTCTGGTAAAATGAAGCAATGGCACCATTAAAGTAATGCCGCATTTTAACGGTTGTCATAGTTAATCCTAATGCCCACACTAATTTCTAGCAATGCTGCTGCTTTAGAAATTGCTACTGTCCTTGTAGGATTGCCATTCAGATAAGGAACATGCTTCTTTTCATTTGATGTATGTTTCATCACTTGTTAGTCACCCCTTTCCACCTTTTTTGTGCGAATAAAGATATACATTTCACACTTGCTCTTAGTTGAACTGCACAAATGATATCCAAATTATAGTTGAACATTCTAGGAGCTTCACAACCAACCTTGATGTTGCTCAATTTTATTTCAACTAATGAAGAAGAAGCTCTGTGGGTTTCGTTGTCTGATGGAAATGGAAACAGGGTTGGAGCCCTTTTCTTAAAAAAATGAAGAAGAAGCTGCTAGCTCATGGGACATTGCTTCATTTTAGGTGATCTGCATCTAAAGGTCCCATGAATTGAATCATCCATGTTGGTGACTAGTGTCATCCCTTCTATGATGGCGTTGATTGCAGATATGGTTCCCATCACGAGGTATGTTCCTTTCTGGTCTTACCGTTTGCCAAAGATCATGCATGTTGAGTCTGCTGTTGTGCTACTGTTTTGGCACTACCATGATAAAGATCTAGTGGAACTATTAAGTTGAGGCAATGTTTTGGCACTGCTAGTGCCACTGATTTTTTTATATATATCGAAAGAGGGGGTTTCCTCCGATTTCATTAAAGAAACCCAACCATAGAGAACCATTATCCGACAACATCTCAGTGTAAATGGGCAGTTATGCAACTACTACTAGAACGGACTGAGTACTAGCAGGAGACAAGTTCGCCACATAAGCTAGGCAGGTAGGGGGACGCAGCACCAGCTCGACTAATTTTGGATTACAACCCAAATGCTACCACAGAACATCAGGGGGAAGATAGGGACTGAAAGAGCCATCTTCAGCATCCCAATCTAAGCACCCCCGGGCTCCATCCTTGCGACGCACGGTACACCTCGTTTGCCACCTGCTCGACCCTAGTGCCACTGATAAAATGAAGTAATAAATACAGTTAAAATAGAGCAAGTATCCTCTCTATCATTTCATTTCCAATGTAGATAAACAAAGTGCTTCTCTTTGTTAGTATATGTTTTATCAACTAGTCCCATTGTTAATGTTTAAGCGTTTCTGCAAACTGGGGTGCTTAATTTTAGTTGATCTGAACAAAAATAGAGATTGGAATGTCTCAAGGCCCCTCCTTGTACTACCGCTGTACACTGATGTTCATCACTGGTAGAAGGTGTATCGGGGAGACTTGGGTCGATTTCCAGTATGAGGCGTACTGTATGAGGCATTGCAGGGCCCATCTCGCCCTTGCAGCGTGGCATACTATGATAATATCGCAATATTTTCTTCTATTTATTAGTGTATGTTTCATCAACTAGTGCCACTATAATGTAACCATGCTTTTTCATTATCTGTGCAAACAGGGTTATTCAGCTACATTTTGGTGGAACTGCACAAATGTATGGATGGAACCAGCATATATGCAGAGTGTGAGGTGTGCCAAGTAAAAATTACCGACACCAACCATGCTCCATGCACGCATTGGCATCCACCACCACCAGTGGGATGTGTGGCACTCTCTAAGGATGGATCTTTCTCGGCAGAAAATCGTCTAACCAAATACTAGTAGCTTATATTGGCAGCTTTCTAGGGAGTACTCTTTTCTGAAAGAAGCACCAATCTATTTTTCTTTATTTGTACACAGTGTCACAACTTTGACCCAAAGGTCTAGAGCTATTTTAGTGTGATTGGCATAGTACTCGAAGACTAATTGTAAGCATGATTTTCATTAGTTGTCACACTAATTGTAAGCATGAGCATATGGAAGATTAGGTTAGTGCGAAGCTTACTTAAACTCTACCACCACCGTTGAAACAAGGCGAGCGTTGAGGGAACCATGGAGAACGGCGGGGAAGCGACATCGCGCCATCCGGCCTCCTCTTGCGATGGGAGAACGAATACTCCTGTGGCTCCGGCTGGCTCTGCACCCTCACGAATGGCACACCGTACTCGATCGATTCGTTATCCTCTGGGTGCTCGACCTTCGACCTGTACGTCCACCACCTCCGCCTGACTTTCGCCTCGGGCGAATCTGTCTGCCCCATCGCCCAGAGGAGATACTCGATGAACTCGAAGGATTGTGGCGTGAGTGCCGCCGAGGAGTACATCGCCGCCACTACAAAAAAATACACTTCCGTGATGATACGTGTTTGTCACAGTAGGTCGCGTTTTTTGTCATGCATGTACATCCATGACAAATTTATGACAGAATCAAGATAGTCATACATGTGCTGTCGTAGAAGTGTTCCATGACATTACCAAAATTATCATCACGGAAGTGTCCACTTCCATGACGATAAATCCTGCATCACAGAAGTGCTTTCGTCAAGGGTGAACGACACGTGGCATCCACCGTAACGGAACGCCGTTAAGCTATCGGGTCGGATTTTGGACCCGATAACCCGTTAACAGCCACGACCAATGCCGATTTTCCACGTGTAAAATTCTCATTGGCTGACGGATCCACGCGTCAGCTCCGCGTTGGCACATGTGTCACTCATCCAACGGTCGAGATGGGCCTATGATATATTGACACGTGGACCGGCCCAACAGAGGCCCACAAAGTTTAAATGGGCCAGCCCAACCGAAGTCCCATAAGATTTAGCGGACCATAATGGGCCGACCCAGCTAAAGGCTCACAAAATTTAGCGGACCACAATGGGCCGGCCCAGCTAAAGGCCCACAAGATTTTGCAGACCATAATGGGTCGGCCCAGCTAAAGGCCCACAAGATTTTGCGGACCACAATGGGCCGGCCCAGCTAAAGGCCCACAAGATTCTGCAGACCATAATGGGCGGTCCAGCTAAAGGCCCAACATTCTCTGTCGAATCGGCCCGTCAACAGCCTGTCCTAAACTTTCCATCAACGCGGCCCATGGTCACTTCTGGCCCGTTAACAGTCCGCTAAGTAATTGGGCCGAATCACGGCCTGGTGTATTTCCGGCCTGTTAAAGGTCTGGCTTCATTTGGGCCCATTTACAGGCCATCAAAACTTTCGGCCTATTAGAGGCCCACTATAGATTTGGGCCACTTTCTCCCTGTTGTCATTTTCGGCCTGTTAACGTCGGACGTAAACCATGGGCCATATGTGGCCCAACGTCATATCGAGCCCATTAAAGGCCCATATAAAAATGACGATAATCTAGCCCGACCGAAGTTCCGGCCTGTTAAAGGCCCGTGTATTAGGTCGGCGCATTTACGACCCTTCTGAATTTCGGCCTATCAAAGATCCGCGCCGTAAATGGGCCACCATTTCGGCCTGCTATGTCCGGTGGGTTATTTGGCACAATCAGGGCCCAATCTCACTGTCGGTCTATTAAAGGACCATGTTTTTTATGGGCTCAAGATATTTACACCTATAAACGGCCTATTTTTACTGAGGGCCCAAAATATGTTTAGGCCTGTTAAAGGCCCACTATGGGCACATGCCTACCAGAAAAATATGAAAGCTTATGCTGATTTAGGCCCAGATATTTTTAGTGAGCTACATGTCAATTTCGGCCCGTAATCATTTTTAGCCCAATTGGAATGGGCCCGACGAATGTTGGCATGTTGGGCTCCTGCCAAGCTTTCGGCCGAATACATTACTAAGATTAACCTACACTATACAAAAATAGCGTCGTAATTACTGTAGCCTGGGGCAGCATCATAAATGTTGTATCACAAAAAAATAAATTCCAACCATACAACAAAAGGCCTGTTGGCATAAAGTTTACAGTCCTTCCAGATAAAAGCACCATCAGATGTATAGAAGCACAGATCATTTAACCTGAGTGCTAATGTTTCAGGCTGTAGAATCTGATGGAGCAGCACAATCTCCACCTTTTTTCCGCCATTGCTCTTGAACAACGAAGAGAATGTCTGATAGTCTGGTTTCAAAACCATTCATATCTTGACGACATTTCTCAACCACTATTCTTGTTTCCGAAACAACGTCCATTAGGGATTGGACTTGTGTCTGGAGCATAGATATATCACTCCGTCTAGCAGGAAGATTTTGTTCAGTAGGCGATTTGGACGAGGTTACCTTGAAAACCATCCCAGAATTACGCAGGAAGGTGCTTTTTGCACTGTTAGTGCAGAGATACTGACGCACTACAACAAGAGGTGACATTGTGCCTGTAGTAGCCTCGTCACCTTCAGGTGGTTCTGGTTGTTCAATCATTTGTTCCATAGCTTCCTGAAAGTTTGAACTTGTAGATTAGTGTACCGGATAAGTTACTAATGAGACAAAAACAAACAAAGTAGGTTAAACGTTTATACATAAATTATTTTGGTGAACTACTGTAATACATTAGCATGTATTGTAGTGCCAACTACATAATAAAATCACTTTCGGAACATATGTCCATGTAGCATGCCTACTGTATTGTCTATTTCCTCACATTCATTGACATCTAAGGATAAAGAGACATGGTTTAAAGTAGGATGAACATAGTATGACATCATTCATATCATGGGCAAACAGATGTAAAACAAACAACCTATTTTATCATTGTGTGAGCACGTGAACATAACAACTAGATTACAAATCAAGACCAAAAGAATATCCTTCATCTCTTTTAAACCATGTAAGGTGAAATGATACGTTAAGACAAACTATGTATAAAAGTGAACAGAGTAACTGACATTGGCTGCAAACCAAGTAGTTAAATGAACACATCACAGTACCAATCAGTTCAAGGCAGGAGGAGTAAGGACTTACAACAGCGGCTTGAACTAGTGTGCTCATGCCCTTCATCTTGCTGGTGTTGAAATCCTTGAAGATTTTCACTGCATTTGGTTCAGGTTCTTTTTGGTTCGCACGGGCTTTCCTTTGTATTTGGAACAAGTCAATATAGATACGATAATATGGCACAAAAAAAAGAAGGAAGTAGCAGCTATTTACAAAAGCCTCGCAGTGTGCAATATAGCTACGAGATCCTGTTGTCTGTTGGAATTTGACTTTAGAACGGTTTGTTTTGTTCTTCAAACATTTAGCCTAGAAGAAGATACACTTGTAAGGCACATACATAAATACAAGTTCAATATGTGGTCTGATCAAATACATATAGCCTACCTGATACTTTGGATCAGACCAATGTTTAACGAGGGCTGTCCAGTCTTCATCTGTAATATATTCCACTAGAGATGTTTGGGCGATTTCATTGTTAGCCTTGCCTTCAAAGTGAGATTTTCTAAGGTGGTACCGATACTGTCACAGAGCAGACTGAAAAACATGAGTGCATGCTTGTTTAGTTGCATCATCTTTCGGATCCAACTTGAACCTCATCTGTTGAAAAAAGAATGTGAGTCTTATTAGGAGGAAGCTAGAAAGTATGGGACAGAGCAAGACAATATTACTGATTGCGATGAATAACATTACTTACGGATAAATGGTCAAGGAAGGTGTTAAACTGGGTATTGTCTTTCTCATTCCTGTATTGGATCCACGTTGGGAGGATACGTGCATGACATCTAAAGGCAACGGCTGCCTCTGATACTAACGTGGCTGACTCTGTAGCATCACGTGGCCTTTTTAAACCTGCCTCAAAATGGATCTCCATTCTTCCTCCTTTAGATTTTGTTAATCTGTCAAGCATATCCCTGATGTCTGTTTCCGCTTGTGCCGTGGTGCTAGTTCAACAACGAATATGGAAAGTGATAGTGTACATCAAACTGTGAGAGTACATATAAAGGAGCATGCAACTGCAACTTGACTCGGTCAGGTATCGTCTTGGTGTTGATGCTCATGAGGTTCATCTGATCTTGCCAAGTCCTGTTGTGTCAGCAGTGCTTCGGAAGTAGTGTTAGGTGTGAAGGCAGCTTGGGAACTGGCCAGTTCCGGAGCAAACGAACGAGAAACTGGTTGAGATGCTGGTATAGTTGAAGCGGATGTTGAAGCTGGTGGAGCAGGTGATATTGTGTTTGTAGATTTAGCCGGTGGACTTGGACCTTCTACTGCACTATAAGTACCAGCAGAATCTCGACGGCAGAACCTTTTCCGTTTCACCCGACGAGTAACAACACTCCCTACTATATTATTTTCCTTGCTCTTTTTTGACTTTGCCATGTCAAGCTATACCCACAACACAAAAGAATAAAATCACTCTTGAGAACTCATTGATGCATGATGCAGATAAGCTATACTTTGATGTAAGACAACCGTATGAGGATGGAATATGTAAGAAAAACAGGACGGAATGACATATTCACAGCTATGATGTGCAAACTAAGCAGAAGGATTTTCCAGAAAATAGAACTAATGCAAGCTAGACACCATATGAAAGATGCAACCGATATTACTCTGCCAAGTTAAAAGTGTCTTGTCATAAGTGGCAATTCGAAAAATTAGAAGCAGTACAATGTAGAAATCAATGCAAGATGCAACCACTATCAAACTGCCATGTTAAAAGCGTCCAATCATGAGTGACTGATGCGGGATACACACAAGCAGTACTTTGATGTAAGAACATGGTATGATAGATAGATTGTAGGTGTACTAAAGTAGGGGTACCTTAGTACCCCGAACCTGTGCACGGGCAGTCGCAGCGTCCCCGTGGCAAGCCTTGCCGGGCGTCCGCCAAGATCCCCTGCGGCTCCCTTGGAGCCATTCAAGAACAAAGTAATCAAGACCCCGGCAAGAGGAGCTTGCCGGGAAGGCCACTCAGGGCGCGAAGGAAACAAGGCCCCGGCAAGAGGAGCTTGCCGGGAAGGCTTGGTGCGCGCCGAGCCCCCAAGCGCGACAAGGTTCCTGCCGCGGCAAGGAGCTTGCCGGGGCGGGCAACATCTCTTCATCTCCGCTCCAGCTCACCCGCCGACGTGTCACCACGGAGCTCTCCCAAGCACGCGTGTCGACGGGCTGTGCAGACAGCGGGGAGTAGCGATAAGCGGCGCTGACAAACTACCATCGTGGCAAACGGAGGCACACTTGACGGTCCCTGTTACACTGTTCGGGCGACTGAGACGGGCATTGATGACTCTTGTCCCTTGCCGTCAGAGTTAGGTATAGATTACTGTACACTGTACAGAGCGGTGTACCAACCTACGTTTTTACTATTTTGCCCTTGTCTACTTGCCACATGTGGTGACCCCTTGCGTCTATAAAAGGAGGCCCAAGTGCAACGTAGAAAGGGTTCGGTTCAGCTCCGGCTTAGTTCATTCTACTCATACGAGACCACGCTCAGGCTAGGTTTTGTAGCTCCCATTGCTCCCTAGCAAGAACACAAGATAATCCACAAAGCAGCAGTAGGAGTATTATCTCTCCGGAGAGCTCCGAAGCTGGATAAACCCGCTCGTGTGCATCGCTTCGATCCGCTCTTTGTGCAATCTCCGCCCCCCTCCGAACCACAAGTGACCCAGGTCCCGTAGGTGTTCGTGGGACACGATCAGTCCTCCCCGACATCTTTGGCGCGCCAGGTAGGGGGCGTCGAGGCTGTGTGAACCCGATCCGGCGTTCACACGAGCAACTTCATCAACATCTTCGTCGACATGGCGCCGAAGAAGAAGTCTTCGGCAGCTCCAGAGCCATCCGCGTCGAACCCACCACCACCGGAGCCGTCAGGTGGTGGGGGAAATGCTGGGTGAGGAACCGGCGTCGTCGAGAGAGCCCACAATGCCGCCAGGTCCAAGGACAAGGCAGCACAGGTGTCGGCGTCCGAGTCCACACCTCGTCCTTCGCAGGAGGCGCGGGACCGACAGCGTCATGATGCTCGCGGCACCATACGCTCGTTGGATCAAGGCCAAGCTGGAGGATCCCGAGGCCCTCGAGACCCGCATGCACCTCAGCATGCCGGTACGAGTGGAGTACGATCGCTTGGGCGGGATGATGCTCCTTCTAACTTGGTTAGGAATCCGAGCACCTCCCGTTCTTCGCTCCGTACGCCGTTGCCGCCAACCACACCAGCGGAAGCCTTGGCAAGAGCTCAGTTACTTCTAGATTACCCTCCAACGGCCGATAAGGTCGACGAATGGAGGGCCACAATTCAGAGTCTCATCGGCTTCGCCAACGGCGACGTCCCGCGACAACCGAGTGCTTCGCAGTCGTGGCAAGGCGACAAGGCACGAGCTGTCGGCGACGAGACTTACGAGGGAGCAGCCACCGTGCACTCACCTTCCCGAAGGCCAAGATCGCCGACTCGCCGGATCCACCTCGACAGCGACTCCACAGCGTCGTCGGATCCGCGAGCTCGTCGCGACCAGCGCCAAGTTCTCCGAGAACGGCAAGAAGAAGACGCTCGAACCCGTATCGAGCGCCGAAGAGAAGCGCGCCGTCAATCTGACCAACGTGCCGGGCCCACTATCGATATGCATGCGCCAGGGGAACCAGGCGACTTACCGTACGCGATAGGTTACCCTGCGTTCACCCGTGAGCTGCGGCAAGTCCGGTGGCCCGACAAGAAAAACTTCAAACCAGATGTGCCGGAGAACTATGATGGCAGGACACACCCATCGGAGTTCCTCAGCATCTACACCATCGCGGTGCAGGCTGCGGGGGGACGAGACGACAAGATCCTCGCCAACTACTTTCCCCTGGTGCTCAAGCCAAACGTCAGATCTTGGCTCATGCACTTGCCGGATGGCTCTATTTCTTCTTGGGCAGATTTGTGCCACCAGTTTGTAGGCGCCTTCACAGGCGGCCACAAGCCTCATGGCCAGGAGATTGACCTCCACCTGCTTGCCCAGAAGGAGGGAGAGTCCCTGCGCAAGTTCATCCAGAGATTCAGTCGAGTGCACTACAACATCCCAGACGTCCACCCTGCCGCGGTGATCAGTGCATTTCATCAGAATGTACGAAACCGCAGGATGAGGGAGGAGATGGCGATGTGCAAAGTGAAAGACGTCAGCGAGCTCTACGCCCTGGCCGACAAGTGTGCACGCGCTGAAGAAGGAAGAAGACTCCCAGGAGAGAATGTGGGAGCGGAATCTGACAGTGAGGAGATCGCCCCGGCAAGAAGGAGCCGGCGGGGAAACGACAGGAGGAAGAAAAACCAAGAAGTACTAGTTGTCGAGCAGTCCGGCAAGGATGGTGCCGCCAACAAAGCCAAGGATGGTGGCTCCGGAAAGGAGGTTGCCGTTGACGCCGACCGCCAACCTGTGGCGGCCTCCGACAAGCCCGACAGCTCCAACAAGCAGTACTGTAAAATCCACCGCACCAAGGGCCACGATCTCCAGAGCTGCAAGAAAGTCGAGCAGCTTGTTGAGCTACAGAGAGCTGAGTACGAGCGGCGAGACAAGGAGAAGGCCCAGGAAGGTGCAGGTGCAGCAAGTAAAAAGAGACCCAGCCGGGGAGGACGCCGCGGCAAGGCCAAGCAGCGGCAAGGTGACAGACCTCCCCGCGGCCGCGACAAGGACGAAGACGAAGATGAAGATGACGAGGACATGGAAGACGATGAAGCAGACGAGCAAGAGTTTCAAAAGGCAACAGAGGTCCTTTGTGTTGACGGTGGTGCTTCTCTGCATACCTCGCACCGCCAACTCAAGCAATGGATGCGTGAGGTGAATGCAGCAGAACCCTCGATAGAGTCGCGCAAACCTCTGAAGTGGTCCAACACGCCCATCGTCTTTGACATTGAGGACCACCCTGATCGCATTACAGTGGTCGGGTGCTTGCTGATGTTAGTCTCACCGACCATCCGCAACCTCAAGGTCACAAAGATGTTGGTAGATGGCAGGGCCGGCCTGAACCTGATATCTTCTGCAGTACTCCAGAAACTTCAAATTCCTGACTGCGAGCTCGAAGAAACTGGTACATTCCAAGGAATCAACCCTGGAAGGAGCAAGCCCAAAGGGAAAATCACGTTGCCGGTAACATTCGGCAGCGAGCTCAACTTCAGAACTGAGAGGGTCACGTTTGACGTTGCCGATTTCCCATTGCCCTACAATGGCATACTCGGCCGACCAGCGCTCGCCAAGTTCATGGCCGCCTCTCATTATGCTTACAACCTACTCAAGATGCCCGACCCGATAAGCGTCATTTCTGTCCATGGCGACAAGAAGGACGCGCTTATCTGCGCCGACAAGATTTACCGGGATGCAGCAGCCGCAATAGAAAGCAACCCACTTGCCGCTGAAGCTCCCGGGGGGAAGAAGAAGACCACCAAGTCCGGCAAGAGCTCTGTTGCCTACTCCGGCAAGCGCACCTCTTCGGAGTGCTGCGCTACCGTCGAGGACGCACCATCGAGCTCCACCGGCAAGTGCAACAAGTCGATGGCAGCTCCGCCGAAGACCAAGAAGGTGCCCGCCAAGGAGGACGGCACTGATGGTACCTTCACCATCAGTGCCACGCTTGATCCTAAATAGGAAGGCGAGATCGTTGCTTTCCTGCGGGCGAATGTCGATGTGTTTGCATGGCAACCATCTGACATCCCCGGTGTTCCCAAGAAAGTAATTGAGCACCACCTAGCTGTCTGTCCTCACGCGCGGCCCGTCAAGCAAAAAGTTAGGAAACAGGCAGTGGAGCGCCAAGAGTTCATAGCAGAAGAAATCAAGAAATTAGAAGCAGCAGGGCTTATCAGAGGAGTCCTCCACCCCACGTGGTTGGCCAATCCGGTAGTTGTGCGCAAGGCTAATGGGAAATGGAGACTTTGTATTGACTTCACTGATGTTAATAAAGCTTGTACCAAAGACCCATTTCCCTTGCCGCGTATGGACCAAATTGTTGACTCCACGGCTGGATGTGATCTGCTTTCGTTTCTTGATGCATATTCAGGATATCATCAGATCTTCATGGCAGAAGAGGATGAAGAGAAAACCGCATTCATTACACCATGTGGCACGTACTGCTTTATACGGATGCCTTTCGGTTTGAAGAATGCTGGTTCAACCTTTGCAAGGGTAGTCCATGATGCCTTTGAACCACAAATAGACAGAAATGTAGAAGCCTACATGGATGACATAGTGGTCAAGAGCAAGGACAGAGCGACTCTAGTTCAGGATTTGGATGAAACATTTGCAAATCTGCGCAAGATCAACCTCAAGCTCAACCCCGAGAAGTGCGTGTTTGGAGTCCCTTCCGGCAAGCTTCTTGGGTTCTTTGTGTCTCAGCGGGGAATTGAAGCCAATCCCGACAAGATCAAGGCCATTGAGCAGATTGAAGCACCAAAGCGCGTCAAGGATGTCAGAAGGCTTGCCGGTTGCATGGCTGCTCTCAGCAGGTTCATCTCTAAGTCTGCTGAACGCGCCCTGCCGTTTTTCAAAATCTTGAAAAAGGCAGGTCCAATGAAATGGACTCCCGAAGCGGAGGCTGCGCTGGAGGACTTGAAGAGATACCTGTCCTCCGCTCCAATACTTGTCGCACCTAGGCCACAAGAGAAGTTGCTACTGTATATAGCAGCGACCAATCAAGTGGTTAGTGCTGCGTTAGTGGCGGAGAGGGAGGCGGATGATGAGCCGACAACCGAGGCAGTTGCATCCAGCGACGAGCAGGGGGCTTCACCGTCAAGCTCTGGTCCCGACAAGAACAGATCAGCGCAGGGTTGCGACAAGATACAGAAAAAGATGGTGCAGCACCCAGTCTACTTTGTCAGTTCCCTTCTGCAGGGGGCTAGATCAAGGTACTCTGGTTTGCAAAAGCTGCTTTTCGGCCTCCTCATGGCCTCGAGAAAGCTGCGCCATTACTTCCAAGCACATGAGATAACAGTTGTCACTCGCTTTCCGTTGAAAAGGATATTACAAAATCCAGAAGCAACAGGCAGGATTGTCGAGTGGGCACTGGAACTGTCAAGCTTTGGTCTCAAGTTTGAAAGCACTTCAACTATCCAGAGCAGAGCATTGGCGGAATTCATAGCTGAATGGACACCAACGCAAGATGAAGAAATTCCAGAGACGAGCATCCCCGTCAAGGAGGCAAATAAAGAGTGGCTGATGTACTTTGACGGTGCCTTCTCGCTGCAAGGCGCCTGTGCCGGCGTGCTGCTTATCGCACCCACCGGAGAGCACCTCAAGTACATAGTCCAGATGCACTTTCCCAAGGAACAAGCAACAAATAATACTGCAGAGTATGAAGGCTTGCTTGTCGGTCTCAGGATTGCGGTGGACCTTGGGATCAAGAAGCTCATTGTCAGAGGGGACTCGCAACTTGTCGTCCGCCAAGTAAATAAAGATTATCCGAGCCCGTTGATGGAAGCTTACGTCGATGAAGTGAGAAAGCTAGAAGAGCACTTTGAAGGCTTGCAAATGGAACACGTTCCAAGAGCTCAGAATGATATAGCTGATGGCCTCTCCAAATGTGCCGCACTTAAGTTACCTGTGGAACCAGGGATTTTTATGCTCAAGCTAACTCACCCAACCGTAACACCATCAACAGGACAGAGCAAGAAAAGAAAATTGGTTTCCGGCGACTACTTTCCAGCAGAGCTCCCTGAAGCCGCCGCCAAGAAGGTCCCTAAAATCAACACAAATATCACTGAGGAGCGCCCTGCTCCGACAAACCATGCGGTTTGTATCGTTGAAGCAAACGCTCCCGACAAGTTTCGCTCCGGCAAACTTGCCGGGGATCACCAAGCTCCGGCGGACCCATAGGTTCTTGCCGTAGAAGCTGGTGTTCTCGCAGTGATAAAAGAGCCTTTAGTCCTTGTTGTTGAGCCACAGGCTCCAGCATGGGCATAGTAAATCGTCCACTTCCATCAGACAGGAGAACTTCCCGAAGAGCAAGAAGAAGCGGAAAAAGTAGCACGACAGTCAAGTATGTACCTGTTTGTTGACAACATCCTGTATAGAAGAAGACTCAACTGTGTGAAATTGAAGTGCATTTGCCGGGAAGATGGACAGAAGCTGTTGGCAGAGATACATGGAGGCATATGTGGTCACCACATTGGCGCAAGGGCACTTGCCGGCAAAGCTTTCCGGCAAGGTTTCTTCTGGCCAGAAGCCCTCCAGGATGCAACTGCACAAGTGACCAAGTGTGAAGCGTGCCAGTTCCATTCAAAACAGATTCATCAACCAGCTCAAGCTCTCCAGACAATCCCTTTATCCTGGCCCTTCTCGGTCTGGGGGCTCGACATCCTCGGCCCTTTCCCCCGAGCTGTCGGGGGCTTTGAGTACTTGTACGTTGCGATCGACAAGTTCACAAAGTGGCCAGAAGTGGAACCAGTGAGGAAGGTGACAGCACAGTCAGCGGTCAAGTTCTTCAGGTCAATTGTTTGCCGTTTTGGGATTTCTAACAGAATCATCACCGACAACGGCACACAGTTCACGAGCCGCACCTTCATGCAGTACGCCCAAGATCTTGGCACCAGGATCTGCTTTGCTTCTGTTGCTCATCCGAGAAGCAACGGTCAAGCAGAGAGAGCAAACGCTGAAGTGCTGCGAGGACTCAAGACCAGAACTTTCGACAAGCTGCGCAAGTGCGGAAGAAACTGGATCGAGGAGCTGCCGGTGGTTCTTTGGTCGATCAGGACGACGCCAAATCGAGCCACTGGCTAGACACCTTTCGCTCTAGTATATGGAGCAGAGGCAGTTCTCCCCACGGAACTCGTATACGGGTCACATCGAGTGCTCGCCTATGATGAGCTTGAGCAAGAGCAGCTGCGACAAGATGACGCGCTGCTCCTCGAGGAAGATCGTCTTCAGGCTGCTGTACGAGCTGCTCGTTACCAGCAAGCTTTGCGTCACTACCATAGCCGCAAAGTTAATGCCAGAAGCTTCGAGGAAGGCGACCTTGTTCTTCGGCGCGTTCAATCCGCCAAGAATTCCAACAAGTTGACGCCGAAGTGGGAAGGCCCTTATCGGGTGAAACGAGTCACTAGGCCCGGCGCTGTCCGCCTTGAGACCGAAGATGGCGTTCCGGTGAGCAATTCCTGGAATATAGAGCATCTTCGCAAGTTTTACCCATGAGGCGCGGTTGCCGGAACCCGTTCCGGCAACCACCCTTTTTGTACAAGTCTTTTCGCAGTTGCATGTAATCCTTTGTACAAAGCCGGGCGCAGACCCCGTGCATCAGTAAAGCCTATGTGTTGCGCACATTTTGTCAATACATGCTTTCATAATCATATATGCATATGTTTACTAACACTTTGTGCAGCATCCACACCCGGTAAGCGATAACGAGCCACTAGGCTCCATAACTTTATTTTCTCTTCTTTCTTCTCAAACAAGAAGAAGGTTCATCCACCCACAAGTTAACCGGGGGGGGGGGAGGAGAAGATAATAATGTGGACCGCCAAGCGTCGCTCGAGGAACTGTCGCCTTGCCGGGAAATGGACAACAGGAAAGCTAAGTTGCTAAGTTTAAACGACCAGTTTTAAATTTTTAAGTTATCTTCCTCGAACGATAGTACTTTGTATGGAAAACCTGTGCCGCGGAGGAACCGACTCGTGACTAGTCGCGCCCTTACTTTGTTTCGAGTCCGCTCAACAACTTAAGTGAGCTGCGGCTAGTCCGCGACAAGGTTGCTTGTCGGTAGCGACCCCGCCAGCAGGCTGCTGAAGTTCCGCACTCGGCGCTTGCGGCAAGGGTGCCTGCACCGGCAAGTTTCCCTGAAAAGCGTAGGGCAGTAACATACAAAGCCAAGAGTCGAGTAAAGGAAGTAACATAGCAAATATTGCCCACAATAAAGTTATATTACAAAAATAACTTATTTCAGCACTGGCTAAATTGTTCTCAGAACCGAAATAACAGCAAAGAGGAGAAGAAGGGCGCGCCGGCACCCAGGCCCCGGCAAGCCAGAGTTGCCGGGGGCTGCGGCAAGCCAGAGTTGCCGGGGGCTGCGGAGGTAGGTCAAGGAGGCGAGAAGGGCAAAAGGAGTGCCTAGGCGAGCTACAGGTGCCAGAAGGCACCAAGGGAACATCCCGGGGGCTCTCCGAGGGCTTAACGGAGACGGCGGCGCCGGAAGCGGGGCTCGAAGACGGGGCGGCAGGACGTCAGCACGCTGTCGAGGGCACTACGCCCTCGTACTCCGAATTGACGGCCTTGTCGCCATCCCTCTTCCCCTTCCGCAGCCTCCCTACGCCAGTCGCCCAAGGAGACGACCCCGGGGAGTTCAAGAAGCCGGCGACGCGGATGATGGAGTCGCCGGTGACGCACGAAGCGGCGCCCGACAACTAATCGGGCCCGCTACCCTCGTCGTCGCTGTCGCTCTCCTCCTCGTCGCTCTCGCTCGAGGAGGAATCTTCGCTGTCGGAGGAGCTATCCACACAGCACTTCGCCCGAGTGCCGAGGTCCCCGAAGACTTTGACGGAGAGGAGATCACCCTCCATTAACTTAAAATGGAGGGTAAACCCCGCCATCAGACTGTGGATGCGGGCGAACGTCTTCCACCCACGATCAAGATACATCACATTAGGGGCTGGGAATACAACGCGGACTCGCGTGCCGCTGATCCCACAACCCCTCATGTGCAGTCTCAGTGTCTCGGGCGGATCCGACTCCATCGCGCTCGCGAACGGAGCTGGAAGCCGGAGGCGACGACGAGGCGCCCGGCGCAGCCTGACGAAGAACTCGCAAGGGTCGTCCCCTGTATGAACCGCCGGCGGGGGCGGAGACGGCGCGCCACCCCGCCCGCTTCTTCCCCGAGCGCCTCGACCTCGTCCTCGACCTCGCCCCCGGAGGGGAACAACCGGCGGAGGCGGAGACGGCTCGCCGCCCCGTCCGCTTCTTCCCCGAGCGCCTCGACCTCGTCCACGACCTCGCCCCCTCCCTCTTCCCCTTGTGGCTGGCTCTGCCACCCCGGGTGTGGGGTTGGGAGGGATGCACTGTCTAGCGGCGACCCTCGCCGCCACCGATGGAGAACCAAGGTTCCCTTTCTCCATGACGAATGAGAGAAAGGGGAGCAGAAACTAAGGAAAGGAGGAGATGGGAGAGTGCGGGCTTCTGCGCTCCCCTTCCGCCCTTCTTAAAAGAAGCAAGGTGGGGGCTCGGCCGCCCCGCTCAGCGAATCAAGGCATAGGAAGAGCAGGGAATTGGGGCAGACCTACTGCCTCTGCTCGCAACGGCCCAGTTTCCCATTGCCACCGTCCGTGACCCCAAGAGCATGGGAACCACGTGGCGGGGATGCAGAACCGAGGCGACAGATGAGGCGACCTCGCACGCCACCCACTTCCCCCACGACACCGCAATTGACGCGTGCCGTTACAGGGGAACGCGGCGGATACGGAGTGGATTTGGTTTGGACCTAGGCCGCGTGTGCCCGTGCCCTCTTTTGGGCCTGGCCCAACAGCGCCCGGCACCGTGTATGGCCCAGACCCGGGGGCTCCTGTCGGTGTACTAAAGTAGGGGTACCTTAGTACCCCGAACCTGTGCACGGGCAGTCGCAGCGTCCCCGTGGCAAGCCTTGCCGGGCGTCCGCCAAGATCCCCTGCGGCTCCCTTGCAGCCATTCAAGAACAAAGTAATCAAGACCCCGGCAAGAGGAGCTTGCCGGGAAGGCCACTCAGGGCGCGAAGGAAACAAGGCCCTGGCAAGAGGAGCTTGCCGGGAAGGCTTGGTGGTCGCCGAGCCCCCAAGCGCGACAAGGTTCCTGCCGCGGCAAGGCGCTTGCCGGGGCGGGCAACATCTCTTCATCTCCGCTCCAGCTCACCCGCCGACGTGTCACCACGGAGCTCTCCCAAGCACGCGTGTCGACGGGCTGTGCAGACAGCGGGGAGTAGCGATAAGCGGCGCTGACAAACTACCATCGTGGCAAACGGAGGCGCACTTGACGGTCCCTGTTACACTGTTCGGGCGACTGAGACGGGCATTGATGACTCTTGTCCCTTGCCGTCAGAGTTAGGTATAGATTACTGTACACTGTACAGAGGGGTGTACCAACCTAAGTTTTTACTATTTTGCCCTTGTCTACTTGCCACATGTGGTGACCCCTTGCGTCTATAAAAGGAGGCCCAAGTGCAACGTAGAAAGGGTTCGGTTCAGCTCCGGCTTAGTTCATTCTACTCATACGAGACCACGCTCAGGCTAGGTTTTGTAGCTCCCATTGCTCGCTAGCAAGAACACAAGATAATCCACAAAGCAGCAGTAGGAGTATTATCTCTCCGGAGAGCTCCGAAGCTGGGTAAACCCGCTCGTGTGCATCGCTTTGATCTGCTCTTCGTGCAATCTCCGCCCCCCTCCGAACCACAAGGGACCCAGGTCCCGTAGGTGTTCGTGGGACACGATCAGTCCTCCCCGACATAGATGCAGTGTATTCTAGACACTGAAAGCCATGTCATATGCACATGTATAATGTATAAACTCAGCAGGTGCAATTTAATCAAAATAGAAGAAATACAGGCTAGACAACATATGCAACATGAATCCAATTATCACACTGTCAATTTAGAGCAAGCACCTGCGATGGTGGAGTACGGGAGATGAACTCATCATGTAGACTTGGGACTTCAACTTCATTAGCAGTAGCAGGGGAAAATCTAGAGAGTCTCTATTTGCGTCGGTGCGGAGGACCACCAACATCCCCTAACTTACTCTTTTCCTTCCTATTTTCTAATATTACCTTATGAAGTCAAAACCACAAGAAGATGAATTAAATTAGCTCTGCATAACTGGTTGATGCATGATACAGACGAACACTACTTTGATGTAAGGCAAGCGCAGGATAGGAGGATGGAGTATATACAAAAAAAGACAGCGTTTCATATTCACACGTACGATAGGAGGATGGAATATGTATGAAAAATCAGTAAGTGGAAGGCATTTCAACAAAATTATAAGAAATGAAAGCTAGGCACCATATGAACATGCAACCAATATCACTCTATCAGGTAAAAAGTGTCTCATCGTAAGTGTCATTTCAAGAAATTAGAAGCTGTACAAGCTAGAAGACAATGCAGGATGCAACCTACACCACAGTCCCAAGTTAAATGTGTCTTATGGGTAAGTGATCGTTGCAGGTATAAGTTGTAAGCTACGCAGATGCAATTGAACATAATCAGAAGCAATACAAACTAGACATCATACGGAAAATGCAACCACGTATAACAGTTCCAAGTAAGAGCAAGCACCTGTGATGGTGGAGTAGGGGAGATGTGCTCATCATGTACACGTATGTTCTAGAAACAGGAACACATGTCATATTCATAGGCATTATGTGTAAAGTAAGTAGATGCAATTCAAGTTAGAAGCAATACAAGCTAGACATCATACGCAACATGCAACCACATATAATAGTGTCAAGTTAGAGAAAGCACCTTTGATGGTGGAGTAGGGGAGATGTGCTCATCATCTACACAACTACGTTGACGGTCCAGCCTTGTGTTGTCTTGCGAATCTTGTTGGGAGGATGGCGAAGTAGAATCTGTAGAGACCAAATGTTTGAGTTGCTCCGAAGGACCACCATCATCCACTGCCGGACTAATTTCCTTCAGCTGTAATGATTTTGCATTGTGAAGTCAAACCGATAAGAAAAAGGAATAAAATTTGCTCTTCAGAACTCATTCATGCATGATACTGACAAACACTACTCAGATGAAAGGCAAACACATGATGCGAGGATGGAATATGTATGAAAAACTGGATGGTGTGACATATTCACACCTATGATGTGGCAACTAAGAAGAAGGCATTTCAACAAATTAGAAGCACTGCAAACTAGAAACCATATGAAAGATGCAACCAATATCACTCTGCCAAGTTCAAACTGTACGGCGTTTCTACAAATTAGAAGCAGTACATGCTATAAATCATATGCAAGACACAACCAATATCATAGTGGCGACTTAAAGGTGCCTTATCATAAGTGACTGATGCTGGATATGCAAGAATAGTAGTCTGATGTAGAAACAGGAACACATGTCATATTCACAGGCATTATGTGTAAAGTAAGCAGATGCAATTCAACAAATTTAGAAGCAATACAAGCTAGACATCATACGCAACATGCAACCACATATAATAGTGCCAAGTTAGAGCAAGCACCTGTGATGGTGGAGGAGGGGAGATGTGCTCATCATCTACACAGCTACGTTGACTGTCTAGCCTTGCGTTGTCTTGTGAATCTTGTTGGGTGGATGGCGGAGTAGAATCTGTAGAGAACCTCCGTTTCAGTTGCTCGGGAGGACCACCATCATCCAATGCCTTACCAATTTCCTTCAGCTTTATTAATTTTGCATTGTGAGGTCATACCGACAAGAAAAACGAATATCATTCGCTCTTCAGAACTCATTCATGCATGATACTGACGAACACTACTCTGATGAAAGGCAAAGTCATGATACGAGGATGGAATATGTACGAAAAAATGGACGGCTTGACATATTCACACCTATGATGTGGTAACTAAGCAGAAGGC
>LR880968.1:849295186-849329554 GCA_904067115.1 Aegilops sharonensis | reverse complement strand
TGGAGTTTGATGATAAACTGGAAGCCCTTGATTTCGTATCCAACGGCTGGAAAATCTAATGACCAGAGATGAAAAAGTCAGTCGACTGACGTGTAGCCTCACCCCGCACGTACACATGCACGCACGCATGTAGGCGTGCAACACTGACACGTACACATAACGTACACACGCACGCATGCTGGCGTGCAACAATAACACGTACACATGCAATCACGCAACACTCGCATGCCTGCATGCACACAGCACACGACGTAAGACACACGCTCAACCTATACGTTCATGCACCGTTTGTTAAGGACATGGATTGTTACGGGTATTAATCAATCTTATCTGTGATAAGCAGAACATTGATGTTTGCAGCGGTCTTTATGAATCACAACGTATCAAACGGGCTATCAACATAGTAGGCTTATCTACATGAAAAAGATGACGTCACACTCAATGAACAATCATCGGTTTATGAAATGCCCGCTTCTGACCGGCCTGGCGCACCAAAGGTTCCTCTGCTGTGTGCTGCCTACGTTGGGTCACTGACATGCAGGCCATGCACCCAAAGAGCCCACACGTCAGTGGAAGAATGGCGCGGTGTCCTAGGTCAGAGTCGAGGGCACCACTCGCGGCACGCCCGGCTGAACACGCCTCCGTGCCGCATTCAAACGCCTCCATGAAACCCGCCCGTGTGGAAGCCGAGAAACCCACTCTGGACACACGTTCTGTTGGGGATATTACCACAAGGTACGCCGTGTCTCGGAAATTTTGCACTCGTCAGACCGTATCAACGCTGATTCTGCGATTATAACCCTGGAAGGCAACTGCCGGTTTACGCCTCTGAAGTTAAAATTGGGACGAATGAAGCGTTTTTGTAACGACATGGGCACCCTCATGGGTACTTTAGTGAAGTATGCTGATTCTGATAGTACCAAGGATCCCGAGTCTGAGGATGACAAGGCAGGGAAGGGAAAAAAGAACAGCAACTCCAAGGGTCAGCAACACAACACGGCAGGTCATGGGAACGGAGGCAAATGTAAAGCGGATGATTTTGTGGCTAATACTAACGCGCAGGACAAGGGTCAGCGACGCAAGGGTAAAGCGGCGAATCGCGGTGGAGCTCCGAATCCTAACCCGGATCGCCTAAACTATTTGTTGAACCAGCCCTGTCCAAAGCACGGGACGAAGGAGGTGCCGACCAACCACCTTTGGAAGGACTGTTACATTATGCAGGAGTTTAAGAATTCTAATGCTTTCCGTTATGATCATGGATCAGGCGGCAGTTCAGGATCTGGTTTCCATGGGCCGGGTCACGATGGAGGGGCTTCTGGTTCAGGTTTCAATGGCAATCAGGGTGGACATAACAATCAGAATAATCAGAATAACCAAGGTGGTTACAGCCAGCAGCAGCAGTCGGGTTATCAGAGCCATCCAAAGCAGTTGAATAGTGGGCAATGTCATGTTTTCACGACTAGCTTGGATAAGCGAGACCGGAAAATCCATAAGCAAGCGGTGAATTCTGTTGAACCGGCCATACCACGTTATTTACGTTGGTCGGAACAACCAATCGTATGGAGCAGAGAGGATCACCCTCTCCGGGTTGACAATCCGAGTCAGCTATCATTGGTGGTAGCCCCTCAGGTGGGAGGTTATAAATTCACCAAAGTGCTCATGCATGGAGGGAGCAGCATTAACATCCTATATTATGAGACCTTCCGCCGTATGGGGCTGACAGATAAAAATCATAAACCGTCCAATACAGTATTCCATGGTGTGGTACCTGGAAAGTCAGCATATCCTGTTGGCAAGATAGCTCTGGAAGTGGCCTTTGGAGACGAGCATGATTCCCGATCCGAGACACTGACTTTTGAAGTGGTGAAGATCCGGAGCCCATATCATGCTCTATTTGGGCGGCCGGCTTATGCCAAATTCATGGCACGTCCTTGTTATATCTATTTACAGCTCAAGATGTCGGGTCACAAGGGCACAATAACGGTTCATGGAAGCCGTAAGACTGCTTTGGAATGCGAGGAAGGTGATGCGGCCTATGCAGGGTCGGTTTGTGCTACGGAGGAGTTAAAATATTACAAGGACAATGTTCATCTGGCGGACATGACCCCGTTGAAGAAGCCAACTACAGAGCATGATCCGGATTTGAAGTTCAAATCGGCGGCTGAGACTAAGCTTGTTGACTTCGTGCCTGGCGATTCATCCAAGCAGTTCACTATCAGCGCCAACTTGGACCCGAAATAGGAAAGCACGCTCATCGAGTTCATCCGTGAGAATCAGGACATTTTTGCATGGAAGCCTTCTGACATGCCAGGTGTACCGAGGGAGCTCGCTGAGCACACTCTTAATATTGATCCTAAGTACAAACCGGTGAAGCAGTTTCTCTGCCGGTTTAACGAGGAACGACGCAAAGCTATTGGAGAGGAGGTGGCCAGGCTCTTAGCGGCCGTTTTATTGTTGAAGTCTTCCATACAGAATGGCATGCTAATTCGGTGCTGGTTCTTAAGAAAAATGGCACTTGGCCCATGTGTGTGGATTATAAAGACCTTAACAAAGCCTGTCCGGCAGACCCCTTTGCCCTCCCCCGCATTGACCAGATTATCGATGCCACCGCGGGATGTGAGCATTTGAGTTTTCTGGATGCATATTCTGGTTATCATCAGATCAAGATGGCAGTTAAGGACCAAGAGAAGACAACGTTCATAACTCCCTTTGGAGCCTTCTGCTATGTATCTATGCCTTTTGGGCTCAAGAGCGCCCAGGCAACTTATCAATGGTGTGTACAAAATTGCCTTCATAAACAGATCGGCCGTAATGTGCATGCCTATGTGGATGATATTGTGGTTAAGTCAAGGGAGAAGGAGACGCTGATTGACGATTTGAAAGAAACCTTTGATAACCTACGAACTTACAAGATGATGCTCAACCCGGCCAAATGCGTTTTTGGTGTACCGGCAGGCAAGTTATTGGGTTTTTATGTGTCCAACAGGGGGATTGAAGCTAATCCGGAGAAGATTACAGCTATCACCTCCCTCACTAAACCGAAGAGTATCAACGACGTTCAGCGCTTGGCAGGACGGATTGCCGCGCTAAGCCGGTTTATCAGCCGCCTCGGTGAGAAGGCGATCCCCTTGTACTAGATGCTGAAGAAGACGGATCAATTCATCTGGAGTTCGGCAGCTGATGAAGCATTTGAGGACTTAAAGCGGCAATTAGCTAATCCACCCGTTCTTGCAGCTCTGACTGACAAGGAACCGTTACTACTATATGTAGCGGCTAATGCTTGTGCAGTCAGCGTGGCTATTGTGGTGGAGCGCAAAGAGGCGGGCAAGGAGTATCCGGTTCAGCGTCCGGTTTACTATATCAGCGAGGTACTTATTGAGTCCAAACAAAGGTACCCGCATTGGCAAAAACTGGTGTATGGGGTTTTCATGGCGAGCCGGAAGCTTAAACAATACTTCCAAGGACATCCTATCACAGTGGTCAGCTCTGCTCCTATGGGAGATATAATTCAGAACAGGGAGGCGACTGGCCGGATTGCCAAGTGGGCTATAGAGCTTGGGCCGCACGGTTTGCAATACGTACCTCGGACGGCGGTCAAATCTCAAGCCCTTGTTGATTTCATCAATGATTGGACGGAGCTACAAGCACCTGAAGAGAAGCCGGATCACACTTATTGGACTATCCATTTTGATGGGTCCAGGCAATTGGAGGGCTCGGGGGCTGGAGTCGTATTAACTTCCCCACGAGGTGATAAGTTCTATTACGTTCTCCGCTTAATGTTCCCCTGTACTAACAATGCAGCTGAATATGAAGCTTTGCTTCATGGTCTCCGGATGGCAAAGGAGATGAATCTCAGCCGGGTTAAATGCTACGGTGACTCGGACCTGGTGGCTCAACAAGTTTCTGGCACTTCGGATTCCAAGGATCCGCTCATTGCAGCTTATCGTCGTGACGTGGATATTGTTGCGGGCCACTTTAAGGGTTACCAGGTGGATCATGTGGACAGACGGAAGAACGAAGCGGCGGATGCCTTCAGCCGGCTGGGCTCTCAGCGTAAACCGGTCCCGCCTAACGTCTTTTTAGATGTCCTGCATAACCCGTCCGTCAAGCTCCCTAGTGAAGGGGATTTGGCTATTCCTGATCCGGAGGCTCAGTTGGTGGCAGCCCTACATATCATACCGGATTGGACAGTTCCTCATCTTGTGTACATGAACCAGGGCGAGTTACCAGAGGACGAGACTCTGGCCAGGCAGATAGTCCGGCGATCCAAGTCCATTACCATTATCAATGGCGAGTTGCATCATTGCAGTGTATCAGGAGCGTTTCAGCGTTGTGTGTCCCCTGAGGAAGGCTGTGAAATTTTGCGTGAAATCCTTGAAGGGGATTGTGGTCACCATGCCGGTTCAAAGTCTCTGGTAGCTAAGGCGTTTCGTCACGGTTTCTACTGGTTGACTGCTCATGCTGATGCGGAGCACCTGGTGAGACGATGTGATGGCTGTCAGAAATTTTCAAGGCGTGCTCATGTGCCGGCTCAAGAATTGAGGATGATTCCAATTACTTGGCCGTTTGCGACTTGTGGCCTGGATATGGTTGGACCCTTCAAAAGGTCCAAGGACAAGAAGACCCACCTTTTGGTGGCAGTGGACAAGTTTACAAAGTGGGTTGAAGCGGAGCCCGTGAGCAAGTGTGATGCAGCCACGACGGTTCAATTCATTAAAAAGGTGATTTTCCGGTTTGGCTTTCTGCACAGTATCATTACTGATAATGGTACCAACTTGTCCAAGGGCGCTATGAAGGAGTTTTGTGAGCATGAGCACATCCGGATTGACGTATCATCAGTAGCTCATCCACAGTCCAATGGCCAAGCAGAGAGGGCTAACCAAGAGATCTTACGAGGCATCAAGCCCCGGCTTATGGTTCCTTTACAACGAACGCCGGGATGTTGGGTTGAGGAGTTACCATCTGTGTTATGGAGCATCAACACCACGCCCAACAGGTCGACAGGATACACACTGTTCTTCATGGTCTACGGAGCGGAGGCGGTCCTCCCCAGTGATATCCATCACGATTCACCTCGTGTAGCGGCGTATGTTGAAGCAGACAACGAGGAAGCACGGAAAGACGCTTTGGACTTGTTGGACGAGGAGCGTGACGTCGCCGCCGCCCGTTCGGCGATTTACCAGCAGGATCTTCGTTGATATCACAGTCGCTAAGTTAAAACTAGAACCTTTCAAGAAGGAGATCTGGTGCTTCGACTCATCCAAGACCAGACTGATATGCACAAGTTATCCCCACCTTGGGAGGGACCTTTCGTGGTCAGCAAGAATCTGCACAACGGGTCATACTATCTGATCGATGTTCGAGAGCATAAAGACTCACACACGTCAGAGGAGGAGACCAACAAGCCGTGGAACGTAGCTCATCTTCGGCCTTACTATACATGAGCCATAGGCTCTGCCTATGTACATATTACGACAATGTATATATTATGATCAATATAATAAACCGGAGCCCTAGCTAAAGCAGGGTCTCTGTTCTTTTTATATCATGTGTGGTTACACGGAGTTTTTTTTTCTTAAAGCGACCTCCGGTTTACCCCTTGAGTTAGCTTTTTCAAGCAAGCTTTGTATCATGTCTCTAGGGGGCTTGGTCGTATCCGAACCAATGCAACACCTTTAGACCGGCGAAAGCCACAAGATCACTTCGGGACTTGGTCATGTCTGAACCAGTCACGCCTCTTGATCGGCCTAAGGCCATAGAATCACTTGGGGGCTTTGGTCGAACCCGAACCATCGCTACACCTCTTGATCGGCGTCATGCCACTGCATCATTTAGAGACCTTGGCTGACTTGAACCATAGCTACGCCTGTCGGGGGCTTGGTCGCGTCCGACCACGGTAATGCCACTTGATCGGCTCAAATAGCCTCTTTTTTGCAAATGATTCTGTTTGTCTTTGCTTGAGATATATTTCTCGTATTTGCATATGTTTTGTTGTGTTCTTATACCAATGACTGCTAAGCTGGTTCGACTGTCAATTGACGGAAGACGGACTATTCTTAATCCGGAGACATCTTGCCCGGTTTGATTTTCTATTAACATCCTATTTTCGGGTAATGCTAGTCTTTTCTATAAACCGGAACGGTTACTTGGTAACCCGACCTTATATTCACAGGAGTTGTTCCCCTGCGACAATGGTTTTCTTAAAATACTTCGGTTTACGATTGGCACAGCCAACTTCATGGCCTATGATGGCAGGTATAATATATTGTTATGTTTGATCATATGTTTAAATCTAAGAAGTTTTCTTTGATTTCATATACAATCGATATTATGACCCGCCTGGTGGTACAACGACAGCGGCGTTTTAAGACCGTTTTTGCAGATAATGGTTTAACATTAATGATTCAAAGGAAGCATAAAGTTGCAATACGTATGCACGAAGGCATATCAGCACCAAGTGTGGCAGCTAGTCTATTACACGGTAACATGGTGCCCAGATAAGATAATTGTTTTCCATCATATCATAATGAAACAGCAAATATAAACCGGTTTCCGGTTACGCTTGGTCGCCAGCTTGCTCTGATGGTTGCGGATCATTCTGCGCCGCTTCAGCTTCTGCTCCTCTACCCAGCGGCTAGAAATCAACAGCTTTCCAGTCGATTCCCATTAATGCTTGAAATACAGCTTCATCGTCGATCAGCAAGGACGGTTCAATGTCAGGAGCCTAAGTATGCTTACGGATTGGAGGGATAAGATTTTCCGCTTCAGGAACTGGTGCAGCCACTCGTTTATTTTGACCATCATATTGAGCTTGATAGTGGGACAAATTTGCCTCTTCAGCCAATTGACAGGCCAGAGGGCGCACTTCCTGGTTTATAGCTCGGAGATCCTCTTCACTGAATTTTGTCCCGTCCTCCTTCACACTTGGGAAGCCTTGGGCCGCTTCAACAGGATCAAAATCTGGAACCCATGCTTTTGCCCGGATTAAGGCGTTTATAGCGCCGGTTCTAGCAGCAGATTTCTTCAATTCTTCAATTCGGGCAGGAAGCATTGACAACCTCTTGATGGTGTCCTGAATCAAGGTCGGGGCCGGGTTGTTGTGAGAAGCAGCGCTGATGACCCGTTGCGCGCCTGTATACAGTTGTTCTATCAATGTATAGGCGGCTTTCAGTTTCATCCGCACGTCTGATCCCAAGTGGCCAATACGTGTCCCTGAATTATTCAAAGGGTTGGTAAACCGGCTACAATATGAGGAGACATCGTTACTGCAGAACATAAAAATGCTTACCAAAGACGGCAGCGGTCATAGCATGCACTTGACGCTGGTCAGCTCATCTACCACCGGTTTGAGTGCAGCTTTAGCCTTTTCTGCCCTTTGAAGTAAAGCGTCCTTTTCATTGGCCCAATATGCCCGTTCCTTGTTGAAATCCTCTTTAAGCTTTAACATGACGCTTAAAGTGCTGGTTAATTCGTCTTTGGCTTTTGAGGTTTCAGTCTGTTGAGATTTCAGGTTTTCTTGAAGATCAGCAACTTGGCTTTCTTTCTTGCTCAGGTCACCCTGCACACAGGTCATTGATTAAAGATTATGATGCAGAATTGAAGTACCAACCACATAACAAGTTAGGCCCTTGGTACTTGGGGGCTAATGCATATTTGCTTTTTATCCTACAAATTTCATATAAGTCCCAAGATCAATACATGTATTCAACTTGGCACTTGGGGGCTAATGTGTATTTGTTCTACCTTTTGGTGGCACTGGAATTCTTATTGTACAAAGTCCCGGTTTAGCTTACTTAAGTTAAACCGGCCCTTGGGGGCTACAGCCTCAAAGTAAAACTTCATTCAAGAAAGTTTCAAGCCGGAAAGTCCCGATTTAAGTTACTATCTTCAAACCGTCACTTGGTGGCTACTGGAGTTGACAGATTGAAATACGCAAGAAGGGTCGTATGAAATTTACCTCATATTTATCCTTCATCATTTTTACCAAACCAGGTTCACAATCACGGCTGGTATATAGCCGATTCAGATAACCGGAATAAAGTTCCTGAGGATCCAGAGTAGCAAAAGTGGCTAAATCAGTGTTCCATTTGCCTTTACCAAAGGCTGCAAACTCGTCTTTTGTGGTGTGCTTGGACAAAACGACAGGATTGCCCGTATCAGAATGACCGAAGCCAGTAATAATGACATCATCATCCTTGGCTTCGCCGGTTCGCATTGGGGTCACCGGATTGTCGGTGTGCTTGGAAGGGCTCGCTGTCTAATCAGTTTGGACAGGGCTTGTGGGTTGATTAACTGGGCCTGAGGCATCAACATGCACATCTTCAGCAGCAACATCATGGTCTTGCAGTGGTGGGTGGTTGATCACATCATCATGGATAGGTTCTTCCGGATCTATCATTCTGGCCGGTTCGGGAGTGTCATCTTCTTCCGCCGCTTTGTCCAGACGAGCTTTTTTGCTGGGCCTAGGTTTGGTCCTGAAAGTGAAAAAAATGGATGAATCCAGTAAATATGGAAAGTACTATATCAAGCAGAATTATCAGTAAAACGGCTCACCCAAGCACAATCTTGAGTGGTGGGAGCTGGGTGGCCGAAGACTCGCCGGAAGAAGAATGAGAAGTACCCTGATAATCGGAGACAGAGGGATTAAGAGGTTGCCGAAAACAACCCGCTTTAGGATAAGCATTGACGAAACAGTTAGAGACCTCTGAACGGCGTTTCCGAACCGGACTGTTCGGTAAACCGGCGGAAGTAACTACCTGACCGCTATGCCGGGTTGTGCGGCAAGCTTCGTGTTGTTGTGTTTTCATAAGAAAGTTTCGGTCCAAGTAAGCTAGGGGATGAGAGAATTTAACTTTCCTGTTTGCCCAACGGATTTTTAGTGAAGGTAAAGGATTTGAATCGGAAGAAAGAGTGATTACCTCTACAGCGTCAGCATGACTGACCTTAGCTACATCCTGACAATAATTATTATCAATAAGGCTTGTGAAAAGTAAACCAAGTGGGTCAAGTTCTACCTCAAGGTCCGGATTACCCACATCGTCATCAGCTAGAGGATCGGAGGAGCCAGTGGTTCTCTTTCGGTGGGCCGGTTTCTTCACAACTCGGGTCTTGGGCTGGATTGCCTTCTCCGGTTTTTCCCGAGGAGTCTTTTTGCTCCAAAATGGATCATCACCCTGTTTGAAAGGCGTTAAAGTTAACAGAGGGTATTTAAAAACATGGCAAGATTTCATAAAGATATATAATATGATGCTTACAGCTGGCGGTTTGTTCTTGGCAGAAAAAGGAAGCAGGCCGGTTTGAGCGCAGGCAGTCTTAGGTTCAATCAACATCTTCTTAACAGCCTCAGTGACTTCATCGTCTGACAGCTGGACTTCAATGTGCCGTAGAGGGTCTTTTAAGTCTTCTGTGTATTCACACATCAAACCGGAGCGCCGGCTTAAGGGTAGTACGCTCCAAGATATCCAGCAGCGAGCAAGGTCAACTCCGGTCAGCCCATTAGCCATGAAGGCCCGGAGCTTGGATAATTGAGGAGCATATTTGCTTCTCTCCCTTGCAGTCAATCTTTGAGGGAGAGGATGTGTATTGCTTAACCGTTCCGGACGGTAACCCGGCAAGGGGTTTTCTCCATCAGGTGAAGTATCTTTGCAATAGAACCATGTAGCATTCCATTCTTTGGGATGGCTGTGCAGCTTGGCATGAGGATAAGTAACTTCTTTTCGCATTTGAATCACCATGCCGCCTAGTTTTGTGTTGGGGCCGTCTGAGAATTTGGTGCGGCGGTTTAGATGGAAACAATCCTTGAATAGTTCAACTGAGGCTCCTCTTGAAAGAACACCTCACAAAGCACTTGGAAGTGACAGATATTGGTTACAGAGTTAGGGCCAATATCTTGTGCATGCAATTGGAAGTTGGCCAAGACATCCCGATAAAACTTTGAACCGGGTGGACTGAAGCCCCGGGCCAGATGGTCGGCAAAAACAACAACTTCTCCATCTTTGGGTTCCGGAACACTTTCCGGGCCAGGGACCCTCTAGTGAATGACATCTTTTTTGCCAAAAGTGCCAATTTTGACTAAGTTCTCCAGCTGCGTCTCGGTCACTCGAGAAGCGACCCAGTTGCACTCATATACTTGCTTGGCCATGGTACAGTCTGCAGAATATTTATACCGGTCCAAAGATATGTTGGAAAGATATATACCAATGCATTCAGTATTAAACCGGAGGAAGTTATTTATAAACCGGAGTTCTGCAAAGCGGCACTATTTAGCTAAAATCACTGGCGGTTCAGTACGGGGGCTAATGGTATATGCCGAGTTATCAGTTTTTTCTACAAAGTTAAACCGCCCGGTTTGAAGATGATGTAGAATCAGAACTGCAGTGAAAATAGGTTTCACAGTATTGCTTAACAGTTATCGGATCTGGAGCATGTTCAGAAAAAGAAGTGAATATTCAAGATTTGAAAAGGAGTAGATGTTGAATCCATGAGCAAAGATACAAATCGATCTATGGCCCTGAGTGGCGTAAGGACAAACGGATGGTAGAAGCTGTTGTTACATGGGTCCAAGATTTACAGGTTTATCTAAAGACTGCTATACGAACGAGAAGCATCTGACGAACGCGGAAGAACACAAGAACCCTAGAACAGATCTACGGGGGAAGGAAAGAAGGCTTACCAGAGCTGTGGAAGAAAAGGAAGGTCGCCGCAGTATTCTGGTACACTCAGGTTGATGCAACGGCCAAGGACAGTGCTGAGGTCGACGGCGGCGGCGGAGCTCTGAAGCAGGGCAGCGCAAGGAAGACGAAGAAGAAAGGAATGAAGGGAAAAAGAAAAGAAATGACCCCTCGGGCCTATTTATAAGGCAAGGGACATGTGTCAGGCGCGAAAATCGAGGAGCCGTGGGCTTGGAAGCGGAGCTGCCGCCTCAATTCTCGCAGATCTATTAACAAAAGATACTGTGGATAACTTTATGACAGGTGACGTCAAGCCGGTTCACGACGATCAGAGAAGATGACATCACGGCGGTTTACCAGATAACACAAAGATGCAGAAGACGAAGTTTCTTTACCAAGGATTGACATGAACCTGTTCAAATCAATCTAGGGCCTAATGTTGGGGATATTACCACAAGGGGGTAAACCGGCCAGAGCAGGCCGGGTTAACTTCACCAGTAGTTGAACATGTTAAAGCCCAAGTAGATAGTAGAGGGCCTATGGCACATAGCCGGTTCACGCCAGTAGCTATAAACCGGCGTCAATATGTATCTTGTGTTGTAAGTTAGGAATAGTAGAGACCGACCCGGATTAGTCTATGAACCGGCATCGGGACTCTGTAAACCGACGGGCGTCACCCATGTATATAAGGGGACGACCCGGCGGCGGTTTAGGAGAGACAACAACAACTCGAGGCATAGGCGAAGCTTGTTTGCTCCCTAGTCATCGAAACCCCATCAATTCCATCACAACTAGACGTAGGCTTTTACCTTCATTGAAGGGGCCGAATTAGTATAAACTCTCGTGTCCTTGTGTCCACTTTAACCCCTTCAAGTTAACCCGTAGCGATGGCTCCACAACTAAGTCCTTTCACGAAGACATCTGCCGTGACAAACCCACGACACGTTCGTTCATGACCGGGCCGGCGTTAAACGCAACACCGGCCGAGCTCCTCCCGCCCGCCATCTATTTAATCTCCTATTTAAACGAGGCCAAACGCCGGCCAAGAATCGCACACCTCCGCCGCTCCCTATCTCCTCCACCATTTTGTCCAGTCTTACAATGGCTTACGAAGAGTAGTTATTCCGCATCAAAGCCGGATGGGTATCCCGTCGGATACGAGGTATGCAGCTCGCTGATCCACCTCCCTCCCCTCGCCCGACGGAGCCTGTTGCCGCCCCAAGCCGACACGTGGTTTAGCACCTCGCTGCTCCGGGCCAGCTCGACGAGGAGCAGCGCACGGGCGTCATTGCTGCCGTCCACGCTACTGCATCGTACCACGCCTCCCGTTTCTGTGGCCGAGACTCCCATGCCGGCGGCCGCGCCATGCAAGCAGCGACAGAAGCCGGGTGCGCAGAGAGCGACAAGTCGGTGGCCAGCGCCTCCGCATCCGCCGCCATCATCGAGGAGAAGTAGAACACGGGAGGCCGCCGCCGCTTGGGTCCCATGAAGGCCACAGCGGAGGCGACGCCAGCGTACACTGCAGGTGTCTTGCTGGATGCTTTTGTTGCGAGGACCTTCGTCGACCCCGCATGGGCCCCACGGAAGAGGTCAATGTTAGGATGAACTCAAGCCGGTGCCAGCCATGGCGAAGTAGTGGCTGGTGATGAACTCGAACCGGTGCTGGCCACCATCATCTTACGGCACCAGCCAATGATATCAGTTGGCAGTGGGGAAGCGAGCCGTCCTTTGCGCTGAAGCATATAGCTCCGGGGCTCCCGGTAGTCTGGTGATCGTGCTGCCGGACATGAGGAACACAAATAGATTGGCGGGCGACCATTTAGGCTAGGTATTATATACCTGTGCTGTCCAGAACTAGCACCGCGTAGTTCATTTGAATGTAATGAAATCCATCATGTTTGTATGAAAATACTGTATTTTATATGATTTCCGTCATTTTTATATGAAATATCAGTTTGTCTACGTGTTTGCGTGAATTTCGTCCCGTTGGTTGAGTTGCTGTCATAATGTGTGCGACTACGGTTGGATGGCGTAATTTGCGGGTCGCCGGTCGGTTTGCGGGCGGCTCGAGCGGCGTTGTGGGACAAAAAAACACAGCTCGTGCGAGCTCATCTCCAACGTGCACGCTGGAGGATGCATGACAGCATGAGCACCCGAGCCATTCCTCGTTCATCGGTGGCAAAGGCACCGGTGGACAAAAGGGTCGCCAATATTTTGGCTACCCTGGGCAAGATCCAAACAGCCCCTCCCAACAGATTAAAATCCCTCGTTCACCGTGGAATTTTGCCATGTGTTGTTTTCATGGACTAGCAAGATGCCTGTGCATTGCATGGAACATCAAGATGCATTTTTTTACAAACTCCCACATGCATGCAAGGGATAATTAATGTCCTCCTTTGCTAGTACCACGAGACAAACACCATTAATATTGCATCGATTAGTGTTAGTGGCCTTGTAACTGCAAATTGTAATTCTGATAGTGGCCCCTTGTATATAAAAATGGAGGGAGAAAGATGAGAGATAAGGTGAGGAGGAGTGGGGCGTGGTGGTGACTGGTGGTTGGACTGGGCGGAGGCATGGGGATGGACGGTGCATTATGTCTAGGTTTGTACGTATCTCTCTCACACACACCCACGTAGGTGGGGGACGTGCACGAAGAGAAGAGGTGCACGCACAGCGCACGTACTCCCGTCTCTTTCCCAACCACACCCGCGCGGGTACACGGTGGAGCTCATTTCTGTACGAAAAAGGCAGCCCACGTGGTAATTTGGCACGTGTACTGCTTGTCCACTTGGTGGAGGGAGGATCGTCTACCACGGGTGAACAAACAAATTGCGACTTGACGCGTTATGTTAAATGAAAAAAAGAGGCAAACCATGTGGGGCCTACCTTAGAGGCAAGGCTCTATACACTGGAGTACTTTTGATGTGTCCCGTCAACTCGCAGAACGAGGAGAAGCTTGCTTAGTACGCCGTCTCCCCTGCCCACGGGCGCGGTGGCTCCCAGGATGAGGTGAAGCTTGCTTACGAGTAGTAGTAGTAGTAGTAGTAGTACTACTACTACTATACACCTTTACGCCCACACGCGCGGTGGCTCACAGCACGAGGACAAAATTTTACTACTCCCTCCGTTTACTCCTCGTCCCTACTACGTATACTTTGGTTAAACTCCCTCCATTTACTTATACAAGGCCACTATAAAAAATACATTTTGCATCTATACAAGGCCACAAATAGTAATCGAGACAAAAGTTACTACTCCCTCCTTTCTAGTTTATGGCTCAATTTCAAAATATCTCCAACAAAGGTAGACGGTGAGTGGTCGAATTAATTTCGTAGTTTGCACAAGTAATTAGTACACTCGTTTTTCTCAAGAAGTTATGTTTACCGAGGCATTAATTAGAATGAATGCATGAATGACCACTAAATTTCCATGAACTTGTACATGCATCGGTAAGTACAATAGTGCGCTTTACTACATGGCATTTTTGCATATGTGGAGGAAAGAGAGGCAAGGAAAAAGTGGAGAAGTGGGCTCTCATGCAAGAGCCAGCCTCTACTACATGGTGGAGCACTGGGAGAGGCACATGGAGGTGGTCAGGAATCGGGAGACTCACGCCGGTCGTAGCACCGCAGTTAAAATGATAATGGTAAGTCAAATCACGGGGCTTCACCTGTCCAGCAGTAACTCGCTGTCAAATCACACAGCCCTACGTTTGCAGCAGCCTACTCCCTCGTCTTCTCGCGTCTCTGTCGAACCGACTAGGCGGAACTGCCCCTCCGCCTATCGCGCAGGAAAAGCCCCGCCCTCGACTTTTAAATACAACTACATCCGCTTAAGAATCCAGTGATATACTTTTTGTGACATAGAACTACGTGCAGGCCCTATAAACCGAGATGCCTAAAAATAAAAAACCCGAGACGGAGAGGGTAGTTCAGCAGGTATCTTTTCAGATCAATATAGTCGGGAGTCACCAAGGAGAAAAACCAAGTGGTAGGCTGCTCCTGTCGTGTTGGCGTAGCAACTCAAGCAGGGCCAGTCCGCACACGAAATGGCGACACACTTAATAGGACCCCTTTGGCCGACATGTGGCTCATCCACCGTCTTGTTCCATGTGCGATGCACCAAATTACAGTTCGGAGCAGCGGTTTGAATTGGAGGCACCCCGGTCGTAGCGCCGCAGTAGTAGAAAATGAGCGATGAGGGGTCAAATCATGAAGCCCCACCTTTCCCGCAGTAAGCTGGAGTGCTGGACGGACGAAGAAACCATCATTTCACTCTAGGGCGCAAGAGCATAAAGAAAAGGGAAAACAATGATGCGTGCGGCAGCTACCTAGGGTAGGGGTCTCCACTACAGATCCTATTTTTTAAAGCGCCTCCACTACAAATCGGCTTCTCCCTCGTCCTCTTGAAGAAAACCGATGATGAGTGCGGCGGTAGGGTTTGTAGGAGTACTACGGCGTCCGGGGCCACGTTGTAGTAAACAGGTTCGAGTCGACGCCTTAAATATGTGTGGGCCGCTTGGTTTAACGGGAACGAGGCAGCATTTTGGGTTCGGGGACCAGTGGAGATATAGTATGTACAGAAAATTGTGGACATAGGTTCGACCAAAAGGCAATGATGCATGGGCCCTGCATTTTGATATACCCGGGGTCGCGTGAAATTTGCTACTCTACTCAAAACTAGTAAGGTACACATGTATTGAACGCATGAGATTTCGAAACCAAATTATGAATAAATACACACTATAGCATGTAAAGCTTTGAGTCATATATGCATGATGTAGATGTTCTTTTAGTTCTTATTGTTCATCTCATTCAAAATCAATTAGTTTTAAAAAAATGTTAAGATTCATGGGGTTGTGCATTGTAAACCATAAAGTAAAAAACAAATAATGGCAATTCATTTAGAAAAAAATAATCAATTATGATACAGAAGATTCTAGAACAAAGGAGAACTGCTTGTGTTTTGAGGTTTGTGCATTATGCTTAAGTTCAACCATGGAGTCTTCTAAATTGTACATGTGGCAGATCTGGTGGAATGTTGATGATATCTAACGGCCAGTAGTGCTCAGATTTGCCTATGTCTGCACTGTCGGATTAGCTTCATCCAGCGACCATCTTTCAAAGTTATTGGCACACTATATTGTTCTTGTGCCATAATTGCATGTTTTGGAAAAAAAACTACTAGTCGACTGTACTATCTATTTAGGAATAGAAGATGTATATATGGAAGTTGTAGGGAAAGAGATGACATGGAGCATCTCAATTCCTATGAGTAGGGATTGGAAAAGAGATGTCATTTGGTTCACATCATAGGAACTTTTCTATTGAATCTAGAGATGACATGTATCTCAATTCCTATGAGGAGGGATTTGAAATTAAGGGAGTATAGGAATCCATTCATATGAACCAAGTGGCTCTAAAGCTATAAAAATGATATCATGTTTATTTCCTTTGAAATGTGGAGTATATGAATCTATTCCTACGAACCAGTTGGCTCTAAAGGGAAAAATCCTATAAAAATCATATCATATAGAGTTCCTATGATATTCCTCGACACTAAAGGATGCTTGAAATTGCTGCGGGTGATACGATGGTCTTTCTTTGTAGACTCCTCACCCATCTTTATAGTTACCTCTCGAAGATGAATGAAATGATATATACAGGGTATTCTACATGTGCAATTTGGTACACGAAAACTCGGTAAAAGTTTGCGAGGTTCAAATTTTCAATAAAGCTGTATCCTATATGCACTGCATTTCGGAACGGAGGGAGCATACGGCAGTTGCTAACACTCACGTGGAAGATTTGTGTGTAGGAGGAGTGGCTGTTCTGTTAAATGACATGGCAAAACTGACACTGTCGGATGCCGATCTAACGGTTCTTATGACATTCGTCAGGAAAAGGCTTGTGGCGAACGTTTGTTGGATAATGATTTACGGACACATGCATTGCATTGATATGTGCCCCCCTCTCTCACGCACACGCACCCTCACGAGTCACGACTCTCCCGAGTCCTCTCGCAGACTCGCACGTCGCACCCACCGTCTATCTGCAGGTAGTCGTCACGCACATATGTGCTCTTCACACCCTACCCTCAGAACTTCTAAAAAACAAAAGACGGCGCACACATTTTATTTTAGCTCACACGTCACACACTTATACTATTACTCTTGCAGAGAACGTTCTTTGGGCATAGTATATTGTACTCTCACGAAGAGAAGCGGTGCACGCACGCACTAGTTCTCTCACACCCACTCGCGGGTACACGTAGGAGCACATTTTTTTTGAAGCTGGTACAACAAAATCACTCCACTATATATAAAAGAAGGAGCCTTAGCACTTGCTTTACTAGGGTTCCTCTCGTTCACTCTCTCATGCTCTCCAGATGTAAGCAAGACATAGGTGGCCACACTCTCTGTCAGCTCACGGCTGGTCACAAATCCGGCCGGACAACCTCGACCGGGGCAGGGGTGTAGGTGCATCATTCACGCTGACGTCGACGGTGAGGGAGGAGACCAACGGCTGCCCGCGCGTCCCGATCGGCGGCCGTGCCGTTCTCTCCGAGAGAGCGCCGGCCCGGGAGGGCCTCCGACCCTTTCTTCCTCCCTGCGGTATTGTGGCCAAGATGCGGCCTCCCGACGCCGTCTTTGCCACATGCAGACGACCCTCAGGTATATATTCCTTCAAAACCTGCCTTGCTCTACTGCCCGAGCTCCCTTCGTTTGGATCCTTTTCTACTTCTGTCCGCTGTTCCAAAGCCACATAGACTTCTACTATTATTAGAAGTAAAGCTAGTTCATACAGTTGACTCAAAGCGTTGGTTCAAACAGGGAAGAAAGTGGGAACGCTGTAGCATGAATCTAGGACTTGGTTCTAAGAGGAAACGGGGGAAAGTAGTAATATCTGTCACTGTTTAAATAACCGTATTTTGTATTTGCGCAAACAGGGATGTCTGTCTCCATATCGTTTCAGGATGTGTGTCTCCGTATCGTTTCTATCCGCGCAATCAAAATCACACACCTCAGTTTTAGTACAACTGCGCAAAATGAGATGGCTATCCCTCGTTGCCGTCGTCTAACCTCCCGTCTTCAAGGTATCCCTACATTGGTAGTAACTAAGGTAGAATGACCAACACAATCTAAAAGAAGCCGATTCGTATATTTTACTTCCTGATTATAGTGCAGGGATGAGCGAAAACAACTGCATCCTAGTCCGGAATGCACTTTCTACCAGTTCATCCATGGACCGAGGACTAGCTGGCACGGCTGCACGGCGGTTTTTTGGACAGGTGCGCGGACAAGAGGCATTGTGGTCTCCTTATTTATGCAAATAGCGGTGCTTAAATTTAGTGGAATGCACAAGAATTTCACCTGGTCAGTACACTGCATGGTTCAGTTCAGCATTCCAGCTGAGACCACAATTATAACTGGTTATTCTGGAATGAGAGAACCTTACCCTGAATGGTGGCAACAAGAAAAAACCAGAGTGAACTCCAGGAAATTTAAGCCTGCCGGGAGGCCCTTTGCTCAGAGAAGCCTTTTGCTTGTTTTTTCCTGATTTGTAAACCTTCTCACAACTTTGTCTTTTGCTGTGAACTAGTGTATGTTATTTATGTTCTATGAATCATCGAGATGTATAAAATTGCTTAACTTATGCTTTTCATGTTTTTTATGAAGACTAGTTTAATGTGAGTGTTCCACATGAGCGCTGGACTAGCGTGTGAACATTTGGAATTTATACATTGTGGCCTCAATTAACTGCATGAACCACTGTAACAAGATACATAGTTTCTTATATGTCAGACAACAGATTGTTGATTGTTAGCTGGTCGATAGCCTAGTGTTGAAGCGAGCTGAGCCAATGTGCCGTGTTTTTCACAACTGCTTACAAGTGGGGTAGCGCCAACAGTGTTTACAAGTACTTATGTGTACGTCGGCGCACGGTTCTCGAACGAGTGCTCTATTTCATCAGAACACACACTTCTCGTATGATAAACCGTAACAACTTATGTCTTACCATGCCATATTCATGAAAAAACTAGTGAGGAAGCATCTGTTTCGGCAACAATTACGATGGTTCTCACATGATTCACGGCCACACAAAAGTAGCAGCAGTTCCCATAGACGGATTCAAACATAGTACAAGCCCAGAGGGGTCGATAACAGGCAAGGTTCGGATAATTAGACAATCCAAACTACTATTAAACACTAGCTGGGGCAACTAATTCATGCCTCGATCTAATTTGGGCTGGACACAAGACGGACCTTGCCATGAACATCATCGAGGACGTCCCGCAGCAGCTCAATCCTGTGAACCTTCATGAAGACAACCTTGTGGCCTTGCCACTGATAAACTTGTTTGTGGAGGCATGCCACGTCATCTTCCTGCGTAAGCTTGACAAGAACAGTATGCCTCACAAACGAAGGAGTAGCTTTGAACTTCTTGTGCCTCAGTACACCCTGGACAACACGCCTGACAATAGTGAGGCTGGAATACAACTCTTCATTGGTATAACCGCAAATGGCTTCCAGGATCCAACAGCCTAAGAAATCTGTTTTCCCAGTGCGTATATTCAGGTCGTCCGCCTCATAGCGAGTGACATGTACAACCACACAATCCTTGTCTGCATCAGGGCTCTAATTGAAACATAAAAAAAAATCTGAATTACTTTTCAGTATAAGAAACACAAGTTACTTAAACCACTATGTATAGCATGGCATCGAAGCTAATAAAATTTTGCATTATTAATCACCACATACTTCCTTTTCTAAAAAAATCACCACATACTTAGATGAAAAACCACAATCGAGATCGGCAAAGAAGGAAATCACCTTGGGCAGCTCAGTGGGGGGGGGGAGACACATCCTCGAAGGGGGAAAACTGCTCCTGCAGTGCCACGGGGGCTGTAACCTCAAACGGGGTGTTGACCATCTCAGTAGTGGCCGTGAGCGTATCTGGGGTCAGCTCGGTGGTTGCCTCCATCTTCTTGGAGCTCTCTGTCTTGTGGGGATCAGCCTCCCGCGTCTGCTGAGGAAGTCCTGGATTAGGGGGTATCCGGACAGCCGGACTGTATACATCGTCCGGACTATTGAAGCATGAAGATACAAGACTCAAGACTTCGTCCCGTATCCAGAAGGGACTTTCCTTGGCGTGGAAGGCAAGCTTGGCGATCCGGATATTATATTTCCTTCCTTGTAACCGACTCCATCTAAACCCTAGCCCTCTCCGGTGTCTATATAAACCAGAGAGGTTGGTCCTTAGGAGGCCGATCACAATTACAATCATACCATCATAGGCTAGCTCTTAGGGTTTAGCCTCTACGATCTCGTGGTAGATCTACTCTTGTACTACCCGTATCATCAATATTAATCAAGCAGGATGTAGGGTTTTACCTCCATCGAGAAGGCCCGAACCTGGGTAAACATCTGTGTCCCTTGCTTCCTGTTACCATCAGCCTTGACGCACAGATCGGGACCCCCTACCCGAGATCCGCCGGTTTTGACACTGACATTGGTGCTTTCATTGAGAGTTCCTCTGTGTAGTCGCTCCAAGGCTCAATGTCTCCTCCAGTCATCATCGACAACACGATCCCGGGTGAGACCTTTCTCCCCGGACAGATCTTAGTGTTCGGCAGCTTCGCTCTGCGGGCCAACTCGTTTGGCCATTTGGAGCAGATCGACAGCTACGCCCCTGGCCACCAGATTAGGTTTGGAAACCTGAACTACAGGGCGGACATCCGCAGAGACTTGATCTTCGATGGATTTGGGCCTATGCCAGGAGCACCGGACAGTCACGACGAGCCCGGCTTAGACCTGCCGTCGGACGAAGCTCGGGGTATCACCCCCGTAGTATCCCCGGACCTAGATCCGGAGCAGGCTGCGCTGCCTAAGGACGGAGGGATGGACCCCACCCCACAGGTTGTGCACTCATCGGCGGTGGAGCCGAACACGGGTCTTACCTCTGCGGTGGCCTGTGACTCCGAACCCCCGGATTCGTATCCGGACGTTGATTCCAGTCCGCGCATTCCCGAGCCCGTCGGGCCAAGATGGGCTCCGGTAATGAAGTTCACCGCCGTGGATATCTTTCAGCACTCGCCCTTTTGCGACATGCTGGACTCATTAAAGTCTCTCTTTGTCAGGAGGCTCTTCGCCAAACTATTTCCGGCTCGAGTGGGAGGCAGGGGATGAAGGAATTCGTTGCCCACCCACCACCCACTTCATTGCCACGATCGACGATTTAACCGAGGTACTGAACTTCGACTCCGAAGACATCGACGGTACGGATGATGATGCAGGAGAAGAACATGAACCACCGCTCACTGGGCGGTGGACAGCCACCTCTTCTTATGATATATATTTGGTGGACACTCCGAAGGAAACAAATGGCGATGAGGCAAAGGAGGATAAAACCTCAGGGAAAAAAGCAAAGAATGGGCGTCGTTGGCGCCACTCCAAGCCCCGCCACAGCAATACCGGCCCAGGAGACGAAAACAATCTAAATGGTGCTGAAGAAGAATACAACCCTGATCAGCCCGCCTTCGAGCAGGCCGAACAGGAGGATGAGCAGGTCAGACCAGAAGAACAGGCGATGGAGGAATACCCGGAGGAGGACAGCTACATGCCCCCTCCAAATACGAGATTAGCCTCGGCGATGACGAGTTCGGCGTGCCTGAGGATCCCGCAGAGCAGGAGCGCTTCAAGCGTCGGCTTATAGCCACTGCGAGGAGCCTAAAAAAGAAGCAGCAGCAACTCCAAGCTGATCAAAACCTGCTCACAGACAGATGGAGTGAAGTCCTGGCAGCCGAGGAATACGGACTCGAGCACCATACGGCTGACCGGCCACCTCGTGGCCGGGATAAAACGGCATACCAGTCCGCATACCAGCCAACACCCCCACGCCCACATACTACGGCCTGGGGCAACAAAACAGGACAACCAAGATCGATTTACGGATCACAGGGCGCGCCTCGGTACGCGACGACGAACGTCACGCCGGATACACCTTCAACGAGTCCGGCCGGGCCGAATATAGCCACCCAGAGCAATTCGACCTACGTAGCCACATAGCCTGGCATAGAGGTGCCGTGCACCCCCTCTGCTTCACTGACGAAGTAATGGATCATGAATTCCCAGAAGGGATCAAACCCGTAAACATCGAATCATATGATGGCACAACAGACACCGTAGTATGGATCGAAGATTTTCTTCTCCACATTCACATATCCTACGGAGACGATCTACACGCCATCAAGTATCTTCCCCTTAAGCTCAAAGGACTAGCTCGGCACTGGCTAAACAACCTGCCAGCAAATTCCATTGGCAGTTGGGAAAACCTGGAAGACGCATTCCTCGACAAGTTCCAGGGCACATATGTGCGACCACCTGACGCCGATGACTTGAGCCACATTACTCAACAGCCCGGAGAGTCAGCTGGGAAATTCTGGACTCGGTTCCTAACTAAAAAGAACCAAATAGTTGACTGTCCGGACGCTGAAGCCCTGGCAGCTTTTAAGCATAATATCCATGACGAGTGGCTCGCTCGACACCTCGGCAAGGAAAAACCCAAGTCCATGGCAGCTCTCACAACACTAATGACCTGCTTTTGCACGGGCGAGGACAGGTGGTTGGCTCGCAGCAGCACTACACCACATTCTGGTAATTCATATGGCCGTGACAATAACGGCAAGCCACGGCGTAACAGACATAAGCGACGGAACAACGGCAACAACACTGAAGATACGGCAGTCAACGCCGGATTCAGCGGATCCAAGCCCGGTCAGCGGAAGAAGCCGTTCAAAAGAAATAATCAGGTACCGTCCAGTCTGGACCGCATACTGGAGCGCTCGTGTCAAATTCATGGCACACCGGACAAGCCAGCCAACCACACCAATAGATATTGCTGGGTATTCAAAAATGCCGGCAAGATAAACGCCGAAGACAAGGACAAGGGGCTGCACAGCGATGATGACGAGGAGCCCCGACGTCCGAACACGGGGGGACAGAAGAAATCCCCCCCCCCCAGGTGAAAATGGTCAACATGATCTACGCCACGCACATCCCCAAGCGGGAACGGAAGCGGGCACTAAGGGACGTCTATGCTATGGAGCCAGTCACCCCCAAATTCAACCCATGGTCGGCTTGTCCGATCACCTTTGATCGTAGGGATCACCCTACTAGCATCCGTCACGGCGGCTCGGCCGCAGTGGTCCTAGACCCAATCATTGACGGATTCCACCTCAAGCGCGTCCTTATGGACGGTGGCAGCAGCCTGAACCTGCTTTATTAGGACACAGTGCGCAAAATGGGCATTGACCCTTCAAGGATCAAGCCCACTGAAACCACCTTTAAAGGTGTAATTCCTGGAGTAGAGGCCCGCTGTACGGGCTCTATAACATTGGAAGTGGTCTTCGGATCTCCGGATAACTTCCGAAGCGAAGAGTTAATCTTCGATATCGTCCCTTTCCGCAGTGGTTACCATGCACTGCTCGGACGAACCGCATTCGCTAGATTCAATGCGCCTCCAAATTATGCATACCTCAAGCTCAAGATGCCAGGACCGTGCGGGGTCATCACTGTCAACGGAAATATGGACCGCTCCCTTCGAACAGAAGAGCATACGACAGCCCTCGCGACAGAAGTACAATGCGGCCTACTCCGAAAAACCAATCCGGCGACAACAACTTCAAGCACCGTCAAGAGAGTCCGGAACACCCCGCAACAGGATCATCAGGCACGCCAAGAGCATGACTAGCAGTCCGGCCTCCGCTTAAGCCCCATCAAAGCAGCATTCATGCCACGCACACACAATTATGCACTCAAAATACCATGGGCATAGGCGGAGGCGCATCATGGACTCAGTCAATAGTGCGGGTAACCACCAAATACTTTCATACTCTTTAGCTCTTACCTTTCAGGACACCGCGTTGGTGCAGCATCCTTAAAAGAGCCGAATTGCCGGACTTATAGAGGAGAGACAACCAAGGAGGCAACAGAAGTTGTGCACAGAAGGAAATACCCAGGTGGAATCTATTTACGATCATTATACCTGCTTTATCTATCTGAACACAGCCTGCCCCTGGATAGGACATGTCAAATAGTCCTATTTTATCTCTGCTTAACGCATCCATTGTAAACGTACGCTTAAAGTATTTTTCGTCAATGGGAGATTATATATAGCGTCATCTTATTATTCTTATTTGAGCATTTTTTATCTTATAAATGTTTATTTGATATTGCATCCGTACACCTTGGTGCGGTCAGTTTGCCAGGGGCTTCTCATGACGCCCCGTAATATGGCAAATAAAGTCCAAACACTTTCAATAGTGCGGCACCCCATACTTATAGCACTATATGCATCAGCTCCGAATAATGTCTTGGGTCTATAGTTGGGATAGCCCGGCTCCCTTGTTTTGTTGCCTTACGTTCCGTTATATCGGCTAAGGTAGCGCAGGGAGAACTACTGCAATTGTGTCCCGGTTCTTCCGAACGAGCACCTCAGTAGAGAAAGCCGAAAACTGACCGACATGATGTGGCGAGAGCTGGTCGCTGTTCGAGAGGTTTTATAATCCTTAAAGATTTTTTGCTTTAGGCGATAAATCGGCTACGTCCGATCTAGGCGTGTATAGCGCCCTGATTCGGCCTTCCGGATTCTAGGGACTTCGCCAAAATTTAAAATTGTAGACTTCTATGGCTAAGTGAAAGTTATAAAGCCGCATAGTCCGATTGCCTTGTTCGCTGCACCGGACACCTCCTTAAGGGACCAAACATTTGGATAAAGAGTGTCTGGGTTTTCCACAAACACCCCATTACTAGTTACGTGGGGAGGAAGCCGACGACTGGCCCAATTTCAGAATTTTATAAACAGCCGCACAGAAGGTAATATTTTAAATAACAAAAGCGCTACATAGCGCAAGTAACTTTGTCTTTAAATTACAAACATGACAGAAGTGAATTTATTCCAAAATGGTGTCCTTGGTACACTCATCGGCGACGAGACGATCACCCTTCATCACGCCATCGTAGTACATCTCGGGACGGTGATGAGCCTTGCCCTCCGGCGACCCGTCCTTGACCAGCTTCTCCGCATCCAGCTTGCCCCAATGCACCTTGACGCGGGCAAAGGCTCGGCGGGCACCTTTGGTGCAAATGGATCGCTTGATCACTTCAAGCCGCAGGCAGGCATCCACCATCCGCTTGACCAGGCTAAAGTAGCTACCGGGCAGGAGCTCACCAGGCCACATCCCGACTATGAAGTCCTTCATAGCCAGTTCGTCCACCCTATGGAGTTCGATCAACTGCTTCAGTTGGTCGCTCAGAGGCATCAGATGATCGGCCCCATCATACTGGGACCAGAACAGCTTCTTCGTTGAGCTCCCCTCCTGGGCACGGTAGAACTCCGCAGCGTCTGAGACGCTGTGTGGCAGATCTGCAAATGCCCCTGGAGAGCTCCGAATCCGAGAAAGTAAAAGAAACGCCTCCTCCACATGTTTGCTTTGCATAAAGAATTTCTTACCCGCTGCTATATTTTTGGCCTCCTGGATCTCCTGTTGTGCTTTCTCGGCTTCGNGTGATGAGCCTTGCCCTCCGGCGACCCGTCCTTGACCAGCTTCTCCGCATCCAGCTTGCCCCAATGCACCTTGACGCGGGCAAAGGCTCGGCGGGCACCTTTGGTGCAAATGGATCGCTTGATCACTTCAAGCCGCAGGCAGGCATCCACCATCCGCTTGACCAGGCTAAAGTAGCTACCGGGCAGGAGCTCACCAGGCCACATCCCGACTATGAAGTCCTTCATAGCCAGTTCGTCCACCCTATGGAGTTCGATCAACTGCTTCAGTTGGTCGCTCAGAGGCATCAGATGATCGGCCCCATCATACTGGGACCAGAACAGCTTCTTCGTTGAGCTCCCCTCCTGGGCACGGTAGAACTCCGCAGCGTCTGAGACGCTGTGTGGCAGATCTGCAAATGCCCCTGGAGAGCTCCGAATCCGAGAAAGTAAAAGAAACGCCTCCTCCACATGTTTGCTTTGCATAAAGAATTTCTTACCCGCTGCTATATTTTTGGCCTCCTGGATCTCCTGTTGTGCTTTCTCGGCTTCGGCCTTGGCATCTTTCAAATTTACAAGGGCCTTCGCAAGCTCGGCCTCCTTCATCTTCAGATCATGCTCCACGGACTCGCACTTCTTGCCGTGGTCCTGGAGCTCTTGCTGTACCTCGCCCACTCTAGCAGTTTGCTTTTCGCGCTCCTTGCATTCCAAGGCCGCTTTGTCTTCGGCCTCGGACAACGCTTTCTTCAGGGACGCCACTTCGGTGGTGGCCCCTGTTACATAGTCACGACGCCTTGGCGTTAGACTGACCAATTTTGCCTATCTTTACATACATACGAACGGGGAATCAATTACCTTTATTCTCCTCGAGCTGCCTCTTTGTGAGGCCGAGCTCTCCCTGCGCCTGCTCCAGACCCCGCTTCAGTTCGGCAACTTCGGCAGTACGCGCAGCAGCACAGCCTGCTTATGCACACGAATATTTATTGTTAGACCCTTGTGGATTATAATTGACACTCCGTTTGGCTTTTCTTTCCGAACACCAAACATGGTTTCAGGGGCTACTACCTATTGGGTGGTAATTTCACACATTTTTATTACTTACCTCGAAGCCCGTTAGGAGGCTTGTGCAGGCTTCGATTAGTCCGCTCTTGGCGGACATGACCTTTTGAATCACCGCACTCATAAGAGTATGGTGCTCGTCATCCATGGAAGCGCCTCGAAGCGCTTCCACCAGACTATCCGGCACCGCTAGCGCGACGGAAGTCCTTGGCATGGACGGCTCGCCCTCCCTAACGAGGGGCTGCCTGCTTAAATCCGAAACTGTTAAGGGTTCCGGAACAGTGTTCGGTCGAGAGTCCGCCTTGATGTGGCTCTCATCGACGCGATCCGCAGGGATCTTGAACCCCGCGTGTCTGACATTTGGAACTCCCCCTTGGGGTGTCTCCAGGGTCACCTCCCCCTGCTCGGAGAACCTTCGGGACAACACCTCTGTGTCATCCGCGGGCTGAGGAGTGGTGGCCGTCGGGAGCGAGTTCATCTCTGAAGCGCTCAGAGACCCATCCGAAGACGACTCCTCCGGATGAGCCCTGGCCGGACTGCATGTATGTTCGGAGTTATTAAACAACTATGAAGTAAACCATGATAGAGGGCGGACACTTACGATCGCGCCAGGGGCTTTCCCCTGGGCAGCCACCCTTCCTCGCTATGAGCGGCGGTGGTGGAGTAGTCCGGAAGGGACGTCTTTCCCTTCTTGGGCGTCCCAGCCTCCCCCTCCGGGGCGGTTTTCCTCTTTTTCTCCTCCCTAGTGCGGGAAGGTAGAGTTTCTTCTTACTTCCGCCCGCCTCCACGGGAGGAATCTGTCTCGTCGTCATCGGACGACGTGGGTATGACGACCTTGCCCCACGACCCGTCTCCTCAGGCCTCTCATCCTTTTCGGATGGGGTGGTTGTCCCGCCCAATATGCGACCCTATCCAAAAGGAACTCGACGGTCCCACCAAGGATAGACCCGCATATTGAAACGCTTTTGCAAGGTGGATATCATTACATCAACATTACATAATAGATGGGGATACATACATAAGGCACAAATGCCACAAGAATACATCAACAACATCATATACAAGATCAACATCCGTCTACGGATGAAACATAAACAGAAACTCAAACGACATCCACCCTGCTAGCCCAGGCTGCCGACCTGGAACCTATCCCCTGATCGAAGAAGCAGAAGAAGAAGACAAGCAAGCATCGCTCTCGCGTCATGATCATCGCACAACCTGTACCTGCAACTGGTGGTGTAGTAATCTGTGAGCCACGAGGACTCAGCAATCCCATTACCATGGGTATCAAGACTAGCAAAGCTTAATGGGAAAGGAAGGGGTAAAGTGGTGAGGTTGCAACAGCGACTAAGCATATATGGTGGCTAACATACACAAATGAGAGTGAGAAGAGAAACAAAGGAACGGCCGTCAACTAGTAATGATCAAGAAGTGATCCTGAACTCCTACTTACGTCAGACATAACCCAGAAACCGTGTTCTCCTATCGATCAACCCCGAAAAGAGACACTCACGGTTACGCACACGGTTGGTGTATTTTAGAAGAGTTTGCTTCAAGTTTACTACAATTGGATATTAACAAATTCCCATCTGCCACATAACCGCGGGCACGGCTTTCGAAAGTTCAAACCCTGCAGGGGTGTCCCAACTTAGCCCATGATAAGCTCTCGCGATCAACGAAGGATATTCCTTCTCCCCGGGAAGACCCGATCAGTCTCGGAATCCCGGCTACAAGACATTTCGACAGCAATAAAACAAGACCAGCAAAGCCGCCAGATGCGCCGACAATCCCGATAGGAGCTGCACATATCTCGTTCTCAGGGCAACACCGGATGAGACTAGCTACGAGTAAAACCAGCCCTCAGGTTGCCTCAAGGTGGCCCCGCAGGTAGTTCGGTTCGGACCAGCACTTAGAGAAGCACTGGCCCCGGGGGGGGGGGCTAAACAAAGATGACCCTCGAGAGAGCGACTCCCAAGGAAAAAGTAGGTGGTGGTGAGGCAAATGGTAAAACCAATATTGGGCCTTGCTCGAAGGGTCTTATTCAAAGCGAACTGTCAACAAGACATGATGCACAAAAAGCATGATGCATGACAAAGCTACATGAAGCTACTCATGGCAAGAGATGATGCAAACAAGAACAACACATCAAAGCAACTTTAAATGAGGCCGGAAACAACATATAACGATTCCGGTAAGTCCTCATATGCAAATTTCGAAATTGGTCCAGATCTGAATAAACCTTATGTTCAAGTTGTTAAACAGCAAGTTAAAGAGCACCACGAAGATCTACACGAGATTCTAGTAAAGTTACATATAAAGTTTATTAGATTCGGAGCTACGGCCTAGAAGATATGAGCAAAACAAGTTAAGCATGACATTGATGCAAAATGCATACAAACATCAAACAAACACCTCAAAACAAGGATGCAACATGATAATATGAAACTACATGCAAAATCAAGCAAGTTTCATATAGAGCACACTCAAAACGGAGCAACGGTTCAACACATACACAGGAAACAAGTTATAGCAACAATCTGTCCAAAACAGCAACTAGGCATATTGCAAGCACCAAAACAACATGCTACAGGACCTCAACGTGAAACAAAAGGCATGGGCATGATGTACAGGTAAAGCATGACAAAACATGAACACTGAGCTATCTCCAGAAATCACTAGAACATGCTCAAAATGACATGACAAGATTGCAAATAATAACAGTTCACAGACTTAGCAGAATTTACAGGACATGTCAGAAATAACATCAGGTTGCAATGTTTAGAGCTATCACACGACATGCTACAGGAACTTATCATGGCAAACAAAGTCATGTCCTGAATCTACTAAATGCATAGATCAAAAGTCCCTTACTGACCATGAGCTAAAAAGGATCAGAAAATATGATGGCACCCATGTAAATATGGCAAGTTATATGACAGATTCATACAAGGCAGGAACAACAATAAGTAGGCATGTTGGTGAGCTTGAACCACTCACCACAGAGCAATACATGGCATGGCAAGGCAACTCACAGTACGAAGACATGGCATAGAAGCTATACATGGCAAGAACAACATCATAGCACACACGGATCAACTACAACAACCTTGGCAAAATTGAATAACGTGTAAACAACCTGCCGGGAAACATTTTATAGCAAAAGTAGAGCTCGATTGAATCAAGCTATGGCACTCCATAATTGTAAACAAGGGCATGAACGGATAGACAATAACCACATGTTCAAAACATCCTTACTGAAGTATCTCAAAATAAGCATGGATCTCTCGGTAGCATCAAGTTTATATGGCATAAAAATATCAGCAGAACAGGGGCTGAAATCAGCAACATCATGAAGCCTAGTTTGCATGCTTGTGCTAGTCACCACAGAGTTCACAAAAATACATGGCATACACCCCTGTAAAGATGGCATGGAATATTACAAAACACATGTAGGACTCTAGTTCATAGGGTGCACACATCAATGATGGCAAAAATGACAAAAGTGCATGTTCTGATAAGAATCTGAAACTAACATCACATAGCCCTCTTACAACAGCATTTCGGGCATCAAGATAAGCTCAAATGTAAATGATGCAATGAGATGAAATGATGTACTCGTCGAGGCGAACAATTTGACATATTACACGCACAAAACGGATCAACATGCAGAGAGTTATGGAATGATGAACCTGAGCATATAATATGCAAAAATCTGGGACTTAGAGAAAATATACCCTCGCGAAAAAGTCAACCCGGGACGGAACGGTGCGGGACGGAGGGATCCGAAGACGGGCAGTCGCGTTTGGATGGTGGGATGGGTGGATCTGATCCACCCATCGATGGATCCGGCCGGAGGAGCTCCGGCGAGCTACTCCGGCGAGGCGACGTCGGCGGGGCCGGCCGGGGGCGGCGGCCGGAGGAGGAGGCGACCGGGGCGGCGTCCGACGACCGGGCGGCGCGGGGAGACCGGCTGGTCCGGGCGGCGAGGCGCTCCGGCGCTCAGGCGGCGGAGGGTCGTCGGCGGCCAGGCGAGGCCGAGCGGCGGAGGCGGGTGCCCGCGGCGGCGGCCCAGGCCGGCGGCGGCGGGCGGTCGGGCGGCGAACGCGCGCGGGCGCCTCGGGGCGCGGGTGAGCAGGGGCCGAGGGGCGGCGGCGCGGCGCCGGCGTGGAGGTTCGCCGGCGGCGAGATGCGTGGAGGGCGAGCGCGGGCCCGGGAGGCGCGGGGCGCGGGCCCGGGTGGCGCGGGGCGCGGGCCGGCGGCGGCGGCCGACCGGGTCGGGAGGGCCTCCCGCGGGCTGCGGCGGAGGGAGGAGAGAGAGGGTGCGGGCGCGGGTGAGGTGGCGGCGCGCCATTGGCTGGGGCGGCGGTGGATTTTGTCCGGCGGCGGACGGACATGTCCGGCTGCGTGCGGGGGGATTTTTAGGGTTTGATCTGCGCGAGAAAACGGAGGGAGACACATATTTATAGGTAGAAGGAGTTAGGAGTGTCCAAATGAGGTGCGGTTTTCGCCCACACGATCGTGATCGAACGACCGAGAGCATGTTGGGGAGTTTGGTGGGTTTTGGGCCACTTTGTAACGGGTGTTGGGCTGCAAGGAGAAGGAGGCTTTTACGGTTACCCGGTTAACCGTTGGAGTATCAAACGACCTCCAAATGATCCGAAACTTGACAGGCGGTCTACCGGTGCTATACCAAGGCCACTTGACAAACCTTGGTCCATTCCGAGACCGTTTAACACCCGCACACGAAAAGAGGTAAAAGAGGGCGCCGGGAGACATAGGAGTGCCGGATTGCAAAACGGACAACAGGGAAAATGCTCGGATGCATGAGACGAACACGTATGCAAAATGAAATGCACATGATGACATGATATGAAATGCATATGATGACATGGCAAAGTGCAACACACAAGAAAATGACATGGCAACGACGACGAATAACTGGCAGACACCTGGCGCATCGAATCCGGGGCGTTACAACACTCCTCCACTAACAAGAGATCTCGTCCCGAGATCTTAGGACCGAGACGGAAGGGAAAAGGGATGAGGTGAAGCAAGAACTCAATAGAAGAAGAAAAGAATCAAGAGCACTCAAGAAGAAGAGAGGAACGACGAGAATGACGAGAATCGAAAGCTCACTGAATCAGGTAGACTAAGAAACCACTCGTTCTAACCGGAGTGGTTAGAATGAGAAAAGAAACGAATACGACTGAAAAGATTTAGGCAGCACTCCAGTTAAAACATGGAGGAATAGAACATGAACTTGAGAGGATGGAATGATACTTGATGAAGACATGACACAAAACCTCCGGAAAGAATTGAAAGAGTTGAATGAAAAGAACGGAGTAGAAAATGACAACTTGTGCCACGAATGGAATTGAAAGCAACCTTAGAAGAAGGATTGAACAGAGTTGTTGAGAAAATTCAACAACGAAAAGAATAAGCTTGTCGTGGACTTATGGAAAACATCTCAAAATTATGAGGTGATCGCCGACCACAAACGGAAAAGATTAAATATCTGAGAAGAACGGAGAAATGCAAAACTCCACTTCAAAAGAATACGGAGAATTAATTGCACTTCGAGACGCGAGAAGAAAAGATACTTGAACTCCGCCAACAAAATCTTGATGAACTCTTGAAGAAAGAATTAAATCATGAAGAACCACCATGAAGAACTCCGGTGACAAAAGGATGATGAGATAAAATTGAAGGATGAAAGAATAAGATGAGCATTGCGATGATTTAGATGGAGGTTCCGATGAGATGGCCGAGGAAATTTGAACTCCAGAAAAGAAAAGATTAAAACACTTGGAACTAGAATTTATTCATTACGAACAAACTCCGAAGTAAGGGATTAATCACTTGGATGAAATAAGAATAAGATTTATTGTATGCTTATCCTTCATCAAATTAAATCGATGACGAGCAATGGATTTTGCATACTACTTATTCTCGTTGGAAAAGGATTAAGGGGGAACATAGCTCATAACTTGAGAAAGTCTTCATGAACCACCGGTAGGATTGGAAAGAACGAATGAATTAAAATTGACAATCAAAGAAAAGAATCTTCAACGAACCACCGTAGAATTCGGAAATGACTGACGAAAGGGAATGAATCACCGGGAAGACTTAGAAGAACAAATCCGCTTGAGGGGATTTAGAAGCAAAAGAACAAAGAGATCATGAGCTGATTAAGGAACACTTGAATGAGGCACCGGGATAAATAGAGAACGATAACTGGAATGATGGCCTCCGGTGAAAAGAAATGGAAAAACAACTCCTGACATACTCCGGATAGGTGAGAAAAAGGGACCTCCGACAGACGGAATAATTCGAGAGGGTAACAAGAAGCTAGAGCTATGAATCTTCGAGAGAACGGGCAAGATTTAGAGAAACTCTCCTTCGGTCTTCAAAGGACGACGATAAACACCACCAAAATTGTTGAGATACTCCGGTAGAATGAAAAGCGAAGAGGTTGAGCCAACAATGAAATGATTTGAAATCGATCTTGGAAAGGCATCTGACTGATGAAATTCATTCTTACGTCAAACTCCGAAAAGAATTGAGAATACCTCCGGGGAAATTAGAAGAGTCAGGTAAGATCCTGGGAAAAGACCTGTGGGTTAGGGCCCACTGAAGAGATAACACCGTTGAAAAGGGATGATAAACAGATAGATGATGCACCGGAAGAACTGAAATATTTAAATGAGGTGATAACCTCGAATTAATTAGAATACAGACGAATCTCCTGAGATGTGTTGAACACTCCGAAAGGATAAATTGGCGAGAGGCGAACGAGCAGGGAAAACACTTGATCCAAGGAAAAGAATGTGATCAACCCGAAAAACTTGAATTGAAACCCCTAGAAAAGAAAGGGATGAAGAATGACGAACGGAACAAGAATTCACCGGTAGAAATAAATGAGGGGAGACTGAAGAGGCTCCACATGAATGGAATTGATGGTCGGAAGAAACTCGAACTCCGGGAATAATAGGGTGGGAGGGCGGGAAAACAAAGACAACTTGGAAAGGAAAACTGACGAATATCTTGAAGAGAAAACACCGGTTGAAATCATTGATGAAAGAAAGCAAAGACTTCGCACGAGTAGGATGGATACTCGATTACGGACTCCGGTTCCGAGAAGAAGATGGGAGGGCGGGCGGGAAAAGAAAACAACTGAGGATGGAACTTGGCAAAGATGAAGAGGCTCGAGTCGACTTGACGAGAAATGCACCGGATCAAAAGAGCTGAGAGCCAATGATCGGAAAACCAACTGCGTGAACCTAAAGAAAAAATTTGAAGGGGAAGATAAATAATTCAAAAACACCTACGTCAAGATTCCTTACCAGAGCGACGAAGGGGCTGAGGAGTAAAAAGAATTCCTACTATCCGATATAACTAGACTCTGAAAACCGTTTTCTTCTAGACTCAACAACGTCCAAACTACACGATCAATCAAGGGGGCTCCTAGGGTCGGTCGAGGCTCTAATACCAACTTGTCCCGCCCAATATGCGACCCTATCCAAAAGGAACTCGACGGTCCCACCAAGGATAGACCCGCATATTGAAACGCTTTTGCAAGGTGGATATCATTACATCAACATTACATAATAGATGGGGATACATACATAAGGCACAAATGCCACAAGAATACATCAACAACATCATATACAAGATCAACATCCGTGTATGGATGAAACATAAACAGAAACTCAAACGACATCCACCCTGCTAGCCCAGGCTGCCGACCTGATCATCGCACAACCTGTACCTGCAACTGGTGGTGTAGTAATCTGTGAGCCACGAGGACTCAGCAACCCCATTACCATGGGTATCAAGACTAGCAAAGCTTAATGGGAAAGGAAGGGGTAAAGTGGTGAGGTTGCAGCAGCGACTAAGCATATATGGTGGCTAACATACGCAAATGAGAGCGAGAAGAGAAACAAAGGAACGGTCGTCAACTAGTAATGATCAAGAAGTGATCCCGAACTCCTACTTACGTCAGACATAAACCAGAAACCGTGTTCTCCTCTCGATCAACCCCGAAAAGAGACACTCACGGTTACGCACACGGTTGGTGTATTTTAGAAGAGTTT
>LR880968.1:849278526-849289809 GCA_904067115.1 Aegilops sharonensis | reverse complement strand
CATACACCCCTGTAAAGATGGCATGGCATATTACAAAACACATGTAGGACTCAAGTTCATAGGGTGCACACATCAATCATGGCAAAAATGACAAAAGTGCATGTTCTGATAAGAATCTGAAACTAACATCACATAGCCCTCTTCAACCAGCATTTCGGGCATCAAGATGAGATCAAATGTAAATGATGCACTGAGATGAAATGATGTACTCGTCGAGACGAACAATTTGACATATTACACGCACGAAACGGATCAATATGCAGAGAGTTATGGCATGATGAACATGAGCATATAATATGCAAAAATCTGGGACTTAGAGAAAATATACCCTCGCGGAAAAGTCAACCCGGGACGCAACGGTGCGGGACGGAGGGATCCGAAGACGGGGCAGGGGCGTTTGGATGGTGGGATGGGTGGATCTGATCCACCCATCGATGGATCCGGCCGGAGGAGCTCCGGCGAGCTACTCCGGCGAGGCGACGACGGCGGGGCGGGCCGGGGGTGGCGGCCGGAGGAGGAGGCGACCGGGGCGGCGTCTGGCGACCGGGCGGCGCGGGGAGACCGGCTGGTCCAGGCGGCGAGGCGCTCCGGCGCTCGGGCGTCAGAGGGTCGCCGGCGGCCAGGCGAGGCCGAGCGGCGGAGGCGGGCGCCCGCGGCGGCGGCAGGACCCGGCGGCGGGCGGCCGGGCGGCGGAGGCGCGCGGGCGCCTCGGGGCGCGGGTGAGCAGGGGCCGAGGGGCGGCGGCACGGCACCGGCGTGGAGGTTCACCGGCGGCGAGATGCGTGGAGGGCGAGCGCGGGCCCGGGAGGCGCGGGGCGGGGGCTCGGGTGGCGCGGGGCGCGGGCAGGCGGCGGCGGCCGACCGGGCCGGGAGGGCCTCCCGCGGGCTGCGGCGGAGGGAGGAGAGAGAGGGTGCGGGCGCGGGTGAGGTGGCGGCGCGCCATTGGCTAGGGCGGCGGTGGATTTTGTCCGGCGGCGGACGGACATGTCCGGCTGCGTGCGGGGGGATTTTTAGGGTTTGATCTGCGCGAGAAAACGGAGGGAGACACATATTTATAGGTAGAAGGAGCTAGTTGTGTCCAAATGAGGTGCGGTTTTCGCCCACACGATCGTGATCGAACGACCGAGAGCATGGAGGGGAGTTTGGTGGGTTCTGGGCCACTTTGGAATGGGTGTTGGGCTGCAAGGAGAAGGAGGCTTTTACGGTTACCCGGTTAACCGTTGGAGTATCAAACGACCTCCAAATGATCCGGAACTTGACAGGCGGTCTACCGGCGCTATACCAAGGCCGCTTGACAAACCTCGGTCCATTCCGAGACCGTTTAACACCCGCACACGAAAAGAGGTAGAAGAGGGTGCCGGGAGACATAGGAGTGCCGGATTGCAAAACGGACAACGGGGAAAATGCTCGGATGCATGAGACGAACACGTATGCAAAATGAAATGCACCTGATGACATGATATGAAATGCATATGATGACATGGCAAAGTGCAACACGCAAGAAAATGACATGGCAACGACGACGAATAACTGGCAGACACCTGGCGCATCGAATCCGGGGCGTTACAGTGGCTTCTTCTTCTTCTTCCTCCTCTTCGGGGGAGGAGCGCGCCTTATCGTCTTCGGATGAGGCTTCTGGCACAACCTTACGCCGGAGACCCTTTCGGAACCCTTCTTCTCGGCCTTCTTCTCCGGCACCTTGTACGGTGCCGGGTCCAGCATCTCCGTCAAGAGAGCGTCAGCTGGGCCCTCTGGCAGCCTAGCAGGATAGTAAACCTGCTCCGCTGTCTCCACATAATACTGAGGCAAATATGTATAACTACTTAAGGACATCCCATGAATATATTGGGAAAAACCGAGTCCAGTGTTAGTCTGAGAACTCACCTGACTAGGAGCCCGCGCGGCATGAAGCCCGCGGTCCTCGGATGTGGGAGGAGGCACTTCAGAGGCCTTGAACAGCACCTTCCATGCGCCTTTGTGCATCATGTCATAGAGCTTCCGGAGCGTCTGGTGTTCGGCAGGGACGAACTCCCATAGATGGACTACCCGCCTTTGATAGGGCAGCATCCGGCGAACAAGCATGACCTGGATCACGTTGACAAGCTTGATGTTCTTGTCCTTCATGCTTTTGACGAATGTCTGGAGTCCTGTCAGCTCCGTAGAATCGCCCCAGGACAGGCCTTTCCTTTCCAAGAGGTGAGCCGCGTGGGGGCTCCAGACCTGAATTCGGGGGCCGCCACCCAGTTGTGTCGGATTTCGGGATCCGGCAGACCCTTGAGGTTCGAACACTGGGGTGCGCGCGGAGATCCAACCCTCCACCGTCTCGTACCTCGCCGAATCGCAGGGACCTAAACTACTAAAAAGAACAGCACAAGAGACACAAGATTTATACTATTTCGGGCCACTGTTGTGGTGTAATACCCTACTCTAGTTTGTGGTGTGGTGGATTGCCTCTTGGGCTAATGAGGAACAGTACAGGGAAGAACATCCTCGCGAGGGTCTGTTCTTGGTGGGTGTGATGAACTGCTAGGTGGTGTTCAGTTGCTCTAGCTACTGGTTCCTTGGTGAGGATTCCAGGTGCTGATCGTTTCGATCCCCCTACTCTGACTGTGGCTACTCCTATTTATAGGCGAAGGCCGTGGGCCTCTTCCCAAATATTGAGCGGGAAGGGCGCCAACAATTGGCCATTTTGAAGGGAACAGCGGGTACACTTATCCTGACTAAAGTTGGTCCTCGCCTGCCAAAGGCTCTGGTGATGACGCCTGCTTGGGCTCCATGATGACTCCCTTCCAGCCGTTGGGGTTGGTCTTGGTCTTGTTGCACCGAAACGGATGCCTTTGCTTGATGCTCTCGCCTGTGCTTGCTCCCTTTGCACCAAAGAGGAAAGGAGGACGCTGCGCGGGCTGGCGCCCGACTGGCGCCCTTGGTCGTCATGGCTTGCGTCATGGGCACCTCGCGAGGTACCCTGCCTTGAACTCTCCGCCTCCTCATGAGCCAGCCAGACGAGGCCATGCCTGAGGAAGCTCCTCGTCGTCCGCCCCACGAGGCTTGGCCCCTCGCGAGGGTCCTGAGCTTGCGTAGATGAAGATGGGCCGTCCTGGGCCTCCTTTGAGCCACGCCGCAGGCCGCAGGCAGGCAAGTCTGGGGACCCCCGTTCCCAGAACGCCGACAGTAGCCCCCTGGCCCACGGCACGCCCGAACTTGGCCGTGCAGAGAGGCGAAAGGGCAAGTGCGAAGCGTTGCGGGCCCTAATAGCCTGCGGCCTTGGGCGCCGCGTGGCGGTTGATTGGACGCGTGCGCACTGCTTCCCCACGATGCCTCGGTAACCACCCGGATTCGACAAGTCCCTGCATGCAGAGTTGGGCATGATGACCGGTGATCGTGGTGGCCGACGGTTGGCCTTCGCCGGCTATAAGTACGGACTGGCTCGTGCCCTTCCAGTCTATCCTTCCTTGTCTCTCCTCTTCCTCGTCTCGTCTGGTTGCCATGGCTCCGATCCGCTGGTTCTCCAAGGAAGAGAAGGGAAAGGCTCCTCAAGAGGATCCTGACCTGCTCCCCCCAAAGAAGCGGCTTGCTCTCTGGTGTCAGGGCAGGAGCGCTAGCCAGGAGGCGCCCATGCCCTGGTGCATGCGGCTGCCACCAGGGTTTCCTCTTCCCTTGTACGCGCAAATTGGTGGTCCTGAAGGAGGCGACGCCGGGCGCCACGAGCGGCGCCGCCGACGACGCCGGCGGGTTACGAAGGTGTGCGTCTTCCCCCCTGGAGTCCACGTCGAGGGCTCCTGCCGGGAGTACGTGCTTCGCGTCGCCGCGCCTCCTAAGTCTTGGATTCGTCTTCCTTCTTTCTTCGCTTCCGTCGTCCGGCAGGGGGAGCCCCTGGGACTCTTGCTGTAGCACGCCGGCTGCGGCACCCTCGCGACTGGGGCAGAGGTCGCAGTAGTTGCCCCGGGCGAGGTCTTCATGACTCGAGGTTGGGACGAGGTCGCCCGGGTCTGCAGGGCGAGGGGCGCCCTCACGATCCACCTGGAGTACGATGGTGTCGGTGGTGTCCTTCAAGGTCTTCGACGCGGAGGGTCGTCGGCTGGAGTGCTGCCCCGGGAGAGGCGGTCGGGGCCCTGCTGCGGTGAGACGGAGGCCGACCGACCACTCCCTTGGCAGCTTCTCAGGCGGCGAAGACGCCGGAGGATCCAGCGACTCCACCGAGCTCTTCGCAACGCCGGAGACGAGCGACGACAGCTACGAGCCCCCGAGCCTGCGCCGCTCCCGGAGGAGGGCGGGTTCGTCAGGTCATCGCCGCCCCTGATCTGGACGGGGTTGGCTCCGGACCGGGTGGCCCACTGTTGATGATGGCGTCTGCCGTGGTGGTCCCTGTAGATAGGACTCCTTAGGATTCGCGTCTTTTGTTCCTGCGAGGAGCCAAGAATGTACCCCGCGGGGGCTTGTAAGATGTTTGTAGCTTCATTTGTCAATATGATCCTTATTGTGAGGCAGTGCGAGATGCTCATTCCGTTCTAGCTCAGTTTCTTCCTTTCGGACCTCATGAGGGCTTGATGCTCTGCGCCGACAGGTCCCAGTCCCAAGGCGGCTTCAGCCGTCGCTGGTATGCCAGGTCGCGATGCCGTGGTCAAGGCCAGGAGGTGAGTGGCCCGAGGTCCGGTAAGAGCCTCTGAGTCGCGATGCTCAGGGGGTCCCTGTCGGTGTCAAAACCGGCGGATCTCGGGTAGGGGGTCCCGAACTGTGCGTCTAGGCGGATGGTAACAGGAGACAAGGGACACGATGTTTTTACCCAGGTTCGGACCCTCTCGATGGAGGTGATACCCTACTCCTGCTTGATTAATATTGATGATATGGGTAGTACAAGAGTAGATCTACCACGAGATCGTAGAGGCTAAACCCTAGAAGCTAGCCTATGGTATGATTGTTGTTGTATATTGTATCTCTGTTGACTAGCCTAGCCCTGGTTTATATAATGTACCAGAGGCCTAGGATAACAAGAGTCCTAGCCGAATACGCCGGTGGGGGAGGAGTCCTTGTATTGATCACCAAGTCTTGTCGAATCTTCCTTGTATGCGGCAACTGTCCGGACTGGCCCATGAGTATGCGGCCCTGGGGGTCCTCGGCCCAATCTAACCGATTGGGGGACGACGTGGTGAGTACCCCCTAGTCCAGGACACCGTCAGTAGCCCCCTGAACCGGTCTTCAAGTTAGGGACGCTCCTCGATTCTTCCGAACTGTTCTTCATCTTCGGTTGCTGGTCTTGAAAACTGGTTCAACAAATCTTCTCATCTTCGATCTTGAGGATCGCCGAAATGCATTCGGCGAGTTTATACGTCGGGTATCCGAGGAGCCCCTTTAAGTTTACGGCCTTCATCAATGCCTTGTTATTTTTATGCCACGCCTCGGGTTTGAAGTTATTCCCAGGAGGCAGTGTCCTCTTGCGTCCGAGCTCTAACACCGGACTGCATTCGAGGTATCTTTTGCAGCTGAGCACCAACGCCGGACTGCTTCCCAGCTCTAACACCGGACTATGTATCCAAGCTCCAACGCCGGACGGTATCCGAGCTCCAACGCCGGACTATGTATCCGAGCTCCAACGCCGGACTATATCCGAGGTGTCATAAATCAGCTTGGTTCAAAGAAGTTTGAAGGAGTTTAGCAGAGCTTAATACCGGAAATGCCCTCTATGGAGCCAGCCACTAGCGCCCGAGCTTTATGCCGGACTGCTTCCGTGGTGGTGCAATCTATTCTCTGCCGAGATACATAGTCAGTAGCCCTCAAGGTGGGTATCGGTCTAAAACCCGAGATGCCCATGAAGGATGACATAAGACCGTTGATCCCCGTAGCTCCTGAGACTCAGGTTGATTTGCAAAATCGGTCTGAGGATCAAGTCCTAGCTCGGCAGAATACTTCAGGACACAAAAAGCGGCGTGCTCAGTCCTCAAGACTCAGGTTGGGTGCGGCCGACCAACCTGAGGATCAAAATCTCCTCGGAGACTATATTACACTTAAAATTTTCTGCATTGGACAGGCAATGCAGTAGCCCCGAGACACTGGTCGGGTGGCAACACCAGATCAGGGGATCGATGTGCCCCTTTAATATTTGTAAATAATAAGCCCGAAGCCCAGTAGCCCCCGAGCCTTAATGCGGGCACCGGGAGGCCGAATTAAGGATCGATATCCATAGTAAAATCACAAATTATGTGTAATGACTCTATGTATCCAAGTACTTTACGTCATTAATGCTCGGATCCGTATTGTACAAAACTTTGTTGACCGACCATCGGCTTCAACCTCCTCGGCCAGTAGCCGAGGAGTGTTTGTCCTACTTTATAAAGCCTTTATGAGGGCAAAGATTTACGACAAACAAGGCAATCTGGCCATACGGTTTTATAAACAAAGGTACGGAGAGAGATATGTTATATTACTGTTTAACAGAAGAAATGTCTTCCAAAGAAAATAGTCCCGCTATCGGTTCCTTTCTTTGGGTTGTCATGCTAAGCATGATCATGAAACCTCAGCTCCAATGTAAGAGCAAAATATTGAGGATTTAGTTTAGGAGGCCAGTTACTAGCCCCCGGTAGTGTTCGGCGACAGTCGAGGTCAAGACGGAAACACTTCGGCCAATTTTATGAATGGCCCATCATTTAATATAGTCATCGGATTGCTGACCAATTTACACCTATTGTGATAGTCAGTTTTTGGCTTTATCCACTGAGGTGCTTGACCATGCGAGCTGGAAGCCCAATCGCAGTGGTTCTCCCTTTGCACACCTAGCCGAACAAAGCGGAACGTAGGAGGCAAGCGCGGGAGCCAGGCAACCCAACTATTGACCGAAGACACAATTCGAAACTGATGCATATATAGCAATATCCGAGAATGTTTTTATCGAATCTCGAAAGGTGTCCGGCGTTGCACTGCGAGAATTGTGCTGAAAAGACACTAATAGTTAAAAAGTGCCAAAAGCTTGGAAAACCAAAAAACGTCAGTAAAAACATGACGTCTGAACAAGATCAAGTGTTCGGTGCCAATCCAAAAATTGGACTTTAGAAGAAAAAAAGTGCTTCTGCCGTGCTTTAACATGACACATCCTATCTCAAGACTTCAAGCGGGTCAGCCTACTGATTTTTTCTCCCATCCCGATGGTGGAGTACTTCTCATTAGGCCAGTTTAGAAAACTAAACTCTAGCGGTTTTGAGAGAGAAATTAGGCTCCCCGGCTAGTGACCGCACACTTGTGTCGAAAAAAGGAGTGATAAATAAAAATAAAAAACTTTGCAACAACCAAGAAGAAAAACACTTAGTATAAAACGGCTCAAATAAACATAAGAGCCCCCAAGTGACTTGGGTAAAAGTTGACTATATAATGTAAGGTGACATGTAAAATGCCTTCTAGCTGGATTATAGATCGTTTGTCGTAGCGGACCTTTTCGCTTCAACCTCTGGACCCAATAGTCCGAAGTGTGTCCGAATACCCTCGCGGTTATAAAAACTGGGGCATGCATGGAGACCAGGCGTAGGGGTCATTAGTGCTTTATCAGACAAGTGCCCAACTAGTTATGTTATATTACATGGTTAGTAAGAAACATCTTCCAGGGAGAATAGTATTGTTAAGGGTTCCTTTCCCTGGGAGGCATGCCCTAAAGTGCATGTCCGGACTGCGAAAAGAGCAGAAAAACATCTGGGCGCAGGTAAATGAATAGGTAAGAAATCAACTTTTTGTTCACCGACCGATTATTCCCTTAAGAACGCTAGCTTTCGGCTTCACCCAGTCTGAGGTACACATCCGGCTGACCCGGCAGTAACAATCGCAGAGGTGCTCCCTTTACCACCTAGCCGAACAATCGGGAACGTAGGGGTAAGCACAGGAGCCAAGCAACCCAGCTTGGCCAAAACCTAAGTCATATCGATGCATATAATGGTGAATAAAAGGTACATGCGGAAGTGTGACACATGTGTTGGGCATAAAGCCCGAATTAATAAGCTTCTGTTAAAGAAGCCCCCAGGTATAATGAGAGCGGGTAGCGCGTCAAGTGTGTGCGAACAAAGTTTCGACAAGGAAAATTTTTACAAGAAACTTTTTTCCAAAAAAGTATAATGCTTGGTCGAACTGAACACAAGTTAGAAATTTAAAACTTTGAGCATGAAGGCAACTTAGCTGGTTAATGTGTTTGGTATTGACGATGCGGTCCGAGCTTGATGCGGGACAAGGTTCCATATCCCCCAAGCTGGTCCCGAGGCGGCGGAGCAAAGAGCTCGGCACTGTGAAGTGGTGACATAGTACGGTCAATGCAGGACGGCAGAGTGATGCCGAAGTCCCTGGCATGGGGTAATGAAGTGTTGACGAGGCCCCCCGTCCAGCCGAGGTGACGTCAAAGGATATAGTCCGGCTGGATCATTTTCCTATGCACAAAAAATAGTGCAAACCAGAGATAATAGTAATAAAAAAATCATTGCATAATAGATAATTTATGCAAAGTGAGTAATAAAAGAAATATGGCCTGACGCCGAAGTCAATGTCGATGCAGGGCGGCGGCGTGATGCGGAGGCATGGCAAGGCCTGAATTCACAGGTCGGTTCGAGTTCCGGATGCGGCGTTCGCCTGACTATGTAAGGAAACTAACCGTCCGTCGTTAATGCGGACACAATTTGATAGACCTGCGTACATATGATGGACAAACCAGAGTAATAATACGTTGGAAAAAATGAACCCAAACAAGCAAAAAATACTAGGATTAATAGCACCTGGTTTATTTGTTGTAGCAATCCGGAGGAAGGTGATTCCCAAAATTGGGACTCGATCCGCGCACCCATTGCCAGGTCGGCTGGTGACGCCGAAGTGTCCGGGGTAGGTTGATGAAGAGATGGCGAAGCCCCCGGTCCAGCCGAGATGTCGAAGCAGGTCGGCGTGATAGACACCAGCTTGAAGAAACAATAGTGCGGCCCTGCCGATGCAGGTCGTGACGTGGTCGATGCCGGCTTGATGAAGCGACCGTGCGGCGATGCCGGTATGCCCGCTCCGTGTAATCCATGGGGCGGCGATGCTGGTGATGATTTATCCTTCGTGATGCCGAACTCTTGTTCGGCTTGCCCGGATGATGATCCGAAGAAGTTGAGCTCGGCTCAACAAAGTGACGACGTGTCTAGCGCAGGTCGGCAGCCATGGAGCAATATTGCCGGACTGGTTTGACACCAGCATGATGTTGAAGATCGTGTTCAAAAGATCTTAAAGTTAGTGGGATGTGTTCAGAAACAAAACACAATACCCCATACAAAACTTCCTTCAAAAAGGATGTGCGAAATCCTGTTCATAAAAAAGACGAACTCAGGTCGGATTCGTTTTCGCGGAGAAAACAGATCCGAAAAGTGATGCACTAATCGGAAGGTTCCCGGAGTTTGGACGGCCGGATCGAGCTGAAATTTTGAGGGGTGGTAGATAAAGGAATTCCGCAGCCGATCAACGGTTGGATCTTCCAAAGGAAGTCCGAGCTAGAAGCTGGACACCACACCCTAAACTCGTCCAGATTCTCGTCCAGATTCAATGCGGCTCCGGTATATAGGAGATTGCCAGAGATTCCTCCATCGGAACTCGATGAAATTTTCCAGGGTTGTTGTAGACTCAATTCCGCAGAATTCCACCGAAGCAATCGTTAAAACGACACTTGAGTAGGCGGCGGCGGCGAACACAAGTCCGCTGTCCAGAAAAACAGTACGGTCGCCCGAGGGCAATGTTGACGTTGAGCCCCCGGGCTCCCTGGATGATTCCTCCATGATCTTGATAGAGATCGGAGTTGATGTTGATGAAGGCCCTCATCCGAACATGACGATCGGAGGTAGGGCGCAGTCCTTGGTCGAACCAAGGTGACCAGTCGAGCTGGTGACAAGGATGCCGAAGTCGCAGTTGATCTGCGGGCGAGCCATCGACCTTTTGCCGGACACACAGAGGGACTCTCAATGAAAGCACCAATGTCGGTGTCAAAACCGGCGGATCTCGGGTAGGGCGTCCCGAACTGTGCGTCTAGGCGGATGGTAACAGGAGACAAGGGACATGATGTTTTTACCCAGGTTCGGGCCCTCTCGATGGAGGTAATACCCTACTCCTGCTTGATTAATATTGATGATATGGGTAGTACAAGAGTAGATCTACCACGAGATCATAGAGGCTAAGCCCTATAAGCTAGCCTATGGTATGATTGTTGTTGTATATTGTATCTCTGTCGACTAGCCTGGCCCTGGTTTATATAATGTACCAGAGGCCTAGGATAACAAGAGTCCTAGCCGAATACGCGGGTGGGGGAGGAGTCCTTGTCTTGATCACCAAGTCTTGTGGAATCTTCCTTGTATGAGCCAACTGTCCGGACTGGCCCATGAGTATGCGGCCCTGGGGTTCCTCAGCCCAATCTAACCGATTGGGGGACGGCGTGGTGAGTACCCCCTAGTCCAGGACACCGTCAGTCCCCCTTGGCGCTCAAGCAGCCATCATTCGGTGAGAAAGGAGAGCAACGTTGCTAAGACGGGGTTGCATTGAGTGTGGGGATGGTGTTGCGATGACTAGTGTGTCCGGAGGGTGACTTATCTTCGAGGGTCAGGATAATGCTTCCTGGTGCGGCGCTAGGTCCGTGCCTTGGCCGGCTAGAGATTGCGTGGCGAGGTCGTTTCGTGCTCCTTGGAGGGACCCTGCAGGTTTACCACAAAAGGAACAAGAGCTCGCCGTGGCGATCGTAAGTCCTGCCGTTAGTTGCTTTGGAGGGGCACGAGAGGCCTCGTGAGGTGTGCTGGGGCACCCGTGAGCCAGCGCGGGACTCACGAGGCCCTACCTCAAGGCAGGTTGCGCCTGGCTCCGGGCCTTGTCTTCGAGTGTGTTCTGAAATTTGGCCAGATGCCGGTGCTCTACATCTTCGGGTCCCGGCTCTTGGGCTGGTCTCAGCCGTCGCTGGCAAGCCAGGTCGCGATGCCATGGACAAGACGAGAGGGTGAGGGCCGGAGAGCCGGTAGGAGCCCTGAGTCGTGATGCTCAGGCACCCCCCTTTAACGCGCAAGCTGGGTCAGATGCAGCAACTCTACGTCCTTGGGTCCCGGTTCTCAGGCTGGTCTCAGCCGTCGCTGGCAAGCCAGGTCGCGATGCCATGGACAAGACCAGAGGGTGAGGGCCGGAGAGCCGGTAGGAGCCCTGAGTCGCGATGCTCAGGCACCCCCCCTTAACGCGCAAGCTGGGTTAGATGACGAAACTCTACGTCCTCGGGTCCCGGCTCTCAGGCTGGTCTCAGCCGTCGCTGGCAAGCCAGGTCGC
>LR880968.1:849262913-849273349 GCA_904067115.1 Aegilops sharonensis | reverse complement strand
TTTTAAAAGTAATTCTTTTTCCACTTCAAGTTATATTGTTTTTGTTTCTGTTATTTGTGAACACATTAGTTGTTATATTTATTTAGTATAGTTTATTAATGTTTTAATAAATGATTTGCTGTTATAGTTGTCTTAGTGTTTTGCTAGTTGTTATATTTGTTCTAGTATTAACTAGATGGTTATAGTAGTTTTATATTAGTTCTTTTTGTTAGTTATTAAATCAGTAATTTATTTTCTGTTATTTTATTAGATTTATATTTTCTGTGCTGTAGAAAAAAATATTAGAGTAATTTAGTGATGTTATGTTAAGATTTGTGTGAGTTGGTCACCACTAGTTTTTCCTTGAATTTTTCTTTCGAAGTTTTTCCTTTGGTTTTCGACTTGGTTTTCTTTGTTGCTTTTATTTTGATTGAGTATTGTTATGATTGATAGAATTGATTGCTAGGATGATTGCTTATATGATTGTCTGTTTAATATAGATTTTCAAAGGAGGGACGAATAGTTCTACCAAGTCTTTATTCTGAGAGCGTTATTATCTTCATCAAGTAATACCAGGCAAGTTCACTTTGACCATGCTTTCATACCTATGTGTTTTATTGCATCTAGTGTCATCTTCGCAACAATCCCTCCAGTAGTGACATTGAATCCTTGTAGTTGGGTAGTATGCATGAGGTAGGAACCCATCACCCTGTTACCAAGCCCGGGACGTTATTTATTTTAATGCTACGCTATAGTAGACGGGGTTGGTATGAGTGCTCGGGAGTGCTGTGAGAATGGAGGATCTACGTCAATGACGACAACTCCATGATCGAATCTGCAAGGACTGCATCTTCAAGGCCTCAAGACTTCAAGACTCGAGACAAGAATTCAATACACACTACTGGGTGAAGGACGGTTGACGGGCACCCTGGAGAAACCAGTGGTTGGCCGGGATGCATGGAGAAGCGCCATGACATCTTGCGGAAAGCTTCACCCAGACTCAAAGAGACGGAAGAATACTTCATGCCCGGAAGCTTACCTGTGCAACCGCAAGTCACTATGGGCTCTGGCTTGGTTGACCTTAGTTGTGACTCTGGCTGGGACGGTGCTAGCAGATGTAGAACTACGGCAGGATTGGATGAGCACCGGACAGTGGTCAGGGGAACTCTTCGGAAGACCATGTTTCGGTCATCTTGTTCTCAAACACCCTGAAGTGCGAGAACGTAAAGAGAGGGATCGAATCTTGCGGGTAAAGTGTACAAACCTCTGCAGAGGGTTAAAATCTAATCGATTAGCCATGTCCCCGGTTACGGACAATTTGAGCCTCTGTACTTGGATCTATCTCGGAACTCTCAACACCGGACTGATAACTTAATTGTGGGCAACTTATGATGAATTTGGGCTATGGGACATTGGTTGGCGGAACCATGTCATGATAGAAAACTCTGTAGTACAGACTTCATTTATTCCTCTGATGTAGGGAAAATAAAACCAGCTTTTACACAAACAAAACTCAGATACAGAGCCACAAAGCCATACTGCATATAGTATAATTTATCATCTGTTTTCTCTTATTGTGATCTTGCCGGTACATTCAATGTACTAACCTACACGGCTGCAACGTATCATGTTGCAGATATTTCCTCGTCGAGTAAGAGTTACGATACAGGGTTACGATCTACACTCAACCTGCCGATGGCGTTGATGGGACTCCACACCCGTTGTTGTTTCCGCTGAGACATATGAGGTATATATCAGTTTTACGTTATTTATACATGTGATTGCACTTTGATATATACATTGATGTACTGTGTGTGCCAGCATACCGATCCAGGGATGGCACAAATACACAGAGACTTGACCGTCTGAGGTCAGGTCGCTACACTGCGCTCGGGGCATCTGCCGACCCTTCCTTCGCGTACGGACCGGAGCTCTTGACATTCATTGGTGTTGTGGGTGTGGAGGTTGTGGTACACGCAGTACCGGCTGCCCTTGGAGGACTCAGGTTGATCTCTGCCTCGCTTGGTGTCTGGTTCGGCCACGAGTACGGCATCCCCCTTGCGCTTCACGTCCTTGGCCTTGGACTTCTTCTCTTCGGGATCCGCGGCAGGTAGCTCGAGGAGGGAGAGGCGCCGCTCCTCAGCCCTGGCGCACTTGGTCGCCAAGTTGAGCAGCTCCAGGGAGGTGCACAGATCTTCATGCATCGCCAGCTCCTCCTTCATCTTGACGTCGCGCACGCCGTCGGAGAAGGCAGAGATGATGGCCTCCTCCGTTACCCTGGGGATCTTGAGGCGCGCGTTGTTGAAGCGCTGGATGTACTTTTGCAGGGTTTCCCCTGGCTGCTGCTTGATTCGGCGCATGTCGCTCATGGCGGGTGGCCGGTCGCGAGTACCCTGGAAGTTGGCGATGAAGTGGGTACGCATCTCGGTCCAGGAAGAGATCGTTCCTGGGGCCAGATTCAGGAGCCAGGTGCGGGCCCCGTCCTTGAGCGCCATGGGAAACCAATTCGCCATGACCTTTTCATCCCCGTTGGCAGCCTCGATGCCCAGCTCGTAGAGCTGGAGGAACTCCGTAGGGTCAGCTGTGCCGTCGTAGCGAGGAGGCAGGTCTGGCTTGAACTTGGCGGGCCACGCGACGCTGCGCAGCTCGGAGGTGAAGGCGCGGCAGCCCGCCGTGGCCGCTGGGGGCCTCGGACGGTAGAGAGCTTGGTCTTTTGGGCCTCCCTGCGTCACGGCTGGGGGCAGCGCAGGGTCTTGACGTGCTGGAGCAGGGAGCGCTCGGGCAGCTTCTTGTGGGTGAGGAACTTCTTGACAGCTCTGCTCTTGCCGCGCCGGCGCCTGGCGGAGCGGGTTCCGCCCAGGGACCGCGCGCCTTGGCGCCAGGGCGCCTTCTTGGGGAGGAGGCAGCTGAGGCGCCCCGGGAGCTTCATCGCCCGCGCGGGGCGGGGTGCGGTGCAGCGAGACGGACGGCGCGGGGTCGCCTCCTGCAGCGCGGACGAGCTCGGCGACTCGGTCGAGCCATTCTTCATAGACGTCGTCGACGGGGCGGTAGCGCAGGAGCTCGTTAGCCGCAATGAGTGCAGCTCGGGCCTCCATGGCCGAGCGGGGCGCGCGTGACGAAGAACCAGCGGGGCTGAGCGAAGGCGTGCTGGGACGATGCTTGCTGCTCGTTCCCCGCCGGGCCGGTGGCGGCGTTGACGGCAGGTGACGGGGAACGACGAGGGCGCCCGTCGACGGGAGCCGCTGGGCGACATGGGAGGTGAGGGCGGCTCGGCGCTGGGCGCGGGCCCGATGGGCGTCAGACATGGTTGCGGTGGTCGGGGAAGAATGAGGCGACGAAAGGCAGATTCCGGCGCACCCCTACCTAGCGCGCCAAATGTCGGATTTCGGGTTCCGGCAGACCCTTGAGGTTCGAACACTAGGGTGCACGCGGAGATCCAACCCTCCACCGTCTCGTACCTCGCCGAATCGCAGGGACCTAAACTACTAAAAAGAACAGCACAAGAGACACAAGATTTATACTAGTTCGGGCCACCGTTGTGGTGTAATACCCTACTCTAGTTGGTGGTGTGGTGGATTGCCTCTTGGGCTGATGAGGAATAGTACAGGGAAGAACAACCTCGCGAGGGTCTGTTCTTGGCGGGTGTGATGAACTGCTAGGTGGTGTTCAGTTGCTCTAGTTACTGGTTCCTTGGTGAGGATTCCAGGTGCTGATCGTTTCGATCCCCCTACTCTGAGTGTGGCTACTCCTATTTATAGGCGAAGGCCCTGGGCCTCTTCCCAAATATTGAGCGGGAAGGGCGCCAACAATTGGCCATTTTGAAGGGGAACAACAGGTACACTTATCCTGACTAAAGTTGGTCCTCGCCTGCCAAAGGCTCTGGTGATGACGCCTGCTTGGGCTCCACGATGACTCCCTTCCAGCCGTTGGGGCTGGTCTTGGTCTTGTTGCACCGAAACGGATGCCTTTGCTTGATGCTCTCGCCTGCGCTTGCTCCCTTTGCACCAAAGAGGAAAGGAGGACGCTGCGCGGGCTGGCGCCCGACTGGCGCCCTTGGTCGTCATGGCTTGCGTCATGGGCACCTCGCGAGGTACCCTGCCTTGAACTCTCCGCCTCCTCATGAGCCATCCTGACGAGGCCATGCCTGAGGAAGCTCCTCGTCATCCGCCCCGCGAGGCTTGGCCCCTCGCAAGGGTCTTGAGCTTGCGTAGATGAAGATGGGCCGTCCTGGGCCTCGTTTGAGCCACGCCACAGGCCGCAGGCAGGCAAGTCTGGGGACCCCCATTCCCAGAACGCCGACAAGTTGGCGCCGCGCTGTTCGGTGATGTAGAACCACCCCGATTGCCATCCTTTTTCGGTCTCCGCAACGGAGCCATCCAGCCAGGTGACATTAGGCATCTTGCCAACCATGGCTCCTCCGCACTCCGCTTGCTGCCCGCTTACGATCTTCGGCTTCACGCAGAAGGTTTGCAGCCATAGGCCGAAATGAGGTCGGATGCGGAGGAAGGCCTCGCATACGACGATGAATGCCGAGATGTTGAGGATGAAATTTGGGGCTAGATCATGGAAATCTAGCCCGTAGTAGAACATGAGCCCGCGGATGAAGGGATGGAGAGGAAATCCCAACCCACGGACGAAGTGGGCAATGAATACGACCCTCTCGTGGGGTACTGGGGTCGGAATGACCTACCTAGTATCCGGCCGCTTGAAGGTTTGTGATGTGCTTCTCCTTGAAGGTGGAGGCCACCCACTTGCCTCCTGCTCCGGACATGTTTAGCTGTGTAGAGAAGACAAGGGCTTGGGCGCTAGAGCTCGAGGGGGAAAGAGTGGGCGAAGGAGGAGTAAGGCGTGGGTAAAAATGAGGAAATCTTATCTCTTTATTGAGGCGCCGAAAGCGGTACACCTCCCCACTTACCCGTTGGGAATCGCTTGCTTCCCAAGCGCCACGCTTGATGGCGTGGTGGGATTACCCATAACTATATTGATCAGAATCCCGTGATAAGGGGACACGATCTCTGCTTTGAAAAGACGTGTCAAAGAAACCGCATCGCAATATGCGCTGTAGCTGGTTGCGGGAGAACGGTTCAAATAATGATCCGGCCATAATAACATGTCACGTCATCAGAAAAAGTTGTCAGCAGATTGCATTTCGTGAAACATCATTCTCTCTACGGTGGCATGCGAAGATCATCTTGTGGATCCGGACACGGTTCAAGTGTTCGATAATTACCTTGGAGTATTTGGAGGAGGAACCTGCCCTGTAATGCCGAAGAAAAGACTGCGCTCCGGACTCATCGTCATTGAAGCCTGGTTCAGGGGCTACTGAGGGAGTCCTGGATTGGGGGGTATCCGAACAGCCGGACTGTATACATCGTCCGGACTATTGAAGCATGAAGATACAACACTCAAGACTTCGTGCCGTGTCCGGAAGGGACTTTCCTTGGCGTGGAAGGCAAGCTTGGCGATCCGGATATTATATTTCCTTCCTTGTAACCGACTCCATGTAAACCCTAGCCCTCTCCGGTGTCTATATAAACCGGAGAGGTTGGTCCTTAGGAGGCCGATCACAATTACAATCATACCATCATAGGCTAGCTCTTAGGGTTTAGCCTCTACGATCTCGGGGTGGATCTACTCTTGTACTACCCGTATCATCAATATTAATCAAGCAGGAAGTAGGGTTTTACCTCCATCGAGAGGGCCCAAACCTGGGTAAACATCTGTGTCCCTTGCTTCCTGTTACCATCAGCCTTGACGCGCAGATCGGGACCCCCTACCCGAGATCCGCCGGTTTTGACACCGACATCTGCTCCAATATCGGCAGGTCTTTTCCTGGTTCTCCTTGGTCCATCATGAAACTGACGAATACTAGGAGACCACTGAAAGGAAAACACAATCGCAATGACAATGAAACAAAAAAGAGAGTGAGGATCGGTTACTGCTTTGCAAAAGTTCTTTTTTTTCTCTGAACGATAATATACCAACATCACGGATCCGCTTACCTTCCCTTCGTTCAGAGAGAAGAACAGTGGCAGATGCGAGTGTTTCCTTTCTTGAAGACGGTGAGGGAGAAGGGGATTCAGCGAATAGTGAAATGATGGTTGCTTCGTCCGTCAAACTTAGACTGCGGGGAGGTGGGGTTTTGTGATACGACGGCTCGTTACTGCCGCGCTACGACCGGGGTGACTCTCCGCCTGCATACTGCCTTCTAATTTGGTGGATGGCATTTGGGCCCGCGTGCTGCATGGCTCGTATGTCGGTGAACAAAAGTATAACGACATTCAGTAGAGGGAGACGTTTCAATGACATAGGAGGATCCAGAAGCGCATAGAGTGTCTCCACTGTACTAGTAGTAATTGTTTTTCTGGGTAGCTGTAGAGTGTCTCCACTGTACTAGTAGTAATTGTTTCTCTGGGCCCAAGACAAAACAGCCCATCCACACTAGTAAATAGTAAAATCAATTTAAAAGCCCATATATTTACTGAATGAGAGGCGCTACCCACACCCAGCACACCGCCCCCCCCCCCCAAAACCTGGGTGCTCTTCTTCCTCCTCGCTCCCACCCACCTCACGTGAGCTCACTCCACTCGTACCCCCAAATTCCTCACCTCACTCCTACAGAAAACCCCAGCTCCCCTTGTTCCTCAATCCTACAGAAAACCCCCAGCTCCCCTTCGTCTTCGCTCGCATTACAACTAGGCTCGTCATTCGTTACTCTGCTCAAATCCGTGAGCGCGACGTGACGCCCTCGAGGAAAATGGAGTCGGGTGACCACAGCGCCAAGAAGATGACGCTCCTGCCAGCGGCGACGCCAGTTATTGATCCCGCACCCGGCAGCGCAGGGAGAAGCGGTGACCCCGCCCCCACCAGATCCTAGGAACCCGTAGAATCTCGGGTGGACCGCATCAGGGATCTCCCAGATGCCGTCCTTGGGGAGATGATCTCGCTTCTCCCCACCAAGGATTGCTGCCGCACCCGAGTCCTCTCAATTTGGTGGCGCCCTCTATGGCGCGCCGTGCCCCTTAATCTCGACTGTCGTCAGCTATCTCTCTTCAATGATTTTGAAATCCCCAGAGCCATCATCTCCTCCCACCAGGCCTCCGTTCAAAGCCTCTGCATCCCGTCATGCTACCTGAGCAAGCATACCATGCCCTGCACGGTGGACGCCTGGCTGAAATCCCCTAAATTCACAGAACTACAGCTGCTTGAGTTCTACTATTCCCCTGGAAATCACATACCACATACCGAACGCCATGAACTTGTGCCCTCAGCACCGATGTCCATCTCGCGGTTTTCCTCCTCTCTCCACACCACCACCTTTGTACTGTGCTACCTACCAGACAATCTGGTACTAAACCTTCGACTCCCATTTCTCAAGAAATTTCACTTGTGCGGGTTCGTATATTGGAGGCCTCATTGCACAACATCATCCACTCCAGTTGCCCTGCGCTGGAGTGCTTGGTTCTTGTTTTCTCAGTTAGAATCGGTTGTCTCCAAATAAAGTCGCCTAACCTTGTAAGAATTGGAATTTCTTTTGACGGAAGGCAGCTCATCATCCAAGATGCCCCTTCACTTCAAAGGTTGATGCTTGATTCTAGTTATTTACCGTTGCAAATAACTGTCCTCTATGCACCTAAACTAGAGACCTTGGGTGTAATTCATGATCTCTGTGCTCATTTCAATATGGTGTTTGGCTCCACAGTTCTTCAGGTACTTTATATTATCATCTACACTGGTAACCATAAGCTGCATTTTAAATTTCTGCGCATAATTTATATATCATCTTGGAGTACACATTTTGTACTAATATTATGTTCTATGCTCAATGAAGAGTTTCTCCATGGATGGCCTATCAATGGTGCTAGATTCTGTCAAGATCTTATATATCCAAATGAATAGTTTTGATCTGAACAAGATTATTGGCTTGCTGCAGTGCTTTCCATGTCTGGAGAAGTTGTATATAAAGGTGATAATTTCACGGACATTGGAAGCCCGCATATAGTGTACTAGAATTAACCGGTCGGCTGTTGCTCTTTCGACACTCTTCTTTTAGACCTTAACTGTTTTCAATCTTCATGTATATTTAGGCAATAGGACGGGGTAAGAAAGATATAACCAATCAGTGGATTCGTAAGCATCGGGATTTTCTCACTTCTCATGAGATTCGATTAAAGACAATAACGCTAGAACGATATGTAGCCAGCTGTGCAAACACAAGATTTGTAACATTCTTCCTGCTGAATGCGAGGTTACTATTGTCCATCAGGCTTAAGTTTATCAGCAGCACGGTTTTGACAGATGGGTATGTCGAAGAGCAAAAAAAGGAGTTTCAGGTGGGCAAAAGAGCTTATGAACGTGCCGGGCTTCTATTTACAACATATTGTGGTCATAATCAAGTAAATTTTACGACCCAGTATGTTCATTCTATGGACCAGACCGATCCATTTGACTGTGACTGCCGAAAACAGTGCTGGAGTTAGATGTTGTTGCCCTTTTCAATCTGGGTTTTTTTGTAAACCTGATGAAAAATTAACCCTCGTGCTTTTGTATAGTTTGTAAGCTGGAGTTAGATGTTCCTGCCCTTTTCAACTCGGTTGTGACTGTCATATTTTCTTTGAAACAAGGCAAATGGCTTGCCATTCGTTTAATTTATAGTGAAATGTTGTAACAAATCCCAACCAAGGGAAATAACATCACTCTCGCCGGCTGCTTGAGCTCACTGTGCATTACAGAAGCCAAGTGATTAGCCCCCACCAGCACCCACAAACTTATTTCGAACTAGCACATCAAATGGGCTGTAAATTTTCATAGGGAAGGCTGCATGACCGTGACATATTTGGATTCTGACAGTTGGGACCAGCAAGGAAATAGCCTATCCAAGGTGGTGCCGACTTACTAGCCAGTCAACAAACGATTCTGCCTACCAGCCGTTGGATTGACATCCAACATCTGTCGTGTATCTTCTATCTCTTGTCTCCTTCTTCCTCCAGCCGCCCAAACCAAACCACCCCGTCGGCTCCGCCTGCTCCCGCCTCCCATGGCTGGCTGCGCCTCCGCTGCCCTACCGTACGTACCCTCCAACGTTGGCCAATCCCTCCCTCTATTCCCCCACACGTCCTGTTATTCTCCGGCAACGTCAGCCCCAACAGGCATCCGCGCCCTAACCAGTCAACCCTCGTACTCCCCTCCGCCTGCGAGTGGACCAGCGCATGTTCAATGGCTCCTGTTCGTTCCGTCCGAGGCCTCGCCGTGCGTGGTGTGCCGCCTTCTTGTGTTGTCAACGTCGTCAACAACCGAGAGGAACAAGGAGATGACTGTACATGGAGAGGATGACAGTAGGGACCCACCAGCGTCATGGCAGTACGCAAGCAAGTGCTTCTATAGTACAAGCCCAAAAACATGGTTCCTCCTAATGGTTGGACATCTGGGGCACACGCTATTGTCAACGTAGTCAATAAACGAGAGAATTACACTACGAGCGGCTACACCAGGGACCCAGCAAGTCGCGCAGTTTTATTTTTTTGAGGAACAAGCAGTTGTTATTTATACTAGTTTTAGCGACGGATCAGGGTAACAACGGGGCTGTGCGGGGGCTGTGGCCCGTCTAGCCAGGGTTTTATTTATGTTTACCACATCATGAGCCCAGTTGTGTTTTTTTCTTGCTGAAAATGGCTAGCCTAGTTCTATTTTTTTAAAGAAATACCCAAACAAGGCCTACTTGCTTTATCGGCCCTGCTGGGCTGCAAATCTTTCAAGACGAGGAGAGTTTCATTCAGTTTGCCCAGAAATGGGCTGTACATTTTTAAAAGACATCAAATCGGGAATTAGTTTCAATTTTTTTTCATTACAAGATCTTAAATTCCATTGATTTTATGCGTGGACAATTATTTGGATTTTATATTTATATAAATTATTTTTCAAAATAGTTTGAATGTGAATCGATATTTCTGGATTAAAAACAGTTGACCGCACCGAAATATGCTAAATTTCATATACTTTTTAACCGTGGCCACAAGATGGGATGTAATGCTAACAAAAAGAAGATGGGCTCCAAAAAGTTTCTTAAGAATTAGCAAATGGGTTGTACATTATTAGAAATAATGGCAGATGGTATGTATGTTTTTTTCCACAGATTTGAGGCTGACTTGTGCGCCTACTACAGGTTCACGCGTATGCTTTCATAAAAAGAAGGTTGACGCACATGCAACGCCCTGTCAACTTAGTGAACACACGAGAGCAGTGACTGTTGGATGTCCATCCAACGACTGTCGTGCTTCTTCAATCTCTGCTCTTCATGCTCTAGCTTCTCAAACAAGCGCTGGCGGGACTGCCTGCTCCCTCCTCCCGCGGTCGGCTATGCTGCCGCGCAGGCCTCACGGCCCCACCGTACTCCCATCGCTGGCCTAGCCATCCCTCTACTCACCCACACATGCTGTTATTCTCCGGCGACGGCACAC
>LR880968.1:849203187-849222945 GCA_904067115.1 Aegilops sharonensis | reverse complement strand
TCGACCAGCGTCAACCCAGTGGAGGCGAGGAGCTCTTCGTCAAAGGTCTCTCCTTCGACCGGCGCCCTGGAGCTCGACGCCCAGGGGAGCTTGATGAAGACGCCATCGCCGGCCTTCAGATAGGTGCCGGGCTGGGGCTCTTCGGAGCCTGACACTGCAGCAGCGGCGGATGGGATCGGCGGTCGGTGTAGCGCCTGACGCTCCTGCGGCCTCAGGGCCGTCAGTGTGATCGCCGGACCCCTCGCCAGCTTCTGCGGTGGCAGCTTTGGCGGCCTCTTCACCGGCGGGCTCGTCAGCGCCGGCCTCCTCTTCGACGGCGGCAACGTCGTCAGTATTGCCGCGCGCTTCCTCCTCGTCGGCGACCTCGGTCTCCATTGGCTCTGAGGCAGATGGATCTGACGACCAGAAAAAGAAAGAACAGTCAAACAGATATTCAAAGAGAAAATCAGAAGAAGAAGAACCTGAGGGAAATTTTCAGGCAAGAGGATTACCTGCGACGGGATCTGCAGCCGTGGTCTCATCCACCGGAGGGTCGCTGGCGCTATCCCTCGCCGGAGAACTGCCCCTTGCCGGAAAAGCCTCCCTTGCTGCAGAGCATTCCCTTGCCGGGGGATCTTCCCTTGGCGGTGTAGTCGAAGCAGATGGCATGTCAGGAGCGACTTCAGGGCACTCCTGGTGGGGCTGCTCTGCTCCTACACAAATCAACAGTCAGATATCAGCAAATAAAGAGCACCCATGCACGCCTAATAGCAAGAAGTAAATCATACACTTACGTTGGGGGCTGCGCTGGGGGCTGCTTTGGGGAAGGGTTGCCGGGTCCGGCAAGGTGGTCTCGGACACTCCTCTTGCTGCCGCGGTGGGTTCATCCTCGATGACAATCACCGGGACCTTGGCTCTCTTCGACGCTCTCTGGGCCAGCGTCCTGAAAAGGAATAGGTTCGGAGTGAAGCAAATCAGATACAAGACAAAGCAACAGATTGAAGAACTACAAGTACAGCAAAAAATCTTACTCTTCTTCTTCCTCGGAGCTGAGCGCGGAGAGATCGAATTCCGGCTCGCCTCCGGTACGACGAGCTGGAAGAGTAGGTTCCCTTGGCCGCTTGGCGGGTGCAGGAGCTGTGGTCCCGGAAGGCCCCGCTCCAGTTGCCGCAGCAGCGTAAGGCGCTCCCGCGGCAACAGTGCTTGCCGCGGTGGAGCGCGTCGCGCGGCGCAACGGCTGTTGGCCCGTCTACCGCCCCGCCACTTCCCCGGCCTTGCGGAGACGCCTTCTTGGTGGAGCTGGAGGCTCCGCTCGTGGAAAGTTGTCTGAAGGTGGGGAGGAGGCGCCCTCGGCGGGCTCGCTCGGCTCAGCTTCGGGCTCGGCAGGCTCTTCCTCGCCAGCAAGCTCCTCTCGATCGACAAGGCTTGCCGCCTCTGCTGCCTCTGCCTCCTCCACGGTGAATCCAAACTCGCCCGCGGCAGCAGCTGCTGCCGCCTCTTCCAACCTGGTGGCGATGCGCTGCATCTCGTCATCAGTGGTGTCGCGGGTGAGGCCCTTCTGCTCATCGGCGCGGACCGGCACTTCTTCCAAGCTGTTGAAGAACACCCGCACGACGTCATCTGCAGGCTCTTGCCAGGTTGGAACAATTCCATGCGAGTCACACATCGGCATCATTGCACGGATGCGGTCGAGCGAGGAATTGTTGCACAGTGGAATGACTCCCCTCGGCAACCTGAACCATTCGGGATGATCAGGGTCGTGCTTGAACAGCTCCAGGAGCATCGCATCCAACTCCAAGACGGTGAAATTGAAGTTGAGGCCCGGGCGCAGCCTCATGATATCCGCCGCATTCTGGAACTCCCAAGCAGGTCTCCTCCTCTCCTGTAAGGGGGCGATGCGGCAGCGAAGGAAATCTGCGCCAACGGCGCCTACAGTAAGTCCGGCAAGCCTGAGGCGCAGGATCCGGGTGACGGCAATCTTCAATCTAGCATCTTCCAGCGCCAAGTTGCTCCAATCGTTGCCGCGCACTATTGGGGTTTGGCGCTGGGCGGTAAATGGCTGCGGGTTCTCCTCTACAATCCAACACCAATCTGCTCTCCATTCCTCCCACTTGCTGCGGAGCTCTCCCTCCAGATAGGCTTCCTTCTTGCCGATCCTTGAGATCTAGGCGATTCCTCCGGCAATAGGCTCTCCTCTCTCAACTCGGGGCATGAAGAAATGGTGGAAAAGGGCTACGTTGGGATGGACTCCGACAAAGTTTTCGCAGAGATGTGCGAAAACTGCCATGGTCAGGACAGCATTGGGGGTGAAGTCAAGGAGGCGGAACCTGTAGGTGTTCATGATGTCGCAGAAAAATTCAGAGAAAGGCGGGCAGAGCCCGCAGTAGAAGAACAACGCGAAGAAAGGGTACCCACTCGGAGCCAGTTCAGATGCGGCGGCTGAGAGTACCTTCGTGCGCGGATGCGCTCGCGTCTCCGTCGACCAGAGGAGGTAGTAGTACTCCCTCAGCTCCTTCGCGGCGAGCTGAGGGGGGAAGATGGCCCGCTCCTTTCGCAGCGCCGCGAGCCGGTGCGCCTCGGCCGACTTCACACCCTTCCCCTTGTCGGCTTTCGGAGCCATGGCGGAGGTGGTGAGGGAGACCGACGGCGTTGGTGGTGCTGGTGGCGATGGAGGAGCGGAGCGCTGCTCTCTTTTCAGCCTTGGGAAGAAAGGGGATCAGCGGAGGTTTTTCAATATTGGACAGCAACTAGCATGGTGGGCGGACTGCCCATGCTTCCTCTGCTTATAAAGAGGCAGGGGGCGGACGTTTCGCTTTTCCTAATAAAGAAACCCCCCACGATCTCTCCCACGACGCCGCATCCGACGCGTGCCGTTCGTGGGAGACGTGGTGGGTCCGGAGCGAATTATGGCGTAACCCAGGCCGCGCGTGCCCGTGCCCTGTTTTGGGCCTGGCCCAACAGCGCTCGGCACCGTGTGTGGCCCAGGCCCGGGGGCTCCTGTCGGTGTACTAGAGTAGGGGTACCCTAGTATCCCGAACTCGTGCACGGGCAGTTGCAGCACCCCGCGGCGAGGCATGCCTGGTGACCGCCAAGGTCCTCCGTGGTTCCTTTGGAGCCATTCAAGAACAAAGTATTTAAGCCAAGGAGACAAGGCCCCGGCAAGAGGAGCTTGCCGGGAAGGCCACTCAAGGCACCTAGAAGACAAGGCCCCGGCAAGAGGAGCTTGCCGGGAAGGCCCGGTGAGCGACAAGCTTCCGGACGCGACAAGGCAACAACCGCGGCAAGGCGCTTGCCGCGGCAGACTACCACTCCACTCCTGCGCTCCAGCGCATCCACCAACGTGTCGCCCTGGGACCCTTCCAGGCGCTCGTGGCAAGAGGCTGTGCGGCCAGCGGAGCGCGGTGGCAAGCGGCGCTGACAAGGTCGCCATCGTGGCGAACGGTGACGTCCCTGACGGTCCCTTTCTGCACTGTTTAGGCGACATAGACGGGCATTTAATGCCTTTGTCCCCTGCCGTCAGGGTTAGGTATGATACACTGTACAAGTAGTTGTACCAACCGCAACTCATTTTCCATTTTTACCCTTGTCTACGTTGCCACATGTCGGAGACCCCTTGAGCATATAAAAGGAGGCCCATGCGCAACGTAGAGGGGGTTCGGCTCGTTCGAAACCAGAGAACACCCACGCTAGGTCTTGTAGCTCTCGGCTCTCCCTAGCAAGAACACAATGCAATCAGACATGCAGCAGTAGGAGTATTATCTCTCCGGAGAGCTCCGAAGCTGGGTAAACTGCTCGTGTGCTTCGCCTCGATCTGCTCTTCATACGACCTCCGCCCCCCCACCGAACCGAAAGGGGCTCGGTCCGCCGGTCCCATAGGTGTCCGTGGGTCCGATTAGCTTCCCCGACACTAATGCTTTTGACTTTTGACCTCAACTCCACACCCCTGGATAGTCCTTGGTATCCACAACCCAGAACCATCTTGATCCACTCTTCTTCTTTTCAAATATTTCAAATTTCACTCACTGCAAGTTTGGACCAGATTTGCCAAATTTGGTGAAATTCATATCTACACTTCTCCAAAAATTCCACCAAAATTCAGGCAACCTCTAGTTGCAATGAGAGACCACTCCACCAAAAATAACCTCAAGGAAAAATCCCTGGATACCAGAATCATTTTGTCGAACACCTGGCACGCACTGTTTTGTTCATATTCAGTAAATTCAGAAAGTTCAGTGTCGTTTCTCCGACAGAACTTCAGTCACATGCCCACTGTGTGTTTGGCTCGATGCTCGTAGCCTGGCCTGCTTGTCCGGAGCTCCACACGCGCGCTTGGCGCCTTCCCGGCATCGTGGCACCCTGGCCCGCCTGCGCCGGCGTGCCTTGCGGCGGCCGAAACACCGTAACGGCGACAGGGGGCAAAACTGCGGCGCAACGCCATTCGGCGCCGCCCAAGCGTCCTGGTGGCTCCGCGTGGCCACCTCCTTGCCAGCACACGCATGCGGCAACGTCGCGTGGCTTGGCACGCGTAGAGCGCGCCCTCTGCCCCCGACGGGCCGTGCGGCCGTTTCGTCGAGGGCAAGCCGTAAACCTTCCTCCCGTGCTGAGCTGGACCCTAAAATGGCACCACTACTCCACCTAGGCGATGCTCAAGCTCCTAAGCCGACCGTCCAGCCACGGTGCCGCCGTAATCAACTCGCCGGACTTATCCGTTCACGGCAACCGACTCGGGCCGGCTATATATAGCACCCCCGAGCTTGCTCTCGCCTCCGCACGACTCCACCACCTCACCAGACCCCGCCTATCCACTGGAGGAGCCTCGAGGGGCCTTTCTTCCTCGACTCCGGCCACCTCCGTCCGCCTCGGGCTCCGGCATCGTTCTCTCCAGTGAGAACTCCTCCGCCGCCCTACTTTCGCCCGTAACCTCGTACCACCTCTAGTAGGATAACCCCCACCTCAATTTTGGCTCCGCAGCTCTCTCCGGCGAGATCCACGACCGTCCGAACCACCATCCGCCGGAGCAAGGGCCGCCGTCGACGTGGTGCTCGTTGACGACCAACACCACCTCCCACAGACGCGGAATGGTGCCCTGAACACGGAGGTACTCTCCGATCTCCCTGCCTCGCCGTGGATCGCCGCCGGCGACCACCGCGGCTTTCGGGCACCGACGAGCCCCGACCCCCTCGTTTGAAATTTCAAACCTAACGGGTGGGACCCACCCCTCAGCCTCTCTTTTGTTTTTTTTGAATCGTTTACTGAAAGCGTACTTTGACAAATACGCTTCCACTCTGAACCGTTTTTCTGGATTTTTCCGCAAAGCCCCTGGAAGTTTTCTGTTTCATTGTAGATGGGTCCTTGGGTTAAAACCCTTATAACTTTTTAACAAAAAGCAATTTTTGAGTGATTCTTTTTCTGTCCTCTTCAAATTTTTGTCTAGTTTTTTATCAGATTTATTTAAAAAAAATTGGATCCACTTTCTGTACCCCACGGTATTTACGTTAGCGCATGTATTTTTGTGTACCATAGATACCGAGGGAGGTGACGGAGCCGCGAACTTCGCCGAGCTAGACCCCAACTACTCCGTACCAGGCAAGCAAAGTTTGAACTTTTGATATGATGAGTGTCTGATCATGTTTGCATTATTTTTGTATCATGGCACGTCCACGAGCATTTCGATAATAGTTTATCTCGTGAGCATCGTGGCAAATGGGCTCGGTAAATCCATGAGTTGTTGGAAACTTGTTGCATGGCCATGAGTTGGCATGAGTATGGGTAAGATGGCAGTGTTGTAGCATGCCAGGCTTATGCCATATCGTTGACCCGGTATCAACTTAAGTCAGTCAGATTCCCGTCCGTCCTCCCTTCCGTACTACCACCTGTTTCCCGCAAGGGATACGGCTTAGTAGGTTGCAAACCACTTCCTGGTACACACCAAATCGAGAGGCCGGGATGAAGGTTCCATGGCCCTGGATTAAAGCCTTTCATCCGGTCAGGGGGCATGGGTGTTTCCGGTTGGAACCGAGAGGGGGGCACCCCTTAGAGCGCGCGTATATAAATTTGATCCCATGCTATTCGAGATTGTGATCTCCCCGTCTCAAAGTTTTCCTTAAATGTTGTCTAGGGTGATTCCTGGCAACGTGAGGTATGATGGGTGTGTACTAGCTAGTTGTGTTTCCTCTGAAATACCATAAACGGAACTAGTCCTTCGTGACTACGGAAATCCGTTGGCTGTGGACAATTTTGGTACAAACTCTGCAGAGTCAAAATTCTTGAATTCATCTTATTCATGTCCAAGTACCGTGATCATCTCATCTTGTCAAGCGTCAGTCTCAGTGACAGAAACTCCTGAGAACCATTTGAGTATTAAATGTTTACTTTCCTGTAAACGGACTAACCCGCTTATTGTCTTGTGATGAATATTTTCCGTGAACACTATATCTTGTCAGTTATGAATAATTCATTATAAGCCCTTTCTGCGATGTCGCTCAGACGTCCGACTGCGGCATTGTTGTTATTTATTTTCATTATAAGCCCTTTCTGCGATGTCGCTCAGACGTCTGACTGCGGCATTGTTGTTATTTATTTTCATTATAAGCCCTTTCTACGATGTCGCTCAGACGTCCGACTGTGGCATCGTTATTATTTACTTTTATTATAAGCCCTTTCTGTGATGTCGCTCCGACGTCCGACTGCGGCACGCATGTATTTTTATTTCAATATCAACCCTTTATGAGGTGTCGCCCAGACGCCCGACTGTGGCATGTTTTACTTATATTCACCCTTCGAGGCGTTACTTCAGATACTCGATCGGTTTTGAGTTTATCCTTCTTTGGGTTTTCGAGCGGACTACCGCCGATTCCCTTCTTATTTTATTTTTGCTATACTGATTTATTTGTGCATTGTTAAAATTAATCATGACTTATTCATGCATTCATTTGTTATATCTTTTGTCCGAACTGTCTTGCGAGTACTTTCAAAGTGCTCACCTGGCTTGTTGATTTGGCCAGATGCTGACGAAGGCGATCTCATGGATGAAGAATTTGATAGCGAGTCCGACGCCTAGAGGAATCCCAGTCAGTCTCGTGCGACCCCTGGATTAGTCATTGTGATATATCCGCTTCCGCTACCCAAATAAATTCATCGAGCCTCACCTCGACGCTCGATGAGCCGCCAGTGCAGTAGACTTATTAGCCACCCCGCTGTGTTATTCCACCAACCACTCATATCTCGAGTCAGTTGTATTTCCACTCTACACCTTTGAGTCATATCCGCCTATGTATAATTATCGGTGTGTTTGTAATAATTGGTTGGGCATCTTCAGTCCGACCTCTGTATTATTGTAATGCTACTAGCTTATTGTATCAAGGTTTTGTCTACCGGTATGAAGGATTTTCCTCATATTGGTCTTCATAGGTCGGTTGTTCAATAAATATTTTTATTGAAAAACCGGTCATGACAGGCTTGGTACCAGAGCCAGGCTGACTGTAGGAAGCCACTAGGTGCGATCGCTAATCGGTTATTAGCATAATAGAGCTATTTATTATTTTCACAAATGTAGTCAATTTCTGACAGTCAGCATAAATTTATGATTTGACTACTCAGGATTTTTGCCTACTTTTGTAGATGGCTGGCAACGACTGGGAGTCGCAAATGTTCGCCAACATGCCCGATGGGTTCGTCAAGCTTCTCTCCTTCATCGTCCAAGTTGCGATGGGGCCAGATGTGCGCCCAGTCTTCTCTCTCTCTCAGCACAAGGTCAATGACCGTCTAACCATGCACCAAGCCGCGGTGGAATTCAAGAGAGGACGAGTTGAGCGTTACCGGTTCGTGGGGAGAGCCATGCCCACAGAGAAGCATGCACTACAGATGGCAGCCCATGAGGCGATAGCTCGTCTCAGGGATATCCTTCCTTCGATGAAGACTCGTCGCTACCGCTACCTGCCATGTCACGTGCCATACACCTGCCACTACGCGTTCTCTTGCCCCAAGGAGAACGGGACGAAGCTTTTGAGATGCCCATCAAGTATCTCCGGGCTTTGGAGGCAACCTTCGACAACCTGGTGGACGACTTTGTAGCTGCCCGCATGGACTCAGTCCATGGCTGTGCCGCCAACAGGAGGGAGCTCCTGCGTGCTGCACCGCCACTGACTTTCGTCTCGTCATCAGCATCGTACGCTCCTACTGCTCGCACCGCTACTCGTCGCCTTCCTTCCACGGAGGAGTTCAACCATGCCATTGCGCCTACTCCGGTTCGTTCTGCACCACCCCTCGTGCCTGCTCAGATTCGAGTTGTCCCACAAAGGGCACCTGCTCCACCAACTCCGCGCAGCACCTCTCGTCTGGAGCCTATCTCCGAAGAGGAGGTTGAGTCCCCAGCCTCTCTACGCCTCACCCTTGGCAGGCCAAGGGAAATCCTTACCATCTCCGACTAAGTACGCTTAGCCACCATGCGATGTACCGTCTTGTACGATATGTTTATATGTAAATAGGCTGTGAGAAGTAGTTTGTTTGCGCATCATGTAGGATCCGGAGGAGTGCACTAGACTAAATAACATGTCAGGATTTATGTACACATATCCTGAGTGACGTATTGTATAATTACTGCTTGCGTCTAATATATGTAATGAACAGTCCTTCTCTGTGCGCAAACGTATTTTCTCTTGAAAAATCATGGAGCATTTGCAACTTTTTGCATCTTCTTGAATTTATTGATTTTTGCGGCTCAATTTCTTTTCTTATGAGTGTTTCAAAATATATTCCCAGAGTGAACTATGTCTCGTCCTTGGACGTGCTCCATGCCAACTCCGACAGAGGAAAATTTTGGCACACCCCCAGGCAACAATTTCACACAGGGACAGACAAGTCAGCAGGACAGTGAAACGCCACTTTCCCAAATGTGCCGTCTTTATGAACAAAGTCAGCAGCAACATCAGGAAATACTGAAACAAGTCATCAATATGGGAAATCACCGTGGATAGTATCAGCAGCAGTCAAAATTATCTGAGCTACAGAAGACACGTCCCCAAACATTTTCTCACACTGACAAACCTCTTGAAGCCGAGGACTGGCTTCGAGACATGGAGAGAAAATTAATTATCGCCCAGTGTTCAGACCTTGAGAAAGTGCTTTATGCTCCGCACTATCTCACTGGAGCAGCCGCATCGTGGTGGGAAAATTTCCTACACATGCACCCCAACGAAAATAATATATCATGGGAGGAATTTAAAGAAGGTTTTCGTGGGGCACATATTCCTAACAGTCTGATAAAGATCAAAAAGAGAGAATTTGATGACCTCAAGCAAAGGACAATGACAGTGTCAGAATACAACAGTCAGTTTACCCTGTTGTCCCGCTACGCCAACGAGGAACGTATGTCGGAAAACAAAAAGATGGAGAAGTTCCTAGACGGTCTGACACCCGCGCTTAAATGTCAATTAGTCGTACACACATTTCCAGATTTTAAGACGCTGGTGGATAAGGCCATTACCTTGGAAAATGAGAGACGCAGCTTAGAAGATTTTTGCAAGCGGAAGAGAGACCAGTCTAAACACACCCGCAACCACCGCAGCAAGCCAGATGTTCAGAAAAACTGGACACCCAAACCCACGACAAGCGTCTCACGCCCAATCAAGAATTTCCATGCAAGGGACAAGGAGTTCACATATCGCCCAGGCATTACCTGTTACGCTTGTGGAGAAGGGCACTATGCCAAGCAGTGCCCCAAGCCAAGGAACTCAACCCCAAAGCCGAACAACGGAAGCAATAATTCGGCGCCAAAGCGCAACAATTTCAACCCAAATAACAACCACAGGAAGGGTCATCTGAACCACGTGACCAAAGAGGAAGCACAAAATGCCCCAGATATCGTACTCGGTACGTTTCCAGTTAACACAATACCTGCCATGGTTTTGTTTGATTCTGGAGCTTCTCACTCATTCGTTTCGAAAAGTTTTGCTTTGCAAAATAATTTTTCGATGCTTCCCTTGGGAAAATCTATGATCGTCAAGTCCCCTGGAATTAAGCAAGTTACCCAGAATTATTGCCAGGGTGTGGTTATCGAGTTTGAAGGGTTAAAGTTTCACGCAAACCTTATCGTGTTGGAAAATAAAGGACTGGATGTCATCTTAGGGATGGATTGGTTAACCACCAACAAAGGTTTCATTGACTGCTTCAACAGGACCGTAATTCTCACCCATCACCACGGGAAGACCATAAAGGTTTCAGCCAAGGTAAGAAAAATATCCCGGCAACCGAGATTGAATAAGGTAGATATTTCTGAATTGAGCAAGGTTCCAGTAGTGTGTGAATTTCCAGATGTGTTTCCCGAAGAACTACCAGGCATGCCACCAGATCGAGAGATAGAATTTAGCATTGAGCTAGCACCCGGAACCACTCCCATATACAAGAAACCGTACAGAATGGCACCATCCGAATTGGTAGAACTGAAGAAGCAAATAAAGGAATTATTGGAAATAGGGTACATACGAGCCAGTTCCTCACCTTGGGGTTCACCAATTTTGTTTGCCAAAAAGAAGGATGGAACACTGAGATTGTGCATAGACTATCGAGCGCTAAACATGGTCACAATCAAGAACAAATATCTGATGCCACGAATAAATGATTTATTCGATCAAATCGCTAAGGCCAAGGTGTTCTCAAAGTTTGACTTGAGATCGGGATACCATCAACTGAAAGTGCGAACCGAAGATATTCCCAAGACCGCTTTCACCTCCAGATACGGATTGTATGAGTTCACCGTAATGCCATTCGGACTAACAAACGCCCCCGCATATTTTGTTCACCTCATGAACAAAGTATTCATGAAGTTTATGGATAAGTTTGTTGTGGTATTTATCGATGATATTCTGGTATACTCCAAAACACCAGAAGAGCACGCTGAACATCTCCGGATTGTACTAGGAGAACTCAGGAAACATCAGTTATACGCTAAATTCAGCAAGTGTGAATTTTGGCTAAAGCAAGTAGGTTTTCTGGGCCACGTACTGACTCAAGAAGGTATCGCCGTAGACCCGGAAAAGGTCAAGGCCTTACTTGGCTGGAAGCCACCGGCCAGTGTGACGGATGTACGAAGTTTCTTGGGTATGGCAGGATACTACCGAAGATTTATTGAAGGATTATCCACCATAGCAAAGCCAATGACGCAACTACTCAAGAAAGACAGGAAGTTTGAATGGACGGAAGCTTGCGAGAAAAGTTTCCAAGAACTGAAGAGGAAACTGACGACAGCACCAGTACTAATTGTGCCTGATATACACAAAATTTTTGAGGTATTTTGTGACGCATCTCGAAAAGGCCTCGGGTGCGTATTGATGCAGGAAGGCAAGGTTGTCGCATATGTCTCCAGACAACTTCGCAAACATGAGGAAAATTACCCCACCCATTACCTAGAATTAGCAGCAGTTATTCACGCACTCAAGGAATGGAGACACTTTTTACTTGGTAATCGTTGTGAAATATACATGGACCACAAAAGCCTCAAGTATATTTTCACGCAACCAGAACTAAATTTACGGCAGAGACGCTGGTTGGAATTAGTAAAGGATTATGATGTTGGGATCCACTACCACCCAGGCAAAGCAAATGTTGTAGCAGACGCTCTGAGTCGGAACCCCAGTCCGGACAACGACGGCATGCCAGACTTAAGACCTGAATTCCAGCAGGAATTCGCGAAGCTCAACCTGATGGTGGTCACCGAAGGCAGTGTGTCAAACTTAGAAGTACAGCCTACCCTGATAGAGAAGGTTAAAGAGGCTCAACGTGGACACCCCAGCATTGAAGGCATAAAACGGAAGATGAAGTTGGGAAAGGCCTCGGAATTCATTATTGATGAGCAAGAAATATTGTGGTACGGGAATAGGCTTTGCGTACCAAATATCCATGACCTTAAACAATAAATCCTGGCTGAAGGCCACACCGCTCCATATTCAATCCATCCTGGAGGAACAAAAATGTACAAAGATCTTCAGGAAACATTTTGGTGGCATGGTATAAAAAGAGACATAGCCACGTTTATTGCATGTTGTGACTCTTGTCAACGCATCAAGGCCGAGCACCAGAAACCGGCCGGGCTATTGCAACCGAATAAGATACCCGAGTGGAAATGGGACGAGATTGGAATGGATTTTATTGTTGGACTACCTCGGTCGCGACACGGACATGATGCCATATGGGTAATCACAGATAGACTGACTAAAGTAGCTCACTTCATCCCCGTGAAGACAACACACACCACTCAGAAGCTTCCTAGGCTCTACCTCTCCCGTATCGTTTGCCTACATGGAGTCCCAAAGAAGATAATCTCGGACAGAGGCACTCAATTCGTCTCCTGGTTTTGGGATCACTTACAACAAGCTCTGGGAACTCAGCTGGCATTCAGTACCGCATACCATCCCCAGACAGATGGGCAGACTGAATGAGTAAACCAGATTCTAGAAGATATGCTGAGAGCATGTGTCCTCACCTATGGGACCAGTTGGGAGGAGAGCTTACCATACATAGAATTCGCATATAACAACAGCTATCAGTCCAGCCTGCAAATGGCACCATTTGAAGCTCTGTACGGACGAAGATGCCGTACCCCGCTAAATTGGTCGGAAACCGGAGACAGTCATATCTTCGGCCCAGACCTGCTCAAAGAGGCTGAAGATAAAGTCAAGGTAATTAAGGACCGACTCAAGACATCCCAAAGTCGACAAAAGAGTTATTACGATCAGAAGCATCGTGGAGTCAATTTTGAACCCGGTGAATTTGTGTACCTACGAGTATCACCCATGAGAGGCCTGCACCAATTCAAGATTAAAGGGAAGCTAGCACCAAGATTCATTGGACCATTATGCATATTAGCACGAAGAGGCACGGTGGCCTACCAGCTAGACTTACCCGAAGAATTATCCGACATCCACGACGTATTCCACGTCTCCCAATTGAGGAAGTGTGTAAGCAACCCAGAGAAACAAGTACCCCATAAAAACATTGACATGCAACCAGACCATACATATCGGGAGCATCCGATAAAAATCTTGGAAGAGTCAGAAAGGAGAACCCGACAGAAAACCACCAAGTTCTACAAAGTTCAGTGGAGCAACCACACCGAAAGTGAAGCCACTTGGGAAAGAGAGGATTTCCTTCAAACAGAGCACCCACAATTATTTGAGGATCAACTGGAATCTCGGGGACGAGATTTTTCCTAAGGGGGTAGGTGTTGTGACACTCCAAAAATTTTCCCTTGGTTTTCTTCAAAATTTTGTTGGATTTGAAGGAGGTGTCCAAAACCCTTCCAAAAATCTCTCTCAAAGCTTTTTCCATTTAGCAAATATTTTATTTTTGCATCTCCTTCAACTCTAGTGTTTGGTTTAAAATTTTCTTCTGATTGCCCTCTTCTCAAAATTTCAAGAAAAATATTTGGAGTTTATTTTCTTTCAAAAGGAAACTCTAGGAGTTTTTCATCCTCTCCCATATTTGAAACCATTCATGATTCTTCCATGCACCACATGGTAAAACCTTCCCAAAAATCTCTCCTTCCACTTTGGTACAACTCAAACATTCTATCCAAACTAGTAAAATTCATTTTTGTATTTTATTCCAATTATTTATCCTCCCAAAATAATTCTGTCTTTTCTTTTGAGCCTAGGTGATTTGCAAAGCAAGTACCCTAATGCTTTTGACTTTTGACCTCAACTCCACACCCCTGGATAGTCCTTGGTATCCACAACCCAGAACCATCTTGATCCACTCTTCTTCTTTTCAAATATTTCAAATTTCACTCATTGCAAGTTTGGACCAGATTTGCCAAATTTGGTGAAATTCATATCTACACTTCTCCATAAATTCCACCAAAATTCAGGCAACCTCTAGTTGCAATGAGAGACCACTCCACCAAAAATCAGCTCAAGGAAAAATCCCTGGATACCAGAATCATTTTGTCGAACACCTGGCACGCACTGTTTTGTTCATATTCAGTAAATTCAGAAAGTTCAGTGTCGTTTCTCCGACAGAACTTCAGTCACATGCCCACTGTGCGTTTGGCTCGAACCTCGCAGCCTGGCCTGCTTGTCCGGAGCTCCACACGCGCGCTTGGCGCCTTCCCGGCGTCGGTGGCGCCCTGGCCCGCCTGCGCCGGCGTGCCTTGCGGCGGCCGAAACACCGTAACGGCGACAGGGGACAAAACTGCGGCGCAACGCCGTTCGGCGCCGCCCAAGCGTCCTGGTGGCTCCGCGTGGCCACCTCCTTGCCAGAACACGCATACGGCACCGTCACCGTGGCTTGGCACGCGCAGAGCGCGCCCTCTGCCGCCGACGGGCCGTGCGGCCGTTTCATCGAGGGCAATCCGTAAACCTTCCTCCCGTGCTGAGCTGGACCCTAAAATGGCACCACTACTCCACCTAGGCGATGCTCAAGCTCCTAAGCCGGCCGTCCAGCCACGGCGCCGCCGTAATCAACTCGCCGGACTTATCCGTTCACGGCAACCGACTCGGGCCGGCTATATATAGCACCCCCGAGCTTGCTCTCGCCTCCGCACAACTCCACCACCTCACCAGACCCCGCCTAGCCACTTGAGGAGCCTCGAGGGGCCTTTCTTCCTCGACTCCGGCCACCTCCGTCCGCCTCGGGCTCCGGCATCGTTCTCTCCAGTGAGAACTCCTCCGCCGCTCTACTTTCACCCGTAACCTCGTACCACCTCTAGTAGGATAACCCCCACCTCAATTTTGACCCCGCAGCTCTCTCCGGCGAGATCCACGACCGTCCGAACCACCGTCCGCCGGAGCAAGGGCCGCCGTCGACGTGGTGCTCGCCGACGACCACCACCACCTCCCACAGACGTGGAATGGTGCCCTGAACACGGAGGTACTCTCCGATCTCCCTGCCTCGCCGTGGATCGCCGTCGGCGACCACCGCGGCTTTCGGGCACCGACGAGCACCAACCCCCTCGTTTGAAATTTCAAACCTGACGGGTGGGACTCGCCCGTCAGCCTCTCTTTTGTTTTTTTAATCGTTTACTGAAAGCGTACTTTGGCAAATACGCTTCCACTCTGAACCGTTTTTCTGGATTTTTCTGCAAAGCCCCCTGGAAGTTTTCTGTTTCATTGCAGATGGGTCCTTGGGTTAAAACCCTTATAACTTTTTAACAGAATGGAATTTTTGAGTGATTCTTTTTCTGTCCTCTTCAAATTTTTGTCTAGTTTGTTATCATATTTATTTGAAAAATATTTGGATCAACTTTCTGTACCCCACGGTATTTACGTTAGCGCGTGTATTTTTGTGTACCGTAGATACCGAGGGAGGTGACGGAGCCGCGAACTTCGCCGAGCTAGACCCCGACTACTCCGAACCAGGCAAGCAAAGTTTGAACTTTTGATATGATGAGTGTCTGATCATGTTTGCATTATTTTTGTATCATGGCACGTCCACGAGCATTTCGATAATAGTTTATCTCGAGAGCATCGTGGCAAATGGGCTCGGTAAATCCATGAGTTGTTGGAAACTTGTTGCATGGCCATGAGTTGGCATGAGTATGGGTAAGATGGCAGTGTTGTAGCATGCCAGGCTTATGCCATATCGTTGACCCGGTGTCAACTTAAGTCAGTCAGGTTCCCGTCCGTCCTCCCTTCCGTACTACCACCTGTTTCCCGCAAGGGATACGGCTTAGTAGGTTGCAAACCACTTCCTGGTACACACCAAATCGAGAGGCCGGGATGAAGGTTCCATGGCCATGGATTAAAGCCTTTCATCCGGTCAGGGGGCATGGGTGTTTCCTGTTGGGACCGAGAGGGGGGCACCCCTTAGAGCGCGCGTATATAAATTTGATCCCATGCTATTCGAGATTGTGATCTCCCCGTCTCAAAGTTTTCCTTAAACGCTGTCTAGGGTGATTCCTGGCAACGTGAGGTATGATGGGTGTGTACTAGCTAGTTGTGTTTCCTCTGAAATACCGAAAACGGAACTAGTCCTTCGTGACTACGGAAATCCGTTGGTTGTGGACAATTTTGGTACAAACTCTGCAGAGTCAAAATTCTTGAATTCATCTTATTCATGTCCAAGTACCGTGATCATCTCATCTTGTCAAGCGTCAGTCTCAGTGACAGAAACTCCTGAGAACCATTTGAGTATTAAATGTTTACTTTCCTGTGAACGGACTAACCTGCTTATTGTCTTGTGATGAATATTTTCCGTGGGCACTATATCTTGTCAGTTATGAATAATTCATTATAATCCCTTTCTGCGATGTCGCTCAGACGTCCGACTGCGGCATTGTTGTTATTTATTTTCATTATAAGCCCTTTCTGCGATGTTGCTCAGACGTCCGACTGCGGCATTGTTGTTATTTATTTTCATTATAAGCCCTTTCTGCGATGTCGCTCAGACGTCCGACTATGGCATCGTTATTATTTACTTTTATTATAAGCCCTTTCTGTGATGTCGCTCCGACGTCCGACTGCGGCACACATGTATTTTTATTTCAATATAAGCCCTTTATGAGGTGTCGCCCAGACGCCCGACTGTGGCATGTTTTACTTATATTGACCCTTCGAGGCGTTACTTCGGACACTCGATCAGTTTTGAGTTTATCCTTCTTTGGGTTTTCGAGCGGACTACCGCCGATTCCCTTCTTATTTTATTTTTGCTATACTGATTTATTTGAGCATTGTTAAAATTAATCATGACTAATTCATGCATTCATTTGTTATATCTTTTGTCCGAACTGTCTTGCGAGTACTTTCAAAGTGCTCACCTGGCTTGTTGATTTGGCCAGATGCTGACGAAGGCGATCTCATGGATGAAGAATTTGATAGCGAGTCCGACGCCTAGAGGAATCCCAGTCAGTCTCGTGCGACCCCTGGATTAGTCATTGTGATATATCCGCTTCCGCTACCCAAATAAATTCATCGAGCCTCACCTCGACGCTCGATGAGCCGCCAGTGCAGTAGACTTATTAGCCACCCCGCTGTGTTATTCCACCAACCACTCATATCTCGAGTCAGTAGTATTTCCACTCTACACCTTTGAGTCATATCCGCCTATGTATAATTATCGGCGTGTTTGTAATAATTGGTTGGGCATCTTCAGTCCGACCTATGTATTATTGTAATGCTACTGGCTTATTGTATCAAGGTTTTGTCTACCGGTATGAAGGATTTTCCTCATATTGGTCTTCATAGGTCGGTTGTTCAATAAATATTTTTATTGAAAAACCGGTCGTGAGACGGACTCTTATTGAAATGGAAAGAATGATGCTTGATGAGTACAAGACTCCAAAACATTTTTGGGCGGAAGCGGTTGAGACAGCTTGTCATGCAACAAATCACTTGTATCTTCACAAGCTACTCGGCAAGACGGCATACAAGCTCCTCACCGGTAACAAACCCCAAGTTGGATACTTTCGAGTATTTGGCTCAAAGTGATACATTCTTGATAAGCATCGTCGTTCTAAATTTGCTCCTAAATCTCATGAAGGTTTCCTACTTGGTTATGGCTCCAACTCTCACACTTACCGTGTCTACAACAATTTCACCCGAAAGGTTGAAGAGACGGTAGATGTGAAGTTTGATGAATCTAACGGCTCGCAAGTTGAGCAATTGCCAATTGATGTAGGAGACAAAGACCCTACGGAAGAATCCACAAGTGGGACACACCAAGACGAAGAAAACGAGGAAGTACACAAAGATGAACATCAACAACCTCCTTCTCCACCACGACAAGAGAATGACAACGTCAACACTGAATAAGGCCAAGAAGAAGAACAAGATGAAGAAGATGTTCCACACCGAGCCAAGCCAAAGCTCCCACGAGTTTGAGCAAGAATCGCCAAAGATCATCCCGTCGAGCAAATCTACAATGATATCCAAACCGGGAGAATCACTCGCTCTAAAACTCGTTTGGCTAATTTTTGTGAACATTACTCATTCATCTCTAGCATTGAACCTATGAAGGTTGAAGAAGCATTGGAAGATCCGGATTGGATAAACGCTATGCATGAAGAGCTACACAACTTTGAGAGAAATCAAGTATGGACATTGGTCGAGAAGCCCGACAACAACCACAACATCATTGGTACCGAATGGGTGTTTCGCAACAAGCAAGATGAAGATGGTCAAGTCGTCCGCAACAAAGCACGCCTAGTCACCCAAGGCTACACTCAAGTCGAAGGTATGGACTATGGTGAGACATATGCTCCCGTTGCTAGACTTGAGTCCATTCTCATCTTACTTGCTTATGCTAATCAACATTATATCACCATGTACCAAATGGACATTAAAAGTGCTTTTCTAAATGGTGAAATTGAGGAGGAGGTTTATGTTAAGCAACCTCCCGGCTTTGTCAATCCTAAGAAACCTAATCATGTTTACAAACTTCATAAAGCCCTTTATGGTCTTAAACAAGCTCCTAGAGCATGGTATAAATGCTGGACCAAGTTCCTTATTGAAAAAAGCTTTGATATTGGTAAAATTGATTCTACTCTTTTTACTAAAAGGGTTAATGGATAACTATTTGTGTGCCAAATTTGTGTTGATGATATTATATTTGGTTCAACTAACCCTCATTTTAGTGAGAAGTTTGGAAAGCTAATGTTGGAGAAGTTTGAGATGTCTATGATGAGTGAACTCAAATTCTTTCTTGGTTTGAAAATCAAGCAAACTAAGTAAGGTACCTTTGTTTCTCAAACAAAGTATACCAAGGACTTATTAAAGAAGTTCAATATGCAAGAATGCAAAGGTATGTCTATACCCATGCCTACTAGTGGACATCTTGACTTGACTAAGGATGGTGAACCGGTTGATCAAAAGGTTTACCGCTCTATGATTGGTTCATTGTTATATCTATGTGCCTCCCGTCCTGACATTATGCTAAGTGTGTGCATGTGTGCACGATGTCAAGCGGCCCCTAAAGAGTGTCATCTTAAGGTTGTGAAAAGGATAGTGAGATACTTAATATAAACACCAAATTTTGGCATTTGGTATCCTAAGAGGTCTTCTTTCGATCTTATTGGTTACTCCGATTCGGACTATGCCGGAGACAAGGTTGATAGAAAGTCCACTTCGGGTACTTGTCAATTTCTTGGTAGATCTCTTGTGTCTTGGTCCTCCAAGAAATTAAACTCGGTATCCTTATCCACTGTCGAAGAGGAATACATTGCCGCTGGATCATGTTGTGCCCAATTACTTTGGATGACCCAAACTCTTAAAGATTATGGGATATATGTGAAACATGTTCCATTACTTCCTGACAAAGAAAGTGCTATTAAGATTTCTCACAATCCGGTGCAACATTCTTGAACTAAGCATATTGAAGTTCGTCATCATTTCATTCGAGATGATGTTGCCAAAGGGGACATTGATCTTAAGCATGTTCGTACCGATAAGCAATTAGCGGATATATTTACCAAACCGCTTGATGAGAAAGTCTTTTGCCGTTTGAGAGGTGAATTGAACATCATTGATGCTTCAAACTTGGAGTAGGAACTCCATTTGGATACATGCAAGGCATGAGCCTTTGACTAATCCTTGATACTTCTTTCATGATGCTATCTATATGTCTTGGATATTTTTGCACCCTTGCATGCTATCTAAACCTTGTAGGTGCTTGGATGAATCTAAATCCATGAGATTGCAACTCACTCACATCTTGAGCAATCTCTACATCATCAAGTCTCTACACAATGGTGGTTGAAGACAAGGAAACACAAAACTCTTCAAACATATCCTTTGACAAATTCTACATTAAGATTTATAATTGTCATTTTGGATACACAAGTGCTCTTCCTTG
>LR880968.1:849174396-849187745 GCA_904067115.1 Aegilops sharonensis | reverse complement strand
TCCTGTATCCACGAGATCCCATCTTGGGGCCTGTCCCGGAGCTCCGCCGGAGGGGGCATCCACCACGGAGGGCTTCTACATCATCACCATAGCCCCTCCGATGAAGTGTGAGTAGTTTACTTCAGACCTTCGGGTCCATAGCTAGTAGCTAGATGGGTTCTTCTCTCTTTTTGGATCTCAATACAATGTTCTCCCCCTCTCTCGTGGAGATCTATTTGCAAGACGGAGAATTACGACCGCCGAAACGGGCTCCTCCGGTCGCCCTCCTCGGCTGCGGGCTCTTCCTCCGCCGCGAGTGGCCCTTCCGGCGTGGCGCTTCTCCCCGTGAAGAGGGAGTGGTCGGAGGAGCCGGAGGACCGCGAGCTCGTCGCCGTGAAGCAGGAGCCAGAGGAGATCGAGCGCCAAGGCGTCGTCGGGCCCGAAGATTTCGTGGCCGATGTCAATGTGGTCGCGGCCGCCGTTACGGAGTGGAGCTTGTGCAAGGAGGCGGAGCACCGATGCCACGACGAGGAGCTCGAAGACCTCATTCTCAAGCAGGCGGTCTCGACCAACCTTTCCGTGAAGGACAAGGATGACTTGTGGCGGCGCATCCGCGAGGAGCAGAGGCAGAAGTTCATCAATCTGTCAGCTCCGGCGAGGAAGACTGAGCTCCTCCACCGCGTTGTCCTTGGCCGCGAGCTCTTCCATTTTGGTACATCGACCTCGGCATCGCCGCCACGAGATCCCCCACCCCCTCTAGTAGTAGTGGTAGAATATAGTATGTATGATCATGTAGTATGTGATGAGCTAGTGTATGATCATCTAGTATCTGATGAACTAGTGTGGTTCACGAAAGTTTTTTTCAAATTATACAGTTTCATATACGAGGTCTACTCTCCCGCGCATGATTTCGACCCGCAAAACATTTGTACATCAAACTGTAAATGCCATATGCGGGTCGGCATTATACGGGGTCTGCTAGAGATGCTCTTAGCTCGCACGGCAGCTAAATTTCGTGTTTTGACCCTTTGTGGTCTAAATTGGGCATCTGACCCCTGTTTGATTTTTTTGAGATTTGACCCTTTTTCCTACCGCCAGAGTGGTTGGCGGTACTCTTACATAGCCTACCGCCGCGGGGCCTGGCGGTAGGAAACTAATCCACGTCAGCAGGGCAAACGTCCGCCGTCCCCCTCCGTTTGCACCCTATCCACTGGTCCTGGCAGTAGGTTGTCTTATCCTACCGCCAGGGAGCCTGGCGGTAGGGTGCGGGCAGTTATTTGGTGTGTTCGCCCGCCCTACCCCCTTCTCCCCCACACCCACCTGTCCCAACTGACGGTGTCCTTGACTAGGGGCTACTCACCACGTCATCTCCCGATCAATTGGATTGGGCCGAGGACCCCATGGTCATTTGCTCATGGGCCAGTTTGGACAGACGATGTATACACGAGGAAGATTCCGCAAGACTTGGGGATCAAGACAAGGACTCCTCTCCACCGGCGTATTCGACTAGGACTCTTGTTATCCTAGGCCTCCGGTATGTTATATAAGCCGAGGCTAGGCTAGTCGATAGATCATTATGACATTACTCATCATACCCTTAGGTCTTAGATCACAACATATGATCTCGAGGTAGATCAACTCTTGTAACCCTATATTCATCAAGATCAATCAAGCAGGAAGTAGGGTATTACTTCGATAGAGAGGGCCTGAACCTGGGTAAAACATCGTGTCCCCTGTCTCCTGCTACCCATCGATCCATGACACACAACATGGGACCCCCTACCGAGATCTGCCGGTTTTGACACCGACAATGGTGCTTTCATCGAGAGCTTCGCTGTGTGATCGGCAAAAGGATCAATGGCTCGCCTGCAGATCAACTGCGGCGTCGGCGTCTTCGTCGCCACCTCGACTGGTCACCTTGTCTTGACCGAGGACTGTGCCCTACCTCCAATCATCATGTTCGGACGAGGGCCTTCATCAACATCAACTCCGATCTCTATCAAGATCATGGAGGAATCATCCATGGAGCTCGGGGGCTCAACGTCAACACTGCCCTCGGGCGACCGTGCTGTTTTTCTGGACATCAAACTTGTATCCGCCGCCACCACCTCCTCGAGTGTAGTTTTGATGATTGCTTCAGTGGAATTGTGCGGAATTAAGTCTACAACAACCATGCAAAATTTTGTCGAGTTCCGATGGAGGAATCTCCGGCAATCTACAATATACCTGAGCCCTGTCAAATCTGGACAGGAATCTAGACGACTTTGGAGCGTGGTATCCAGCACTTAGCTCGGACGTCCTTCGGAAGATCCAGCCGTTGATCGGCTGTGGAATTCCTATATCTACCACCCCTCAAAATTTCAGCTCAATCCGGCCGTCCAAACTCCAGGAACCTTCCTAGTGCATCACTTTTCAGATCTGTTTATTGCGCGAGAATGAATCCGACTCGAGTTCATCTTTTTTATGAACGGGATTTCGGACATCCTTTTTGAAGGAAGTTTTGTCTGGGTTACTGTGTTTTGTTCCCTAACACATCCCACTAATTTTAATGTCTTTTCCAATATGATCTTCACCATCGCGCTGGTGTCAAACCAGTCTGACAACGTTGCTCCATGGCTACCGACCTGCGCTAGTCGTGTCGTCCCTTTGTTGAGCTGAGCTCATCTTCTTCGGATCATCATCTCGGTGAGCCGAAAAAGAGTTCGGCATCGCGAAGGATAAATCATCTCTAACAACGCCGCCCCACGGATTACACGGAACGGGCACACCGGCATCGCCGTTCGGTCACTTCATCAATCCAGCTTTGACCGCATCACAACTTATGACCAATGTCGGCATGACTACACTGTTGCTTCTTCAAGTCGATGTCCATCACGCCGAAATGTTTCAACACCTTGGCTGACATGGCAGCTGCAACGTCTCGGTACCTACCCGCTCTGTTACCTCTGGTAGACTGGGGGCTTCACCATCTCTTCATCAACCTACTCCGGAGACTTCGGCGTCACCCGCCGACCAGTTTCGTCACATTAGCTGGACCTGGGCTTTGCCTCGGCAAGCCAACCTTTACCAGCATCGCCATGCTGCCGCTCCATCGCTCATCAGGCAATGGGTGTGCGGATCAAGTCCCAATTTTGGGAGTAACCTCTTTTCAACAGATAAACCAGGTGCTATTAATCCTAGTAATTTTCTTGCTTGGGTATATTTTTTCGAAAAATTATTACTCTGGTTTGTTCCATCATCTGTATACAGGTCTGTCAAATGATGGCCGCATTAACGATGGTTGCACGATGGTTCGGTCTGTTTCCCGTCCGCAGCCCGGACCGCCCTGCAAATTCAGGCTTTGTCATGCCTTCACTGCGTCACACCGACGCCCTGCATCGACATTGGCTTCGGCTCCAGGCCACACCTCTTTAAATAAATTATTTTTGCGTAAAGCAATTATGCAAGGATTATATATATATATATATAATTTTTTGGTAATTTATTTTGACTACGTTACGCGGTCACTTCGGCATCACCAGCCGACCAACATTAGACTTCGGCATCCGCCGATCACAGCTTTGCCATGTTAACTGGACCGAGAACTTCATCTTGCCACATCGGCCGCGCAGCATCGTTGATTCGTCAAACTAACGTCCACCATGCCAAACAGTTCGACTGGCGTGGGGGCTTCATTGTTACTTTGTCGACCAACTCCGCCATCTCGGCTAGACTGGGGGCTTCGCCTTAGCACACCGGCCGAGCCGTGTGACTACTCCAGAGTGCCGAACTCTTTGCTCGGAAACCTCGGGCTTGGGGGCTGAAACCTTGGCCATGCCGAGGACTGCGAACCTTGTCAGATCTGTCACAGATCAATGGGCGTCTTCGTCCCGCCACAAGCCCGAATCGCATCATCAACACCGAGCACATTAACCAGCTAAGTCGCTTTCATGCTCAAAGACTTTCAGTTTTAAATTTTGTTGGGATCGACCAAGCATTATACTTTTTTGGCAAAAAGTTGTTTGTGAAAAAACTACCTTGTCAAAACTTTGTTTGTGACACACAAATTCAAATACCCCATTTATTTGGAGGCTTCCTTTATGAAGCCTTTCCTCTTGCATATGATTATACTTGTATGGCTTTGTTCCTTGTTCACGTATTACGCCACAATATGCACCATGTTGACTTAAGTGTTCCGCAAGCTGGGTTGCCTTGCTCCTGTGTTTACCCCTACGTTCCCGATTGTTCGGCTAGGGAGTAAAGGGAGCACCTCTGCGATTGTCACAATCGGGTCATCCGAGCTTGGACCTCAGACTGGGTGAAGCCGAAAGCTAGCGCTCTTATTGTTTTCAATCATGGTCGGCACACAACGGAACTCATGAGTACAAAAAATATATTGCACAAGTCTCATAGTAATAATGAGCAACTTAAGAAAGGTATCGGTGCGGGTACTATTTTCTTCGAACATGCTTCTTACACTTCGTTAGTAATATAGCATAAGTTCCCTGAGCCCGCTTTGTCTGTTACAGCCTTATGGCCTGATTGCCTGGTTCTCGGAAACACTGTCGGTATTCTCGACAGCTGGAGTACATAACACTTTTCGGCCCTTGACCGAAGAGGGAGAAGCCGACGGTCGGATAAGACGCGTTTAAAGTACGGGTGAACACAGATATGATATAAGTACTTCGGTACATACAATCATTATACATAAAATTCTTTTACCCAAGTCTGGGGGCTATTAAATTAGTATGAGCTGTTCTAGAAAAATGTGTTTTCTTCTTGGTCGTTGCAAAGTCTTTTTCTACCGCTCCTTTTCCGACTCGAGTGTATGGTCAATAGCCGGATAGCCTAGCTTCTCTCTAAAGCCGCTCGAGTTTAGTTTGCTAAACTGGCCTCGGAGAAGCACTCCGCCTTCGGGATAAGGAGCTTCAAGCAGTAGGCTGACTCGCTTGAAGTCTTGAGATCAGATGTGTCATGTTAAAGCACGACAGAAGCACAATTTTTATTTAAAAAAAGACCAATTTCTGGATTGGGACCAAAATCTCGGTTTAGTCCAGACGTCAAGCTTTTACATAAGTTTTTGGCTTTCTAATACGTCTCCAACGTATCTATAATTTTTGGCTTTATTGGGCTTTACATTCCACTTTTATATCATTTTTGGGACTAACCTATTAACCGGAGGCCCAGCCCATATTGCTGTTTTTTTGCCTATTTCAGTATTTCGAAGAAAAGGAATATCAAATAGAGTCCAAACGAAATCAAACCTTTGGGAACGTGATTTTCTCACCGAACGTGATCCAGAGAACTTAGAGTGCAAGTCAAGAAGCAACCGGAGCCTCCACGCGATAGGAGGGCCCCCCCTATAGGGCGCGCCCCCTGTCTCGTGGGCCCCTCGGGCGGCCACCGACGTACCTCTTCTTCCTATATATACCTACGTACCCCGAAAACATCCACGGGCACCACGAAACACAATTTCCACCACCGTAACCTTCTGTTCCACGAGATCCCATCTTGGAGCCTTCGCCGGCACTCTGCCGGAGGGGGAATCAAGCACGGAGGGCCTCTACATCAACATCCTTGCCCCTCCGATGAGTTGTGATTAGTTTACCACAGACCTACGGGTCCATAGTTATTAGCTAGATGGCTTCTTCTCTCTTTTTGGATCTCAATACAATGTTCTCCCCCTCTCTTGTGGAGATCTTTTCGATGTAATCTCTTTTTGCGGTGTGTTTGTCGAGATCCGATGAATTGTGGGTTTATGATCAAGTTTATCTATGAATAATATTTGAATCTTCTCTGAATTCTTTCATGTATGATTAAGTTATCTTTGCAAGTCTCTTCGAATTATCAGTTTGGTTTGGCCTACTAGATTGATCTTTCTTGCCATGGGAGAAGTGCTTAGCTTTGGGTTCAATCTTGCGGTGTTCTTACCCAGTGACAGAAAGGGTTGCATGGCACGTATTGTATTGTTGCCATCGAGGATAACAAGATGGGTTTTATATCATATTGCATGAGTTTATCCCTCTACATCATGTCATCTTGCTTAATGCGTTACTCTGTTCTTATGAACTTAATACTCTAGATGCATGCTGGATAGCGGCCGATGTGTGGAGTAATAGTAGTAGATGCAGGCAGGAGTCGGTCTACTTGTTATGGACGTGATGCCTATATACATGATCATGCCTAGATAATCTAATAACTATGCGCTTTTCTATCAATTGCTCGACAGTAATTTGTTCACCCACCGTAATACTTATGCTATCTTGAGAGAAGCCACTAGTGAAACCTATGGCCCACGGGTCTATCTCTTATCATATTTGCTTCCAATCTACTTTTATTTGCATCTATATTATAAAATACCAAAAATATATTTATCTTATCATACTATCTTTATTAGATCTCACTTTCGCAAGTGGCCGTGTGTCGGGGAAGCTGATCGGACCCACAGACACCTATGGGACCGGCGGACCGAGCCCCTTTCGGTTCGGTGGGGGGCGGAGGTCGCACGAAGAGCAGATCGAGGCAAAGCACACGAGCAGTTTACCCAGCTTCAGAGCTCTCCGGAGAGATAATACTCCTACTGCTGCATGTCTGATTGTATTGTGTTCTTGCTAGGGAGCGCCGAGAGCTACAAGACCTAGCGTGGGTGTTCTCTGGTTTCGAACGAGCCGAACCCCTTCTACGTTGCGCATGGGCCTCCTTTTATATGCTCAAGGGGTCTCCGACAGGTGGCAACGTAGACAAGGGTAAAAACAGAAAATGAGTTGCGGTTGGTACAGCTACTTGTACAGTGTATCCTACCTAACCCTGACGGCAGGGGACAAAGGCATTAAATGCCCGTCTATGTCGCCTAAACAGTGCAGAAAGGGACCGTCAGGGACGCCATCGTTCGCCACGATGGCGACCTTGTCAGCGCCTCTTGCCACCGCGCTCCGCTGGCCGCACAGCCTCTTGCCACGCGCGCCTGGAAGGGTCCCAGGGCGACACGTTGGTGGATGCGCTGGAGCGCAGGAGCGGAGTGGTAGTCTGCTGCGGCAAGCGCCTTGCCGCGGTTGTTGCCTTGTCGCGTCCGGAAGCTTGTCGCTCACCGGGCCTTCCCGGCAAGCTCCTCTTGCCGGGGCCTTGTCTTCTAGGTGCCTTGAGTGGCCTTCCCGGCAAGCTCCTCTTGCCGGGGCCTTGTCTTCTAGGTGCCTTGAGTGGCCTTCCCGGCAAGCTCCTCTTGCCGGGGCCTTGTCTCCTTGGCTTAAATACTTTGTTCTTGAATGGCTCCAAAGGGACCATGGAGGACCTTGGCAGTCACCAGGCAAGCCTCGCCGCGGGGTGCTGCAACTGCCCGTGCACGAGTTCGGGATACTAGGGTACCCCTACTCTAGTACACCGACAGGAGCCCTGGGCCTGGGCCACACACGGTGCCGAGCGCTGTTGGGCCAGGCCCAAAACAGGGCACGGGCACGCGCGGCCTGGGTTACGCCATAATTCGCTACGGACCCACCACGTCCCCCACGAACGGCACGCGTCGGATGCGGCGTCGTGGGAGAGATCGTGGGGGGTTTCTTTATTAGGAAAAGCGGAACGCCCGCCCCCTCCCTCTTTATAAGCAGAGGAAGCAGGGGCAGTCCGCCCACCTTGCCAGTTGCTGTCCAATCTTGAAAAACCTCCGCTGCTCTCCCTTCTTCCCAAGGCTGAAAAGAGAGCAGCGCTCCGCTCCTCCATCGCCACCAGCACCACCAACACCGTCGTTCTCCCCCACCACCTCCGCCATGGCTCCGAAAGTCGACAAGGGGAAGGGCGTGAAGTCGGCCGAGGCGCAGCGGCGCGCGGCGCTGCGAAAGGAGCGGGCCATCTTCCCCCCTCAGCTCGCCGCGAAGGAGCTGAGGGAGTACTACTACCTCTTCTGGTCGACGGAGACGCGAGCGCATCCGCGCACGAAGGTACTCTCAGCCGCCGCATCTGAACTGGCTCCGAGTGGGTACCCTTTCTTCGCGCTGTTCTTCTACTACGGGCTCTGCCCGCCTTTCTCTGAATTTTTCTGCGACATCATGGACACCTACGGGTTCCGCCTCCTTGACTTCACCCCCAATGTTGTCCTGACCATGGCATTTTTCGCACATCTCTACGAAAACTTTGTCGGAGTCCATCCCAACGTAGCCCTTTTTCGCCATTTCTTCATGCCCCGAGTTGAGAGAGGAGAGCCTCTTGCCGGAGGAATCGCCTGGATCTCAAGGATCGGCAAGAAGGAAGCCTATCTGGAGGGAGAGCTCCGCCGCAAGTGGGAGGAATGGAGGGCAGATTGGTGCTGGATTTTAGAGGAGAACCCGCAGCCATTTACCACCCAACGCCAAACCCCAGTAGTGCGCGGCAATGATTGGAGCAACTTGGCCCCAGAAGATGCTAGATTGAAGATTGCCGTTACCCGAATCCTACGCCTCAGGCTTGCCGGACTCACTATAGGCGCAGTTCGCGCAGATTTCCTACGTCGCCGCATCGCCCCCCCGCAGGAGAGGAGGAGACCTACCTGGGAGTTCCAGAATGCGGCGGATATCATGAGGTTGCGTCCGGGCCTCAACTTCAACTTCATCGTCTTGGAATTGGACTCAATGCTCTTGGAATTGTTCAAGCACGACCCTGATCATCCCGAATGGTTCAGGTTGCCGAGGGGAGTCGTTCCACTGTGCAACAATTCCTCGCTCGACCGCATCCGTGCAATGATGCCGATGTGTGACTCGCATGGAATTGTTCCAACCTGGCAAGAGCCTGCAGATGATGTCGTGCGGGTGTTCTTCGACAGCTTGGAAGAAGTGCCGGTCCGCGCCGATGAGCAGAAGGGCCTCACCCACGACACCACTGATGACGAGATGCAGCGCATCGCCACCAGGTTGGAAGAGGCGGCAGCAGCTGCTGCCGCGGGAGAGTTTGGATTCACCGTGGAGGAGGCAGAGGCAGCAGAGGCGGCAAACCTTGTCGATCGAGAGGAGCTTGCCAGCGAGGAAGAGCCTGCCGAGCCCGAAGCTGAGCCGAGCGAGCCCGCAGAGGGCGCCTCCTCCCCACCTTCAGACAGCTTGCCGCGAGCGGAGCCTCCAGCTCCACCAAGAAGGCGTCTCCGCAAGGCCGGGTAAGTGGCGGGGCGGCAGACGGGCCAACAGCCGTCGCGCCGCGTGACACGCTCCATTGCGGCAAGCACTGTTGCCGCGGGAGCGCCTCACGCTGTTGCGGCTACTGGAGCGGGGCCTTCCGGGACCACAGCTCCTGCACCCGCCAAGCGGCCAAGGGAACCTACTCTTCCAGCTCGTCGCACCGGAGGCGAGCCGGAATTCGATCTCTCCGCGCTCAGCTCCGAGGAAGAAGAAGAGTAAGATTTTTTGCTGTACTTGTAGTTCTTCAATTTGTTGCTTTGTCTTGTATCTGATTTGCTTCACTCTGAACCTATTCCTTTTCAGGACGCTGGCCCAGAGAGTGTCGAAGAGAGCCAAGGTCCCGGTGATTGTCATCGAGGATGAACCCACCGCGGCAGCAAGAGGAGTGTCCGAGACCACCTTGCCGGACCCGGAAACCCTTCCCCAAAGCAGCCCCCAGCGTAAGTTTATGATTTACTTCTTGCTGTTAGGCGTGCATGGGTGCTCTTTATTAGCTGATATCTGACTGTTGATTTGTGTAGGAGCAGAGCAGCCCCACCAGGAGTGCCCTGAAGTCGCTCCTGACATGCCATCTGCTTCGACCACACCGCCAAAGGAGGATCCCCCGGCAAGGGAATGCTCTCCGGCAAGGGAGGCTTCTCCGGCAAGGGGCAGTTCTCCGGCGAGGGATAGTGCCAGCGACCCTCCGGTGGTTGAGACCACGGCTGCAGGTCCCGCCGCAGGTAATCCTCTTGCCTGAAAATTTCCCTTAGGTTCTTCTTCTTCTGATTTTCTCTTTGAATATCTGTTTGACTGTTCTTTCTTTTTCTGGTCGTCAGATCCATCTGCCTCAGAGCCAATGGAGATCGAGGTCGCCGGCGAGGAGGAAGCGCGCGGCAATACTAATGACGCCGCCGCCGTCGAAGAGGAGGCCGGCGCTGACGAGCCCGCCGGCAAAGAGGCGCCAAAGTTGCCGCTGCAGAAGCTGGCGAGGGGTCCGGCGATCACACTGACGGCCCTGAGGCCGCAGGAGCGTCAAGCGCTACACCGACCGCCGATCCCTCCGCCGCTGCTACAGCGTCAGGCTCCGAAGAGCCCCAGCCCGGCGCCTATCTGAAGGCCGGCGATGGCGTCTTCATCAAGCTCCCCTGGGCGTCGAGCTCCAGGGCGCCGGTCGAAGGAGAGACCTTTGACGAAGAGCTGCTCGCCTCCGCTGGGTTGACGCTGGTCGACGCGCCAAGCAGCAGCAGCGGCGAGTCTGAGGAGGAGCAGCTGTTGCAGAAGCTGTTGTCGCTCTACCGCACCTGACAAGCCAAGCTGGAATCCCGGGAAGCGCTTGTCGCGAAGGCGGGAGCAGACATAGAGAAGCGCGCGGAGGAGCTCCGGGGCATCAACCAAGAAGCTCTCCGATCCCTGGCAGAGGAGCGGGAGCGACTCGCCGAGGAGCGCAAAGCTTTCATCCTTGAGAAGGCTGAGGTTGAGGAGCAGCAGCGGCTTGCTGCCGAGAAGCTGTCTGCGCAGGAAGGCGAGCTGGCGCAGCGGAAGATCAATCTGGACAGCCATGAGGAGGAGCTTGCCGCGCGCGGGCAAACATTTGGCGGGGCTCTTAAGGAAGCAAAGGACACTGCCGCAGCTGCCGAGGCCGCCAAGAAGGAGCTGGAGACGAAGGTGACGCAGCTGGAGGCCAATCTCAAGAAGAGCGGCGAGGAGCTTGCTGCACTCAAGCATGAGCGAGAGAAGGACGCCTACACTCTTGGCGAGCTGCAGGGCCGTCTCGCCGAGAGGAGCAAGGAGCTCAGCGCCGTCAAGGACTCCAAGGCAGATCTTGAGTTGAAGCTGACTACTTTGACTCAAACGCTGGAGGGCGCCAGGGAGCGGGAGGTGGCCTTGTTGGAGAAGATCAAGGCCGACGAGGCGCTGCTGGTGAGTGCTACTGCCGCGCAGAACACCTTCAGGGAGAATGTGGAGCACTGGACCGAGGGTCTCGTGAATGTTGCCGCCGCCATCGACAGGGAGCTGATGGAGCTGGGGATGGTGGATCTCGGGTACTCCTCCGATGAGCACCTCCAACCCAGCGCCAAGCTCAGCTTGTTCTTCAAAGGCGTGGTGACGGCCCTCCAACGACTCCGGGAAGAGATCCCAAAGCAGCTGGCCGACGATTCGCGCCAGATCTGTGCGGGAGCTCTTCAGAAGGTGCTGATGAAGGTGGCCTTCCGCAATCCAGGCCTTAGCTTCACCAACGTCCTCAAGTCCTTGCCGCCGGATGCTGATGTGGAGGCGCTCAAGACCCTTGTCGCACCCATTGTGGACAGGGTGAGCGGGATCAAGAGGGTTGACGGCGATCGTGTAGACTAGGCTGCCCATTTTATCTTTTCCTTGTCATTGCTGGTCATGTTATGAAAACAATCTATTAGAGCTGCGACAAGTTATCTTGTAATATAACTCTATTTCGGGTAGTGATTGCTATGTTATTTCCTTTACTCGATTCCTTCCTTTGTATGTTTTTGCCCTACGCTTTTAGGGAACTTGCCGGCGCAGGCACCATTGCCGCGAGCGCTGAGTACGAAACGTCAGCAACCTGCTGGCGGTGCCGCTTCCGACAAGCAACCTTGTCGCAAGTAGTTGCAGCTCACTTAAGTTGTTGAGCGGACTCGAAACAAAGTAAGGGCGCAACTAGCTACGAGTTGGTTCGTCCGCGCACAGGTTTTCTATACAAAGTACGGTCATTCGAGGAGAATAACTTAAAAAAAATTAAGACTGATTGCTCAAATTTTAGCAACTTAGCTTTTCTGTCGTTTTCTTCCCGGTAAGGCGAAACATCCTCGAGCGACGCTTGGTCCACACCATCATCTTCTCCTTCCCCCCCGGCAAACTTGTGGGCGAGGAAACCTTCCTTTCTTTGAGAAAGAGAAAGAAGAGAAAATAAGGATATGGAGCCTTATGGCTCGTTATTGCTTACCAGGGTAAGTGCTGCACAAAGTGTCAGATAACGCATGCAATAATAAAGTAGAAAGCATGAAATTGACAAGATGTGCGAAGCACATGAGCTTTACTTATGCACGGGGTCTGCACCCGGCTTTGTACAAAGGATTACATGCAACATCGGCAAGACTTGTACAAAAGGTGGTTGCCGGAACAGGTTCCGACAACCGCGCCCTACGGGTAAAACTTACGAAGATGCTCAATATTCCAGGAGTTGCTCACCGGAATGCCATCTTCGGTCTCAAGGCGGACAGCGCCAGGCCTAGTGACTCGTCTCACCCGGTAAGGGCCTTCCCACTTTGGCGTCTACTTGTTGGAATTCTTGGCGGACTGAACGCGCCGAAGAACAAGGTCGCCTTCCTCGAGACTTCTGGCACTAACTTTGCGGCTATGGTAGCGGCGCAAAGCTTGCTGGTATCGAGCAGCTCGTACAGCAGCCTGAAGACGGTCCTCCTCAAGGAGCAGCGCGTCATCTTGTCGCAGCTGCTCTTGCTCAAGCTCATCATAAGTGAGCACTCGAGGTGACCCGTATACGAGTTCCGTGGGGAGAACTGCCTCTGCTCCATAGACTAGAGCGAAAGGTGTCTGGCCAGTGGCTCGATTTGGCGTCGTCCTGATCGACCAAAGAACCACCGGCAGCTCCTCAATCCAGTTTCTTCCGCACTTGTGCAGCTTGTCGAAAGTTCTGGTCTTGAGTCCACGCAGCACTTCAGCATTCGCCCTCTCCGCTTGACCGTTACTTCTCGGATGAGCAACAGAAGCGAAGCAGACCTTGGTGCCAAGATCTTGGACGTATTGCATGAAGGAGTGGCTCGTGAATTGCGTGCCGTTGTCGGTGATGATCCTGTTAGGGATTCCGAAACGGCAAACAATCGACCTGAAGAACTTGACTGCTGACTGCGCTGTCACCTTCCTCACTGCTTCCACTTCCGGCCACTTTGTGAACATGTCGATTGCAACGTACAAGTACTCAAAGCCCCCGACAGCTCGGGGAAAGGGGCCGAGGATGTCGAGCCCCCAGACCGAAAATGGCCAGGATAAAGGGATCGTCTGGAGAGCTTGAGCTGGCTGGTGTATCTGCTTGGAATGGAACTGGCACGCTTCACACTTGGTTACTTGTGCAGTTGCATCCTGGAGGGCTGTCGGCCAAAAGAAACCTTGCCGGAAAGCTTTGCCGGCAAGTGCTCTTGCGCCAATGTGGTGACCACATATGCCTCCATGTATCTCTGCCAACAGCTTCTGTCCATCTTCCCGGTGAATACACTTCAATTTCACACCGTTGAGTCTTCTTCTGTA
>LR880968.1:849153047-849164386 GCA_904067115.1 Aegilops sharonensis | reverse complement strand
TTTTATCATTTACCTACTCGAGGACGAGCAGGAATTAAGCTTGGGGATGCCTGATACGTCTCCAACGTATCTATAATTTTTGATTGCTCCATGCTACTTTATCTACTGTTTTAGGCTTTATTAGGCTTTATTTTCCACTTTTATATCATTTTGGGACTAACCTATTAACCGGAGGCCCAGTCCATATTGTTGTTTTTTTCCTATTTCAGTATTTGGAAGAAAAGGAATATCAAACAAAGTCCAAACAGAATGAAACCTTCGGGAACGTGATTTTCTCACCGAACGTGATCCAGAGAACTTGGAGTGCAAGTCAAGAAGCAACCGGAACCTCCACGAGATAGGAGGGCGCCACCCCCCCCCCTATAGGGCGCGCCCCCCTGTCTCGTGGGCCCCTCAGGCGGCCACCGACGTACTTCTTCTTCCTATATATACCTACGTACCCCGAAAACATCCAGGGGAACCACGAAACACAATTTCCACCACCGTAATCTTCTATATCCGCGAGATCCCATCTTGGAGCCTTCGCCGACACTCTGCCGGAGGGGGAATCAAGCATGGAGGGCCTCTACATCAACATCCTTGCCCCTCCGACGAGTTGTGAGTACTTTACCACAGACCTACGGGTCCATAGTTATTAGATAGATGGCTTCTTCTCTCTTTTTGGATCTCAATACAATGTTCTCCCCTCTCTTGTGGAGATCCATTCGATTTAATCTCTTTTTGCGGTGTGTTTGTCGAGATCCGATGAACTGTGGGTTTATGATCAAGTTTATCTATGAATAATATTTGAACTTCTCTGAATTCTTTTATGTATGATTAAGTTATCTTTGCAAGTCTCTTCGAATTAGCAATTTGGTTTGGCCTACTAGATTGATCTTTCTTGCCATGGGAGAAGTGCTTAGCTTTGGGTTCAATCTTGCGGTGTTCTTACCCAGTGACAGAAAGGGTTGCAAGGCACGTATTGTATTGTTGCCGTCGAGGATAATAAGATGGGGTTTATATCATATTGGATGAGTTTATCCCTCTACATCATGTCATCTTGCTTAATGCGTTACTCTGTTCTTATGAACTTAATACTCTACATGCATGCTGGATAGCGGTCGATGTGTGGAGTAATAGTAGTAGATGCAGGCAGGAGCCGGTCTACTTGTTATGGACCTGATGCCTATATACATGATCATGCCTAGATAATCTCATAACTATGCGCTTTTCTATCAATTGCTCGACAGTAATTTGTTCACCCACCGTAATACTTATGCTATCTTGAGAGAAACCACTAGTGAAACCTATGGCCCTCGGGTCTATATCTTATCATATTTGCTTCCAATCTACTTTTATACCTTGGTTCTCAAAACTGAGGGAAATACTTACGCTACACTTTGCTGCATCACCCTCTCCTCTTCGAGGAAAACCAATGCAAGCTCAAGACGTAGCACTTTCCAAGCCTATGGCGCTTTTAAACTATTTATGTGTTTCCAGCATAAGTCTCACTGTGCAACTCGGACACCTTTAGAGATTCGGCAAAAACATTCTCGGATATTGCTATATATGCATTGGTTTCAAATTGTGTCTTCGGTCAATAGTTGGGTTGCCCGGCTCCTGTGCTTGCCTCCTATGTTCCGCTTTGTTCGGCTAGGTGTGCAAAGGGAGAACCACTGCGATTGTGCTTCCAGCTAGCATGGTTAAGTGCCTCAGTGGAGAAAGCCAAAAACTGACTGTCACAATAAGCGTAAACTGGCCAGTGATCCGACGACTATGTTAAACTATAAGATCGATGGAGGTCACCCCGTGTTAAATGACGGGTTTATCATAACATTGGCCGAAGTGTTTACGGCTTGACCCTGGTTGTCGCCGAACACTAACCAGGGGCTAGCAGCTGGCCTCCCAACTTTAAGCTCCTATGACAAAGTTAAATTTATAAAGCCCACATACCTGATTGCCTTGTTTCCGCTAACACAACCACCTTTGGGCACCGAGACGTCGGCTAAGGGTTCTCTTGTTATTGTGGAAGCACCCTATGTAGCATATGCAAAGGGGTAGAAGCCGACGATGGGCCACTTTCAAATGATAAACAGTCGCAACGGAGTCACAATAAACATATATCATCAGCGTTTGTATTCATTATACGAGCGCTGCCTTCCATAATTATCGTTATAAAGCCATAGATATGCATCAATTTGGCTTAATATTTTGGCCAAGCTGGGTTGCCTGGCTCCTGTGCTTGCCCCTATGTTCCTGATTGTTCGGCTAGGCGGTAAAGGGAGCACCTTTGTGATTGTTACTACCGAGTCATCCGGGTTAGTACCTCAGACTGGGTGAAGCCATCTTGAAGGATATAATTGGTCAGCAACGACGGAAGTGAAAATTTAGGTTCGCTAAAGACCACATAGTTCGGGGACTTTCTCCAAACTAAATCCTCAATATTGTGCTCCCACATTGGTTGGAGCTGGGGTTTCATGATCATGCTTAGCATGACAACCCAAAGAAAGGAACCGATAGCGGGACTATTTTCTTTGGAAGTTATGTTAAACAGTAATATAACATATCTCTCTGCGTACCTTTGTTTATAAAACCATATGGCCGGATTGCCTTGTTTGTCATAAATCTTTGCCCTCATAAAGGCTTTATAAAGTAGGACAAACACTCCTCGGCTACTGGCCGAGGAGGTGGAAGCCGATGGTCGGTCAATAAAGTTTTCTACAATGCGGATCCGAGCATTAATGATGTAAAGTACTAGGGTACATAGAATCATTAGACATAAAGATTGCGAGTAAAATCCATTTACAGCAATCCATCTTTTAAACCCCTTGGGGCCTACCTTGGCGAGCTCGGATTTCGACCAGCTCTAAGCTCCTTTAAGAGATCTTTATTCTCTTTCCGAGAAGTTTGTGTTTAACACAACAAAATTTTCTATCAAACGGATATCGATCCTTAATTCGGCCACTCGTGCCCACATTAAGGCTTGGGGGCTACTGGGCTTCGCGCTCATTATTTATAAATATTAAAGGGGCACATTGGTCCCCTGATCTGGTGTTGCCACCCAACCAGTCTCTCGGGGGCTACTGCATTGCCTATTCAATGCAAAAAATTCCAAGTGCTCAGTGTTCGCCATGACCGAACTACGGACAAGCACGTCTTCGGATAACAATAAGTACCATCTGGGACTTAGCCGGCATCAAGCTAATATATCATGACGACTTCTCACGACTCTCTCTCAGGGGCCCGTCCGCCGATCATTATTACCTCTAATATATTACACTGCGTTTATATTCCTACGTATGCTCCTGAGCTAGGAGTTGGTCCTCACGACGATTTTGCAAATCGACCTGAGTCTCAGGGGCTACCAGAATCAGCAGTTTTATGTTTTCCTTCAGGTGCATCTAGGGTTTAGACCGACACACACCTTGAGGGCTACTGGACATACATATACTGGCTATATATCTCGGCAGAGAGTAAATTCCACCAATCAAAAATATTCACAAAAATCAGCCCACGGTTGGGGTGGTGCACCACCTCGGAAGCAGTCCGGCATAAAGCTCGGGCGCCAGTGGCTGGCTCCATAGAGGGCATTTCCGGCATTAAGCTCAACTAAATTCGTTCAATCTTTTAAAAGACCGACGTAGTTTTCGACATCTCGGACGCTGACCATCGTTGGAGCTCGGAAGTGGTCCGGCATAAAGCCCGGATTCGAATGGCTCGTTCCATAGAGAACTTTTCAGTGCTAAACTCGGATAACATCCTTCAAAAAAATTTAAGCCAAGGTGATCTATCACACCTCGGATATAGTCCGGCGTTGGAGCTTGGATATAGTCCGGCGTTAGAGATCGGATATATTCCGGCGTTAGTGCTCGGCTGCAAAAGATGTCTCCAAGGTAGTCCGGCATTGGAGCTCGGATGCAAGAGATATTTGTTTTGATATTGGATCCATGTGGATGTTATATGATGCAAGTAGTGGATTTTTTTGGAGTAAAAATGGTTAACCCCTCAAGATGAACCCTAGTTCATGGTTTTTGTTTTTGGAGTACAAATATGATATGATGCATGTTGGATGTTGTTGGAGAAATATGATATGATATGATGCATTTGAACCTTGGTGATCGCATCTTGATATATGTATTTTATTTATTTTTTAACCTTGGTGATTGCATCTTCATATATGTATGTTATTTAGTTCATGTTCATGTTAAAAAAATCTTCATATGATTATTCAAAGATTGAACTCATACTTTTTTGGATGTGATGAACCTTTGTGATGCATCTATATGTTTCCTAGTTCATGATGAACCCTAGGTCATGTTAAAAAATCTTCATATGATTATTCAAAGATTGAACTCATAGGTTTTTTGGATGTGATGAACCTTTGTGATGCATCTATATGTTTCCTAGTTCGTGATGAACCCTAGTTAATGTTAAAAATTCTTTTGATATGCTTATGCTTGTGTTTATGCAAAAAAATTAGAAGTCCACCTCTTGCGGACGACATCGGCATAAGTACACCATGCTTGACACTAAGTTCGACAAGGGTCACCGTGCCCATTTCATTGAGAATGGAGTGGCAATTACCATTCTTAACCAAATCTTTCGAATTGATGAAAACAAGTTGCTAACTATTATGTCCATGCTAATTATGCTTTGGTTCTTAATTTTCACATATGCTACCGCCACTGCGGATGAGGGCTCACAAGACGACAGTTAAGATGGAGTACGACGATCGGTACGCACTGTTCTTCAGGAGAGCCCGACTATTGGGTTTCGTCCTGCAGTTCAAGCGTAAGCCGCCGACGCTCGTTCACTCAGCTCTCACGGCTTTGATCGACCGGTGGCGGCAAGAGACGCACAACTTCCATCTTCCATGTGGGGAGATGATCGTGACCCTCCAGGATTGGGGGATGATTACGGCCCTACCGCTCGAGGGTCATTCTCTCAAAGGATGATTGGAGAGGACGAACTGGAACGATAGGGTTGTCACCCTCATCGGCGACTGCCTCCCCCCCCCCTCGCTAAGAGCAACGGACTTCCGGCATACTGCTGCCATGGCTCCTCGAGCACCGGAGCAAGTGCCCGGAAGATGCCGAACCCCGGGTGGTGGAGCAGTACGCCAGGGCCTACCTGTGTTATCTTCTCACGGAGGTAGTGTTTCTGGACTGCTCTGGGAACTCTTCCCTATGGATGTATCTCGACTTCCTAAAGGACTGGGATGTGGGGTACAGCTGGGGGGCCACCGGACTCTCCTACCTATACCGTTCGGTAAGTGAATATCACTTTCTTTCAAATATCATGGACGTGTGCTGCTTTAGATTTTTGACATCTTATCATCTATACTTGTTTTGTAGCTTGACGACGCGACCCAGAGAGCGGAAGTCACATCCGTTATGTGTGGATGTGTATGGGGCCTCTCCATTTGGACGTGGGAGCGAATCCCAATGTGCCATGTGGAGAAGTTGCGCTTGCGTGCGTGTACGGACTATGGCGAAGATGACGAAGATGATCGGAACACGACCGTTGCATACGCTTGGGACGTGGTGCGTGTCTACACGGGCGAATCCAAGGCCTTGTACAAGGTCTTCAGCAACAAAGCTTGATGCTCTCACGCCTTTCTAGGTATAAGAACTACATTTCAAATAGTTTCTGTAACACTTTCACTTGAGCTTACCATGGTTTGGTACTAGGTTACTTGGCGTCCGTATAANTAGTGTTTCCAGACTGCTCTGGGAACTCTGCCCTCTGGATGTATCTTGACTTCCTAAAGGACTGGAATGCGGGGTACAGCTATGGGGCCGCCGGGCTCGCCTACCTATACCATTCGGTAAGTGAATATCACTTTGTTTCAAATATCATGGACGTGTGCTGCTTTAGATTTTGACATCTTATCATTTATACTTGTTCTGTAGCTTGACGACGCAACCCAGAGGGCGGAAGTCACGTCAAGTATGTGTGGATGTGTATGGGGACTCTTTATTTGGATGTGGGAGCAAATCCCGATGGGCTGCCCAGAGAAGCTGCGCTCGCATGCATCGGCGGACTATGGCGAACATGATCGGAACCCGACCGTTGCATATGCTTGGGACGTGGTGCGTGTCTACACGGGCGCATGCAAGGCCTTGTACAAGCTCTTCAGCAGCGAGCTTGATGCTCTCACGCCTTTCCAGGTATAAGAACTAGATTTCGAATAGTTTCCATGAAACTTTCACTTGAGCTTACCATTGTTTGGTACTAGGTTACTTGGCGTCCGTATGATGATGATCGAGATTGGGGGTTCAAGCTGAACAACATGTGCAAGTAGGACCGGCTTCTTTGGCGGTGCATCATGCCCATGATTTGTGTCTATGTCTTGGAGTACCACTTGCCACAGCGCGTTGTCGTGCAATTTGGTAAGGCGCAACACACACCACCAGCCGGCAGCGTCCGCGATACTAGTGGCTACGACCAAAACCAGTGAGTACCACAAGGCATCCTCATCGATACCAAGTTCTTGTTTTGATGTTTTACATTCATTCTTAGGGTGTTCTACATTCTTCTTATGCATTGCAGGATGAGCAGGAAGAACAATCAGTCAATCATAGATTGGGAAGACCAACATGCGAGATACATGAAGGAATGGAACGACTGGAAAGGACACAAAGATACGGAGAGGAGAGTGATTGACTGGGACGAATACGAGTATCACATGCTATGGTACGACGATGGCATCAAGCATCGTCTGTGTCTGAGGCCCTAGTGGACGACAACAGATGCCTAAGACCTATTCCATGACTCCTCTGAGAATGAAGCCTACAACGAGAGTATTAGAGAGCTTCAAGGCGGGTTTAGGGAGTATGGACCCCTCATGAACAGAGTGGTAAGTTGTTTTTATCTATTCGCAACCGACGGTTGGATGAAATCAGCTTTAGTGCTACTAACTCATTTTATTACCTTGCAGTCTTTGGAGCTGAACAAAGCATTTTTCAAGCCTCTGATGCGTTTAGTACTATCCCCGGGACTCGAGCTAGTGAGAACAAGTTGAGGGAAACGATGAAGGTAACATGGAGTTCATTTTCTTAAGTTCATTTGCAGAAGTTCGTCATTGCAGAAGTTCTCATTGTTTCGTTCTCATTGCAGAAGTTCGTCATTGCAGAAGTTCTCATTGTTTCGTTCTCATTGCAGAAGTTCTCATTGTTTCGTCAACAAAGCTCACAGGCTTGTGGGCCTGCTTGGGGGTGCTACCTCCACCGAGGATGTTTTCCTTCTGCAGCACCGATGTGTAGCCTCGCTTCATCGGGCCATGCCGCCTCATCGTCTAGGGCGGTTCAAGAGGACGACGATGACGACGAAGAAGGTGAAGATGAAGAAGAGGGCGAGGAGGGAGCAGAAGAAGAAGAACATGGAGAAGAAGAGGAAGAGGACGATGAGGAGGAAGAGGACAATGAGGAGGAGGAGTATGATGATGATGACGGACCTCCAGCAACTCAGACAACCCAGCGTGAGAAGAGGAATGTGCCGAAGAAGAATTGGAAAAGTCCATCCCCGTTTCAGAAAGCGCGTCCTACTCACCGCAAGAAGAAGGCGGCCGAGAGGCGATCAAAGACCAACGAGGACTGTACCTCGAAGAGGGGAAGGAGGGGGTGAAGTTGCTTCCATGTCGTTGAACTTGTTTGCTCGTGAAACTATTATGTTTGCTTCATGAACCATTTGCTCATGAACTTGATATGTTTATTGCGTTTTTGTTGAACTTGCTATGTAAAACGTCATGAAACATTTGTGAATGTGTGCTTGCTATGTAAACCATCTTTCTTAGTATTGAACCATTTTAATATATTTGATACATATGCTTATTGTTATAAGTATTGAAATTGTTATGTGAAAAACTTGAAGACAATACAAGTTAGGTGCAAAATAATGTACAAGGATCAGGACCTACCGCCAGGCCTCCGGTGGTAAGGGCCTCCCCCCACGCGCCTGCCTCTTGTGACCAAAATTGACACACAAACAACGGTAGGGTTGTACATCCTACCGCCAGGCTTCCTGGTGGTAGGTTTGCACACCCTACCTCATAGCCGCCGGCGGTAAGGTGCCTCCCCCCACGCGCCTGCCTCCTATGACCAAAATTTTCACCCGAATAGCGGTAGGGTTGCAAACCCTACTGCCACGCGCCATGGCGGTAGGGTAGCAAACCCTACCGCCATTCCATCTGGCGGTAGGCAAAACAAATATATAAGTGGCACCGGCCGCCCGCCCCACCCCCTTATCCCCCACTCAGCCGCCCGAAGAACAACTTCTTCTTCCTCTCGCCCCCTCTCTCATCTCCTCCACCTCACCCCTCGTATCTTCTTCATTTCTTCACTGATTTTGCGGATCGAGATGGCTCTGAAAAGAGAAAAGTAAGCTCCTCCGATCCCTCCAATTAGTTTTAGTCAAATCACTCCCCCTTTGAAACTAGATTTAATTTTTTTTAATATGATGCATGTTGGTGGAATTTATTTAGATGTGATGATACATGTTGATATCATGGACCCTAATTCATATTCATGTTAAAAAAATCATGTTCATGTTAAAAAAATCATGATGAACACTAGCTGATATGATGAACCCTAATTCATGTTGAACCAAACAATCTGGGGCCTTTGTTATAATCAGCCTCGGAGTCCCGGATGGTCGGAGGTCCACCTTCGGGTACTGCCTCTTTTTTCCCCTGGTCTAAAGGGACCCTCCGGGATGACACTTCAGAGTCATCCGCCTTATTGGGCGAAGAGGTTGGATGAGGCGTTTCGCTCTCCATCATCTCTGGAAGGAGACTTCCCAAAGAAGAGGATCTCCCAGAAAAACTCTGTGCCGACCTGTAAAAAGGCATGAACGCGTTACGTATATCTTCGGTAACAGCCACGGAGCGGGAAGCTATCAAAGTACTTCGGATTCACTTATGGTTTGGCAGAGGGCTTATTCCCTTGTTGGAGTTGTTTAACGGCGTCACTTTCCAAACCCAAGCCACTCGATGGTGGCACCTTGCTCTTCTTGTAAGACCGCCCCTCCCAATCTTCGGAGGCGGCCTTTTTCCTCCTGCTTGGAGAAGGGACTCTAGGTCCTTTTCCGCCTCCGTCTTCGGGCGAGGAAAGGTCGATTTCTCCGGACCCAGTATCCGACTTACCTCCGGAACCAAGGTCATCTTGGGTCTTCTCGCCCTCCCCTGCTGGTGCCCGGTATGGCGCCGAGGCCAGCATTCTTGTTAACACAGGAGTAGCTGAGTCTTCGGGAAGGGGAGCCGGACACCTAATCCATTCCACCTTCTTTATCCAGCCCTGAAAAAGGATGATACTGTTGGTATCTTGCCACTGGGTATCTGACTATAAGTTATTCGGTAAACGGGTACTTACCGGGGTATCCAGATGGTTACAGTCTAGGCCGACATCTTTGGTGGTGTCCGGCCATTGCCTTCGTTTCCCGAAGAATAATCTCCACATTCCTTCGTGCGTTGTGCCGAAGAAGTGCTGAAGAGTCCACGACCCTTCTGGATTGAACTCCCATAGGCGGAGAGGTCTTCGCTGGCATGGCAGGGTCCGGCGAACTAGCATTACTTGAACGACGTTGGCCATGTCGATGTCTCTCTCAATGAGTCTTCGGATGCGACTTTGCAGAGTTCGCACATCATTCGTTGATCCCCAGTCCAGCCCCTTGTTAATCCATGATGCAAGCTGAATTGGGGGGCTGGGTCGAAAGGCAGGCGTAGCTGCCCACTTGGAGCCACGGGGCTCAGTGATATAGAACCACCCCTGCTGCCATAAATCGGAAGATTTGGCAAAGGATCCTTTCAGCCAAACAACGCTAGCAAGCTTGCTGACTGTAGCGCCACCGCACTCAGCTTGCTCCCCTTCTATCGATTGCGGCTTCACATCAAAAGTCTTGAGCCACAGACCGAAGTGCGGAGGAGTTCGAAGGAAGGCTTCGCACGTGACGATAAACGCCGAGATAAGAAGATTAGAGTCCGGGGCCAGATCGTGAGAATCTAGCCCATAATAGAACATGAGCCCTCGGACAAACGAGTTAAGTGAAAACCCTAAACCACGAAGGAAGTGGGATACGAACACGACCCTCTTGCCAGATCTGGGGGCGGGAATAACCTGCCCCTCGGCAGGAAGCCGATGATGGGTTTCTGCGGTCAGGTACCTCGCCGACCGAAGCTTGGAAATATCTCCCTCTGTGACAGAAGAAGCTACCCACCGGCCTCTACGGCTGGATCTGGACATGATTGGGGCTTGAGGCAACCGAAACCCGAGTGTTGGAACTCGGGGTAGCAGGGGTCGAGGATGAAGCCAGCGTGAAAGAAAAAGACGGGTCTATACCCCTATATAATGGCTGCAAATATCGAACGTCTCCTCCTGGGCCTCGAAACTTGCCTATTCCCAAGGATTTGTACTCAAGCGACGGTTGGATTTCCCACGTCCGGGTTGGCAAGAATCCCCTAAAGAAGGGGAGACGCGATCTCCGCTTGGATAAGACATGCCAATAAAACCACTTCTCAAGACGTGGGACAGTGGGCCAGCTAACGGCTCGAAAATAATGGTCGAGCAGGCGTGATGTCATATTACCAAAAATTATCAGCGGATTGAGCCCGTGAAATATTATATCCTCTGCAGTTGTGTATAAAGGTCTAGATACAATCATTACATCTGAAGATTATCTTGGAGTTCGGAAAGGGGAACCCGCCTTGCAATGCCGAAGACAATCTGTGCACCGGGCTCCTCGTCATTGAAACCAGGTTCAGGGGCTACTGAGGGAGTCCTGGACTAAGGGGTCCTCGGGCGTTCGGCCCGTTATCCATGGGCCGGACTGGTGGGCTGTGAAGACATGAAGGCCGAAACTATACCCGTGTCCGTATTGGACTCTCCTTGGCGTGGAAGGCAAGCTAGGCGACCGATTATGAAGATTCCATCTTATGAAACCGACTCTATGTAAACCCTAGATCCCCCCGGTGTCTATATAAACTGGAGGGGTTAGTCCGGAAAGGACACATTCATTACTGTAGCGACCCGACCTCAGACGGTCAAGCCTCTGTGTATCTGTGCCATCCCTGGATCAGTATGCTGGCACACACAGTACATCAATGTATATATCAAAGTGCAATCACATGTATAAATAACGTAAAATGATATATACCTCTTAATACTCAGCGGAAACAATCAAACGGGTGTGGAGTCCCATCAACGCCATCGGCAGGTTGAGTGTAGACCGTAACCCTGTATCGTAACTCTTACTCGTCGAAGAAAATCCTGCAACATGATACGTTGCAGCCGTGTAGGTCAGTACATTGAATGTACCGGCAAGATCACAACATGAATAAACAGATGGTAAAACTATACTATATGCAA
>LR880968.1:849120370-849140319 GCA_904067115.1 Aegilops sharonensis | reverse complement strand
AAGAAGTCATGTCATCTTCTCTCATTGATTTTAATAGGATGAATTTGAATTTACCGGAGAAGGGGAAAGTCATTTTATTCCCTCTCATTCAAAAGTTTTTGAAAAGGTTCAAATTTCACTCAAGTTTAATTCACTCAAGCAAACAAACAAACAAATCAATTAATTATATTAACATTCCAAAATTTGGGATGTTACAATTACCATAGTCATACGGGCTAGACTTCTAGGGTTTAGTCATTACGATCTCGTGGTAGATCAACTCTTGTAACACTCATATTCATCAAGATCAATCAAGTAGGAAGTAGGGTATTACCTCCATAGAGAGGGCCCGCACCTGGGTAAACATCGTGTCCCCGTCTCCTGTTACCATCGATCCTAGACGCACAGTTCGGGACCCTATACCTGAGATCCGCCGGTTTTGACACCGACATTGGTGCTTTCATTGAGAGTTCCACTGTGTCGTCGACGAATGGTTCGATGGCCCCTTCAATCATTGATAGTGACGCTGTCCAAGGATAAAACCTTCCTCCCCGGACAGATTTTCATATTCGGCGGCTTCGTACTGCGGGCCAACTCACTTGGCCATCTGGAGTAGATTGATAGCTACGCCCCCAGCCACCAGGTCAGATTTGGAAACTTGAACTATGTTACAGATATCCGTGGAGACTTGATTTTCAACGGATTTGAGACCGCAGCGATCGCTCCCCCTCGCTTCGATGAACATGACTTAAATCTGTCATCGGACCAGATTCTTGAGATGGTTCCTATAACTGCTACGGCCTTAGATCCGGAGCAGATTGCACCATCCGAAGCCACAGAGTCCGCGGTGTTGGAGCCGCACACAGAGTCAACACCAGGCAATATCAGCGTCAACGGAATTCCGGACTCGTCTCCGGCTATTAGTTCCGAACCACGCACGCCCCCGCTCACCGAGTTGGATCGGTTATCAATCTTTGAGTTCAGCACCGCAGATATCTTCCAACACTCGCCCTTCGGCGATGTGCTGAGTTCATTGAAAAACTTGTCCCTAGCGGAGAACTCGCGGCCGAACTATATCAGGTTTGAGCTAGAGGCTGACAATGGAGAATTTCGCTTCCCACCCACCACCCACTTCGTAGCCACTGTCGAGGACTCAACCGACATGCCTGGTTATGGCTCCGAAGACATTGACGGTATAGACGACAATGCCGACAAGGAGCAAGGTCAAGACTCGCCAGTCACAGGAAGTGGGACGACCACCCCTTCGTTGTAACAACCCCAAAATTGGGTTATCAATATTTGTGTTGTTATTCTCTCCTGGCACTCATTTTCAAAATTTTCTCCTGAGTTTGCTGGATGACTCTAGGAATTTTTTTTATTTCCAACCTTTTAAAACCTTGCTCATGTCTTTTTCAGTGGGCAAGACCTCATTTTCATCAGCTCAAATCCTTTCAAACCCTAATTCCAAAATTTTGGAATTTGAATATGCCCTTTGTGAATACAAAGGAGCTCTCATTTTCTTTGATCTATTTATCCTCCCAATTGTTCCCAGAGATCATCCTATCCTTCTGAACCTTGGATATGCAAAAATATTGCTAAGTCCAATGCAATATTTTTGAATTATGATGTATTCCTTTTCTTGCCTTTCTGAGGAATAAAATCCAAAGGCATAGCTAGCCATCTCCTAAATTCATGAGAATTGGTGGAGTTGATACTTATGCCCAATCCAAGCTCTGGCAAGTATATTGGCCATAATTAAATAAGGAAAATTGCCTTTTCCTATTTAATGCCAATATTGCATTTCTGCCATTTTCCAAAGAAACTACTATTTTTATAGCAGATAAAATTCCCGCATAAATTGTGGAGCTTGTCCTTGCTATATAATCACTAGTTCCATCCTAATCTAATGTTCCTCAGTTCAAAAAATTGGCACATGATCCAATGCAAGTTTCTGCCTTCTCTAAAATTTTGCAAAGGAAGTGCTTTATTCCTAATTCAAATTGAGCTGAAATTTGTCAGTGTGTTTAACATTGGTAAATAACCCATGTATATCAAAGATAAGCTCAATCCATTCATCCAAGCTCCCTGTGCACTTTTTCAAAGTTTCTGACCAGAATACAACTTTGTGAAGGAAGTACCTTTGTAGAGTTTCCAAATGGTATGATACTTTTCCATCCTCTAAAGTATCTCAAATCATTAGCCTCCACCCAAATTCAATTCATTTAGTCGAAATATGTGAGCACAGGAGCAATTCTTGTTTTCTGTCCAAATTTTCAGTTTGTGAAGCAAGTGTATTTTATCTTGCTCCATTATGGCTGATACTTTTCCCAGGACTTCTCCTACTTATATAACCTATCTCCACAAGAGTTGGGCTCATTTCATCTAGCCAATTTCCCTGAGGATGTTTCTGAAGTTTTTGGACATAAATGATAGCTGTGAAGGAAGTACCATTTTGGTGAGTCCATTTGGTATGAACTTTTTACAACATCATTGTATGTCCAAATCATCAAGATTTGCCAAGCTTTATCTCAATCCATCACCCCTAGTGAGTGCTTCATCATGATTCAGTTTCTGGGTCAGATTTGGTGGTTGTACAGCAATTATGGAAAATAGTTGTCCAACTTACCTCAAAACTCCCAGGACCTTAGTCCTTTCTACCCTAAGCCTCCCAGACATCAAATTTACCTTTTACCGTCTCTGGTTTAACCTCTAGAGTGTGGCCAAGTTTGCAACAGCAAACTTGTGGAGCTTGGTTTACTCAGCTCATTTTGTCTCTTCCCTTTTATTTACCATGGTAATACTCCACTCTGGAATGACTACGCGGTAGACATGAACTTACATCAGTAAAAAACCCAGAGAGCGCCATCCCAGTGGTGACTACGAGGGCAGCCAGCCAAAACGGTGGTCTAGCCACTGTTCTCGTTGGCAGCGCTGCTCCGACCGTCTCTGGCCTCGTCATTAATGCCCAACAGTTCCCCCTCGACGTCCTCTTCCTCTGGACCTCTGGCCCCCTTCGTTTTATTCTCCGGCGAACTATGCCAACGACCGGAACAGTGCGCTCATGTGCATCGTCGCTTTCCTCCCCGGTGTCCTCTTCCTCCGTTCGTCTCCGAGCGATGCTCGTCTCCGTGACTCTCTGGAGCTCGTCCACTCCCCCCTCGTCGCCTTCCCATGCCTCCCCGTGACTGCTGAGCACAGCAGAGCCACGGCCGGACGCGCTCGGCGGTGCCCGGCTCGGGTGCCCCGGTCCCAGCTATAAATAGCCCATCCGCGCCTCGTCCAAGCTCATCATCAGCTCCCCCGCCCTCTTCTATGCCTCCCCAAGCGCTCATTCTTCCCGGAGCCCCTCTCTATCCCCCTCCCCATCGCCATAGCCGCCGCCTCGGGTCTGGCCCGATTCTGATGCTCCAGAGCCTCCCCTCGCCGGTCCTCCACCACCTCTGCAACCCTCAGGCTCCGGCGAACCTCCGTGTGGCCTCAGCCCTCCCGTTCCCCCACCACAGCCCCATCTTCTTCGGTGGCCAAAGCCCCTCTCCGCCGCGGGCCGGGTGGCTCCCTCCCCTGTGCTCGTCGCCGGCAACGGAGACTACACCGGGGTGCGCCTCCTCCTCCTGAACCCGTAGGTAGGTCGCCCGTCGCCTGCCGTGGCCGGACGCGCCGGTGAGCGCCGTCTGAGCTGGCGCCTCCCTCGGCCAGGCGCGCGTCAAGCGGGAGGAGGAAGAAGCCAGGCCAGGCGGGCCCCTCCTCGCGCGGCCCCACCTGTCGGAGACCGAAGGGCCTGGCCTAGTGTCAGCGTGGATAAGTGGTGGCGCCCCGTCCGCAAAGTCGTTTTCCCCGCGCGAAAGCGTATTACAGTATAATACGCTTTCAGTCAACGAAAGCGTTTTCTTCCTCTTCTTGGTGCCGAAAGACGTTTTCCTATCTGGAAAGCGTATTTCTGAGAAAGACGCGATCTGTTTTTCTGTCAGGAGCTAGTTTGTAAGGATTTTCTTTATAGATAGGTCCCTGGGAGTTAAACAATCATATCTTTTTACCCGTAGCATCAAATCAGGTGATTCCAAAGCCCACGTCTTCGTTTCGTCGAGCCCGTTCCGTTGATATCATTTTCATAATATTTTCACACAGTGAAAATGACCATTTTGCCCTTGCACGTAAACAGCCCCCTCCGAGAGAGAACTCTTTCCGGCAAATCTTTCCGCGATCGTTTCACACTTTTCCCGGAGTATTTGTCGGCCCACTGATACGTCTCCAACGTATCTACTTTTCCAAACACTTTTCCCTTGTTTTGGACTCTAACTTGCATGATATGAATGAAACTAACCCGGACTGACGCTGTTTTCAGCAGAACTACCATGATGTTGTTTTATGTGTAGAAAAGAAAAGTTCTCGGAATGTCCTGGAAATCCACGGAGGCACTTTTTGGAATTTATAAAAATTATTGGGCGAAAGAAATACACCAGGGGGCCCACAGCCTATCCACGAGACAGGGGGGCGCCCCCCCTGTAGGGCGCGCCCCCTATCTCGTGGGCCCCCTGGACCTCCTCCGACCTCAACTCCAACTCCATATATTCCGTCTCGGGGAGAAAAAAATTAAGGAGAAAGTTTCATTGCGTTTTACGACATGGAGCCGCCGCCAAGCCCTAATCTCTCTCAGGAGGGCTGATCTGGAATCCATTCGGGGCTCCGGAGAGGGGGATTCGTCGCCGTCGTCATCACCAACCATCCTCCACCACCAATTTCATGATGCTCACCGCCGTGCGTGAGTAACTCCATCGTAGGCTTGCTGGACGGTGAAGGGTTTGATGAGATTTACCATGTAATCAAGTTAGTTTTGTTAGGGTTTGATCGCTAGTACCCACTATGTTCTGAGATTTATGTTGCTATGACTTTGCTATGCTTAATACTTGTCACTAGGGCCCGAGTGCCATGATTTCAGATCTCAACCTATTATGTTTTCTTGAATATATGTGTGTTCTTGATCCTATCTTGCAAGTCTATAGTCACCTATTTTGTGTTATGATCCGACAACCCCGAAGTGACAATAATCGGGATACTTCCCGGTGATGACTGTAGTTTGAGGATTTCATGTATTGACTATGTGTTAATGCTTTGGTCCGGTTCTCTATTAAAAGGAGGCCTTAATATCACTTAGTTTCCGCTAGGACCCCGCTTCAACGGGAGGGTAGGACAAAAGATGTCATACAAGTTCTTTTCCATAAGCACGTATGACTATTTACGTAATACATGCCTACATTACATTGATGAACTGGAGCTAGTTCTATATCACCCTATGGTATAGGTATTGCATGAGGAATCGCATCCAACATAATTATCCATCACTGATCCATTGCCTATGAGCTTTTCACATATTGTTCTTCGCTTATTTACTTTTCCTTTTCTACTGTTACAACTACTACAAAAACCCAAAAATATTTATCTTTACTTTTGCTACCGTTACTATTATTATCATACCACTTTTGCTACTAAACACTTTGCTGCAGATACTAAGTTATCCAGGTGTGGTTGAATTGACAACTCAACTGCTAATACTCAAGAATATTCTTTGGCTCCCCTTGTGTCGAATCAATAAATTTGGGTTGAATACTCTACCCTCGAAAGCTGTTGCGATCCCCTATACTTGTGGGTAATCAAGACCAATTTTTGGCGCCGTTGCCGGGGAGCATAGCTCTATTCTCGAGTCACTTGGGATTTATATCTGTTGGTCACTATGAAGAACTTGAAAGACGCTAAGACAACAATTTATCCCTCAACTACGAGGGGAGGTAAGGAACTGCCATCTAGCTCTGCACTAGATTCTCCTTCTGTTATTAGTAAGCTTGCGACACCTAAACCTGCTACTGCTATGAATTCTGATATGTCGCATGTTATTGATGATGCCACTTCTGATATGCATGATAAAAGTACTTCTGTGCGTGATACTACTTTGCCATTAGGTAAATTTCTAGATGAACAACTTGCTAGAGTTAGAGGGGATGAAATTACTGAAGATCCTATAACTGATGATAGTGATGATGAAGGTTCCCCCAATGATTATGTTTTACCTGTTGTTCCTAAGGGTTATGTTATGAATGAAAAAGCTGCTCTGGAAATCCTTGCTTGCAATGATAGAAATGATCTTAAGAAATTATTAGCTAAATGGAAGCAGCAGTCTCTTAATGCTAGAATGAAACCCGATCCTGCGTTTGCTACTTCACATATCTGTGTTACTGATAAGGATTATGAATTCTCTGTTGATCCTGATATTATTATTTTAGTTGAATCTGATCCTTTTTATGGCCTTGAATCTGAAACTGTTGTGGCACATCTTACCAACTTGAATGATATAGCCAGCCTATTTACTAATAATGAGAAGTCTCGCTATTTATATATCCTTAAGATATTTCCGTTCTCATTAAAGGGTGATGCTAAGACTTGGTATAATTCTCTTGCTCCTGGTTGTGTGCGTAGTCCCCAGGATATGATTTATTACTTCTCTGCTAAATATTTTCATGCTCATAAGAAACAAGCTGCCTTGCGGGAAATATATAATTTTGTGCAAATCAAAGAAGAGAGTCTCCCACAAGCTTGGGGGAGGCTTCTCAGGTTACTTAATGCTTTGCCTGATCATCCTCTTAAGAAAAATGAAATACTTGATATCTTTTATAATGGACTAACTGATGCTTCCAAGGACTACTTGGATAGTTGTGCTGGTTGTGTTTTTAGGGAAAGAATAGTCGATGAAGATGAAATACTATTGAATAATATGTTGACTAATGAAAATAATTGGACTCTTCCCGAGCCAGTTCCTGAAGTAATTCCTGAACCAATTGAGCCAACTCCTGAGCCTATTCCTAAACCCACTCCGAAGAAGAGAGGTGTTTTATTTCTCAGTCCTGAAGATATGCAAGAGGCAAAGAAATCAATGAAAGAAAAAGGTATTAAAGCTGAAGATGTTAAGAATTTACCACCTATTGAAGAAATACATGGTCTTAATTTACCACCTGAAGAACCACATTGTCTTGATAACCCGACACAGGTAGTAAAGGTAAATTCTCTCTATAGATATGATAAAGTTGAAATACCCTCTACTAAATTTCATAGCCCTTGCTTAGATGAATTTGATGACTCTATGGCTAGGCAAGAAATTTTTAATGCTTATGTTGGTAGAGAGTTAAAGAATAATGCTTTCAAAATAGGATGCGTAGGTGATAATCTGGCTAGAGTTAAAGATGAACTCCACTGTGTTAGCAAATATGCTTCTATGGTTGCTACTCAAGCTAAGCAAGTACTTAGAGCTCAAAATGATTTGCTTGCTGAATTAAATAATAAAAATGACTTTGTTGTTAGAGTGGCTACTAGAACTGGTAGAATGACTCAGGAACCTTTGTATCCTGAAGGCCACCCTAAGAGAATCGAACAAGATTCTCAGAGAAATAATTTAGAGGCACCTAGTTCTTCTAAAAATAAGAAGAAGAAAAATGATAGAACTTTGCATGCTTCTAGTGAACCTGTCGTAGACACACCTGAGAATCCCAACAATATTTCTATTTCTGATGCTCAAACACAATCAGGTGATGAACATGAACCTAGTGATAATTTTAATGATAATGTTCATGTTGATGCTCAACCTAGCAAAGACAATGATGTAGCGATTGAACCTGTTGTTGATCTTGATAACCCACAATCAAAGAATCAACGTTATGATAAGAGAGATTTTGTTGCTAGGAAGCACGGTAAAGAAAGAGAACCATGGGTTCAGAAACCCATGCCCTTTCCTCCTAAACAATCCAAGTCAAAGGATGATGAGGATTTTGAGCGCTTTGCTGAAATGATTAGACCTATTTTCTTACGTATGCGCTTAACTGATATGCTTAAAGTAAATCCTTATGCTAAGTATATGAAGGATATCATCACAAATAAAAGAAAGATACCGGAAGCTGAAATTTCCACCATGCTTGCTAATTACACTTTTAAGGGTGGCATACCGAAGAAACTTGGAGATCCGAGTGTACCAACTATACCATGCTCTATTAAAAGAAATTATGTTAGAACTGCTTTATGTGATCTTGGAGCCGATGTTAGTGTTATGCCTCTCTCTTTATATCGTAGACTTGAATTGAATAAGTTGACACCTACTGAAATATCTTTGCAAATGGCTGATAAATCAACTGCTATACCTGTCGGTATTTGTGAGGATGTGCCTGTTGTGGTTGCAAATGTCACTATCTTAACGGACTTTGTTATTCTTGATATTCCCGAGGATGATAGTATGTTTATTATCCTTGGTAGACCTTTTCTTAATACTGCAGGGGCTATTATTGATTGCAACAAAGGCAATGTCACTTTTCATGTCAATGGTAATGAGCATACGGTACATTTTCCGAGGAAACAATCTCAAGTTCATAGCATCAATTATATTGAAAAAGTTCCAACTATCATTTTTGGAGGTTTTAAATTTCCTGTCCCTACTGTCAAGAAAAAGTATGATATTCTTATTGTCGGGGATTTACATATCCCCGTTGAGGTAACTTAGTGTTATTCGAAATTTCTCCGGTTCCGTGTTATTCAGAATGAGTTCATTAACAAGACTTGATCAACCTTGTTAGTGGGTTCATTTTGATGATAACGAGATGGATTAAACTAGAAGGCACAACCTTATGTACCCTGTTTTTACTTTTTGTTATTTAGATTAAATAAAGCAAAAATAGTATTATCCGTCTGTTTTCTGAATTATCCGTGCATTAAAAATAGCCCGAAAATAAAAGTGCTCCAAATGCCCTGCAAATCTAGTATGATTTTTTCTGGAATATTTGAGGATTTTAGGCACTGAAAACACTGCAGGAGGGCCAAGCACCAGGCCACGAGAGAGGAGGGCGCCCCCCCTGTAGGGCGCGCCCCCTGTCTCGTGGGCCCTTGGTGGCCCCCCTCCACTTATTCCAACACCCAGACAGTTCATCTTCTACCCAAAAAAAATCCCCATCCAGCTCAAGCATGAGTTCTAGCTCGTTTTGCTGCGATTTTCGATCTCCTTGCTCAAAGCTCCATTCACAAAACTGCTTTGGGAGATTGTTGCTTGGTATGCGACTCCTCCACTGGTCCAATTAGTTTTTGTTCTGGTGCTTTATTCATTGCAAATTTTTGCTGCATAGGTGACCATGTTCCTGAGCTTGCATGTTAAATTTTTGAGTTCCCAAGCAATTCCAATGCATGATATAGGCTCTAGGCAGTTGTAGGAGTAGTTGCTATCAATCTTGTTTAGTTTTATGCACTTTTATTTTGAAGTTACTAAAATTTCAGAAATTTTCAGAAAAAGAAATATGCTTAGAAGAATGTATCAAGGAGGTTCCTCGACAGAGAAAGGGCCAAGGATTGCTATATGTGAGCAAGATGTTGAATTGCCGAGGGACGCAAATGTATGGGCTTGTGAGTGGCCATCCGACGATTTTATGGTTGAAGCAGGCTTCAAGGAGGAATTTGACGCATATGTGCGTAATGCCGAGCTGGAGGACTTCTTACAAAATAAGTGTCCGCAGTACTATCAGTTGACTGATTCTTTTATGCTGAGGTTTAGATACAACTGTGTGCGTTATTCTCCTAGTGTCATGCTTGATATTTATGATACATCTTATACCATGGATTTAGAGGATTTCACAACTGCTTGCAAACTCCCGCAGTGGGGTAATATTAATGATCCTCCCAAATCTGAATTTAGATATTTTCTTGCTAGTATTACTGTTGGAGAATCTAGGGACGTAGCACAAGCTACCATAGGGAGCATTCATTTTCCTGCTATACATTACTTTGCTCTCTTTATTGGTAGATGCATTAACGGTAAGGACGAAGTATGCCACATGTGTGCTCCTGATCTTGCTGTCCTCAAGAGTGCTGTGTCAGGTTATAAAGGTTATAACTTGGGGGCAATAGCTGCACGTAGGTTGCAGAACAATAGTAGAAAGGGAGATTTATTTGGAGGAATTTATGCAACCCGTGTGGCTAACTTTCTTAATATAGCCCCATGAGAGGGGGATATGATTTTACCTCATGTTTATTTGGATAAAGAAGCTATGTTCCATCATCATTTTCTTGAGAGGAATGAACAATTCCTCCATTATCGACTAATCTATGACAGACGCAACGTCGTCCCTATTACTGTTCCTGCCCCCTACCTTTTTGATTATCAGGTAAGAGGAAGATACGTTGTCACCAGGGAGGAAGCACCTGAGTATGAGAGAGGAATGGAGGCAGCTCGCCAACACGCTGTCGCTCAGGAGGCGATTGCCTCTGCATCTCAGTACAACCCTAGCTTCACTTATGGATATCAGCCAGGCGGTCCTTGGTACTAGACCAACTTAGGCCAAAAGCCTAAGCTTGGGGGAGTACGTATTTCTCACCGACTTTACATTCATGTTCACACACTAGTCGTCGGTGCTCATACTCTTTCATTGTATTATCCATGTTAGTTAAATTTTCTTTTTCTAGTTTTATTCTTGTGTGTTTGATAAACCTTAAGAAAAACCAAAAAAAATAGTTAGTTTAATTTCCATGCTTGTAGTAGAAATTAAAATGAAAATCCAAAAATATGTCTAGTTCTTCTTTTTACTTGTTGGGAGCTTTCCCGTGTAAATAGTTTAATTTTCTTTTCTTTCTTTTGGGGGTCGAGAAGACCATATTGAAAATGCTTAGTGGCTCTTATATGCATGATTGTTTATTTAATTTAGAGCCCATATTACTTGTCTTATCTCTTGAGTTGAATGCTTGCAGACTCCAGCTTAGTCCAATGCACGTGCACTCTTATTATTATACACATCGTTCGGTCGTGCGAGTGAAAGGCAATAATGACGATATATGATGAACTTATTGGGATGAGAAAAGCTAGTATGAACTTGACCTCTCTTGTTTTTGTAAATATGATGAGTTCATCGTTCCTGAGTCAGCTATTATGAAGTAAACATATTTGCAATGACATTTAGAGATTATAGTTACTTGTGCCATGCTTGATTAGCTTTGAGTTATAATGGTTTACCTTGCATGCCGACATGCTATTAGAATGATTATGATGTGATATGATGTGATGGTATCCTCCTTTGAATGAATTGAGTGACTCGACTTGGCATATGTTCACACATGTAGTTGAATCAAATCAACATAGCCTTCATGTTATTTATGTTCATGGTAGATTATATCCTACTCATGCTTGTACTCTGTGTGAATTAGTTTTAATGCATGTTTATGACTGTTGTCGCTCTCTCAGTTGGTCGCTTCCCAGTCTTTTGCTAGCCTTCACCTGTACTAAGCGGGAATAATGCTTGTGCATCCAAACTCCTTAAACCCCAAAGTTGTTCCATATGAGTCCACTATACCTTCCTATATGCGGTATCTACCTGTAGTTCCAAGTAAATTTGTATGTGCCAAGCTCCAAACCTTCAAATGAAATTCTATTTTGTATGCTCGAGCAGCTCATGTACAACTAGGGATGCCTATATCTTCCATGCTAGGTGGGTTATTCTCAAGAGGAGTGGACTCCGCTCCTCATTCACGAGAAAGGGCAGGTTACCGGGATGCCCAGTCCCATGCTTTATGCAAACTAAATCAAAATAATTGCAAACAAAACTCCCACTGGGACCCATTGAATTTTGGAGGCACTCGTTGTTTCGAGCAAGCCATGGATTGATGCTTGTGGAGGAGGGGGAGTATAAACCTTTACCATTCTGTTTGGGAACTGCCTATAGTGCATGTAGTATGGAAGATACAGCCATCTCATAGTTGTTGCGTTGACAGCGAAAGTATGCCGCTCAAAATGTTATTCAATCTCTAATTTAAAGACGAGCTCTGGCACCTCTACAAATCCCTGCTTCCCTCTGCGAAGGGCCTATCTATTTACTTTTATGTTGAGTCATCACCCTTCTTATAGCACCCGCTGGAGGGCACACTGTCATTTGCATTCATTATTATTGGTTTATATTGGGTATGACTTGACTGGATCTCTTTTACCATGAATTACAATGTTTAGTCAGTCCTTGATCTTTAAAGGTGCTCTGCATTTATGTTTTGCGGTCTCAGAAAGGGCTAGCGAGATACCATTTTGTTATATCATGTTATAATTATTTTGAGAAAGTGTTGTCATCCGAGTTTTATTATTATGGCTCGTTAGCTGATTATGTTATTGATCTGAGTAATTGTGAGACCTATGTGTTATTGTGAGTATGGTTAGTTCATAATATTTGCTGAAACTTGAATGCTGGCTTTTCATGTTTACAACAACAAGAGCAAACAGAGTTTGTAAAAGTTTTTCTTTATCGCATTCACTTTATCAACTGAATTACTTGAGGACAAGCAAAGGTTTAAGCTTGGGGGAGTTGATACGTCTCCAACGTATCTACTTTTCCAAAAACTTTTGCCCTTGTTTTGGACTCTAACTTGCATGATTTGAATGAAACTAACCCGGACTGAAACTGTTTTCAGCAGAACTACCATGATGTTATTTTATGTGTAGAAAAGAGAAGTTCTCGGAATGTCCTGGAAATCCATGGAGGAACTTTTTGGAATTTATAAGAATTATTGGGCGAAAGAAATACACCAGGGGGCCCACAGTCTGTCCACGAGACAGGGGGGCATGCCCCCCCTGTAGGGCGCGCCCCCTATCTCGTGGGCCCCCTGGACCTCCTCCGACCTCAACTCCAACTCCATATATTCCGTCTCGGGGAGAAAAAATCAAGGAGAAAGTTTCATCGCGTTTTACGACACGAAGCCGCCACCAAGCCCTAATCTCTCTCAGGAGGGCTGATCTGGAGTCCGTTCGGGGCTCCGGAGAGGGGGATTCGTCGCCGTCGTCATCACCAACCATCCTCCATCACCAATTTCATGATGCTCACCGCCATGCGTGAGTAACTCCATCGTAGGCTTGCTGGACGGTGATGGGTTGGATGAGATTTACCATGTAATCAAGTTATTTTTGTTAGGGTTTGATCCCTAGTATCCACTATGTTCTGAGATTGATGTTGCTATGACTTTGCTATGCTTAATGCTTGTCACTAGGGCCCGAGTGCCATGATTTCAGATCTGAACCTATTATGTTTTCATGAATATATGTGTGTTCTCGATCCTATATTGCAAGTCTATAGTCACCTATTTTGTGTTATGATCCGACAACCCCGAAGTGACAATAATCGGGATACTTCTCGGTGATGACCGTAGTTTGAGGATTTCATGTATTCACTATGTGTTAATGCTTTGGTCCGGTTCTCTATTAAAAGGAGGCCTTAATATCACTTAGTTTCCGCTAGGACCCCGCTTCAACGGGAGGGTAGGACAAAAGATGGCATACAAGTTCTTTTCCATAAGCACGTATGACTATTTACGGAATACATGCCTACATTACATTGATGAACTGGAGCTAGTTCTATATCACCCTATGTTATAGCTACTGCATGAGGAATCGCATCCATCCATCACTGATCCATTGCCTACGAGCTTTTCACATATTGTTCTTCGCTTATTTACTTTTCCGTTGCTACTGTTAGAACTACTACAAAAACCCAAAAATATTTATCTTTACTTTTGTTACCGTTACAATTATTATCATACCACTTTTGCTACTAAACACTTTGCTGCAGATACTAAGTTATCCAGGTGTGGTTGAATTGACAACTCAACTGCTAATACTCAAGAATATTCTTTGGCTCCCCTTGTGTCGAATCAATAAATTTGGGTTGAATAATCTACCCTCGAAAGCTGTTGTGATCCCCTATACTTGTGGGTTATCACCCACAGGCAAGCCAACCTCTTATCATGAGCCCCGAACTTGCATGTTGACTTTGCTTGCACCTTGTGTGTGTGTAGTTGCAGTTGTTTCAAATCGTTTTTGTCTGCAGTTATTCCATTATGCATGTCGCGCATGCTTGTGTTTTCATGATATCTTTTGCCATGCTAATTAAAATGTTATCATTAATAATGCCATGTCACTACTCTACTTTATGTGCATGTCATCGTTATAAAATGTTATGAGGATTTTAATGAACCGTTGATATGCTATTACTTGGTATTGTCATGTTCTTTATGCTATAGTTGCGCACTTGAGAAGTTCGATATTTTGCCATGCATTTGTATGCTGCATGCTCATTGTTGCATTCATGTTAAATATGCTCATGATGATGGAGAAGTTAATAAAATGACTTAATAACAACAAACTTCCTCCGTCATCGATGGGATCGATTCATTGTGCCACCAAATTGAACGTTTTCAGTGCAGCCACATTTGCCTTTGTGGGAAGGCTTTAATGCGATCTATTGTCGTGCCTCTCGCCGGTGCCTCCCACTAGGGAAGGTTATGGGCATGCTTACCCTGATCAGGTAGGTGGACATAACCTTGTGTGCCCGTTGTTAGAATTTTTGGTACCGGTCCCCGTGAGGGACATTTTGGCCACGACGGTGGTCGTTGTGTCTTTGATAGACACGGCGCCACCCAGGACTAGCCCAGTTGGGAGTGGGTCGGAGTGGCCGTGAGAGTGTCATGGCAGTAGGTCGATTTCGTCGGAATGCCATTGGTCCACCCGAATGGGACGACGAGGCCATGGGTTCCGTGGTGTGGGTACAGTGTGCTAGCTCTGCAGAGTGTATATAAAGTCTACCGATAGCAACAAAGTTTGTTGTAGGTCCCACTATCAGGTCTTGGTCGAAATGGAGGATAAACCTAAAATAATTAAGTTGATAAATAAAGATGTGATAACAAGAATATGGTGACTTGAACTATGAGATAGTCGTGAGAAGTGATGACGATGTTTTGATATGATCACGCGACGAGTTCTCGATAAGTGTTGGAGACCAAGTGTTGGTCATGGTTGTGATTGCCGAAAAGATCACCGTTCAGTTGTGAGGCAACCCGTTGGTAAGAGAGTCCGAGGGACTCGGTGCACAGTTTGGTTGCATTGCCTGAGTAATAGGTTGCATTTAAAAAGCTAAGGCAGAACAGAAGATGGTTGCATATAGTTAACATGTTATGTCTGCATTAGATATATTCGGTAGTTTAATTTCAGCATAGTTTCATGATGCCATCCCATGCTTTGATTGACATGTTAAATTATGCTATGATTGAGATGATATGCTATGCTTTGCCATTGCCATGTTAGAAGCATGATCTGATATGCCATGTCATTGCCATGTTAGAAAATGCTATGATATTTGTTCATACTCAGTTGACCTATATCATGACATGTTTAGTAATTGATATGCGGTAGGTTGTTGCATACGCTTGGTTCTTGCTTTGTCTTCTGCTTGTTTGGATGCTATGTATTTGGTTGTCTTGCAAGTACATTCAATGTACTGACCTGGCGTGTCATGCCAGTTTTGTAGGTCGTACCCATATTGTTCGCTTGATCCGTCGTGCTAGGTCGAAGCCTTGCCAGTCCCGTGAGATGTGGAGCCCAGCCAGAGTTGTTATGCTGCCAAACCAAGACTTTCGCCGCCATTCAATCAGACTTCCACTATCATTTAATAGCCTTAGGGCTATGCCAGATAATTGTATTCATCAATGATTTACTCTCATATACATGTATTTGATGAATATTCTTGTACCTGGAATGCTGTATTATGGACCCGTTGTTGGGGAACGTAGCAGAAATTCAAAATTTTCCTACGTGTCACCAAGATCTATCTATGGAGAAACTAGCAACGAGGGGAAGGAGAGTGCATCTACATACCCTTGTAGATCGCTAAGCGGAAGCGTTCAAGTGAACGGGGTTGAAGGAGTCGTACTCGTCGTGATTCAAATCACCGGAGATCCTAGTGCCGAACGGACGGCACCTCCGCGTTCAACACACGTACAGCCCGGTGACGTCTCCCATGCCTTGATCCAGCAAGGAGAGAGGGAGAGGTTGAGGAAGACTCCATCCAGCAGCAGCACAACAGCGTGGTGGTGGTGGAGGAGCGTGGCAATCCCGCAGGGCTTCGCCAAGCACCAAGGGAGAGGAGGAGGAGGAGAGGCAGGGCTGCACCAAGAGGGAGAGAACTCATGTGTGTTGGGCAGCCCAAAAACTCAAGTATATATAGGGGGAAAGGGGGGCTGCGCCCCCTTTAGGGTTTCCCACCCCAAGGGGTGCGGCCAGCCCTAGATGGGACTTGGGGGGCGGCCAAGAGGGGTAGGAGTGCCTCCCAAGTCAAGTGGAGGCCCTCCCCCTTAGGGTTTCCCCCTTCCCATGCGCATGGGCCTTGGGGGGGCTGGTGCCCTTGGCCCATTATGGCTAGGGCGCCCCCCTACAGCCCATGCTACTGTATTGGACGTGGTGGAACAATTTCCGGACCTCCGGACCCCTCCGGAATCCTCCGGAACCTTCTGGAAGCTTCCCGGTACAATACCGAAAAAACCCGAACTTTTTCCGGAACCCGAACAACAACTTTCCATATATAAATCTTTACCTCCGGACCATTCCGGAACTCCTCGTGACGTCCGATCTCATCCGGGACTCCGAACAACATTCGGTAACCACATACAAACTTCCTTTATAACCCTAGCGTCATCGAACCTTAAGTGTGTAGACCCTACGGGTTCGGGAACCATGCAGACATGACCGAGACGTTCTCCGGTCAATAACCAATAGCGGGATCTGGATACCCATGTTGGCTCCCACATATTCCACGATGATCTCATTGGATGAACCACGATGTCAAGGACTCAATCGATCCCGTATACAATTCCCTTTGTCTAGCGGTATTGTACTTGCCCGAGATTCGATCGTCGGTATCCCGATACCTTGTTCAATCTCGTTACCGGCAAGTCTCTTTACTCGTTCCGTAACACATCATCCCGTGATCAACCCCTTGGTCACATTGTGCACATTATGATGATGTCCTACCGAGTGGGCCCAGAGATACCTCTCCGTTGACACGGAGTGACAAATCCCAGTCTCGATTCGTGCCAACCCAACAGACACTTTCGGAGATACCTGTAGTGCACCTTTATAGTCACCCAGTTACGTTGTGATGTTTGGTACACCCAAAGCATTCCTACGGTATCCGGGAGTTGCACAATCTCATGGTCTAAGGAAAAGATACTTGACATTAGAAAAGCTTTAGCATACGAACTACGATCTTTGTGCTAGGCTTAGGATTGGGTCTTGTCCATCACATCATTCTCCCAATGATGTGATCTCGTTATCAACGACATCCAATGTCCATGGTCAGGAAACCGTAACCATCTGTTGATCAACGAGCTAGTCAACTAGAGGCTTACTAGGGACATGGTGTTGTCTATGTACCCACACATGTATCTGAGTTTCCTATCAATACAATTATAGCATGGATAATAAACGATTATCATGAACAAGGAAATATAATAATAACTAATTTATTATTGCCTCTAGGGCACATTTCCAACAGTCTCCCACTTGCACTAGAGTCAATAATCTAGTTCACATCGTCATGTGATTAACACTGATAGGTCACATCGCCATGTGACCAACACCCAAAGAGTTTACTAGTGTCTGTAAACTAGTTCACATCATCATGTGATTTAGACTCAATGAGTTCTGAGGTTTGATCATGTTTTGCTTGTGAGAGAGGTTTTAGTCCACGGGTTTTAGTCAACGGGTCTGAACCTTTCAGATCCGTGTGTGCTTTGCAACTTTCTAGGTCATATTATAAATGCTGCTTCCACGCCCTACTTGGAGCTATTCCAAATGGTTGTTCCACTATACGTATCCTGTTTGCTACTTAGAGTCATTCGGATAGGTGTTAAAGCTTGCATCGACGTAACCCTTTACGCCGAACTCTTTATCACCTCCATAATCGAGAAACATGTCCTTATTTACTCCAAGGACAATTTTTACCGCTGTCCAATGATCCATTCCTGGATCATTCTTGTGCCCCTTGACTGACTCATGGCAAGGCACACTTCCGGTGCGGTACACAGCATAGCATACTATAGAGCCTATGTCTGAAGCATAGGGGACGACCTTCGTCCTTTCTCTCTTTTCTACCGTGGTCGAGCTTTTAACTCTTAACTTCATACCTTACAACTCAGGCAAGAACTCCTTTTTTCTCATTTGAAAGTACTATTGAGCGTTTTTGATCTATCCTCATAGATCTTGATGCTCAATGTTCAAGTAGCTTAATCCAGGTTTTCACTTGAAAACACTTTTCAAATAACCCTATATGCTTTACAGAAAATTCTACATCATTTCTGATCATCTATATGTCAACGACACATACTCATCAGAAATTCTATAGTGCTCCCACTCACTTCTTTGGAAATAAAATGTTTCTCATAAACTTTGTATAAACCCAAAATCTTTGATCATCCTATCAAAGTGCATATTCCAACTCCGAGATGCTTACTCCAGTCCTTAGAAGGATCGCTGGAGCTAGCATACCTTTTAGCATCCTTAGGATCGACAAAACCTTTCTGATTGTATCACATACAACCTTTCCTTACGAAAACTGGTAAGGAAACTCATTTTGACATCCATCTGCCAGATTTCATAAATGCAGCTTATGCTAACATGATTCCGACGGACTTAAGCATCGCTACAGATGAGAAAAACTCATCGTAGTCAACTCCTTGAACTTGTGAAAAACTCTTCGCCACAAGTCGAGCTTCATAGAAGGTGACATTACTGTCCACGTCCGTCTTCTTCTTAAAGATCCATTTATTGCAATGGCTTGCCAATCATCGGGCAAGTCCACCAAAGTCCATGCTTTGTTATGATACATGGATCCTATCTCGGATTTCATGGCTTCTAACCATTTGTCGGAATTTGGGCCCACCATCGCTTCCCCATAGCTCGTAGGTTTATCAAGACAGGATCACCGTACCACTCTGAAGCAGTACGCGTCCTTGTCGTCCTACGAGGTTCGGTAGTGACTTGATCCGAAGATTCATGATCACTATCATAAGCTTCCACTTCAATTGGTGTAGGTGCCACGGGAACAACTTCCTGTGCCCTGCTATACACTAGTTGTGATGGTTCAATAACCTCACCAAGTCTCCACCATCCTCCCACTCAACTTTTCGAGACGAACTTTTCCTCGAGAAAGGACCCGATTCAAGAAACAATCCCTATTGCTTTCGGATCTGAATTAGGAGGTATACCCAACTGTTTTTGGGTGTCCTATGAAGATGCATTTTGTCCGCTTTGGGTTCGAGCTTATCAACCTGAAACTTTTCACATAAGCGTCGCAGCCCCAAACTTTTAAGAAATGACAGCTTAGGTTTCTCTAAACCATAGTTCATACGGTGTCATCTCAACGGAATTACGTGGTGCCCTATTAAAGTGAGTGCGGTTGTCTCTAATGCCTAACCCATGAACGATAGTGGTAATTCGATAAGAGACATCATGGTACGCACCATATCTAATAGGGTGCAACTATGATGTTCGGACACACCATCAAATTATGGTGTTCCAGGCGGTATTAGTTGTGAAACAATTTCCACAATGTCTTAATTGTGTGCCAAAACTCGTAACTCAGATATTCATCTCTATGATCATATCATAGACATTCTATCCTCTTGTCACGAAGATCTTAAACTTCACTCTGAAATTACTTGAACCATTCAATAATTCAGACTTGTGTTTCATCAAGTAAATATACTCAACATCCACTCGAATCATCTGTGAAGTAAGAACATAACGATATTCACTGCATGCATCAACACTCATTGGACTGCACACATCAAAATGTGTTACTTCCAACAAGTTGCTATCTTGTTCCATCTTACTGAAACCGAGGCTTTTCAGTCATCTTGCCCATGTGGTATGATTTGCATATCTCAAGTGATTCAAAATCAAGTGAGTCCAAACGATCCATCTGCATGGAGTTTCTTCATGCGTATACACCAATAGACATGGTTCGCATGTCTCAAACTTTCCAAAACGAGTGAGTCCAAAGATCCATCAACATGGAGCTTCTTCATGCGTTTTATACCAATATGACTTACATGGCAGTGCCACAAGTAAGTGGTACTATCATTACTATCTTATA
>LR880968.1:849099325-849112866 GCA_904067115.1 Aegilops sharonensis | reverse complement strand
CAATGATGTGATCCCGTTATCAACGACATCCAATGTCCATGGTCAGGAAACCGTAACCATCTGTTGATCAACGAGCTAGTCAACTAGAGGCTTACTAGGGACATGGTGTTGTCTATGTACCCACACATGTATCTGAGTTTCCTATCAATACAATTATAGCATGGATAATAAACGATTATCATGAACAAGGAAATATAATAATAACTAATTTATTATTGCCTCTAGGGCATATTTCCAACACCCGTCGTGTGTCAGGTGTTATCCTGGGTTGACGTGCGAAGGCCCCCTGCTCCATGAGGATCGGGGTGCCACATTCGTACAACGTGTGCATGGTTCATACACCTAAAAAAGCTCACGACGATGACAAGGGAGAACTAGTTGACAATAAACCTCCTGGGACACCTAAGTATCGGCGCCTTAAACACCGCTCCAAGTCAGATCACAGCAACGCTGGCACTGGAGAAAATAGTACTGCGGATGACGCCGAAATCAATGAAGACCCTGTTGGAGGAAGATCCGAACAGGAGGTGTCGGACTAATGGGCCACGGGTAGGCAAACCCGAGCCCCTGGACGTTTCAAAATATCGGGGCAGACTGCGCCCCTCAAGACCCCAAGATGAAGAGCCGCCTTCTGAGAGTCGGCTGTCACGCCCAAGATGCGACCCTATCCAAAAGGAACTCGAAGGTCCCACCAAGGATAGAAGCGCATCTTGAAGACGCTTTTGCAAGGTGGATATCATTACATCAACATTCCATAATAGATGGGGATACATACATAAGGCACAAATGCCACAAGAATACATCAACATCATATACAAGATCAACATCCGACTACGGATGAAACATAAACAGAAATTCAAACGACATCCACCCTGCTAGCCCAGGCTGCCGACCTGGAACCTATCCCCTGATCGAAGAAGAAGCAGAAGAAGAACTCCAATACAAGCAAACATCGCTCTCGCGTCATGAGCATCGCAACCTGTACCTGCAACTGGTGGTGTAGTAATCTGTGAGCCACGAGGACTCAGCAATCCCATTACCATGGGTATCAAGACTAGCAAAGCTTAAAGGGAAAGGAAGGGGTAAAGTGGTGAGGCTGTAGCAGTGACTAAGCATATATGGTGGCTAACATACGCAAATGAGAGCGAGAAGAGGAACAAAGGAACGGTCGTCAACTAGTAATGATCAAGAAGTGATCCTGAACTCCTACTTACGTCAGACATAACCCAGAAACCGTGTTCTCCTCCCGATCAACCCCGAAAAGAGACACTCACGGTTACGCACACGGTTGGTGTATTTTAGGAGAGTTTGCTTCGAGTTTACTACAACCGGATATTAACGAATTCCCATCTGCCACATAACCGCGGGCACGGCTCTCGAAAGTTTATACCCTGCAGGGGTGTCCCAACTTAGCCCATGATAAGCTCTCGTGATCAACGAAGGATATTCCTTCTCCCCGGGAAGACCCGATCAGTCTCGGAATCCCGGCTACAAGACATTTCGACGGCAATAAAACAAGACCAGCAAAGCCGCCCGATGCGCCGACAATCCCGATAGGAGCTGCACATATCTCGTTCTCAGGGCAACACCGGATGAGACATCCTACGAGTAAAACCAAACCTCGAGTTGCCACGAGGGGGCCCCGTAGTCTACTCGGTTCGAACCAGCACTTAGAGAAGCACTGGCCTGGGGGGGGGGCTAAATAAAGATGACCCTCGAGAGAGCGACTCCCAAGGGAAAAAGTAGGTGGTGGTGAGGCAAATGGTAAAACCAATGTTGGGCCTTGCTGGAGGAGTCTTATTCAAAGCGAACTGTCAAGGGGGTCCCATAAATCACCCGACCGCGTTAGGGACGCAAAATCACGGAACATAACACCGATATGACGGAAACTAGGGCGGAAAGAGTGGAACAAAACACCAGGCATAAGGCCGAGCCTTCCACCCTTTACCAAGTATATAGATGCATTAATAATATAAGATATATTGTGATATCCCAACAAGTAAACATGTTCCAACAAGGAACAACATCTCCATGTTCCAACAAGGAACAAACTTCATCTTCACCTGCAACTAACAACGCTATAAGAGGGGCTGAGCAAAGCGGTAGCATAGCCAAACAACGGTTTGCTGGGAAGGGTGACAAAGGTTAGAGGCTGACATGGCAATTAGGTAGGCTTGAGCAGCAAGTGATAGGTAGCGCAGCATAGCGATAGAACGAAGCAACTAGCATAGCGATGATAGTACTGAGATCCGGGGTAGCGGTCATCTTGCCTGAAATCCCGCAAGGAAGAAGAACGAGTCCATGAAGAAGACGAACGGACGAAGCCGAACCAAGCGTAGACGAACGAATCCTCACGATCGCAACAAAACAGGAACTAACAAGAAGAAGCACACAACATAGGTAAACACACCACACATGAACAAGGCATGATGCACAACAAACATGATGCATGACAAATCTAGATGAGGCTACTCATGGCAAGAGATGATGCAAACAAGACCAAAACATCAAAGCAAGTTTAAATGAGGCCGGAAACAACACATAACAATTCCGGTAAGTCCTCATATGCAAATTTCGAAATTGGTCCAGATCTGAATAGCTTTATGTTCAAGTTGTTAAACAGCAAGTTAAGATGCACCATGATGATCTACACGAAATTCTAGTCAAGTTACATATAAAGTTCATTAGATTCGGAGCTACGGCCTAGAAGATATGAGCAAAACAAGATAAGCATGGCATTGATGCAAAATGCACCCAAACATCAAGCAATCACCTCAAAACAAGGATGAAACATGATAATATGAAGCTACATGCAAAATCAAGCAAGTTTCATATAGGGCACACTCAAAACGGAGCAACGGTGCAACACATACACACAATACAAGTCATAGCCACAATCTGTCCAAAACAGCAACTAGGCATATTGCAAGCATCAAAACAACATGCTACAATACCTCAACAAGAAAACAAAAGGCATGTGCATGAAGTACAGGTAAAGCATTACAAAACATGAACACTGAGCTATCTCCAGAAACAAATAGAACATGCTCAAAAACACATGGCAAGATTGCAAATAATAACAGTTTCAGGCATTGGCAGAAATAACATCAGGTTGCAATGTTTAGAGCTATCAAACAACATGCTACAGGAACTTATCATGGCAAACAAAGGCATGGCATGAATCTACTAAATGCATAGAACAAATGTCCCTTACTGACCATGAGCCAAAAAGGATCAAAAGATATGATGGCACCCATGTAAACATGGCAAGTTATATTACAGATTCATACATGGCAGGAACAACGATAAGTAGGCATGTTGGTGAACTTGAACAACTCACCAAAGAGCAATACATGGCATGGCAAGGCAACCAACAGTAAGAAGACATGGCATAGAAGCTATACATGGCAAGAACAACATCATATCATGCAAGGATCAACTACAACAACCTTGGAAAAATTGAATAACATGTAAACAACCTGCCAGGAAACATTTTATAGCAAAAGTAGAGCTCGATTGACTCAATCTATGGCACTCCATAATTGCAAACAAAGGCATGGATGGATAGAGAATAACCATATGTTCAAAACATCCTTACTTAAGTATCTCAAAATATGCATGGAACTCTCTGTAGCATCAAGTTAACATGGCATAAAAATATCAGCAGAACAGGGCTGAAATCAGCAACATCATGAAGCCTAGTTTGCATGCTTGTGCTAGTCACCACATAGATCACAAAAATACATGGCATACACCCCTGTAAAGATGGCATGGCATATTTCAAAACTCATGTAGGACACAAGTCCATAGGATGCACACATCAATAATGGCAAAAATGACAAAAGTGCATGTTCTGATAAGAATCTGAAACTAACATCACATAGCACTCTTCTAACATCATTTCGGGCATCAAGATGAGCTCAAATAAAAATGATGCAATGAGATGAAATGATTTACTCTTCGATACGTACAATTTGACATATTACACGCCCAAAACGGAGCTACGGATGCAGAGTTATGGCATGATGAAAATGCATAAAAAATAAATGACAGATTCGGGGACTTAGTGGATTTCAGAGAGGGGGGGAAGTCAACCTCATGGCACGGATTATGAGGATCGCCGGGATCTCGCCGGATCGGGGGCGCCGGCGGCCGGAGAAGAGGGAAGGCTCGTCGGAGGGGCTCGGGCCACGGCGGAGGGGAGCTCCGGCGACGGGGGCCGGCGGCGGGGCCTCTCCCCGACCGGATCCGGCCGCGTGGAGGCGCGGGGCGGCGGTTGAGGCGGGGCGGCGGAGCTCGGGCAGCCGTCCGGCGCGGCGGCCGAAGCGGGAGGCGGCGGCGCGGGGCAGGGAGGTTCGGGCGCCGGTGGCGGAGGCCGGGCGCGGGGAAGGAGGCTCCCGGCGGCGCGGGCGGCGGCGCCGGCGAGGGGAGGCTCCGGCGGGGCGAGCACCGGCCGGGCGCGGCGGCGAATGGCGGCGGCGGGCGGCGGGACGCCGGGCTCGGGCGGCGGCGCCACCGGGCGGCGGCGGGCGAGGAGTGGGCCCGCGCGGGCCCCGGATGGGCTCCGCGGGCCGCGGCGGCGCGCGGGTCGGTGGCGGTGACGTGTCGCGCCCGTATTGGCCGGGAGCGGCGGCGGGTGGCGGAGGGCGGACATCTCTCGGCCCAGTCGGACGCGTCCGGCGGCGCGGGGAAGATTTTTAGGGTTTCGGGAGGAAGAAGACCCGGGATTTCGGAGGGGGAGGCTTATTTATAGATAGAGGGAGCTAGGAGAGTCCAAATGGGGTGCGGTTTTCGCCCACACGATCGTGATCGAACGACCGAGAGCATGGAGGGGAGTTTGGTGGGTTTTGGGCCACTTTGGAAGGGGTGTTGGGCTGCAAACAAAAGAGGCTTTGCGGTTACCCGGTTAACCGTTGGAGTACCAAACGACCTCCAAATGACCCGAAACTTGACAGGCGGTCTACCGGTCCTATACCAAGGCCGCTTGACAAACCTCGGTCCATTCCGAGACCGTTTAACACCCGCACATGAAAAGAGGTAAAAGAGGGCGTCGGGAGACATAGGAGTGCCGGATTGCAAAACAGACAACGGAGAAAATGCTCGGATGCATGAGACGAACACGTATGCAAATGCGATGCACATGACGACATGATATGAAATGCAGATGATGACATGGCAAAGTGCAACACGCAAGCACATGACATGGCAACGACGGCGAATAACTGGCGGACACCTCGCGCATCGAATCCGGGGCGTTACATCGGCGGCGGGGCCGCCGACTGCCCCCTCAGCCGAGTCCCAGAGACGGCCTCGAGATGAGCCGACACCCAACTGGCAGCTTCCGGAGAAGCCGGCTATGGGGAGTCGGCCCGCGACTCCAAACATCTCCTACCCACGCAATTAAGGGCGGGGCAGGGTGTGGCCGCTGCACGGCCCATCCCTGCCCTTTTCATGAAGGGCAGGCATGGCCACAGTGAGCCGTACTGACGGAGATTTCCGTCCGGCGCGGCACTTTTGCCACGCCGGCCCTGACATCAGCCCCCTGGGCACTTCCCTGCACCCACGACGGCCTGTCTGTACGACCCAGAGACGGCGGGACCCGCCTATCGGTGGGGGTGCAGGAGTCGGTGAGAGCGCAGGAAGACGGACCCGTTGGGAGTCGGCCCCCAGGAGTCGGCCGGCCCCTCCCACGGGCCCGCACGCCATTAACCAGACGAGACAGGGAATGCCAACAGTGATCGCCCGCCAGGCGGCGGCGCTGTCGCCATGACCCCATGACCAAGCTGGCATCATTAGAGGCGTGACTACAGTAATCCGCAGCCGGCAAGACCCACCCGCGGCGGACAGGGCCTGTCGGCCCCATGACGGGCCGTCGGCGGGGCCCACTAGTCTACGGGCCCCAGAAGTCAGCGGAGAGGACGGCGACCTAAGAGACAGACGGCTGGGACCCGCGCCCAGCCGGATTACCATTGTACCCCTGGGGGGTAGGCCTATATAAACCCCCTGGGGCACCCATGCAAGAGGTGGGACCCTAATAGTTTTAGACACACATAGAGGGAAGAGAAGAGCTAGCCGTGCCCTTCTCCTTCCTCACCCCGAGCAGCTCAAGGAGCAACCTTGTAACCACTTTGCCATAGTGATCATGCGGAGACCCCGCAGAGCAGCAGTAGGGGTGTTATCTCCACGGAGAGCCCTGAAGCTGGGTAAGATTCGCCGGCGTGCATGCCTTCGCCTCATCCCGTTTCCAGGCACCGACGATGTTCTACTCGCCCCCACCATGATAAGCCATCCTTTGGCATATGTCGCACCCAACCCCCGACATTTGGTGCCCACCATGGGGCTAGGTGCACCGTCGTCCGGAGACCTACTCTGGACGGTAACCATTTTCCTCCCTGGCGAGCGCAGCCATCCCGGCACGCCAGACGGAGTCTGCGTCGACGCGTTGCGTGGCGCTGAGATTGCCTGCGCGGCCAACTGCCTCGCCGAACTTGTCGGCGAGGTTCACATCTCCGACGAGCCTGTATCCGACGCAGGCGGGGCGGCCCCGAGAGCCTCCTCGCGGGCCTCCTCGAACAACTCCACGTCGCCGGCGAGCCTGCCACCGACCTGGAGTCCGTAGGCTCCACCGACCCGATGCTGGTCGACTCCGACACCGGGTCGCTCGACGCGTTACCTACCAACGTGGTGGTCTACGATGAGCCGCTCCCTCGCGGGAGTGCGGCGGAAGCACCGTCATGGAAGTGCTCATCATCGGTCGTAGCGAGCCTTCCGGTGAAGGAGCTCATGAACCTCTCGACGCGGCTCTGCAGGGCCTGACCGCGCCTATTCCGGAAGACGCTGACGCTAGGATGCTGGAGGCACGCCGCCTTCAGCTCGTCGAAGGCGCGAAGAAGCTGGCAAGCATGAGACGCTTGTCAGAAGCCTATCAGCGTGAGATAGATCGCGCTGTGGGCGGCTCGCCGGCTCCGACTGGGCCTAGCCGCCTAGGCGCGGTCCAACAGCGCGGCGTAGCCATCGCCAACCTGTTCGGGGCCAATCGCCCCGTGTGTACGCCACACCCGCGGAGAACATCCGCGCCGCCCAGGCGGCGGCGGACGAGCTGGATAACTTCGAGGGCAAGGAGCGCCGCCTGATGACGGAGCGAGTTCAGCAGCTCCTCGACGTGGCTGCCGCGCAAGACGAAGCCGGCTGCCGCACGGAGGCGCCACGACGACAACACGGCGACTTGCCTTCCCGCCGAGATCAAGGCGCGACGTCTCGGACACCGACTGGCGGTGTCCGTGGAAGAAAAAAACAAGGATCCGGCTGTCAGCCATAGTCAGACTCACATCTCCATCGAGCGCGACCAAGACGGCCGCCCAAGAGCAGTGGAGCAGTGGGACGACTATCTGCCTCCTCCTCCCCGCAGAGAAAGGCGAGTCTCCCCGCCACCCGTCGAGCATCTGACTCTCGGCGACCGCCTTGGCCGCCAAGAAGGAGTCGGAGAAAACGACGCCCGCCACCGGATCAACCGACTCCACCGATCCCTGGCGCTGGAAGAGGAAGACGAGTTGGGCCCGCCCTGTTTCGGACCTCGCATCCGAGACGAGCCCTTCCCCAGAGGGTTCACACTCCCCCGAGATACACCCAAATACACCGGCTCCGTGAAGCCAGAAGACTGGCTAGTTGACTACTCCACGGCCGTCAACATAGCGAACGGCAACAAGCGCGTTGTCGTAAAGTATGTTCCCCTCATGCTCCAGGGCACGGCCCGAACATGGTTGAACAGCTTGAAGCCCCGCAGCATCAACAGCTGGGTCGACTTCACCGAGGCCTTCATCCGCAACTTCACAAGCACATACAAGCGACCTCCCAAGCCTCGCCAGCTTTCCTTGTGCGTGCAAGGCCCCAACGAGTCAACTCATGACTACCTCACACGCTGGGCCGAGCTCCGGAACTCCTGCGAGGGAGTGCACAAGGTGCAGGCTATCGAGTACTTCACCGCCGGGTGCAGAGAAGGCACCCTCCTCAAGCACAATCTCCTTTGCGACGAGCCGGAGACCCTCGACGAGCTGCTGATCATAGCAGACAAGTACGCCACAGCCGACTCCTCCATGAAGACGAAAATTGAAGTCAGTGCGACTGGCAATGTGGCTCCTCAAGCTCCCAGAACTCTGGCTGGCGACACCAGTCGGCGACAGCAACAGAATGATCACAAGCACAAGGCCCCGTAGCCGGCTTCCAACAGCCGGCAGCTGGCGTCAGTCAAAGACCAACAGCCAGAGGGGCAGCCTCCGGCCAAGCGACAGAAAGGCGGCAAGTCCAACTGGTTGCCGGCCTTATCTTACGAGCAGACTCTAGATGGTCCCTGCAAGTTCCATAGCGGCGCGAAGCCGTCAAACCACATCACCCGGAAGTGCCACTGGCTCACCAGGATCGCCAAGGGAGACGGCCTCCTGCCTCCCCCGCCTGCTGGGCCGCGCCTCCACCGCCGCCCTAGTAGCCGGCTGTCAGGCCAGTCGGTGCAGTACAAGACGAGTACCCAGAAGAGCATGGAGCTTATGTAGTGTTCACCAGTGTGGCCAACGACCGACGCAGCAGGCGGCTGCAGCAGCAAGAAGTGAATGTAGTAGCATCAGATACTCCAGAATTCATGCACTGGTCCGAGAAACCCATCAGTTGGAGCCGAGCTGATCACCCAGAGGTGATGCCGAATCCGGGCTCCTACGCCCTGGTCTTGGGAGCCACCCTTGCCGCGGATAGGCGGGCCGCTCGCTTCTCGCGAGTGCTGATAGACAGAGGCAGCAGCATCAACATCCTGTACAAGGATACGATGGAAAAGTTGGAATCAAGCAAAGACAGCTTCAGAGCAGCCGGACTGTGTTCCACGGCATTGTACCTGGCCTTTCCTGCTCACCGATCGGCAAGATCCTGATAGACGTCCTCTTTGGGGACAAAGATCATTTTCGCCGAGAGCCAGTCTGGTTCGAAGTGGTGGACCTCGAAAGCCCGTACCACGCTCTGCTTGGCCGACTTGGTCTGGCCAAGTTCATGGCGGTCCCCCACTACGCCTACCTCAAGATGAAGATGCCGAGTTCCAAGGGGATTCTGACCGTGGCTGGCGACTACAGAAAGTCATCCGCTTGCACGGCCGAAAGTAGTCGGCTGGCCGAGACCCTGGTGATTGCGGCTGAGAAGCGGCTTCTTGATCGAGTTGTGGCAATGGCCGGCAAGCAGCCAGAGATATCGCCCAACCCCAAGGAGTCTGAAGCTGAGGGCTCGTTCAAGCCGGCCAAAGAAACGAAGAAGATACCCTTGGACTCGGAGCACCCGGAGGTACGCTGTCGTAGGTGCAAACCTTGACAGTAAATAGGAAGGCGAGCTCGTCGATTTCCTCCATGAGAATCGGGACATTTTCGCATGGTCCCCTAAAGACATGCCAGGTGTACCGACGGAATTCGTCGAGCACAAGTTACATGTCCGATCAGATGTGAAGCCCGTCAGGCAGCCCTTGCGCCGCCTGTCAGAAGAGAAGAGAAGAGTTGTTGGAGAAGAGATAGCCCGGCTCCTAGCAGCCGATTTCATCATGGAAGTGTTCTTTCCAGAATGGCTAGCAAACCCGGTCTTGGTACTGAAGAAGAACAAGCAGTGGCGGATGTGTATGGATTACACAAGCCTCAACAAAGCTTGCCCCAAGGACCCGTTCGCTCTGCCGAGAATTGATCAGGTGATAGACTCCACAGCCGGATGCGAGCTGTTGATCTTCTTAGATGCATACTCAGGTATCACCAGATCAAGCTGAACCCAGCCGACAGATTGAAGACTGCCTTCATCACGCCGTTTGGAGCCTTCTGCTACCTGACCGTGACGTTCGGCTTAAGGAATGCCAGCGCCACCTTTCAGCGTTGCATGCAGAAGTGCCTCCTCAAGCAGCTTGGCAGAAACGCCCACGTCTACCTGGAAGATGTGGTGGTGAAGACGGAAAAGCGAGGAACACTGTTGGAAGACCTCAAGGAAACCTTTGAGAACCTGCGCCGATTCCAGATCAAGCTCAACCCTGAGAAGTGCGTCCTCGGAGTACCAGTCGGCCAACTCCTTGGTTTCCTGGTCTCCGAACGCGGCATAGAGTGCAACCCCATGAAGATCAAGGCAATCGAGAGGATGGAAGTACCCCACTGACTGCTAGATGTGCAAAAGTTCACCGACTGTTTGGCGTCCATCAGCCGATTCATCAGCCGGCTGGGCAAGAAAGCTCTTCCTTTGTACCAGCTCATGAAGAAGACCACCTTCTTCGAATGGAACCACAAGGCGGATGAAGCTTTTCTCCAGTTGAAGAAAATGCTGACTACTCCCCCCGTTCTGGCGGCCCCGACTCCCAAGGAGCCCATGCTCCTATACGTTGCCGCCACCAGCAGGGTAGTCAGCACAGTCATTGTAGTTGAGTGCAAGGAGGAAGGCAAGGCGCTACCCGTCCAGAGACCAGTATATTACCTGAGCGAAGTACTGTCGACCTCCAAGCAGAACTACCCCCACTACCAGAAGATGTGTTACGACGTGCACTTTGCCGCCAAGAATTGAAGCCTTACTTTCAAGAGCATCCAATCACCGTGGTTTGCATAGCCCCACTAGCCGAGATCATCGGAAGCCGAGATGCTTCTGGCCGAGTGGCCAAATGGGCCATAGAGCTGGCCCCCTACACCATCTATTACCAGCCCCGCACAGCCATCAAGTCGCAAGCACTGGCCGACTTCCTCGTCGACTGGGCCGAGACCCAGTACCTGCCGCCAACGCCCGACTCCACCCATTGGCGGATGCATTTCGATGGCTCCAAGATGCGCACTGGCTTGGGAGCCGGCGTTGTCGTCACTTCTCCCAAAGGCAACAAGCTCAAGTACGCGCTGCAGATCCATTTCGCCACCTCCAACAACGTCGCCGAATACGAGGCGCTCATTCACGGGCTCCGGCTTGCCAAAGAGCTTGGCATTCGCTGGATCCTATGTTATGGCGACTCCGACTTGGTGGTCCAACAGTCATCCGGCGACTGGGACGCCAAAGATGCAAACATGGCGAGCTACTGTTTCCTTGTACAGCAATTGAGTGGATATTTTGAGGGGTGCGAGTTCCTCCACGTGCCAAGAAACGACAACGACCAAGCAGATACCCTGGCAAGAATCGGCTCCACCCGCCAGGCAATACCATCCGGCGTCGCCCTTCAGCGCCTCCTCAAGCCATCTGTCAAGCCGTCACCAGAATCAGACTCCATTTTTGTGCCGGCTCCCCCTGAAGAAGTCGGATCCGACTCCAAAGCCTCAGCAGACGGCACGAGAATTCTTGCAGACGGCCCCAACAAAGCTGCAGTCGAAGCCGGCCCGGGGACTGCGGCGACCATTGCGAAGACTCCAGAACTCGGCCCGGGGACTGCGCCAGTCGGCCCGGGGACTACCTCAACCCAGCAAGCTGCTGCGGACTCCAGCCCACCGCCTCCCAGCCCAGCCGCCCTCGTCCAAGTGGCAGTACTGGCAGTTGAAGAAATAGCAGCACCCTCATGGGCCCAGCCCATCCTGAAGTTCCTAGTGAGCGGAGAGCTACCAACCGATGAGACCTTGGCTCGGCAAGTACAACACCGAGCGGCAGCCTACACTATAGTCAACAGAGAGCTGGTCAGGCGCAGCGTCACTGGTGTCTACCAGCGCTGCGTCGAGCCAGAGCAAGGCCAAGCGATTCTCGAAGACATTCATCAAGGCGAGTGCGGCCATCATGCGGCCTCAAGAGCACTCGTCGCCAAAGCCTTCCGACACGATTTTTTCTGGCCAACTGCCCTAGAAGAGGCCAAGGAATTAGTTCAAAAATGCAAGGGGTGCCAGGTGTTCCGCTCCAAGCCGTTTCAGCCGGCTTCTGCACTCAAGACTATCCCCATTGCCTGGCCTTTGTTGTTTGGGGCCTGGACATGGTGGGACCATTCAAAACGGCACGAGGCGGCCTTACTCACTTACTTGTCGCAGTGGGAAAGTTCACCAAGTGGATAGAAGCAAAACCCATCAAGAAGTTGAATGGTCCTACTGCAGTGACTTTCATCGCCGGCATCACGACTCGGTACGGCGTACCACACAACATCATCACCGACAATGGCACAAATTTTGCCAAAGGCGCTCTGGCCCGTTTCTGCGCGATGCAGGGCATCCGACTGGACTTAGCATCCGTTGCCCATCTACAGTCAAACGGCCAGGTGGAGCGAGCGAACGGCCTCATCCTGTCTGGCATCAAGTCTCGACTGGTCGAACCACTGGAGCGTTTGGCCGGCTGCTGGCTTGAGGAGTTGCCAGCCATCCTCTGGAGTCTACGCACGACTCCAAACAAGTCAACAGGCTTCACACCCTTCTTCTTCATCTACGGTGCCGAAGCCGTCATCCCAACGGATATAGAGTTCGACTCCCCGCGAGTCACCATGTACACCGAAGAGGAAGCAGAAGAAGCACGTCAAGACGGCGTCGATCTGCTGGAAGAGGGCCGGCTGTTGGCACTCAGCCGGTCTAGCATCTACCAGCAGAGCCTGCGCCGCTACTACAACAAGAAGGTCAAGCCAAGATCATTCCAAGAGGGCGACCTTATGCTCCGGCTGATCCAGCGAACAGCCGGACAACACAAGCTGTCGGCGCCTTGGGAAGGCCCATTCATTATCAGCAAAGTACTGGGCAACGACTCCTACTACCTGATCGACGCTCAGAAGCCCCGAGCACGCAACAGGGACGGCTCCGGAAAAGAGACGGAACGGCCATGGAATGCAAATATTCTCCGAAGATTTTACAGTTGATGCAGTATGTACCACGCTACCTGTTGTGTTTAAAGTACTAAGACTTCGGGGCCCCCGAGACGAGCTCGAGGACTGCCCTCTCTTGTTATCTGTATGATAAGAATTATGCCTTCGAGTATGTTACTCTTTGTTATGTTGTTTGGCACCGGGATCGACTAGTCGGCCCGGGGACTCGCCGCCTTGGGTTATGAAATGCTTCCTGCAGTCAGACAAGTAACATGCGGTGCCTAAGCCATCTCCTGTCAGAAGCCGCAGCTCGCAGAGCGACTGTTTGGTGGGCAGGAGTAAGGAAGAACGGGCGCCCACACGAAAAATGGCTAAGGACCCAAAGCATAAACGTAGCTTAAGCCGGCTTCAAGCCCCCTTTTGCAAAAAACCAACTCTTAAGTCGTCGGCTAGCTGCTTTCTATTTAACTTGTTTAAAAGACTCTAAAAATGGCCAAGTACTTGCCTTCCCAAGAGTAGCCAAGCACTTGATCCCAACGGCAGTCCGCAGAGCGGTTGTCCGACGGGCAAGGCGGTGACCAAGGGAAGGCGGCAAAGGAAAAAGCCATAAGAGCAATGAGCAAGGAAAGATGAAATTAAGATAATATTTACACAGCATAGGCCCTTCGCCGGATCTTCGGGCAGAGGTTCAAAATACACCCCGCGGGTGGAATTGTGCGAATTAACAAGCTTTTTCAAAGACTATCAAAGCAGATAAAATAAAGGCGAGACAACAGCCTAGGAAGCGGCAGACGGGTTCGGGGGG
>LR880968.1:849082212-849098782 GCA_904067115.1 Aegilops sharonensis | reverse complement strand
GCGGCAGCCGGCCCAGACGGGCGCGGCTCGTTGCTGGAGGCGCGGTCGAGCTGAGGCTGGTCGCTCGCTCCGTCTTCTGGCGCCTCCATCTCATCTCCGTCCTCCGCCTCGCCTTCCTCCTCGGTGCTGGAGCCGATCACCTTCGCCGAGTCCTCGTCGTAGTCCGGGTTCATCCCAAACCACTCCGGCGGCGCCTCCCCGCCGTCCTCAGCCCGCTCAGGGACGAAGACGCTGGTGTCCGTGTAGTCGGCGATCGCTGCCGCACGCTCGACGAGGGCATCTTCCACAGCCAGCAGCTCCGCCTGGGCCTCCTATCAGAATGCGGCCAGCAGGTCCAGATCCAGCCCTGGATACCACGCCTTGACGAAATCCAAGGCCCGGCGCGCTCCAGCCCGTGCCACGGAACCCTTCCAGGCCTCAAGACGGCCAGCCGCGACCTCCAGCCAATCGGAAGTCCGGCTGGGAGTGCGCAAAACCGACATGTCCGGCCACAGAGCAGTGATCGCCTGGGCGCCGACACGCTGAAGCCGGCGCAGCATCCGATGGGCCGGCCGCAGCCGAGCCTCAATGCTCAGGAGCTACTCATCAAGGGTCCGGGGGGCGTTGGCAGCGATCTCAGCACCACTCGCCCTCCGCGCCTCGCGATCAGCCTCGATGGCTTGATTGGCCGCCTGCGTGTGGCCGGGGAAGAAGTCTGCCAAGACGAAAATGAAGCAAATCAAAAACCAGGAGTCGGCCTGACCTATAGTCGGCGGCCCAAAGGAGGAAAGTAAAGAAACTCACCGTCGACGATGTCCTCAATTTCATGGAAGCCGGAGGTCAGCAGTGCTTCCTTGTCGGTCCAGGAGGAGCGCTCGCTCTCGAACTCGGCCAGGAGAGCAGCCTCTCTCTTCTCTGCCTCGTCCTGCGCCGCCTTAAGCAGCTCCCTCTGCTCCGCTAGCTGCGTTGTCAGCAGGTCGCGCTCTGGGGCGAGCTTGCTGCATTCCTCCCCCTTGGCACGCAAGGCGGTGTCGGCTGTGCCCAGCTGCCGTCAAAGAGTGGCATTGGCCTCTGAAGAATAAAAAGAAGAAGGACGTGAAGTCGTCAGCTAAGAAGGTCGCCAGGAAGATCCGGCCCGACTGCTCAGCAGTCGGCCCGAATCTCGGGGACTACAGCCCGCGGGTGCGCCAGCGCGCCCCCGCGAAGAAGAAAGAAAACTCACCTCGGCTCCTCGACAAGTCGGCAGTCTGCTTGCCCAGCTCCTCAACGTTGCGGTTGAAGGCAGTGGCGCGGAGGTTGTGATACTCCTGCGATAAGAATTTCAGACAAAGGTAAAAATTTGGAAATCGACAGATAGAGTTCCGAGCCGCCTGCTCAGCAGCCGGCCCGAAACTCGGGGACTACACCCAGTGGGTGCGCTGGCGCGCCCCCACAGAGAAGAACAAGAAAAAACTCAAAGAAGAAACATACCCGCACGGCGGCTCGCGACGCCAGGTGCGCCTTGGTGCAGTTCTGGATGGTGTTGCCCTCAGCTCGCAGCTTCGCCTGGACGTCCAGAAGCGTCGTGTTCAGCGGGCCTGTGCCGCCTCCTCGCACCCATCCAACGGGCGCGGCGCTTGTCGCCTCGGCGTCTGGAATGGCCGAGCTGGCGGCGCCGGTCTCCAAAGGGCGCGGCGCCGAAGTCGCCTTCTCAAGACGGCGGCGCGCTGGTGAAGCGACTTGAAGGAGCAGCCTCGCCACAGCTTCGTCGTCGGTCGGCGGCACAGGCGGGTCTGCCGGCTGTTTGCCTCGCGCACTCTCAGACCGCGGTGGAGGCGGCGGGGGCGGCACGGCCGTGCCCGACAGGGAGGTCTCGCCGCCTTCCCTCTCCATGACGGGGAACTCGCTGCCGGCTCCCTCCATCTGCCCCGTGAACTCCGGCGGCGGCGGCGCTGAGCTCAGCAGGGTGATGAGCAGCACCGACTGGAGGCGCGCGGCCTCCTCGGCTCGCCTCTTGGCTGCGATGGTGGCTTCGGCCTCCTCCAGCCTCTTCTGGGCGGAAGCTGCCGCCTTCTCGGCCTCCGCCTTCTCCAGGCGGGCGGCCTCCTCCTTGTCGCGCTTCTCCTGCGCGTTCTGCTCCGTCGCCTCCCGGAGGTCGGCGACAGGGTCAATCCGCCGAGTATTGGCGGACGTCTCTGGCGACCCCATGACGGAGGCGGCGGCGACCCTCTCCAAGGTGAGAGGAGCCCTGATGAGAAGAAGACATATAAAAGATTTGGACAAGACGAACCAGAAGAAAACAAGACAAAGTAAGAAGCACTTACGCAGAGACCAGCGGTGGCTTCTTCACTTCCTTGCGGAAGCGGTTAGCCTTCGCGACCGCCTCTTCTCGCTGGGTCGCGGCGGCCGTCCCCCTCAACTTCTTCGCCCGGCCGCCTGGCAAGCTCGGCCCGGCCCGACGCTTCTTCGCGCCGCCTCGACCACCCAAGCCGACGGAGAAACTCGTGCCTGGATGGCTTACCTTCGGTTAGCGGCGGGGGACAACTTCCCTCTCACGGTCATCTTCAGGCCAGTCGTCAAAGGTCGTCGAGGGCATGAAGTCGGCAGCCCCTCCTCCTCCCCCTCCTTCGGCGTCGGCCTCCATCGCCGCCACCCCCAAGTCGGGGTCGTCGACGTCGCTCTCCGCCCGGTCGGGGACGAACTCACGGGTCGGCCCCGTAGTGCCGGCTGAGGGCTGCATGAGGGGGTTCTGACTCAGAAAAACCAAAGAAAATCATAGTCGGATTCGGCTGAAAAAGGAAACAGGAAAGCAATAGAGATGACTTACCACAGGCGGGGGGTTGGCGCGCGAGTACGGCTCCTTGCCGAACTGCCATTCCACTGTGAGACCGCAGTTCGCCAGGAAGTTCACCGTGTCCGCCACCTCCGCGTGGGGCATGTCTTTGGAGCACAACCAACTGGGGTCCCGGTGGCCGCTCATCTGACAGATCAGATGAGGACGGCGTTGGAGCGGAAGGACTCGGCGCGCCACGAAGGCGGCCAGCAAGTTGGCCCTAGTCAGGCCCTCCGACTGCGTCAGCACTCGGAGTCGCGCGACGGCGGCGGCGCCTGCAGGAGTCAGCGTCCTGGCCCGATAGGACCAGCTGGGGAGCCGCCCCGACAGCTCGCCGGCTCCGTAAGGCGGCAGGTTGACCCAGTCGCCTTCTGGAGCGACATTCTTCACGTAAAAGTAGGAGCGTTGCCACATCTTCACCGACTTGATCAGCGGGATGGCAGGGAAGGGGTTGTCGGCCACCGGCCTCCGCATCGCGATGAAGGTGCCGCACAGAGCCGGCACACCGGCGACGTGCGTGCCGAGCTTGGCCTGGAAGAATTCCCCCCACAGCTCGATGGTGGGGAGAACGCCAAGGAAGCCTTCGCACAAGGAGGCGAAGGCGGCCAGCAGCACCACCGTGTTCGGAGTGAGGTGGTGCGGCTCGAGCCCGTGGAACTCCAGGAAGGCGTGGAAGAAGCCGCTCGCCGGCAGCCCTAGCCCGTGCATGAGGTGCGAGCGGAATATGACCCACTCGCCCTCCTCCGGCGCTGGCGTTATTTCGCCCGCCGGCGTGGCGCGGGTCCGCACTAGGTTTGTGCCGGGGATGCGGCGCGTCTGGCGGAGGAACTCGATAATGTCTTCATCCACTTCGGAGCCGTCCCACACGCCGGAGCGCGCGGCGGGAGGCGCAGCGGCGGAGGAGGAGCATCTCCGCGGCGTGGTGTGGTTCGGCGCGGCGGAGGCAAGAGGAAGACGAAGCAAGGAGCAAGAGGAAGAGGGGGAGCGGGGAGATGGGTGCGCGTGCGTCGCCGCCCCCCCCTCCTCCCGCCTACTTATAGGCGCCTGGGCTGAGAAGCCGATGGGGCGGGCGTGGGATTAACTGCGCCCCGTACCCCACGCCCCCACGATCTACCCATGAAGTTAGTACGCATAGTAACAACGTGGGGAACCCAACCGCCCGCGCGGCCGCAGCGGATCCGCCCGTGCGCCGAGGCGCGGTAGTGGCGGGCCCCGCCTGACGGGCATGTCTCGTCACGCGTGTGGGTTGGCAGACTGACCCTGCCGCATGGCGTCGCGCGACGGGCCCGTGACGGGCGGCCGCCTGGAAGCTTATCAGGCACGCTGCCCTGACCCCGCCACGACCTTCAAACCCTTTGAGGAGCAAGACGGCCTCCTGCGAGACCGACTCCAGCTAGTCGGCCCAAGAGAAAGACGGCGAGCCAAGCCCAGATTCTTCCACCGGAGGGATGAAACTGTTGAGGCTCCTCGACATGTCGCCCTCAGCGCCTCACCAGCTTCGGGGACTACTGTCGGAGTAATGGGCCACGGGTAGGCAAACCCGAGCCCCTGGACCTTTCAAAACATCGGGGCAGACTGCGCCCCTCAAAACCCCAAGACGAAGAGCCGCCTTCTGAGAGTCGGCGGCGGGGCCGCCGACTGCCCCCTCCACCGAGTCCCAGAGACGGCCTCGAGATGAGCCGACTCCCAACTGGCGGCTTCCGGAGAAGCCGGCTATGGGGAGTCGGCCCGCGATTCCAACCATCTCCTACCCACGCAATTAAGGGCGGGGCGGGGTGTGGCCGCTGCGCGGCCCATCCCTGCCCTGTTCACGAAGGGCAGGCATGGCCACAGTGCACCGTACTGACGGAGATCTCCGTCCGGCGCGGCACTGTTGCCACGCCGGCCCTGACATCAGTCCCCTGGGCAGATCCCTGCACCCACGACGGCCTGTCTGTACGACCCAGAGACGGCGGGACCCGCCTGTCGGTGGGGGTGCAGGAGTCGGCGAGAGCGCAGGAAGACGGACCCGTTGGGAGTCGGCCCCCAGGAGTCGGCCGGCCCCTCCCACGGGTTCGCACGCCACTAACCAGACGAGACAGGGAATGGCAACAGTGATCGCCCGCCAGGCGGCGGCGCTGTCGCCATGACCCCATGACCAAGCTGGCGTCATTAGAGGCGTGGCTACAGTAATCCGCAGCCGGCAAGATCCGCCCACGGCGGACAGGGCCTGTCGGCCCCATGACGGGCCGTCGGCGGGGCCCACTAGTCTACGGGCCCCAGAAGTCGGTGGAGAGGACGGCGACCTAAGAGACAGACGGCTGGGACCCGCGCAGCCGGATTACCATTGTACCCCCGGGGGGTAGGCCTATATAAACCCCTCGAGGCACCCATGCAAGAGGTGGGACCCTAATAGTTTTAGACACACATAGAGGGAAGAGAAGTGCTAGCCGTGCCCTTCTCCTTCCTCACCCCGAGCAGCTCAAGGAGCAACCTTGTACCCACTTTGCCATAGTGATCATGCGGAGACCCCGTAGAGCAGCAGTAGGGGTGTTATTTCCACGGAGAGCCCTGAAGCTGGGTAAGATTCGCCGGCGTGCATGCCTTCGCCTCATCCCGTTTCCAGGCACCGGCGAGGTTCTACTCGCCCCCACCATGATAAGCCATCCTTTGGCATATGTCGCACCCAACCCCCGACAGGAGGAACAGGAAAATGGGCAAGCCAGCCCCGATGAACAGCCCCTGCCCAGCGACAATTCGGAGGATGACAACTACCTCTCGCTCTCCGATGATGAAGTAAGCCTCGGTGACGAAGACTTCATCGTACCCGAAGAGCCCCTCGAGCAGGAGCTCTTCAAGCGCAGGCTAATAGCTACTGCAAGGAGCCTGAAAAAGAAGCAGCAACAGCTTCAGGCTGACCAAGACCTACTCAACGACAGATGGTCCGAAGTCCTGGTCACCGAAGAATACGGCCTTAGTGGCCTAGCCAAAAGCTAACCAAAGCACAGATCGATATACCAGTCCGACGACGGGGCGTTGGAGCCCGTACCATCGTCACACAATGTGGCAGGTCACCGACAACTCTGTCCAGATAAAGATGCAACTCAAGATGAACACCAGACCGCCCCACCTCGCCGTAAAGGCAGGAATAGCGTAGGTCACGGTTACCCAGACGACCTGCAGAGGGACTCGGATAATCGATCAGGCTATGCAAGACCTATCTACGGATCGTGAAAGCATGCTTCGACACGCGACGATGGCTACCTATTCGGAGGTATCAAACCTCGCCATGCCCGAGCAGAAAACCGCAAAGGGACTCCTTCGGAGTTACGTCACAGTGTGGCCCAACATAGAGGCACCGCACACCCGCTTTGCTTCACTGATGAAGTAATGGATCATGAATTCCCCGAAGGATTCAAACTCGTCGATATTGAATCGTACGACGGGACAACCGATCCCGTGGTATGGATAGAAGATTTCATACTCCACATCCATATGGCCCGTGGGGACGACCTCCACGCCATTAAATACCTCCCACTAAAGCTGAAGGGGCCAGCTCGACATTGGTTAAACAGCATGCCTGAAAATTCCATAGGCAGCTGGGAGGACTTGGAAGAGGCCTTCCTCGATAACTTCTGAGGAACCTATGTCCATCCACTTGATGCCAATGACCTAAGTCACATTTTCCAGCAGCCCGGAGAGTCATCCAGGAAGCTCTGGACTCGGTTCTTAGTCAGAAAGAACCAAATCGTCGACTGTCCGGACGCGGAAGCCCTGGCGGCTTTCAGACACTATGTCCGGGACGAATGGCTTGCGCACCACCGAGGCCAAGAAGGACCTAAATCCATGACAACCTTCACTTCTCTGATGACCCGCTTTTGTGCAAGAGAATACAGCTGGCTCGCTCGTAGAAGCAACTGCGCCAGCGACCCGGGCACTTCCGAAATTCGAGACGGCAACGGCAAGCCACGACAAAGCAAATACAATAGTCGCAACGATGATGAAAGATCATGCGACACAGCGGTCAACGCCGGATTCAGCAATCCCAAGCCCGATCAACGGAAAAAGCCATTCAATAACAATCTAGACGAACCATCCAACCTAGACAGGATATTGGACCGACCCTGCCAGATTCATGGCCACCCGATGAACCAGCTAATCATACCAACAGAAACTACTGGGTCTTTAAACAGGCGGCAAGCTCACCGCCGAACACAAAGAGAGGAGGCTGTCAGGCGATAGGGATAACGGAGGCGTTCATCAACAAAATATCGGGGTCAGAAGGAATTCTCACCCGTGGATCGACCACTCCCGGAGCGGAAATAGCAACCCGGCTTCCGCCGCCCACCCGCAAAATTTGTACCGCGCATACATCATTACGCGCTCAAGATACCATGGGCATTGGCAGAAGCACAATACGGACAAGCCTACAAGCATTCCAGTAACATTTTTTATTATTCTCTTTTTTTCCTTCTTCCTTCATTATCCTTTAAAAATAGGTGACGAACAGGATAAAAATCTGAAACTGGCTCTATCGGAGTCCGGATCCGTACACTCATGTAAGGGGCTATTTCCATCAAGGATTCCCCCCACCGAGGACTGACGGCGTAGACGTGCGACAGGAGGTCCAAAATATCTTTATAGACCGCACTTTCTATTTTTTGAGCCTGTACAATGTCTGTTCCTCCGCCTCCGACCCCGAGCATGTCAAATAGCCGGGAGGATAGCTTTTATATATATCATAAGTAATCATTGACATATTGCTCAGTTCCTAGCAAACAGTATCCGAACTAATCATTCGTGTTGTCTTGCCACTGAGTACGGCTCACATGGTTGTTTCACAGATATACCTTGGCATAAACTGCCAGGTTCTTGGTATGGGAACAAATGAGTTGCCAGCAAAAGCCCGAACAGCTCTACAACGTACTTCGACATCGCAAGTTTGGCCTTATATGCATCAGCTCTGAATCCTTGTCATGGGTCAATAGTTTGGTTGCCCGGCTCCTGTGCTTGCTACCCTACGTTCCGCTCTATCGGCTAGGGTAGTAAAGGGAGAACTACTACGATTGTGCCCTGGTCTAAACCGGACGAGCACCTCAGTAGAGAAAGCCGAAAACTGACTGTCATGATGCGGCGTGAGCTGGTCAACCACTTGATGACTTCTTGGAATCTTTAGCGATTCTCTGTGTCACACGAAGGATCTTTTTTAGATCAAATATGTAAGGCGCCATACGCCGCATACATACCAGGGGCTATGTCGTAGTCCCACCATAAAACTCCTATGGCTAAGTGAAAGTGTTAACGCGCTACAGTCCGATTGCCTGGTTCGCCGCATTATCACGTCCTTCATCGACCAAGACGTTGGATAAAGAGTGATTAAATCTTTCCCGAACACCCCCGTACTTTCTACAAGGGGGCTGAAGCCGACGACTTGAAAACTTTCAGATTATATTAAAACGGCCGCACAGGAGGAAATCAAGCTTTCAAGCAAAACACAAAAATAGATTAACTATAAAATTGTCTTGTACAATTCACATACATCTCACTCGAACATTATGTCTATCGAGCAATGACCCTCTATCAAGCGGGCGGCCTCTAGGACGTCTTCAAAATAATGCTCCGGTTCTGGGCAGTCCTTGCCTTTGGGTGGACTCTTCGTCGCAACATCGATGGCCTTCATCTTCCCCCAGAAAGTCTTGACTCGGGCAAAAGCCATCCATGCACCCTCAATGCACGTTGACCACTTCACAGCGTCGATACGCGGCACCGCGTCAACAAGCCTCTGCACCAAACAGAAATAGCTATTCAGAACAGGCTCGGTTGGCCACAACCAGATTATGACATCCTTCATGGCAGTGCCGGATATCCTATGAAGTTCGGCCCATTGGGACAACTGTTCGTTGAGCAACAGAGACCGCTTTGACGCGCCAAACTGCGACCAAAAAAGCTTCTCCGTTGCATACGCATCTCGCACTTGGTAACACCGTGCCGCATCGGAAAAACTCTTAGGCAAGTCCAAGAACTCGTCCGGAGAACTCCACACTTGGTTAAGCTGAGCATAGTTCGGGTCACCGAACTTAATTTGCAGCAGAAATGGCTTTCCAGCCGCAATCTCCCTAGCCTGCCGAACCTCCTCACGGACTGCTCCGGATTCCGATCACGCTTCCCTCGCCTCTTGTGAGGCCTTGTCCAGTTCAGCCGTTAAGGCTTTATACTCCTTCTCCAGAAGTTCACAGCGGCCAGTGGCATTTTCCAATTCAAGCGCCACCATGGATATCTTCTCCTCGTCCTGGCGCCATGCATCTTGTTCGACTTTTAGCTCGGCTGATGCCTTTTCGATAGCAGCATTGCTACGCCGGGCCTGCTCCTTGGCCTAGGCCAGTTTCGCTAGAAGAACTTCAACAGCGGCAGCACCATCTACAGCCACGCATACAGATTTTAGCGTCATGCTTATACCATAAAAATATATGCGGATTGCACCGAATACATACCTTGCGACTCGTCAAGACGCATATAGATTAATGCAAGGTCATCCCCTGCCGCATCAATCTTCTGCTGCAGCTCGGCAATTTCCATAGTATGGGAAGTGGCCAAGGGGGAAGCAGCCTTTGTTCAAAGTTTATCAGGTTAGTCCTTAAGCGATCGTTTTCGATCCTCCGTTTGCTTCCTCAGGGAAGACAACCCAAGTCTCAGGGGCTACTACCTATAAACTGGCGCATCTTCACAAATGAAACATAGCTGGAAACATTATGTCACAAACCTCAAAACCCTTCAGTAGGCTCACGAAGGCTTCATTTAATCTGCTTTTCGCGGACAAAACCTTCTCTATCACTGTAGCCATCAAGGTACGTCGCTCCCCCGAGACAGATGCTCCCCGCAACATGTCCCCTAATATATCCGGAGTCTCTAGGTCTCCGGAAGCTGCTCCAAAAGCACAGTCATCCTTCGAAGGAATTTGTTCACCCATCTCCAAAATCACTGTCGGCTGTGAACCAGACAATCCGGGGCCTTTGTTATCATCAGCCCCGGAGTCCCGGATGGTCGGAGGTCCACCTTCGGGTACTGCCTCTTTTTTCCCCTGGTCTAAAGGGACCCTCCGCGATGACACTTCAGAGTCATCCGCCTTATTGGGAGAAGAGGTTGGATGAGGCGTTTTGCTCTTCATCATCTCTGGGAGGAGACTTCCCGAAGAAGAGGATCACCCATAAAAACTCTGTGCCGACCTGTAAAAATGCATGAACGCGTTACATATATCTTCGATAACAGCCACGGAGCGGGACGCTATCAAAGTACTCCGGAATCACTTATGGTTTGGGAGAGGGCTTATTCCCTTGTTGGAGTTGTTTAACGGCGTCGCTTTCCAAACCCAAGCCGCTCGATGGTGGCACCTTGCTCTTCTTGGAAGACCGCCCCTCCCAATCTTCGGAGGTGGCCCTTTTCCTCTTGCTTGGAGAAGGGATGCTGGGTCCTTTTCCGCCTCCGTATTCGGACGAGGAAAGGTCGATTTCTCCGGACCCAGTATCCGACTTACCTCCGGAACCAAGGTCATCTTGGGTCTTCTCGCCCTTCCCTGCTGGTGCCTGGTATGGCGCCGAGGCCAGCATCCTTGTTAACACAGGAGTAGTTGAGTCTTCGGGGAGGGGAGCCGGACACCTAATCCGTTCCACCTTCTTTATCCAGCCCTGAAAAAGGATGATACTATCGGTATCTTGCCACTTGGTATCTGACTAGGTAAACTGGTACTTACCGGGGTATCCGGATGGTTACAGTCTAGGCCGACATCTTTGGTGGTGTCCGGCCATTGCCTTCGTTTCCCGAAGAATAATCTCCACATTCCTTGGTGCGTTGTGCCGAAGAAGTGATGAAGAGTCCGCAGCCCTTCTGGATTGAACTCCCATAGGCGGAGAGGCCATCGCTGGCACAGCAGGGTCCGGCGAACTAGCATTACTTGAACAACGTTGGCCATGTCGATGTCCCTCTCAATGAGGCTTCAGATGTGACTTTGCAGAGTTCGCACATCATTCGTTAATCCCCAGTCCAGCCCCTTGTTAATCCATGATGCAAGCTGAATTGGGGGGCTGGATCGAAAGGCAGGCGCAGCTGCCCACTTGGAGCCACGGGGCTCAGAGATATAGAACCACCCATGCTGCCATAAATCGGAAGATTTGGTGAAGGATCCTTTCAGCCAAACAGCGCTAGCAAGCTTGCTCACTATAGCGCCACCGCACTCAGCTTGCTCCCCTTCTATCACTCGCGGCTTCACATCAAAAGTCTTGAGCCACAGACCAAAGTGCGGAGGAGTTCGGAGGAAGGCTTCGCACCTGACGATAAACGCCGAGATAAGAAGAATAGAGTCCGGGGCCAGATCATGAAAATCTAGCCCATAATAGAACATGAGCCCTCGGGCGAAGGGGTTAAGTGCAAACCCTAAACCTCGAAGGAAGTCGGATACGAATACGACCCTCTTGTCGGATCTGGGGGTGGGAATAACCTGCCCCTCGACATGAAACCGATGATGGATTTCTATGGTCAGGTACCTCGCCGACCGAAGCTTGGCAATATCTCCCTCTATGACAGAAGAAGCTACCCACCGGCCTCTACGGCTGGATCTGGACATGATTGGGGCTTGAGGCAACCGAAACCCGGGTGTTGGAACTCAGGGTAGCAGGGGTCGAGGAAGAAGCCAGCGTGAAAGAAAAAGACGGGTCTATACCCCTATATAAAGGCTACGAATATCAAACGTCTCCTCCTGGGCCTCGAAACTTGCCAATTCCCAAGGAGTTGTACTCAAACGACGGTTGGATTACCCAGGTCCGGGTTGGCAAGAATCCCCTAAAGAAGGGGAGACACGATCTCCGCTTGGATAAGACATGCCAATAAAATCACATCTCGAGACGTGGGACGGTGGGCCAGCTAACGGCTCGAAAATAATGGCTGATCAGGCGTGATGTCATATTACCAAAAATTATCAGCGGATTGATCCCGTGAAATACTATATCCTCTGCAGTTGTGTATACAGGTCTAGATACAATCATTACATCTGAAGACTATCTTGGAGTTCGGAAAGGGGAACCCGCATTGCAATGCCGAAGAAAATCTACGCACCGGACTCCTCGTCATTGAAGCCAGGGTCAGGGGCTACTGAGGGAGTCCTGGACTAAGGGGTCCTCGGGCGTCCAGACTGTTATCCATGGGCCGGACTGGTGAGCTGTGAAGACATGAAGGCCGAAGACTGTACCCGTGTCCGGATTGGACTCTCCTTGGCGTGGATGGCAAGCTAGGTGACCGATTATGAAGATTCCTTCTTATGAAACCGACTCTATGTAAACCCTAGATCCCCTCGGTGTCTATATAAACCAGAGGGGTTAGTCTGGAAAGGACACATTCATTACCATAGTCATACAGGCTAGACTTCTAGGGTTTAGTCATTACAATCTCGTGGTAGATCAACTCTTGTAACACTCATATTCATCAAGATCAATCAAGCAGGAAGTAGGGTATTACCTCCATAGAGAGGGCCCGAACCTGGGTAAACATCGTGTCCCCCATCTCCTGTTACCATCAATCCTAGACGCACAGTTCGGGACCCCCTACCCGAGATCCACCGGTTTTGAAATCGACACCCCCAACGGTGGTCGAGGGTGGCGAAAGGCGGTGCCCTCGTCTAGCGATATGAAGCAAGGCTCACACCTGTGAAGGTCCCCGCTCGGGACACTCTCACGTAATAATGATTGGGGATGTACACACCTTGGAGTCTCCGGAGTGCCACCCTCGGGCTTCGGGGGCTCCCGCCCACGTCCTAGTGGAAGCACATGCTTCGCGCTGGCTGTCGACAATGTCCCCTAATACGTCTCCAACGTATCTATAATTTTTTATTGTTCCATTGCTAGTAGCGACACCAATGGCGCCGTCGAAGAGGTTTTCCGCCGCGGAGAAGGGGACAGACCGTGTGTAGGGGCCCAGCTCACTGGTGACCAAGCGCGGACGTGGCCATCCCCGCAAGCATGTCGTGACCCCCGCCGCGGCACCCCGCTTCACGTGGTGGGGGTTGCCCTGGTCGTGGCAGCCCTGTCGGTGAAGAGAGACGCGCCATGGTCGCGCGGCCTCCCCGACCGCGCTTCCACTCGGCGGAGGTGCCGATGAAGTTCGTCGCCTGGTCGGAGAACTCGGCCGGCAACTGGCTTCAGCTCCAGCGTTTCTTCGCCGATAAGCTGCCAGCCACAGGTACATGCAGGATCTGGCTGCAGGCGAACAGATGCTGCAGCAGGGATTCCTGGGTCGCGGTTGAGGTCTCCATCATGGGCAACATAGCCATGGCTCGTGGCTGGTAGACGTTCACCCACGCGCGTGGCCTGGGCAGGCGGTGCACCCTCCATTTCAAGTATGACAGTGACATGACCCTCTACTTGAGGGTGTTTGGGGAAGATGGTCGCCATGCCGGGTGCTGCCCCGAGGTCAATGACGACGACGAGATGCTCGTCCTTGGCGATGGTCGTGACGAGGATGAGGGTGAACCCACCCTTGGTGCCGACCACGTCTCGTCCAGCTACGGCGGTTCTTCCTCCGGCGATAGCTCCAGCAGCGGTGGTTACGACCAGCCGCCACGATGCCGGGCCCGCTTTGAAGGCGGCAGCGGGTCGTCTCGTCGCCGCGCCTCCGTGAAGCGCGAGGAGGGGTCTGGCTGAGCTGACGCCAAGGGCCCGTCCTCGCGGACCACTGTGAGGGCACGCGCCGCTTTTATTTCGTTCTTCATTTCCTTCCTGTATTAAGAGAGAAACCAGTATGGGGCCCTAGAGGGGCGTGCAACAAACTATGATTTCCCGGTTATTATGCTATGTTTATCGTTTTCGTATCGTGTCGCGGCGTAAATGTCTTATATAGGTACATAGGAGTAACTTAGCTTGCCGTGCTTGAAGTAGTCTTCACCTTACGAGGTACGCATTCCTCAGTACCTGGCCAGGCTTTTGGGAACTGCAAAAAAACTTAGTTAGGGAATTCCGAGCCCTGATCGCTGGCGCCGCCACCAGCCATCGCTCAACGCCTCGCATCGCGGTACCCGTGGGGCACGGATTAGGGGAGGAGCACCAGCTTGCGCCACGAACGAGGGTGCTTTGCAAAGAAAAACAAGACGCTCACGAGGGCATATCTATCCAGCCCCCTCACGAGGTACGCGAGAGAGAGAGAGAGTGCAGGCCAAACAGAGAAACCAAGGCAGAACAGAGGCGAAAAGAGATAGGGCGAGACTAGCACGAGAACACCAGAAAGCAAATTTTGATTAAAGAGGGGCGAGCCAAATACGGAAAGCAAATGAAAAGCTGCATCCGGCACCTAGTCTAGTCTTTTTGTCTTCTCACCAGCACGGAGCTAAGTGCTGCCACTAGGACGTGGGACGGAGCCCCAGAGGCCCGAGGGCGGCACTCCTGAGACTGCGGGGCGTGTACAGCCCCACTCATTATTACGTGAGAGTGTCACAAGCGGACACCTTCACAGGCACTGGGCCTTCTTCACAGGCGATGGGCCTTTCTTCAGGGGTAGAACTTCCGGAGGTGCTGGATGTTCTAGGTGTTCTGGATGGGTACCCCGTCCTGCGTCTCCAGGCGCGCGGCGCCAGGCCTGGAGACGTGGACGACCTTGAACGGGCCCTCCCACATGGGTGAGAGCTTATGCAGCCCTTCCCTGGAGAGCACCCGCCTTAGGACGAGGTCACCCACCTCGAGCGTCCTGGAGCGGATGTTGCGGTAGTGGTACCGCCGCAGCGCCTGCTGATATCTTGCCGCTCGTAGCATGGCTTCACGGTGGCGTTCCTCCCCCAGCACGAGGTCCATCCCCCGATGGCGTCCTGTTGCGCCTCATCAAACGCCAGGACCCATGCGGAGCGATGTTTGACCTCGTGAGGGAGAACCACTTCTGCTCCATAGACGAGGAAGAATGTGGTCTCGCCCATTGGCTTGGTGGCGGAGGTGCGGATGGACCATAGCACAGACTGGAGCTCGTCGTGCCAGCCCCTGCCTCAGGCATCGAGCTTCTTCTTGAAGGTCCTGGTCTTGAGGCCCCTCAGGACCTCTGCGTTGGCGCGTTCGGCCTGGCTGTTGCTCCTGGGGTGCGCCACCGAGGCGTAGCAGATCTGCGTTCCAAGGTTAGCAAAATATGTCTTGAAGAGGTTACTAGTGAACTGAGAGCCGTTATCGGTGATGATATGGTTGGGGACCCCGAAACGACTCACGAGACCCCTGATGAACTTGACCGCGGAGCCAATTGGGATGGTGCGGACGGCTTCTAGCTCCGCCCATTTAGTGAATTTGTCGATGGCGACGTAGAGGTATCGGTAGCCCCCAGGTGCTCGAGGGAACGGGCCCACGATATCCAGCCCCCAGACCGCGAATGGCCATGAGAGTGGGATGGTCTGGAGGCCCTGAGCTGGCTGATGAATCTTCTAGGTGTGGAACTGGCAGGACTCGCAGGACCTGACCAGCTCAGTCGCATCGTTGAGTGCCGTGGGCCAGTAGAATCCGCTGCGGAACACCTTCCAACGAGGGTTCGCGACGACGAGTGGTGCCCGCAGTCCCCTCCGTGTATGTCGGCCAGCAGCTCTCTTCCTTGCTCCCTAGAGATGCAACGCAAGGAAACATCATTTGGCCGCTTCCTGTATAACTCACCGTCCCGAATGCATTATGTCATGGCTTATCGGGCCACACTCTCCATGTCCTCCTCCTCTTCCGACAGCGTCCCTTTTGTCAGGTATTCCTTGAATTCCTTGATCCAGCACCCCTCCTGAGGTTCGAGCGCCAAGAGCAAGCACGCTCCCGAGGTCGGGCCGCAGGCTGGGGCTCCTGAGGCAGGTGGTTGAGGGAGCTCCTCCCGGGGTCGCGCTGTTGTTGAGAGTGGTGGTGTTGCTGATGGTTTGAAGAGCCGCTCCTCAAAGATGCCGGGCTCTTGGGGTAGCCGCTTGGATGCCCTTCTGGCGATGTCATCGGCTTTCCTTGTTGGTGCCACGGGGTACATGCTGCAACTCCAGGCCCAAGAACTGCTTCTCTATCTTGCGCACCTCTGTGAGGTATGCCTCCATATGATCATCATGTGGCCCATATACTTTGTTGGAGAAGTTGACGAGGAGCTGCGAGTCGCCCTTGATGGTGAGACGCCTCACCCACAGGGCCACTGTAGCCCTGAGGCCAGCTATGAGGCCCTCGTACTCTGCTATGTTATTGGAGACCTTCTCGCCCTACTGGAAGCAGAGCTGCATGGCGTAGTAGAGCTTGTCCTGGGTGGGCGAGATGAGCACCGCTCCAGCCCCCACGCCTTGGAGCAAGCACGCGCCGTCGAAGTACATGACCCAGCCGTCCGGCGCTTCGCTCCCTGGAGATAGGGATTGGTTCTCGCCTGCTTCGAGCTCTAGGGCGTCAGTCCATTCCGCCATAAAGTCTGCAAGCTGTAAGTGCATCTAGTGCCCCTTAGTGATTTTGGTGTATTGAAGACTTATAGGTTAAGTAACTGATGCGTTTGTAAGTGTACACAGGTCTATAAGTCTATGAGGAGTTTGATATTTACAGAGAAAGTCGACCCCTAAAAATGAATTTCTTCAACTGAAGAATTTGATATTCTGAAGACTTTCTGAAGACTTTGAAAGTGAAGAAATTGGTGTGATTCTGAAGACTTGGTAATCGCTTGAGGAACATGAAGCGTGAAGACTTTTGTTTTCGTAGTTTCATTTTCTCTTTCTTGAGTCATAGGAAACACCGTACTGTTAAAGGGGGTCGAGGAAATACTAAGGAAAAATTTCCATTTGATGCTCAACTCAAA
>LR880968.1:849050141-849066003 GCA_904067115.1 Aegilops sharonensis | reverse complement strand
TTTGACTGAAGACTTTCTCAATTTCCTCAGTTCAATTTCTTCAGTCTGTTTGTCTTCATCTTGTGTTATCCTGTGATTACGCTTTTTGTACTCTGTGATTGTCTTCATTTCATCATGATGACTATGCCAGTAATCTGCTATGCTTACTTCTGATTACTTATTCCGCTGCATGTATTTCTTCGCTAAGGAATTTCCTCACCGGCAAATTCCTCAGTGAAGAATTTGTAAAATTCATAAAAATCGCCTATTCACCCCCCCTCTAGTCGATATAACGCACTTTCACAAGCGCAGCCCCTTTGATGACCCTGGTCGTGCTCAACTCCAGGTCAAATACTTGCAGCTCGATGTTCTATTCAGCGACTCGCCCGGCAGCATTGGGACTCCTGAGCACCCTTTCCAGAGGGTAAGACGAGACGACCTTGATGGGGTGACCCTGGAAGTAGTGGCGCAGCTTGCGTGAGGCCACCAGGAGCGCGAGTAGGATCTTCTGAGGCATGGGGTATCGTGCCCTCGCATCCCGCGGGACCGTGCTGACGAAGTACACCGGGTGCTCGACGAGGGCGGGCGAGCTGTCAGAGTCCTTGGCTTCCGTGGGTTGAGGCGTCTCTTTGGGATCTTCGGCTTCAGGAGCCGGGCGGCCTGCCGAAGCAGTCGCTGCATTAGGGGCATGACCTTGGTGCCGCGCTTCCTCGTCCGGCCTGGAGGCTTCACTTGGCGGGACCTTGACCTGGCGCTCTTCTCGGAGAGCCACCAGTGCTGCGCTGGCGGAGTGGGGTGTGGCAGATAGGTAGATCACCAAGGGTTCGAGGGGTCCAAGCGCCACCATCACTGGCGGGCTGGTCAGGTATCTCTTGAGGTCTTGAAACGCTTAGTCGGCCTCCGGAGTCCACTCGAAAGGGCCTTTCTTCTTCATCAGCTTGAAGAATGGTAGGGCACGCCCTCCAAGCTTGGAGATAAAGCACCCCAACGTAGTCACGCGATCGGCAAGCTTCTGCATCTCCTTGAGGGTCTACGGTGGACTCATGTCTTTGATGGCCTTGATCTTTTCCGGGTTCGCCTCGATCCCTCTGTGGGGCACAAGAAATCCCAGCAGCATGCCCGAAGGGACACCAAACACGCACTTTTCTGAGTTGAGCCACAAGTTCACCTGGAGTAAGCTCGTGAAGGTCTCTTCCAGGTCTTGGATCAAAGTTCTCGCCTCCCGAGACTTCACCACAATGTCGTCGACGTAGGCCTCTGCGTTTCTCCCGAGCTACCACCCTAAGGCGATGTGCATCAGCTGCTGGAAGGTTGCTCCCGTGTTGCGCAGTCCAAAAGGCATGCAAGTATAGCAGTACACCCCCACGGGGTCAGGAAGGCGGTCTTCTCCACATCTTCTACCCCCATTTTGATCTGGTGATAGCCTGAGAATGCATCCAGGAAGCACAGCAAATCGCACTCGGCGGTGGAGTCGATGATCTGGTCGATGCGTGGAAGCGGGAACGGGTCTTGTGGGCAGGCCTTGTTGAGGTTGGTGAAGTCGACACACATGCGCTCCTTCCCGCCTTTCTTCGGCACAACAACGGGGTTCGCCAGCCACTCGGGGTACCGAACCTCGCGAATGGCACCCGCCGCCTCCATCTTGTGGGTTTCTTCGATGATGAAGGCCTTCTTATCTGCGAATTGTCGTCTCGCCCGCTGCTTCACAGGGCGTACGTTGGGGCACACCTTTAAGTGATGCTCAATCACCTCTCTCGGGACCCCTACCAGCTGTTTGGGTTCCCATGCGAATATTTCCTCGTTCGCACGCAAGAACTTCACCAATGCTCCCTCTTGATCAGGGTCAAGGTCAGCACCTATGGTAAAGGTGGCTCCTGAGGACCCGTCTTCATCGATTGGCACCTGCTTGGTTTCTACCTTGTCTTGAGTGAACAACTGCTTCTTCTTGGTTGGTGCGGCTCCCTTGGCCTTGGGGGCGTCCGCGTCGGCGGGCTGCGCCATCGCGGCGGACTTGAGGGAAAGCTTGAGCGTCATCAGGGCTTCCTTGGTGTCCCCAACTACTGTTAGGACACCCTTGCCCCCGGGCATCTTCATGAGGTTGTAGGCCGGATGGGTCGCCGCCATGAACTGAGCCAGGGCCGGGCACCCAAGGACGGCATTGTACGGGAGGCCGATGTGGGTGACGTCGAAGTCGATCAACTCGGTGTAGTAGTTGTCGCGTGTGCCGAAGGTGACAGGAAGGCGGATCTGTCCCAGGGAGCGGGCGGTGCCGCCGCCAACTCCTGAGAAAGGCTTGCTGAGGCGGAGCCGCTCGGGTGGTAGGTGAAGAAGGCTGAAGGCCTCCACGGAGTGCAAGTGTAGGCCGGAGCCGCCGTCGATGAGGGTCTTGGTGATGGACATGTTGCAGATGGTGGGCGTGCAAAGCATTGGGAGCATACCCGAGCCGGCGGTGGAGACGGGATAATCCCCTGAGTCGAAGGTGAGGTCGGCCTCAGGCGCCGCCCAACCCGGGGGAGCCCCCGGCTGCCTGGTAACCGCGCCGATCTGGCAAAGGAACGGCTTGACGTGACGATCCGAAGGTGGTGCTTGCGAGCCGCCGAGGAGGGCCACGACCGTGTGGGGTGCCGGTGCCGCGAAGTGCGTGACAAAGAGATCGCGCAGCTCCTCCCAAGATGCCACCGTGGATCCGGGGAGCTTGAGCAACCAGGAGCGCGGGCATGCAGTCAGGGCCATGGGAAGCCAGTTGTGTTGGAGATATGCCCTAGAGGCAATCATGTATGATGATATTTCCTATGTGTTTATGAATAAAGATAGTCCTTGGACATTATCAATGATGTGTATCAGCAAGTACGTGACTTGTTTGTGGGACTATGCATTGAATGATGACTGTCCTAAAAGGTCCCTAGTCGAAAGGGCTGTATGGACGCGCAGCCGACTAGACTAGCATATGACACGGTCGATGGCTCGGTCTCACTAGCCATGGAGCATTGGATGCTAACCGGATAATATGGACTTGGAAAGGTCTGGTCGGATTCGACATAGTCGGATCCGAGTCGAGATAAGGTCCGAGTCGGACAGACCCAACTATGAGACGCAGCGATATGTCATCTGTGAGTCTCTAGTACAACATACGTTCTATGTCCTAAGACCTGAGCTGACGCATGTACTCGAGATGATGATAGACTTGCTTTGGGCCAACCAAACGCTACTCCGTGACTGGGTAGTTACAAAGGTAGGTTTCGGGTTTGTCCAATCCCATGCTGCGAGACATGGTCGAGCAAGATGGGATTTGCCCCTCCGATCAGGAGAGATATACTCTGGGGCCCTCGTGTGATCCGACCAGGAACGGCATGGCCATGCGACAAGGATTATGAGATAATCCAGATAGTGGTCGGTATCACTGGAACGAGAAAGAGTTCGGGTTAGCACAAGGATGACAGTCTCGCCTTGAGCCCGACAACATATATCGTGCGGCAAAGGGAACAGAAGTGTGACACGTTGTACAGGTTCGCCTAACCAGCTTCATCGTCTGCTTGGTGGTCGGCACGCCTTGCTAGAGGCCGCTACCAACCGTACAGGTCGGAGGTGATCCGAACTGTGACCAAGCCGACTTGAACCTAAGGGGTCGCGCGCTTAGGAAGGAACCTACGAGGTTAGTTCGTAGGACACTGGTCGGATGTGATCCGAACTGGACTAGGAACGTGATCGAATAGACTTTGGGCTTTAGGGTCCGTGCGAGGCCCAAGTGTTGAGCCCGCGACGGACACCTATATAAAGTGGAGGTGCGGCACACTCAGGCTGTTGATCGCTTCGGCGCTGCGACTAGGGTTTGCATGTGTTGCGAATAGCCATCTCCACTCGCCGCCGACTGTGTGATCGGACCTGGCAGTCCGCCGCACGGTGTTCCTCCTGCACGCGCGGATACCGTTAGAGGCGGTGCACTTGCGCCGCTCCGGCGAACTCGTACGTGGGATCGGACGACCGGCCGCTCGAGGGAGATCGAACGAGAAGGAGGCGATCCACGCGGACGCGCTGCCCCAACTCTTCTTCCGCTGCACGGCACTGCTCGTCTAGTGGTAACGAACTGTGATCCATCTCCCGTAGCATGTTCCTGGATGTTCTGCGGGTAGGAATTTTTAATTTGCAGTCGACGCACCCTACCGTAGAACCCAACAAGTTGGCCATGACCTTGTCGTCGCCCCCGGCCTTGAGGACGGTTTCCTCGTACGCTAGTAGGAAAATTGACAGGTCTGTCGCGCCGTTGTAGCACGGCGGCATCTCTGGCTTGAACATGGCCACTGCACCCGCCGCAGGGCGGGAATTAGGGCTCGGAGCCCCCAGGCGCTGCCATGGGCGGCCACAGATCCAGCCGGAAGAGCGGCACCATCCATGGGGAGCGGGCGCGAAGATGGTGGAGCGCGGATCGACGGAAGAAAACCTCCCGCGCACCCCTACCTGGCGCGCCAAATGTCAGATTTTGGGTTCCGGCAAAACCCTTAAGGTTCGAACACTGGAGTGCACGCGAAGGTCTCCCCCTCACTGTTCACGCCCTCACACACTTCGCGATATCTAGGCTAGGCACGATGAACTCACAACATGCGAGACACAAGAATTATACTGGTTTGGGCCACCGTTGTGGTGTAATACCCTACTCTAGTGTGGTGGTGGTGGATTGCCTCTTGGGCTGAGGATGAACAGTACAAGGGGAAGAACAGCCTCCTGAGGCGAGGTGTTCTTGTGGTTGGCGAGCTTGTGAGATGAGGATGGTCTGAATGATCCCTCTTCTCCCTATGGTGGTGGCTAGTCCTATTTATAGTGGCCCGGGTCCTCTTCCCAAATATTGAGCGGGAAGGGATCCCACAATGGCCAAGTTTGAAGGGGAACAGCTAGTACAACTTATCTTGAGAAAAGTAGTCTTCGCCTGCCAAAGGCTCTGGTAGTGACGCCGTCTTAGGCTCCACGATGACCTCCATCTTGTCGTCCTGCTGGTCTTGGTCTCGTTGCACCGATATGGAAACCTTTGCTTGACGCCTCGGTACTCCTCGCCTGTGCTTGCCTCCTTAGCACCAAATAGGAAACAAGGACACTGTGCGCACTGGCGCCCGCCTGGCGCCCGCCTGGTCTTGATCGTCATGGCTTGCGTCATTGGAACCTCGCGAGGTTTAGCCTACCTTGATCTCTCCGCCCCTCACGAGCCAGCCTGGTGAGGCCGCTCCCGAGGAGGTCTTGCGTAGTCCGCCTCGCGAGGCTTGGCCCCTCGCGAGGGTCTTGAGTGCTCGCTGTTGAAGATGGGCCGTACGGGCCCGCTTGTGGAGCCACGCCGTGGGCTGCAGGCAGGCAAGTCTGGGGACCCCCGTTCCCAGAATGCCGACACAGACGTGATGCCTATATACATGACCATGCCTAGACATTCTCATAACTATGTGCTTTTCTATCAATTGCTCGACAGTAATTTGTTCACCCACCGTAGATTATGCTATCTTGAGAGAATCCACTAGTGAAATCTATGGCCCCCGGGTCTATTTTCCATCATATAAGTTTCCNGAGATGAGGATGGTCTGAATGATCCCTCTTCTCCCTATGGTGGTGGCTAGTCCTATTTATAGTGGCCCGGGTCCTCTTCCCAAATATTGAGCGGGAAGGGATCCCACAATGGCCAAGTTTGAAGGGGAACAGCTAGTACAACTTATCTTGAGAAAAGTAGTCTTCGCCTGCCAAAGGCTCTGGTAGTGACGCCGTCTTAGGCTCCACGATGACCTCCATCTTGTCGTCCTGCTGGTCTTGGTCTCGTTGCACCGATATGGAAACCTTTGCTTGACGCCTCGGTACTCCTCGCCTGTGCTTGCCTCCTTAGCACCAAATAGGAAACAAGGACACTGTGCGCACTGGCGCCCGCCTGGCGCCCGCCTGGTCTTGATCGTCATGGCTTGCGTCATTGGAACCTCGCGAGGTTTAGCCTACCTTGATCTCTCCGCCCCTCACGAGCCAGCCTGGTGAGGCCGCTCCCGAGGAGGTCTTGCGTAGTCCGCCTCGCGAGGCTTGGCCCCTCGCGAGGGTCTTGAGTGCTCGCTGTTGAAGATGGGCCGTACGGGCCCGCTTGTGGAGCCACGCCGTGGGCTGCAGGCAGGCAAGTCTGGGGACCCCCGTTCCCAGAATGCCGACACAGACGTGATGCCTATATACATGACCATGCCTAGACATTCTCATAACTATGTGCTTTTCTATCAATTGCTCGACAGTAATTTGTTCACCCACCGTAGATTATGCTATCTTGAGAGAATCCACTAGTGAAATCTATGGCCCCCGGGTCTATTTTCCATCATATAAGTTTCCGATCTATTTTATTTTGCAATCTTTACTTTCCAATCTATATCGTAAAAATACCAAAAATATTTACCTTATTATCTCTATCAGATCTCACTTTTGCAAGTGGTCGTGAAGGGATTGGCAACCCCTTTATCATGTTGGTTGCAAGGTACTTATTTGTTTGTGCAGGTATAGGGCGACTTGCGTGTAACCCCCTACTGGTTTGATACCTTGGTTCTCAAAACTGAGGGAAATACTTGTGTTACTTTGCTGCATCACCCTTTCATCTTCAAGGGAAAACCAACGCATGCTCAAGAGGTAGCATCCACCAATGACTATGCTCACAGCCAGTGAAAGCACTTAGCTCCACGCTGGTAGGAAGACAAGAAGACTAGATAGGTGCCGGATGCGGCCATTTTCTTTTGCTCCCTTTTCTGTAGCTCGGACTTTCTGCTTTTGATCTTGAACTTGAAGCCGTGTTTCCATTAGCAGTCGTGGGGAGGGTATTCTTTCTCGTTCATGTTGATTTCATGAGTTTCTGGATTCGTGTTTTGTTTGGGATTTGCGTCCGCTATCTTTCCCCGTCCGAGCACCTCGTGAGTGGGGCTGGTAGCGGTGCACGCACGCTACACGCGCACCTCGCCATATCGGGCGCTCGTTCCTCGTGAGGCCCTCTCGGGTTGGCTGGCGAACCCCTCTGAAAACTAAAACTTCGTGAGCTCGCAAGGGGACTCCCCCCAGGAGAAGTTTGCTACTGCCGAGTCAGCCTGAAGCCCGACTGGACCAAAGTAAGTCATGACAGTAAGTTACGGTGTAAGGATGGCAATGGGTAGGATATGGGGCGGGTAGAGCAATACCATACCCATACCCGTGTAGTCAATGGGTACAAAATTCTACCCATACCCGTACCCATGGGTATGATACTTTACCTGTACCCATACCCGACGGGTACCCATACCCATTGGGTACCCAACAAAAAAACAATTGATCTCAACTCAATAATAAAATAACCGAGTACATAAAAATTATCTCGATTTAAATTGGCAATTGGTAAAAACTGTAACATAGGTTCATAAGCTCACAACAGAACTTTAACATAGGTACACTTGTGATTGTGAATCACGGGGAAGATTCACATGTCGGTATTAAATGGGTAGGGTATGGGTATATCCATGGGTAAAAGGCTATACCCGTGCCCTACCCATGAATTAACGAGTAGGGTATGGGTACTACCCGTGGGTATAAAATTGTGCCCATACCCTGCCCATGCGGGTACGGTACCCGCGGTTACCCGTACCCATGGGTAAAATTTCCATCCTTATTACGGTGGCAAACCCACAAGGGGGATCATAAGCACACAAAAGCGTGTTTTTTAACCTGGCCTAAGGAGTAAAATGGTAGTCTATTTTACATAAGGGGCTTCCCCTTCCCAAAATGCTCTTACATCGTGAGGGGCCATACCCAAGCTTTTGTGTGCAGGTTCAAAATAAGGGAGCACAGGCTCAGTCGGACATGTCGCTCGCCTCATCTCCTGAATTGCTTCTGGACAGGCTTCTGGTGCCATCGTTGTCGTTGTCTCCACCACCGTCAACCACATCGACCTCATCCGCTACGACCACCATCGCGTCGTCATCAGAAGCAAAGGCCCTAACGAGGGCATCTACATTGTCGTCCACCCAGCGCGCTAGGTTGTCCCAGATGACCTCAGGCACTGGGGCAATGGCGGCGTCAAAATCGAAGTCAGGATTGGTGTTCAGGAGATGGCTGAAGACGCGGGAGAATGCGCGCCCGAGAAGGCCTCGGCTCTTTTCGTCCACAAGCTCACGAGCCCTCTCAGCACGGCTCTCCAGGCGCGTCACAACCTCTCTGAAGAAGCAGAGATGGCTGGTGTAATCCTTGGCATGGGGATGAGAGGCATGCTCATTGCAGATGGTACCAAGCGCCTGGTTGGCCTTCGTCCTGAGGTCCCAAAGCATGGGAGCGTGCTCTCGCAGTAGCGTCTGCCGACGAAGTGCCTCCTCCCTGCTCTGCTGCGCCAAGGACTCGGCATTGGCGACCCGCTGCTGAAGAGAAAGCAGCTCGGCATGAGCGGAGGCCAGCTCAGCCTGCACAGAGATCAGGGTGGCTGCGGCAGCCTTCTCGCGATGTTCTACCTCGGCCAGCCCTGACCTGAGGGCAGTGGTCCTGCCCACAGCTTTGGCATCCGCGAGCTTCAGCTTCAGGTTGTACCTGCCAACAAGGACCGGGCGAGCCTCGGCCACCCGATGGTCGACCTCCTCCTGAGACTTGGCCTTGCGCGCACCGACGGCATCCTCTGCTTGGGTGACCTGGCGCTCCCTCGTCTCCAATCGCTCGAGCTCGAGGCTGCGCTCCGTGGCTTCCAGCAGCAGTGCTTCCTCGCGCCTCAAGATCTCTTCCTCGTCGAACGGTGCACCCTTCATTGATGCTAAGGCGGCTTTGCGCACCTCCACCTGCTGCTCCAAGGAGGTGTTCAAGGCCAGGAGCTCCCGCCTGTGCTCCTCGGTGATCGTGCAACGACAGTCTGCCTCCCTGGCCTCCTCCAAGGCTCAGGCGCTAGCCTCGCGCGATGTTGCCAGGGATGCCTCGGCCTTCGCATTGGCGTGCTCACGCTGAAGGCGCCCAAGGTTGATAGCTACCTTCCGTTGATGCCACTCCTCCACCAGCCGAAGACCCTCGGCTTCAAGGCGCACGTCAACATCCATGAGTTCTCCGTTGAGCCAGCTCATCGCGCCCATTGCCTCCTGAAAGAGCTTGTGGCGGACGACACTCCGCTCATGCAGCAAACTTAAGCGCGTGACCGGGTCCGTCCTCCGCAGCGGGGTTTGCCGACGGGATCCGAAACGGCTCACCCCCTTTCAGCGGGGGCCTGGGGGCTGGCGCCTATCGGGTCGCCGACCGGGCTTCGGCAGGGGCCCGGATGGGTTGAGGCTTGTTACTCGAAGAATAAGCCAGGATCGAAGCCATCCAGCCGTTGTCCATAACCAGAGGAGGAGCCCTTGGCATGCTAGCCGCACCCCAGGCGAGGCCACGAAGGAGAGATGACAAAGGCGCAGGCTTGAGGCGCCATGTTAGCGTGTTTTCCTCTACGGTCGACCTCGCACCGGGGGCGGCATGCTGGCCTAAGGCGCTCAAGGCCAAAGTGGGATTCGAGGCAGGAGGAGGTTTCTTCCCGAGAGACTTCGTGACCTTAGCAGAAGGGGCCCTGAGGAGCCACCATCAGGAGGGGAAGCAGCACTCGAGAAATTACAAAGATAAGGTACTCACTCGTCTATGGCGATATACTTCCTCTGCTTCAATGGCCGGAAGGCATCACTGCTGCAGCTTGGAGACCCTTTCCTCTTGCGAAGCGCATCGAAGTCCAGACGGAGCCGGCCGAAGCATTGGACGCGGCAACCAGCGCAGGGCGCGGCTGGTGAGGCGCCCGAGGAGCCGACCTCAGGAGAGCGGGGCTGAGGGGAGCCCTCGGGCTCCGCCTCATGATGACCTGCTGAGACCTCGGGGGCTTCGGCTTCAGGAGCAGCGGATTGCGTCGCCCCCTCAGCTGTCACCCCAGGGCAAGAGTCATGGGCTCCCGAGGATGGCACCTCGGGAGCCTCGTGTGGTGTCGACGCCTCAACACCCGCACACTACAAAAAAATACACTTCCGTGATGATACGTGTTTGTCACAGTAGGGCGCGTTTTTTGTCATGCATGTACATCCATGACAAATTTATGACAGAATCAAGATAGTCATACATGTGCTGAAGTAGAAGTGTTCCATGACATTACCAAAATTATCATCACGGAAGTGTCCACTTCCATGACGATAAATCGCACGTCATAGAAGTGCTTTCGTCAAGGGTGACCGACACGTGGCATCCACCGTAACGGAACGCCGTTAAGCTATCGGGTCGGGTTTTGGATCCGATAACCCATTAACAGCCCCGACCAATGGGGATTTTCCACGTGTAAAATCATCATTGGCTGGAGGAAACACGTGTTGGCTCACCGTTGGGACAGATGTCATCCACTCATCGGACAGAAGGCGCCTATGATACGTCGACACGTGGCACGGCCCAACAGAGGCCCATTCCTGTGAAAAGGCCGGCCCGTTTGACTTAGTCAAAAGGTGGCAGGCCGGCCCATGTAAAGCCTGTTAACGGCCTGTTTGCATATAGCCCATTTACAGCCCGCTAACCCAAGGCCCGTTACGCCCTATCCGAATTAGGCCCAGTAGCGTCATGTGGGCCACCCAATATGATTCTAGCCCGTTTTCACTTCTGGCCCATGTATGGCCCATGACGTCTTTCGGCCCATATGAGGCCCTATGTAACTCTTGGCCTATTAACGGCCCGTAGTGAAACTGGCCCGTAATGAACAGTGTATTACTTTACACCCATTAACGGCCTGTGGTGAAACTGGCCCGTAATGAACAGTGTATCACTTTATACCCATTAAGGGCCCGTTATTCCGTTGGTCCGTTTCCAGCCCATGTTATCTTTCGGCCTTCTCAGAGCCCATTTATTCTGGCTCATTTCCAGCATTCAATTACTTACGACCCGTTATTGTCATTTTCTGCTTATGGGCCAAATTCAGCCCGTGGTTACAGTTGGCCCGTTTGTGGTCCGTTAACACGTTGGGACGTTTTCATAGCGTCATGAAATACGGCCTATTAACAATGGCCCGTTATGGTCGGCCCATGAACGGACAATTCCAACTCTAGCCCGTTTACGGCCATAACGCGGCCTGTTATTGGCCCATGTTTGGCCAATCGATCAAATTGCCCGTATAAGGCCCATTGATGATACGGCCCGTAGAAGGCCCATTGTTTCTAAGGCCCGTATAAGGCCCATTATTTCTACGGCCCGTAGAAGGCCCACTGTTTCTACGGCCCGTAGAAGGCCCATTGTTTCTACGGCCCGTAGGAGGCCCAGTGTCACTACAGTAAATATTAGCCCATGGTTATTGTGGCCTAGTTTTAAAAAATAGGTTATTGCAGCCACTAGCAAACCGCGGAAAAAGAACTGCAATGACTACAAGCAAACAAATAAACAAGACAACAAGGAAATAAATAAGCAAGCAACTTGCGCTAGGTTATCACGGCTATCACACATATTACATCCACTGGGCATCAAAGTTCGCCACCAGTGCAAATAAACACGCCGACAAAAGAATATACAAAACTGAGAGCACTTCAGAAGGCACTAGGCCTGGCCAGGTCGGGCCCCCCAAACAGCTGAAGAAGCTGAGTAGACCTCAGTTGTGTCAATGATAGATGCATCAACACTAGATTTAAGGCATGATGATGCGCACGGCAGTCCTCTGACATCTTCATTGCATCTTTGACTTCAAGTCGGAGCTGAGCTGAAGCAAGCCTTTCCTCTTTAAGTTGAGACTGAAGAAGTCGAACTGATTGAGGCAGCGGCTGCACAGAGGTTGTCTCACACCTGCTGGTGAGTAGCTTCAAATCACTGTCTTCATCAAGACAGGACCTTGGGGTCATCGCTGTCCTCAAGATGGTTTGGCTCACTATCTTCCCTAAAGTTCTGCCTGGCGTAAGAGATATGACTCTGAAAGAGAAACAAGGAGAAACGTAACAGGTTTCACAATTATATAAGCAAATAAATGGATCTGTTCTGCATAAGGAACATGTTTTTACAACTACAATTTGAAACTGGTAGTTGTTGCAAACATCCAATCATATGTAAACAGCAAAGCAAACAGCAGTGGATGCAATGATGCCTATCCAAATCTATACTAGAACAAAGTTTGAAGGCTTGAGAAGGATGAACTTACATTACATGTTAACACGGGCTGGACAAAGCCCTTCTCCATGTTGATGGAAGGATAATTCAATAAATTCCCCAAAGAAAATTCTTTATAAGTGTTGCCATTATTCTACATTTTGCAAAGAGTAAATATAGATCAAACAATATTGGAAGAAACAGAGGATAAAGAAGCTCAGGTGAAGACTGATGATACATAATCAAATAGCAATTAATTAAGTACAGCGTTACAAGGCAAAAGGGAGAGAGGTACTGACAAGAGCAATGCATAGCCCATTATTGTTTTGAGATCGTATGATCCTTTGAGCAAGGAGATTCATCTGAAATTAGTTTTCATACAAGAGAGAAGGTAAGGCACAAGCAGAAATTTAGGAGTTCAAATTTTCAATTGATATCATAGACAGTACCTGACGCTGGGCCCCCAGCAGTTCTAATAGGGGTTTGGCCACTGGAGTAGGGGTAAAGTGTGGTACAGTTGGGCCTGTGTTTTCTGTTGCTGCTGATCTATCTGATTTAACAGGTACCACTACCTTTTCCAAATACCTAGTTTGTACTCCTTGAGGATCTGCACTCACCCTCTTCCTTTTGGACATCTATCACGAAAGAACAACATTTGACTGGAAAAACATAGTGTGACGACACATGGAATAGGTACAGAAAATGGATAGTTATGGCATATACTCATATATGATGCTTAAACTAAGCAGATGGTGCAACAAAGTATAAGAAATGCAAGAGGTCAGATGCAAAATATGTGCGACCAATACAACTTTGCAAAGTTAGAGCAAGCACCTTGATGGGTGAATACGATAGGCCATCCTCCACCATGCCAAGTTTGTTAGCCAGTGGATCGTTCCGCAATATTCCTCTCGTGCACCCATTCTCATATTCATTTTGATAATGTTCAATATCTAACATGCATGAAAACATAAAAACAAGTGAGATTTTCTTTGTAATGCAGAAGTGATTCTAATCCAATATTGCCTCCCTGTAAACCCCTTTGTGGTATCTCTGCAATTCTTTTAAAAGATGCCATGCATGCTGTAATTTGTTGTGTGCATTAATATAATGTGGCCTACTACTCAAAATATGAGAGCTCCAGAAGTGATGACACTTCACAGATGATAGCTTCAACATATAGTAAAGAATAACAAGTCGACCTGACCTGACAGATTCAAATTATACTAAGGGAGAACAACTCGACCTGACCAGTCGACCGCAAGAGAAGAGTATCATCTTAAAGAAGAGAAGAAGAGCAAGCAGATTGAAGATATTACAAGCGTTTCAATACAATGTCGGTTGGCCACCCATGATGAACCAGAGCGCACAGAGAAATACTATTCTTTCCGGTCTCTCCATATGTGGCTCACATGCATTTCGAAACTAAAGTAGGAACATTTAGCTAACCAATTAAACATCTCTCAGTTTTACTAATATCAGCAATAATATCATATATGAATTTGTACAACTAAGCTTGTTTAGCTCGATGGCTGGAGCAGTGCTATTACGACACGAACCACGTAGGCTGATTGTGGTCATCATAAAATGGGGAAAACATAAGCATGATCAGTACAGTGTTGACCGTGGCAGTGGGATGGCAGATCTGAAGCTGCAAACTGCGCAAAGGGTAGTTAGCAACCGATGTTTGCTTTGAAATAACAACTAAGATTTGGTATGGACAAGAAAGTGCGGTTAACAAGTGACAAAGAAATGCAATTATGTTGTCTCTCTATATGTCGCGACATGCATTTGGAAGCTCAAGTGGGACCTTTAGCTAACCAATTAAATGTGTCGGTTAACTAATATCAGTATCATATCACAATCATATTTGAACAACTAAGCTTTCGAATTCTGAGTGTTGTGTTGTTTAGCTTGAAGGGTGGAGTAATGCTAGTACGACAGAAAGCACCTACAAAAATCATAGTAGAGTAGATAAAAGGGGAAAACCCTAAGCATCAAGAGAAAAATCAGGAAAGTGGAACTAGCTAGACCAGTGGGTGGCGCACATGCTTTTCGAAACGAATATAGGAACATTAGGTGACCAATTAAATGTTCTCTGTTTTAGTGATATGAGCATCATATCAGATTCATATTTGAACACGTAAGCTTTGGGTTGAGGTCTTGAGGAGCAGTGCTAGCACGACACGAAGCACCTACGATGATGGTAGTGAATATAAAGGGGGGAAACCATAAGCTTTACGAGTATAGTGCATGTGCCATGGCGGATCTGAAGGTGCAAACCGGACAAAGCTACTTCGCAACCAATGTTTGCTTTCAACTAGCCACTACGATTTGGTACGGACAAGAAAAGTGCAGTAAACAAATTACGATCTATTTTCCGGGTGAGATCAATAACTTAAGCACATATGGAAGATTACCACCTCTCTTGTGACGCCGTGTAGGCCTATGCTGATATGTTGAGGGTGTTGCGGGTGCGATGGCTGTCGGCGGCGGGGAAGAAGACTTTAGACGGCAGACGGCCGGGTCGGGGGATATATCCTGTTGCCGTGGACGAGGCGGTCGTAGGAGCGGCAACGGCAAGGTGGACGACGGAGCCGATGAAGCGAGAGGAGGCGATGAAAGGATCCTGGTCCAGCGCCGTGGATGAGAGACGTCCATCTCTTGAAGTGGACGACGGGGTAGGGGTAGCGGCTCTGGCAAGGTGGAGGATGGGGTGGCGGACGGAGGAGGCTGGCCGCAGTGCGGAGGTTGTCGTGCCGCCGATGGTGTATGAATGGGTAAATGGAGGGGATGGGGGGCGATCTCAAACTTTGGGACGCGCTTCTCTGAAATGGGGGTAAGTTACGAACTTATCGCCCGTTTAAAATTTCAGACATTGTGTCGGTTGGGGATAGGACGGTAATCTCGCATCTCCCAAATATTTGCCGGTAACTATTTCAGACGAGGAGAGGGTGTTTTGCCGCCCACGGTTGGCGCCCACGGTGTATGAACGGGGCTGACAGGTAGGGTGGTTGTGTCACGTCTCATGGAAGTTACACATCTGCCCCTATTTAAAATATTAGCCTACATCGATTTCGGACGAGGAGAGTTTGTTTTGCCGCCCACCGTGTATGAATGGGAAATGGACGAAGAGACACATGTCTTTCGGACGAGCTTGAATCAAATGTGTTTTGCCGCCCACGTTTGGCGCCCACCGTGTCTGAATGGGCTCAGAGGCCATCGTGTCACGTCTGATTGAAGTTACTAGTCTACCCCTATCGACAGCAGTGTAAATCCGGTCGATAAGGATGTCAAGTGTCAGGGGTAGACAGTAATTTCCATCTCGCAAACACTTGCTTCGGGCAGCCCACAAATTATAGTGGGTGTTTAGCCGCTTCGTTTAAAACTTGGGAGAATTAGCATTCACGTTTGCCCTGGGACCTGACAAACTAAATTCAAATCCAGTTTGTATTCGATTACGAATATCCATAGATAATTATACGTTTTGTTATTTATTTCTTAAAAACCACAACAAAGATTTATTCCACCTTTATATATGATTATGATTTAGAAATGTCGTGATCTTCGAATTCAGTAGGTTGGATACACTCTGATTCAAACAGTTATTTCATCCAATACAATATGCTCACACGAAAAACAGTTCACCTTATGTCAATCATACAAGTACTGAGGATTACCTCGCCTAAAAAATTCGGATCATTACAACACATGGACAACATGGAATTCCGGACAACATAGGGGGTCTTGCAACATAATCCATTCAGAGACATGACACAACATGCAAGCACAATAATCTAATGACAATTTCAACTGGTATCTAAAGAAGAAC